>JAREYC010000002.1:206010000-206752500 GCA_030015325.1 Cryptoblepharus egeriae
AGGGTGCACAGTGTTGCCCAATATTCAGTGGTGTCCACTGCCCACTGGTGTCCCCAGCTCCCCGCTGCACATTGATGCTCACTCCCCACTGGTGCCCAGAAGGCAGGTCTGGTACACAGTAGGGATGTCCAGTGCCCACTGGTGGTTGGTGCTGCCTGCTGGTGCTTGCTTCCCACTGGTGCCCACTGTCTAGTAAGGAAGCCTGCAAGTGCCCACTGTTACCCTCCAGTGACCAGTGCCTGTTGGTGCCCAGTGCCCAATGGTGCCCAGCCACGCACAGGCCCCAAAAAATTTTCTTGAAATTTTACTCCACAACAATAGGTAAATTCCATTCATCGATTGCAGAACGGTCTTATCTGCATTATGGTAATTTGATTATTGTAAGCTATTTGACATCTGTGAGAACAGTTAAATACCTATTTTTAAAAATACATAAGGATAGTCAAATTCTCAGCTCCTAAAATGATAAAACATTATTTGGAAGTCATCATACCGACTCAATTACTTCTACATTTCTCACTGAAGGGTCAGGCGCAAACTCTGGCCAATTAGACAACTCCAGATAGCCAGTGGCTTTCGTGTTCAGAGAATGAGACAAAGTTCCAAGCTGGAAGTGCTCCCTATCTGTTGGGGGACATAAGTGGAAAAGAGGTGAAAAATATACAGACATGAGCTCTATATCACAAATAGCAATCTTAATCAGGACCAAAGGTAATTGGCGTTACATTACCCCAAATGTCATGAAATAAATATAAACTAGGAAACTCTTCATAGGTCAAAAAACTGATTCCAGTCCATAGATTACAATAATCTCCCACATAATGGTCAATAAAAAAGCTAATCAGTCAGTGTGTTTAGAGGTGTTGCTCTGAAATGTAGCTTCTCTAAAAATTACTTTACTGTGAATATTAAGAATGACAGCACAGTTAAATAATTCATATACATGTCTTGGCAAAAACACATCCAGAATTTTAATAGTTTTTTCTTCAGAAAGACAGCAGCATTCAGGATGCAAGAGAGAATTAAAATAACAATGTGTGGGAAAATTCAGAAAACTTATAATGAAATTATGATTACTAATCAACATAATAGCATTTTTTTAAATAGAGAAGGAAACAGAAGAGTGTACTCAACAGCAAATCAGACTCTTGATTTACTTAGGAGAAAAACACCAGTGTTGTATCAAACGCATTTCAAAACTGGGAGAAAATTTAAAATAGTTTTTAAATAAAAGTCATAAATGAATATCACTTGTGAAGTTAGGTTTTGAGACTGCCTCAAGAGCTTTCCAGTGTGTGCCTAGTATAAGATATAGGTTTTTTTAAATTATTCAACACAAATTATAATGCAGGCATTAAAAGCAATGCTTTTAAATCAGTGCCGACAACCAGATTTATAAGTATATCCGTAAAGCAGGGAAGGTTTTGACCATTCTTTCTTAAGAAACAATCATACCATATTGCTGATATACCCATTTTTAAACCAACAAACATGAATTAACAACATGAATTTTTGTAATCCTCTGGCAAAATTAAAGGCATATTTTCAGTTAAGACATGGTAGCAAATATTACTGACAAACCTTTAAAAGGAGACTCAAGCAGTGGGGCAGGCTTCTGAGCCAGAAATATTTTTTTGGCATATTTGCTTAAAGCTCCACTCTTCTCACTTGGAACAATAAGCTGCCTAATAAATCTTGTACGGTCTCTTATGTCGTAGCTTGGATCATACTTGCCGAGATTTAATATGTACTGGGTAAGCAATTTTGTCTGTGAAATCAGGACAAGAAGAGAATACAAGTTATTTATGATTATTGATAACTCTGGATAAACATATTTAAAGAGGTAATAAAAATGAATGGTTATGTCAAACAAATGTTGTTCCATAGGGAGTATGCATTTCTAAGCAGTAAATGGAATTTTGAAGCCAAAGCACATGTCCTCTTCTATACTGGGGAGGTGAATGCTGAGTACTGAGAAGCAGCCATGTGCTAGATTATTAAACTGCTGAAGTGGAAAGAAAGGCATCATTAAAAAAATAATCATATATGGCAAACCCACTGAAGGGCCTACATGAGGATAATGAATGTGGAAATACAACTAAAAACATGGCACTCAAAACTTAATCGGAAAAATATGCAGGACATCAAAACATCAGAGGGTATTAGGAGGCTGGCAAACTGCTTCTGCTGAGGTGTGTTTTATGAAGAGATACTGTCCCTGGCATAAGCAGTATCTGCACTCTGACTGCACTCAGTTACTTTACTCTGAATTATGACCCATTAAAGCAGACACATGAATCACTGAACTGGATTACTGCAAATTATTTGCAGTGCATTTAGCTGTTACTTTTTCATAAAAGCAAGCTGCTGATGCCCTCTAAAAACAAGGATAAAAGACTTCTTCCATTTTCCCTCTCATAGTTTAAAGCTTCTTGTAATATTGGTCATTTATATACGTAAAAAGCAAGTTATCAAAGCTTTTACAGCACAATCATCTGATGCAAGGGAATATTAATTATTAAAATTACTCAATGCATGTTATGTTTAAATTTTGAAAAACAGAAAATTGGAAATATACAGTCTGCAGAATCTTTTTACATTGTTATGCAAATGCATACAGAAAAAATGCAACAGATACAATTATCCAAGAATTACATCATTTGTGAGTAAAATATTTATATTACTGCATTTCTTCAACACAGAAAACACTACAGATATCTAAACAAATCAACATTATAAAGAGGCAGCCTAACTAATCCTGTTGTATAACTATTGCTAATCCTGATGTCTGCAACTATTGCTCATAACCTCCTTGTATGAATTTTGCAGTTGATGTGCACATTTTCTTACAATTATGCCTAAAGAATGTTAAGTAGTATACATCACAGACACTTTTTTAAAGATAAAATATTACTGTTATTGAAAAATTTATTTCAGTTTAACATATACTGCTTTATTAATATGCAGTTCTACAACACATTTAATTCTATAATTTTCCACAATGTTGGACTCATTTCTGTTTTAACTACCCTTCTATATTCAAATGAGACAAGTGGGAAATGATTTCACCCAATTTGTTGATTCTGCCTAATTAGTACAAGTTAGAAATTTAGAAATTTGGCAAGTTAGAAATTTCAGAAGCATCTACAATTAGAAACCAGCAGAAGATTGCTGAAACAACAATCACTAAACCTTTCAGCTCTGCTCCACTTCCCAATGGCACTGATGCTACAAAACACTATCAAGGGCCATTTTTGCCTTCTTCTCTCGCACTTAGGCTATAATTCTAATCTCCAGTTAGGCCAGCACAAGTCCCAGCATATGTCCTCTGCTGACTTGGGGGTGTCACAAAAGTGCTGGATGGCACTTCTGCCCCACTTCTGGTGAGGTTAGGCCAGTGCACACGCATAGGCTGACCACCAACTCCCACCATAGGCAAGCCTAAATAGGATAGGATTGTGCCCTATGGCATACTGAGCAGCTAAGACGGGAAAATGCCTATTTTGAAACATAAGCATGAATTTTGGGTCAAATGCAGTGTTTGTTATACTGATCAAATTACAGCACAGATACAGTTTGAACTGGGTTTTGTTTTGATTGTTACAGTCATTTTCTAAACTGGTCGTTTAGGATGAGATGCATTTAGCCTACGTGTCAACCAAAATACAATTCAAATATAACCCACACGCCCAACTCCAAAAAATATAAGAAACTGAAAATTAATTTCTCTGCGTGTCTTATAAGTAATAAAGACGTTACCAGATGTCATATAGCAGTGATTCTCAAAGTGGAGTATGGGACCTCCTTGGGGGTAGATGGGTCACAACTTCATTTCAGGGGAGATTGTGAAAAGCTGTGTGTCACCATCTTGGAATATGGCATTGAGTACAGGCATCTTGGAATGGGACATTCAAGCTGCTTTACTCACTGAACACAATAGGGCTTACATTCATGTATAATATTTTTATTAGAATAGCGAGTGTTCCACACAAAGAGCAAAAATTTGTGTGGAATTTTGCTTCACATAACAAGCTTGATTCACATAACGAGCGCCCATTGGCTGGGCTCCCCCTTCTCCTCCCTGCATTGGCTGGGCTGTGGGATTGAGGTGGGACTTTCTCCCCCTCCCTGCAGTACCAAGGAAGAGGCCAGCAGAGAGAGCAGAAGAGCCTGTTCATCGGAGGAACAAAGATGGCTGCCTGCAGCAGCCAGCAAACATGAGGCCAGCCAAGCTTCTGCAAGCCTCCATCAGGCAGGAGGGAAAACTCCTCTGGCACCCCCTCTGCAGCCCCCTTTAACAGACCCCTTTCCCCCAAAGAAGCTCCCCCTGCCTGGACCCCACTACAACCACCCTTTTCCCCCACAGTTTTCTGATGTACTTCCTGGAATCTGTCAGAGCCATTCTTCCAGCTTGGATATCACAGCCCCTCGTGCTCCAATCACTATTGGGATCACATTCACCTTCACGTTCCACATGCTTTCTAATTCCTCCTTCAAACCCTGATGCTTTTCCACCTTTTCATGCTCTGTTTCCCTGATGTTGCTGTCATTCGGTATTGCTATATCTATCACCAGGGCTGTCTTCTGGGCCTTATTTACCAACACACTGTCTGGCTGGTTAGCCAGTACCTTCTTGTATGTCTGGATACGGAAGTCCCACAGGACCTTAACCCCGTCGTTCTCCACAACCTTCTGAGGAGTTTCCCATCTGGTCTTTGGAGGGGTTAATCCATAGACTGAGATGTTCCTGTATACGATGCCAGCTAATTGGTTGTGTTCAATGTATGCTGTTCCTGCCTGCCTCTTACACCCTTGCCACGATGTGTTGGACTGTCTGAGATTTCTCTGCACAGCCTGCACTTTGGATCTTGTCTGGTGTAGTAAATCCCCACTTCTATGGATCTGGTACTTAGTGCCTGTTCTTGTGCTGCTATGATTAGGGCTTCAATGCTATCTTTAAATCCAGCTCTTTCCAGTCACTGATAGGATTTCCCAATATCAGCGACTTCAGTTATCTGGCAATGGCACATCCCATGCAGGGTCTTATCTTGCCAGGAGACTTTCTCAGTTTGATCTTCCTTCCGTATTTGCTGTTGCTGTTGTTGCTGGAGACATTCTCATCAGCTTATCTTTGGGTACCATCTTACTGATGTATTCCTGGATATTCTGAGTTTCATCCAGGATAGTAGTTTTAACGCTCATCAGACCCCAGCCACCCTCTTTCCGACTAGCGTATAGTCTGTGGATGTTAGACTTGGGGTGGAAACCCCCAGACATTGTGGAGCTTCAGAGTTTTCACATTGACCTCCTCCATTTCTTTCTGTGGCCAACTCACTATACCGGCAGGGTATCTGATTACTGGCAGCACGTACATATTGATGGCAAGTATCTTATTTTTCCCATTGAACAGGCTTTTCAGGATCTGTCGTATCCTTTGATGGTACTTGGATATTGCTGACTTCCTTGACTTTTCTTCATGATTTCCGTGGGACTGTGGGATACCTAGGTACATATAGTTGGTCTCTATGTCTGTTACGTACCCTGTTGGTAGTTCTACCCCACTGGTCTTAACCACTTTTCCTCTCTTTACTATCATTTGGCTGCACTTATCAAGGCCGAATGACATCCCAATATCCTCACTGTAGAACCTTGTCAGATGTATCATGTTCGTTTGAGTCAATGTCTCGTTCGTTCTTGGCATACAGCTTGATGTCATTCATATAGAGGAGGTGGCTGATGGTAGTTCCACTCTTGAACTTGTACCCATATCCAGTCTTTGCAATTACTTCACTTAGGTGATTCAGAAATAATATATCTTAGCCCAATAAGATCAAGCCACTACTTCAAGATTCCAGGCTTATATTTCAACTATTGCTATTCCTCAATACATACGCAGCACGGTGTTAAACAAACTACTATTGACTGGGGTGATACCAAATGCTTGCAGTCCTTGATGGACTTCTCTATCACCTACAAGATTCTGTTGGAACCATTCATAAGATCACTATACAGTGAATAACCTATTGTACAGTGAGACTTGTTTTGCCAAACAGAATTCATTGGAAAGTGATTTGATCACATTATGAACCCATCATAAAGAAGGGACCTACTGTATGATGTTGGCCTTACAAATTAGGTTGTAGTCACACATGGTCATTCAGCTTAATGCTGGGCTTGGAAGGCGATTCAAAAGATTAAATTCTCCCATTCGTTAGCCACTTTGTGTTCCCATCAAAGGAAAAAGGCAGAGTACAAATCAAATAAAAAATGAATACTTCAAGGTCCGGGAGATAAGGGAGCCCTCTGCAGGTTTCTCTGAGTCTTAGAATAATGAAAATAAGTGATAGGAAACCAATTTATATTTGTGATCGTAAGAACAGAAAGTTTGACTGTTTATTTTGAGAGCATCAGTGATGAAAAATATTGCTGAATTGCCTCAACAACGGGACTGCCACAGTCCTGCTTCCAATATTAAAAAAGATATCAGGGAGTTATACTCTATCCACCATCATCCTCTCTAGGCCCTCAGGCTGGAGCATTGCAATGTCCCAGTATGATAACCACAGCACTGCAGTATTTGACAACTATTTGGTGCTGTAGAAATACACATATACTGCTATAGAAATGCACATTTTTTAGCCCTGTGTTCATTGGATTGGAACCGTTTTGTTGGTGTTGTGTTCCTCTCAGTCTGCCTTTGAAATGCTTACCTACTCATGAGTAAATGCAAGCATAGGACTCTGTTTCACTTTCCATAGGGCTCCACGGAAGCTTTCAACTTCTCAGTTTCACGATCCTACAACAATCAGATCTCTACCCATACTTTGGGAACCACTGACTTAGCCAATGGTAATATAGCTGATTTCTATTCTACTGTATTATTCATTCACTGGTTCAGTTTTCCTATTATTAATTGATTCAGCTTCTAAGCCAGGATCTGTCCTGGAAATAGTCCCTGTCCGAAGACTGAACTGCAATGCAACTATAACCATGCAAACTTCAGTGTTTCTGATGCAATTATGATACTCAGGGAGCTCTGGACAGACATATAAGTTTTACATATATTCATTATTATATTTTCATTCTTCCACTTTGGACCATAAAATTTCATTTAAAATTTTTCTGTAAAATTACTGCATCTATCCATATCTTAAATCAGGTTTATCCGGACTCCAGACTGGATCCAGCACCCTGGCTAAGCCCTTGCCCTTCCCCTGCCCAAGCCTCTTGTGACCCTGAACTGTTACTGTTATTTACTCTTACTGTTCCGAGTGGAGCCTCTGCAAAGTCCCTCTATTTGCCCCCAGTCTTCGAGCAGGCCAGGCGCATCTTTTTCTGTTCGCTCAGTTTTTACACTGGCCAGGAAATCCAGACACAAAGCCTGATGGGGTATCAAAACACTGATATGGCTGGCAGCACAAAGACTGGGAGCAAACAGGAAGGAAGCAAACGGGGATTTCAGAACAATCCACAGGGGAATGGTAAGCACTCTCTGTGCTGGGAAAACCTTTGCTGTTTTGCAGTAGTCTCTATTTTGGAAACAGCTGTCATGCCAATAAAAGGTTCCTGAATCTGAAGGCCACTGTCTTCAATGGTTTTAAAAATAGCCACCACCATCAATACCAAATTCAAGTTGTTGCTATGCTCTTGCTTCGAACAGCTTTGGAGAAAGGGTCCTCTTGTGTATTAGAGCTTACTTTTTCTTCTGAGAAATTTATTCCAAGAGTGATTTCAGATATTAAGTCAAGGAAAAGGGCAAGGAAAGAAAAAAAGCAGAGTGATAGGAGCATGACTTCAAAGCACTACATTGCATACCTAAAGTGTTTTTTACACCTCTTCAGTTTGAATTAGTCACCCTAGCTAAGCAGTTTTGTTGTACAGTTTCTTTAACCCTACCTGTTTTGAGTTGGTTAAATACAGTTTTGCTCCAAGATTTAAAATTTGCAGTTTTACAAGGTCATCTTCAGTTGTGAAGCTCTTGGCCATTTTTCTAAGAACATCAGGGGCTACTTTTGGAACTCGTTCACAATATTCTCCAGTAAGCCAAACAATGCTGGCCCTTGCCACAGGAACCTTAAAGAAAAAAATAGTTAACACATTATACAGCTAGGAAATACATTTCAGATTTTTTCTTACTTCTCTAATAGTATGCTGCCTTGTGTTTCCTTATCCAAGGAAGAAAGGCAGGATAAAAACTGAATAAATAAATGTATACATAAGTATGCAACTAAAAACCTAACAATGATTTCAATGGAAAGCTCCATATAATGAGAGAACTTAGTAGTTAGGAAATGCACAGGCAATTCAGACAACATCTGAGCCAGTGATGGGATTCAAAGAAATTAACAACTGGTTCTATACTTTTAAATTAACAACTGGTTCTATACTCTGACAGTCACTTTTAAATGGCTATTTTTAAACTTTATATGTCCTATCTCTTGTTAACAACCGGTTCTAATAGAGTAGGTGCGAACCTGCTGGATCCCACCACTGAGCCATTCAGTTTAAAAGAAGCTGCCTCTTCCCATGAGATCCTTGTCTGCAAGTGAACATTCCTTCATCAAGGTGATTAAAGAAACCATTGTACTATTGTTTGTTTTTAATGATTCTGAATTAGAATTGGGAGAGTTCTCAGGTAAATGCATGAAGAGCCAGGGAAACAAGCAAGACCAAGTGACTGGGAACAGTCTCCTCTCTTCTCATTTTTGAAGATTTCTGACAATATCACTGCTGGTTAGGACAAAACTGTTGTGATTATTTCATCTGGTTTTTACCTATGAGAATTTTAATTATTTACTTCCCACATTTCTGTTATGCCTCTCTCCTGGTAAGGACACTCAAGACAGATTTTTAGGCATTACTTCATATGAGGTTAATTGGAATTGGAGAAGTGCTATATTTCTGATCACAAGAGAATCAAACAAACAGGTATTTATATACAGCTTTTCAGGTGATCGAATTTCTGTTCTGATTTAATTTCAAGGAGGTTAACAGAACCAAGTTTGGCTCCCAATTTTATAAAGAAAACAAACACCCTATGTGTGACAAATTGTTAACCTCTAGAACTGCACTATCTATGAATGCCACACGTTTAAATTGTGGTTGATAAGTTGTATATAAAACCATAAAACAATGGTTCCCAAAATCCTAATCAGGCATTGGCAACCCTGAGGTATTTGCATGGTAGAAGGGCAGCAACATGATCAGTATGGCTTTCTGGAGAAACGGGGAAGACTATGCACCCTCTGCAGCTAGCAGCTTCAAAATCTTCTATATATATAAACTAGCGAAAAGCGTACCCGCATTGCGGGAGTAAAATTCCCCCATATGCCATACCCCCATGCGCATCAACCCCCCCATGCACATCAACCCCCCCATGCACATCAACCCCCCATGCGCATCATCCCCTCATGCGCAACTTCCCCCATGCACATCAACCTCCCCATGTGCATCAATCCCCATGCTCATCAATCAACCCCCATGTGCAACTTCCTCCCATGCGCAACAACCCTCATGTGCAACTTCCCCCATGCACATCAACCCCCATTCACAACTTCCCTCATGCACAACTTCCCCCATGTGCATCAACACCCCATGCACAACAACCCCCCTGCGCAACTTCCCCATGCACATCAACCCCCATGCGCAACTTCCCCCATGCGCATCTCAACCCTCATGCACATCTCAGGCACATCTCAGGGGGAGGAATAGGTTGCGCATGGGGGTTGATGCGCATGGGGGAAGTTGCGCATGGGTTGTTGATGCGCATGGGGGAAGTTGTGAATGGGGGGTTGATGCACATGGGGGAAGTTGCGCATTAGGGACTGATGTGCATGGGCTGGTGTGCATGGGGGGGCTGGTGCACATGGGGAAAGTTGCGCATGGGAGACTGATGTGCATGGGGTTGATGATGCGCACGGGGGAAAGTTGTGCATGGGGGACTGATGCGCATGGGGTGTTGATGCTCCGTGGGCGATGGCGTATGGGATAATGTTAGTCCGGAAATGCAGGTACGCTTTTCGCTAGACTTGAATAAAAGAGGGGAAAACTCACTTTTGAAGCAGTTTACAATGCAATGTGGCAGGCAATCAATCTTTCTTTCTGAGGTTGAGAAAGGCTTCAGAAAAGCTTTAGTTTCGTTTTCCTTTCAGCTGGGAGGCAAACCCTTTCCTTCCCCCTCCCCTGGTGCATGAATAAAAAATGATAATCACTTGCCAACTGCCTTGCATTCAGTTCCAGGGGAAGAGAAGTATCATGGTAGACATGATTAGGAGGCTGCAATCAAAGAAACTTTCCTGGGAGTAAGCCAATGGGACTTACTTCTTTGTCCCATTGAACACAATGGGACTTACTTCTGGGAAGACACTTTCCTGGGAGGCTTACCCCGGCTGTTGCTGGAGGTTCAAGGTGGCTGGTGGGAGCAGTTAGGGGCAGCTGCCTCTGGCGCCCGCAGGCAACTGCGCCCAAGTTGGGAGCCGTTAGAGGAAGCATTGCTGGCTGGCAGCCCATTTAAACAGCCTCCACATGGAGCATCAGGGCTGCAAAGCGCGCATGCCCATTAGGCGGTAGAGAGGTTATTATGTGAAGCAGATTTGTTATCTGAAGCAGGATTCCTTGGAAATTTAGACTTGTTATGCGGAACATACTTTATGTGAAGTGCTGGTTATGAGAGGTACCACTGTATATACAGGAACCTTGAGAACTATATTTAAATAGCCCTTGATGCTTATGCAGCCAAAGAGCAGCTTGTTGGGTATGTTTAACAGTTTAGCCAAATAAGTAGTAAGTGTCTGCTTCAGCTGTATTCACTTAAAGGTAGAGCGCCCATAGATTTAAAAAGTTTATTCCTCTTTTGCTGTTTGTTCCACTTTGCCTCATCTGTTTACTACAGTTATTACCTAATTATCAGAATTTTTTCACACACATTTTAATCTCAACACGAATGAGGACCATTAAATAAAAAATAAACATGAGTACATGTTTAAAAATAGCCTGCTTACCATAGTTAACATGGCAGGTAGGCAGTTAAATTCCCTCTCCAGGGCTCAGAAGAACTTTATTTCAGCAGGGAGGCACACCCCTCATTTTCCCTAGGAAGTAATTATAACTTTAAATTCTTTTGCACTTTAGGGGAAAGGGAGCCTCCGAGCTGGAAAAAAGCTCTTCTAATACCTGAGGCTGACTGACTGCCAACCTACCATATCATCATAGTAAGTAGGCTTTTTTTAAGGGCTGCCTAATCTTTTAATACAACCAAAAATCTGCATCCATGGATGACAAGACTTAACCTATACTTACATAAATTATATATGGCATAGAGAAGTTCACTATTTAATCAGTAATTTTTTGTTCTACAAGAGAGACTACTGCTTTAATTCCCGTAATGAATATAAGGCATTGAGGAAGGCATTGGTTACAATACTTATGGCTCCTAATGGCTTCCCTTTACAATGTAAAAAGACATAGTGTTTCATTGTATACTTCATACAACTGTAAAGATAAAACCATAAAAACAGACCTTAATGCATTCCACTTAATCCAGGATTGCCAAATAAAAAAGAATCAAAGAGATTATGAGTAAGCATTATGTGAATTTCAGCTTGAAAAACAGCAAAGATTAATCAAATTCTTGACTATAATAACGGAAATCACTAATATTACAGTGTATTCTTCAAATACTTTTGACAGTTGAATTTTGTAAGTTATACGAAGAAGACAGGGGTGGGCCCGGCCTGGCCCAAGATCTGGTTTGCTGGAAGTGGGAGGGGCCAGGGGCGGGGCAAGGGTGGGGGCGAGGCTGGGGAGGGTCAGGGGTGGGGCGAGGGGTGGGGCAAGATTGGCGCCTGCGCAGTGCCTGCCCTGAAGCTGGCAGGCCATGACGCTTCCACAGTGCTGGCCCTGAAGCTGGCCGGCCAGCTTCAGAGCAGGCACTAAGCAAGCGCCAACGTGATGCTTCCGCAGTGCTGGCCCTGAAGCTGGCCAGCCAGCTTCAGAGCAGGCACTGCGCAAGCGTCAATGTGACCTTTCCGCAGTGCTGGCCCTGAAGCTGGCGGCCGGTGCAAACCAGTCTGCCCTCTTTTTGACTTTCCCTGCCGCTGGCGGTTCGCCAGCGACAGGGAAATTGGAAGATCCAGTTCGGGCGAGTAGGCCCGAACTGGTAAGTGCCCACCCCTGGAAGAAGAGGAAAAGATGCACTGAATATGTGTTGTGCAAGGAAAGTTTTACATTCTTGAGATCATTTGCCAAATGAAATGTGGTAAGACAAATGTCATTACTGTACACTGGAAAAGAGGTTATTTCAAATGTTCGAAAGGTTACGCTGCATTAAGACCTTACTCCTCAACTATTATTTTAAATTGTTCTAAAGAACAGTAATTGAGTAATACATTAAAATTTCAACATATAGGGAAAGCCCAAGTTGCTTGCAGAGGTGACAGACACTTATTCCGAACTGTAGATGATAAAGAATAACTAAGATGGATAGATAATTTTTATTATATTGGAAATCCAAAGTACCATCTTCCTTTTTCTGAAAATGGAACTGCAAAATCTGTTTCTGATATGACAAAATAGTTAATAAAAAGTGGTGGGTGATGCAGAACATGCAGGTGACAGAAGAACTGCTGAACTGCATTTACTGTATTTCACAGATAAATTTACTATCTTCACATTTTATGTTGGGTCATTCCATGTCAACTGGTCTAGTTTTGGAAATGTGTGTGTGGTTTCAATCATGTGAATATTAATCAACATCATGTTAGGAAATAACCAGTACATACTAGAAGTGTATCTCAGCTTTTTTCTTTCTTATGAGGTTGGTTTGAAAGTGATTCTAGAAAGTACTTTTGGGGGGACTTTCTACAAAAATCATAAACCTTACACTCAATTTGTACACTAAAGAAAAGACCTTGGAGGCTGAAATTATAAATTCAGAAACAATGTTATATTGAGATGTTATGTGCTAAATTTCATATTTATTACTTCACTATTGTGAGAGCTATACAATGTTAAACTTGTGAATTTTTTAAAACGATATTTTTGGTCAACTGCTGCAATTTACCCACTCTGTATAAATGAAGCCAAAATGATTATTAGTTCCATTGAATAGAGCAGAAAAAAACCTGTATAAGCTAGCTCAGTTTCATTTGTTTAGAAAAAATAGCAGAGGAAATATTGTATCCCAAAGTTGCCAAAATCTTATAGTCGTACTGTACATCAACGCAGTATGGGGTCAAACAAACGGCTATATTTCAATAACTATTCCACTTATGAAGTGATACCTTTACAAGAGTTCATTTGAGACGAGGGACTATGCACACAAAATTTCATCAAAATCCGTAATGGTCATACGGGGAGCCCTAGACCATTTGACATGGAATGACCCTGTTATAATATATAGGAAATGACATTTCTGTAAATTTTACTGCTTTGACAATCTTACTACTAGTAATGGTTACTAGTAATCTTACTATTAGAATAGTCTATATATGCAAAAGAGAAAAGTCACTAACTGACTCATCAATGCCCTGCCAAAACCGCTGTGCCTAGAAGCGTGAAATTTGGGGTAGGTGTTCCTTCTGCGACAGAGGGGTGCACTAAGATCTGGTTTTCGGAAATTCCAACCAGAAGGGGGTGAAAAGGGGTGCAACGCATTTTCCTCCCTATACTTTGCATTGGAGAATTGATGACTCATCAACATTCCACCCCAACCCCCAGATTTGGGGAGGGTGTTCCATCTGTCACATGAACACCCACCAAGAACCGATGTGGAGAAATTTAACCCTGAAAAGGGCTGAAAAGGGGTACGATGTGTTTTTGTCCTGTACTTAACATGGAAGACTGACCAACCTCCAGCCAATTTGGTGCTCGGTTTCTGGTGCACTGGGGGGATGTTGTTTGGAGGAAGAGGTTGCACTGGGGAGGATGCGCATGGGGCGATGTTGCGCATGGGGAGTTGATGCGCATGGGGATTGATGCGCATGGGGGTGTGGTGCGGGCTCGCCACAGAGGTGATGTGCTGGGTCCCGTGTGGCCTCCCCAGGGCCCACTGCTGGCTCTTCACTAAAATAAGTCCACGACGACACAGGTGGTATGTATCTAGAACAACACTTTTACTGGCTTCTATTTTCTGGACATTTTGGCTTTAACGTTACACTCAACACTCTTAATCCAAAACACAGGTAAGTACCCTTCTTCTTCTCTCACAAACTCAGAGAGACGAGTCAACCCTTCAACCAGGTAAGTCCCAAAACAAAGTCCAACAAGTAGTCTGGCGGTCACCTTCATGCAGCTCCTGTTGCCTCCTTAGTTTCGTCTGCCCCACCTGCCTTCTTTCCTCTCTTTTCCCTCCTTATAATCTGGCCAGGGACCCCGCCCCTGCTGGGGCCTCCACCACTCTGGTCGTGGTGGGGGTGGGATCTTGCTCCACCAAGCAGGTCCTTGGTCCAACCCTGGCCTTCTCAAGGTAAAGCCCCCCGGGCTTCCTCCCCCTGGCTCCCTATGTGCCCTTGCTTTCCCCTCCCTCCAATATGTCGCCACCTCCTGCTTTCTCCAACAGTGTTCCTCCAACCACTCTCTCTCCCGCATCTGCCTCTCTTTCACTGGGTCCATAGTTCCCATCAATACTGCCTCCACTTCTTGCTCCCTCTTCTCTCTCTCTTGAGGCGGAGTCCGTGGCCCTGAGTGTCGTGTGGCCACCCCACAGTGGCATTTGGGGTCTCCCTCTTCGTAGGAGAAGTCCAGCCACATGAGGTCCTCCAGCGTGGCCCTCCGTGCACCACAGGGGGGATATTGCGCACGGGGGGATGTTACACATGGGGGGTTGATGCGCATGGGGTGTAGATGCGCATGGAGGGATGTTGAACATGGAGGATGTTGTGCATGGGAGGATTTTATGCATGGGGGTTGATGGTACATGGGGAAAGTTGCGTAAGGGGGAAAGTTGCACAAGGGGTGTTGATACGCATGGGGGAAAGTTGCACACGGGGTGTTGATGTGCATGGGGTGTTGATGCGCAGGGGGAGTGATGCGCACAGGGAAAAACTGCAAACGTGGACTGATGCACACGGGATGTTGATGCACCATGGGGGGATGGTGTATGGGGAAATGTTACTCCCGCAACGAGGGTACGCTTTTCACTAGTAAGGAATAGGCAGATTCCAAATGTATCTGCAGGTTGCAAAACTGCAATTTCACTTGTCCAGAGTTCTCAAATTCCTTGGTAAAAATCATGTCTCACCTCTCTGTTTGTAAATTCTCTGCAAAAAGAAGCATTTTCCTTTTCTTTGGAATAGGAAGCAGCAATGATTTTTAGCTACCACACTTTCCTCCCCTGAAATAAGACCGAGTACTATTTTTTAGTATTTCTACAATATAAGACCTATCCCAAAAATAAGACCTAGATCTGATCATATCACAGGTATGTTCTTGCTGTCAGGTATCTTAATGCTCTTCACAGCATTCTTACAGCCATCTCCTCTACATCTACGAATCTGGTTCTCTTTGCTTCCCTTTCCAAAATATTCTAAAACAAAAGGAATAAACAAGCTTCTCTGCTAGCTTTTTTCACTACTACCTTCAGTTCCAGGTATCCATGTTCACAGCAGAAACCTATTCCCCATGGATACAAGGGAAACCTGCAGCTATTTATGCTATTATTTTTAACTTTCTTTTAATAATTCTTTCTGTTTTTACAAGCTATTGTAATTTGGAATAGACACACAAATATCTAGCTGGGGGACTTAGTAAGTTCTTATTCTCTTCTATTGTTTGATACTGTTCAAGAGAATTGTTCTGATCAAATCCCAACTTTGAGCCTGTATAAAGACCAGGAGAAAGAATACAAATGTAAACTGTGAAATTTCACATAACATTGTAAAAAAATCCCTTAAAGGTTTTTTTTTCAAAGACTTTTTGTACTTGATTTAGACCAGCGGCCCTCAACCTTTTTGGCTCCAGGAACAGGTTGCATAAAAAAAATTTCCACAGACCGCTACAGGCTGTGTTAGTGGTGGGCCAGTAGCATAGTGCAGGGGATGGACAAAGATTACCACATGTACCTAAAATGGGGGGTTAAAAGATGCATCTGACCCTCCTGTACTCCCTACACAGCAAGCGCACAGCTTCAGGGAGCTGCTGCAGCCTCCAGGGTGAAAGCAGAGCATTGCCTCCTTGGCAGCTCAGATGATTCCAACCGCTGCGGGGAGACTGCCTGGGTTCTGTCCACCCTCTTGAGGCTTGACTAGTCCCTGAAGGCTAAAGTGGCAGTACCAGTGCAGCTTCTCCTCCACGCTCTTCTCACAGTGCACACTCAAGTCTGCCTGGGTACTACTGTGTACCTGCCCATGGTTTGGCTCCTTGAAGGCTGAAGTGGCAGCAAGCAAATGAGAAGTCATGCTGCTGCTGTTTTGACCTTCAGGGAGCAGAGCTATGGGCAGGTACACAGGAATATCCAGGCAGACTGGAGTGTGCATCCCAGGCCCATGTCCTGGTGGTCAGTTCCTAAAAAGCCATGGACCAGTACCAGTCCCTGGCCAGGGGCTGAGAGCCCCTACTTGGATACAATGCAAATATTAAAGATTAGATTCAGCACAAATGAACATATGGTGGGGTTTCCTCACCTTGTCACTCATGATTTGGCCTCCTACATCCTCTGAAAAGCAACTCTTAGGAGTTGGAAGGCAGATTTTTCAAAATTACCTTGGATATCATATGAGATGGTGGAAATTTGGAGGATAGCATTTGACACTAATACGGGCTGTAGTGCTTCAGTGGTTAAAGGCACTGTGCCTATCGACATTGGGAGGTCAGCAATTCCTGGGTGCTACATGATGGAATGAGTTTCCATTACTTGCCCAGTTCCTGCGAGCCTAGCAGTTTGAAAGCATGTAATTTCAAGTAGATAAATAGCAACCACTACAGAAGGAAGATAACAGTGTTCCTTACACTTCTGACACTTAGTCATGCAGGCCACATGAACCACAGAATCTATGATCAACACAGGCTCTTTGGCCTTGTAATGGGGATGAGAACTTTCCACAGAGTTGGTCACAACTAGCAGAGCAACCTATGGGAAACAATCCTTACCTTTACAAACAGTTTTAAACCCAGTTTTAACAATTTAAAACCCAATGATGAAAATTATTTGTTTTTCTAAATAGTGAAATATTGCATATTTCCAGATTTCATTGCATTCCAAGCCCTCAAACACATAAAAACAAGTATATAATTCAGGAACATTCATTTACATTAAACTTTAAATAATTCAAAACAAGGACCTATGAAAATACACTATACTGAAAAAACAAGGTAGACCTTGATTTAAGTGGGGAACCTTGAACTTACAACACAAGAAGCAACACATTCATTATGTATCTCTGCTTTGCATTATCTTCAAAGACCAAACAAGATTATAAATTGCATTGCCTGATATTTTATTCTATATGGCCTGAGCAAGTGGGTAAGTACGCTTTCCAAACCTTTGTGTCAGAAGGCAGTTTTTGTTACCATTTGAACCCATTAACTAAGCTGCAAAAAATAAAAACAAAAAAAAACACCAATGAAGCCTTAGTTTTTCCGCAGCAGTTAGAGACATGTTGAAATATTTTATAGATCATGCTGCAAGCAGTTTTGTTTGAAAGCTAATGTGTTTCAATAGCTTACCTCCTTCACAATATATAGTTCTGAAGAACACTTGATTTTATTTAGAGTATTCAGTAAAAGTAGTAATCCAAACAAGTAGCAATAATGGCCTAAAGTTTAACACACAGGACAGTCAACAATGCTAATAATAATGCTTAATTCAGTTTGATTGTGTATTAATACAAAGTACCATACTATTTAGACACAAATGTAGTTAAGCTATCTCCGCACATTGCATTTTCTAATATTTCTTCACACTCACACAAAATATATACAGGGTAGCTAAAAGCAGGAGTAGTTTAAATACTCACAGTAATGCTGTCCAAGAGCCTGGCCATGCGTTTAATAATTTCACCATGCTGTGATGGCTGTGTCTGCAGCAGTTTCTTAATGACTACTACACTTTCAGCAACTACAATTTCTAGTAAAGATTTAAAAATTGCACATTAGAGAGAAAATTAATTACAAGCACCACAGTCAAGTTGTAAGTTTGATAATACATAAGCAATTTCAAAAACTACTAAGTTTAAAAAGTTTATAGAATATTATTATAAATAAAAATATAATAATATTATAGAAAAGTTTCCAAGTTTTAAAATCTAACCTATCAAGATTTTTTTTCCATTTTACAGTAGCTTGGAGGTGCTGGTAGGCTTGCTGGTAAGCTTGCAGCTTACATGGGGAAACTGCAGTCTCCACAGGCCCTCACAAGAGCCTTAGTGACCCAGGTTAAGTTTTTAAAAACCCTTTCCTCTCTGGCTGCTGCATGATCATGGTGATTTCACTGCCACCACTGTCCCACGTGGCAGCAGTGACAGAAGGGTGGGAAGTGATACATCTTCCCTAGCTGGGGCATCATCAGACATCAGGTAGGGAAAACTGAAGTCTTATAATCTCCTAGTAGGAAGAAGAAAGGGCACTCTTCACTGTGGGTTGCTCAGACCCACCAGGAAGCAGGAGGACTTGGACTTCTCCTTCTGAAACAGCTCCCCCTAGTTTTTGTATGTGTCACTGGGGTGACACAACAACCTAGTTGTTGTATGTGTCACTGGGGTGGAACCAGAAAAGTCCTCCAACAGAGTCTGAAAAACTTGTTAGCCAGCATAAGCGCAGGCGTTAGGCACCACAGAATATAAGATATAGAGACTAGGACAGGAAACTCAGAGGAACTTTCCTATGACCAACTCCATTGATTTTACCACAAAAATCCTTCACATCACAGGTTTTGTTCAATCCAAAGAGGTGGGCCTGAGTGCCCTCCCTCCTTCTTCCTAGAATAGGAGATTCATTGTAAGAATTCCATTTTCTCCTCCTTCAGAAGAAGGGATGGCACTCTTCACCACATGGGATGTGAACCAAATCCCACAATTGAAGACAGAGGATTGGACCTCCCTAAGCTTTGAATACTACCCTTCTACCGAAAGCAGTCTTAGCAGAGGCAGTTAGTTTATGCAGTAATGCCTAGTGAAAGTTAAGTGGATAGCCTACATAGCCATCCTGCTGATGTCCTCAAGGCAGCAAAACCCCTCAAATGCTGCTAAAGTTGCTGACCCCCAACGGAATGTGCTGCTATTCCCTCTGAAGGGGTCTTGCCCAAAGCCTTAATGATGGCCCCCTTAGACCACTTAGAGATGGTAGACTTAAGATGATGCAATTTTAACCTAGGCCGGCACAACTCATTGGTCTTCCCATTCCTGAGCTGATGTAGGGAGGCAAGTACATCTCTGTGCACTAACTTAACCCTCCCCCAGGAGTGGTTTAGAAGTGTTTCGCAGAAGTTTTGTGACACTCCTAGGCCAGCACAAGACTGTGCTGGGGATTATGCCAGCCTAACTGGGGATAGGATTGCAGCCTTAGATGCCCTGCTACCCATCAACATACCCTTGAAAAGGATAAACAGTGTGTCTGTTTTTCTAAAGGGATTAATGCAACTGATATTATATCTGAGGGCTATCTGGACATATAGGGAGTGCCACTCTCTTCTGACTTCTGTGGATTTGGGCAAAAGGAAGGTAGAACCAGCTCCTGAGCTCTGTTGAACCATGTGTTAATTTATGGCATAAAGGCTAGATCTAGCTTAAAGGCCATTTTATTCTTCTGAAATATACACAGGTTAGAGTATAGATATCCCCAACTCAGAGACTCTCATAGATGACATTACTGCCACTGTGTCAAATCAGGTATAGAAATAATGTGCATGGGTTCAAATGGGAGTGCTGATAAAACTGGGAACCTGTCTTCAAGGAAGGTTTAGAGATATTTGCTGGTTTGCCAGATTGCTCCCATCTTTCAGAGACTGTGAATGCCAGGCCAGAGCTGGCCAAGCTTGAGCCCAAGCTGTAGATGGAAACATCAAGGTTGTAAATTGATTGTCAAAATGTGTGAGTAGGGGTTAGTAAGGTGTAGGAGTTTGGGAGATTTTTTATTTTTCTATGTTGAAGCTGTGCCATGCCAAAATATAATGCCTTTATATGTTCTTTTTACTGTTTGCCTTATAAGTGCCTTATGCTGTTTCCTCAGTGGTTTGATAAACTATCTTTCTCCTATGAAAGCCAATTTGAACTCTAATGCTTTGAGACCTTTTCAAACCCCTGCAAACCCTTCTAAGCTACCATATTTTGTCATCTTTTGTTCTTTTGATATTTAAGTGGTTCATGAGCTGTTATTGCCTTTAAGGTGCGCTGAGTTCATTTACAATTCTAAAGGGAGTGTGAGCCGGAGAAAAAGAGGGGCAAGACTGGTTTTGGCTGGGCCCAATCCTTCTCAGAAGCTGGACTACTTGTCTCTCCCTTAGGCTGCACTGTATCCACATCAGACAGCCAAGGGCTGATTTTCGCTTACCATTGTTTGGCAAAGGCTAAAAGGTGAGTATCCACTGTTCTCTAACAGTCTAATCCCATAGGGTCCCCTTAGACCCAAGGTGGTCCCTTTTCTGACTCCTTCATAAGAGTTATGGAGGGAAAATGGAACAGCTCAAGGTCAGGAAAGTTCTCTTCAAAGAGAACTTTGACTGTTAGAGAACTTCCTGAATGGCCCCTGCAATCCTTGCAAATACCTTGCATGCAGAGGTCAAGATAGTGGGTGCCACATGCAGCCTATTTAAACAGCACCTGCTGTGATGAGCTTCACCAGAAAGCCCAGTGGAGTACTGGATAAGACATTTGCTGCTGGGTCTCACGTCATTCTGAGCAGCAATCCATGTTAATAAGGAAGAGGGCACACCACACCAAGGCTCTCTCTCCCCCCCCCCTGCTAATGCTGGAATGCTCCACTGACACCTGAGTGCCTCCTATGAGATTGAAGCCACTTGCGGTCAGGTCTTTAAACTGCCCTCACAAGATCCTGGGATTGCTGGCTGCTGCTGCTGGCACTATCCACCAGCACCCGTTCCCACCTACTTGCTAAGATTAGCTGTGGGATAAGGGTGTGTCACCAATGGAGGGGGGAAAGGTATCGCTCACCCCCCAAGACCCAAACTCAGAGATGGCCAAAGGGAATCAGAGGGCAGCCAGAGAGAAACAGGAGGTAACAAAACATGGCAGAAAGGGGGGAGCACAGCAAAGGAAAGAAGGAAAAAGAGAGAAGGAGAAAGGGAACAGAGAGCTCCCGGGAAAGGCCTGCTACCAACAAGGCAGGACCAGACTGGGACTAAGGGCAGACTGACCTCACGTCTGGCCTTGGCCAGATGTGCCCAGAAAATGGCGGGTGTCGGGGAGGATAGGGACATCCTTGTCGTGTCTGGCCTTCTGGGGGCTAGGGGGTGCTTTGGGGCACTGGGTGGCATTTTATGTAGGGAGAATGTAGCATCCTATATCATCCTTCCTGCCATCATCATTATCACCACCACCACCACCACCACACATGCATGCATGCCATGGTAAGTAAGCCAGTCTAGTGGCTTCTTTTAAAAAAGTTAAAAAATGACTTTTTAAAAAGGTAGGACAAAATGTAGAATGTCCTACATAAGGACTTTTGAGTGACCAGGTCCTACATTTTCACTTTAGGATCTGGTCACCCTGACTACGGGGCATCATTCCCGAAGAAGAAGTCCAAGTCCTCACTGTCTCCTGGTGAGGGAGGGGCAACCCACTTGATGAAAACTGCACTCCTTCCTTTCAAAGGAGAACCTCTGTCTTAGCAAATTAATGTATTGTTCCAAGTATCATACAGTGATGCCTCACTTAAAGAGCTTAATTCGTTCCAGAGGCATACTCTTTAAGCAAAATGCTCTTTAAGTGAAGCGGATTTTCCCGTAGTAAACAATGGAAACTCAGATGACTGGTTCCACAACACCCAAAATATTCATATAAAAACATTAACTGGATGTAAAAATCCAGATGATAAAACTCTGGAATTGAATTCAAAACACTATAATATAACACAGACCACAATTACTGTAATAAAACACTGTAATATTCTGTACAGTAAAAAAGGAAAGAAAAACCTTTATGGGCAAGGATGACTGATTTTCACTAAAAGTCACTGGTGTCTTTCTGAGCAACTTTCATAAGGAACCTCTCTCTGTGTGTGAGATCTATCTATGCAAACTAGATAGGCAGTATGCAACAGCAAAGGGGCCAGATCCTATGCTATATACTCAGAATCAAGCCCCATTAAATCCACTGCGGCTTACTCACAGGAAAGTGTGTAGGCTGCATTTTGCATGCACAGCAACATCAGAAGGGCAAGATTCTATGCTGTCTACTCAGAATCAAGCCCCATTGAATACACTGGGGCTTACTCACAGGAAAGGAAACGTGCAGGCAAGGAAGGTAGTGGGGGGCAGAGAGGTGGTTGTAATGGGGTCCAGGCAGGGAGGACTTCCTTGGGGGCAAGGGGTCTGTTTGAGGGGGCTGCAGAGGGGGTGCAGGAGAGTATTCCCTCCTACCTTATGGAGGCTGCATTGGCTGGGCTGACCAAGTTCTCTGGCTGCAGAAGAGCAGCCATCTTTGTTCCCCTAATGAAGAGGCTGTTCTGCTCTTCTGCCCCCTCTGCTGGTCTCTTCCATGTACTGCAGGGGGGAGAAAGTCCCACCTCACTCCCTCAGCCCAGCAAATGCTGGGGAGAGACAGGGAGAAGGACAGGGAGCCCAGCCAATTATGCGAAAATATGCTCTTTAAGCAAAGTGAAACCACACAGAAATTTTTGCTCTTAAGTGGAACACTCTCTATGCAAGGTGCTCTTTAAGAAAGGTACCACTGTATATCCAGTCTTCACAACTTCTCTCCCAGATAGGCCAATATGGAAGATCAAGGAAGTCAGGAAGTATAAAATTGATGGATAGGACAGAGAAAATCCCTTGCTTATCTTCCTTCATATGGGAGAAAGCAATCATTCAACTGTCTGGTACCAAGACATTTAAATCTTTAATGGCACTTTACGTTATGCCTGGAAAAACAGTGGTGCATTGGAAGAAGCATTGGTGCTGAATGATCCCAATATTCATACCACTGCATCCTGGAACATCTGAAGCTTCCAAGCAACCTCCAAAGGCAGTTCAACACAGGGAATTTTACCATAATTCCAACATGATGTCACCAAGGACAGTACCAGCATAACCAGAACCAAAACAAACCAATGTGCTAGATGTCACCAGCATTTTGATGATGCCCAGCATCAAAACACTTTCTTGGTGCACTGAATGGTGAAATTAAAAAAAAATTGGGAAAATTACTGAATCCTGTGGGACAGCGAAGATCAAAAGCATATTAAATACAAATTAAAATGAATACTCCATATAAATAATCAATTTCATCTAAGAAAATTTGACACTGAGAGGCTATCATGCACACAACCATCTACATGCCTGAAAATGTCACAAAAGTAAGAATCTAGTATTTATGCAGATTTGTAAACATATTAACCAACTTCCAAATAAACATGTGCCAATCAACTCAAACTGAATAAAACAGTGGTAACAAGCTAAGCAACAATTAAACCAATAAAATAAAAATATCAGTTGTTTATTTGTACACCTGAGTAATTTTAACATACCTATTATTTTTTCCATTCTGTAGAATTTGAACCATTTATATATGTTTTTGAGAAAGATTTGTATCACGTTGTTTTTATTGTGATGCACATAGTGTGATGATAGTTCAACAACTCAGGAACTTGATTCCTCCCTACCCCATTTTAGATATAAAAATGGTAAATAAAATTATGAAACATGCCCAGATTTTCTGGTGGCTCTCCTAAACTATTTGATAAGTGTTTTTATTTAGCCACTTACAATTCACAAAAACTTCCACATTTCTCTGCTTGTAGCACCCTCTACAGTACAGCAATTTTAATACAGGTGGGAAAAATACAGCTCAGTACCCATGAACATCCTACAACTTAATTACGCACCTCTGAGAAAATTCAGGTATCAATATCAATTCTATACTGACAGTAACCCATCCTAAGAGAACCAATAATTTAAAAAAGTTAGGAAATAATTTTATGAGTTACAAGGAGAAACTACAAAACATTGCAACTATTTGCCATGAAGATACACCACTTAATGCAAAAAGCAAGCCAATATACCATTGTAATCTGTGCCTGTCTGGGGATTCTACCAGAAAATACTATCAGTCACTCAAAAACAAAAAGAAAAGGAATAAAAAGCAGAACAATTAACTTACCATCTCTGTTGGACAGCAAACACACAAGGCCATTAAGGCATGTGTCAGTCACTTCCAAGATGTTGGTTGCACATCTGCCTATCGCCTGAATTGTAGCAGCAGCAAACTGTTTATCTTGGCTTTTCACATAGGTCTTAAGAAAACAGCAATTTCGACAGTCAACATATGGATCTTATGTTGCTCAAAAATTTAACCACCACACTTCTCTTCGGAAACTATCCTCAGTGAAGCCTTAATGAGAACAAAATTTCAAAATACAGGCATTCCCCCACTTCCTGACTGTTCTGATCTTTTAACACCTTAAAAGACATTTAAACACATTAAGGCTTTAAACACGTTATGTGTTTTTTATATGTGTTAATAAATATGTATTATTTAGGCTTTTGCAAGTGATATTTATGTCTTTTTGGTGGTCATTTTGCATTTGCAAGCTGAAAAAGGCTGGGTTCCACTTTTCAACAGTTTTCACTTTTGGACAGTACTCTGGTTCCTAACCTGTCCAATAAGTGGGAGATCCCTGTGAGCACATGCTAGTCAGTCAACCAGTATCAGGAAGAAATCTACCTCCATGAATATTAGTAGACAAATACTTTGCTGCCCAAAGCAAGCAGTCAGTATAAACAGAATGGTTTATGAATTGTTTACAGAGATGTTTCAATCTATTTAACCAACAGCAGCTAACCAAGAACAAAAGAATGAAGAGGAAAAAAACTCAAGGAAATACAGCAAATATACTAGAGACACATGAAGAATTACTAAAAGTGAAAAAGGAAAATTAAGTTGTTTTGGGAACACTTCAGATCCATTTGTGAGATGAACAGCAGAGATTAATGTGCTCTTAAAATATAAGGTTAGGAAAAATAATCTGCTTTGGGGATTCTAATCTGAAGAAAGCAATACTACTTGCAGTCTGTAGAAAAACAAACCTATTTACAAAACACAAATCAGGTTGATTAATGTATGGACCCCATTTTCAAGCCTTTAAAGCAGAACTGCCTCTGCAAGATCATCTAGAATTAGCATACACAAAGTTTCATGCAAGAAATATACAAACCATGCACAAACCTGAAATTCCCTGAGAAGAGTTGATATGTTCGCCTCATTTGCTAAATTAGTCAAGATTTCAAGCTAGAAAATAGAACAAACCATTCAGAAAACACTGGTGGTACAAGAAATATAATACTTATACCAGTATTACTTATACCTATTTCAGTATAAGTATTTGTATATATATAAATATAATATTTATACCAGTGGTTCTCCAAGTAGGGGTCGGGACCCCTCCTTGAATGGCTGCAACTTCAAAATCAAAATTCTGTAAATTTCAGGAGGTTTGGGAAAGGCTGGTTACCACCATCTTGGGTGCAGCTATCTTCGAATGGGGCAGTCAGGCTGCAATCTACACTTTCCTGGGAGTAAGTCTCATTGAACACAATGCGACTTGCTTCTGAGTAGATATGGAAGACTTCTGGCATCACAGTGATGTTACATCCTATTTGATGACATCACATCCAGGGTGTAACAGACAGTCATTCTCAAAGGGGTCCTGAAATGCCTGAGAACCACTGCTGTACACCATTATAGCTTAACATCTACAAAAATTTTAAACCATCAAGTGGAAATGTCAGAATCACAAAGCACTATGAACTGAACAAACGAAAAGAAAAATTTCTCCCCTGACCAAAGAAATTTGTTCTGAAAATAGTGTATAATTCAACCTGTGTTTATTCAATGAACATATTTTAACACCTCCAAATATAGATAGTGATGTTCATTGAAATCATATCCATGTATAGAGGTGCTAAAGTCTCTTAGCAGGACCAGAAAGAAAAGTACAGTATAAGGTTCTGTTATGCATACATTATGGGTAGCATTCAGAGTTTCTACCAGTATACAGAAGGAGTTTTTGCTACTATATGACTATTTCTATTTATCTAAGACTTATATTGGCAACAGATTATTTTTTTAAAAAGTACAAATGCCCTTGTTATTCACTGTGGTTCCATTCCAGAACCTCTCATGGATTAAAAAAATCACTGTATAAAGAAAAACAGTAGAAAACATAGATTTAAAGACCCATTTCCATGTTTTTTGCTCTTAATGGAATAAGGCTATGCATCAATAGTTCCTGGGGTTTGATTCTGGGACTTCCTGCTGATGCTATAAATGTGTTTAAAAAAGCAATTTTTTAAAAAAATATGCATCCCTTTACAATTTTTAAAAAACTTTACAATTTTTAAAATTTTCTTCTTATTGTACAGAGGAAACCTGCAAGCAGAAATGCAGAGGATTCCCTGCATTTGCCTGGCTCAGCCAAAAAATTGAATGATTTTTTCTACAACAACATTCACCAATTGAATGACCGCTTTTCTACAAGAGCAGAAAAGCAATTTGTAAAACTGTGATTTGCAGTGGCCATTTGTGAGTTGCTGAGTCAGTTTGTTTGTGGTACCAATGTTTGTGGCAATTTGTGAGTTGTTGAGTCACCAATGTTTGTGGCAATGCTGTGGGCGTCATTTGTCTTGACTTCAGCAAAGCATTTGACAATGTCCCACATGACACCTTAAGTTGTAAAGGCAGGGATAGTCTGGCAGGGATAGTCCGGAGTTCTGCAGGGTTGGGGGTACTGGCAGGCTGGTGGGGATCTGGTGGGGAGAAAGGGAGGCACTTACCTGGGGAGCCCTGCGGCCACCATCCAAGCCTCCTGGCCAGCCAGGGAAGCTGTGCATGGGGTGCTGCAGCCACGCGGTCCCCCATCCAAGCTCCCTGGCCGGCCAGGGAAGCTGTGGATGGGGCGCTGCAGCCGCACAGTCCCCCGTCCAAGCCCCCTGGCCAGCCAGGAAAGCTGTGGATGGGGCGCTGCAGCCGCGCGGTCCCCCATCCAAGCCCCCTGGTCAGCCAGGGAAGCTGTGGATGGGGCGCTGCAGACAGGCAGCCCCTCGCCATGGTAGGCACCCACCCGGCGCTGTCCTGAGGGGATGGCCCCTCCCCCTCCCTGCCTGCTCTCACCTGGCAGCCACTCAGCAACAGCGAGGCAGGGCGGGAGAGGAGCCATCCCCTCAGGACAGCACAGCATGCACAGCAGCACACCAAATTCAAAATGGTGGCCGCCACCAAGCCTCTTTTCCCAGTGGCGGCCTGCAAGCTCGGCGGGCCGGATTGAGGGCACTGGTGGGCTGTATCTGGCCCGCGGGCCGTAGTTTGAGGACCCCTGGTTTTAGTTAATGGTTCTGCATCAATCTGGAGGTCGGTTTCAGGTGGGGTGCTCCAGGGCTCTGTTTTGGTCCTGAGTCCCTTTAATATCTTTATGAGGGATGTGTTTAGGGGTGGACAATCTCAAAATACCAGATGTGGGGGGGGAAACTGGATGCAGGTCTCATATAGAATCATAGAATCATAGAGTTGGAAGGGACCTAGTAGGTCATCTAGTCCAACCCCCTGCCTGTAGCAGGAAATCCCCCTAGAGCATCCCCGACAGGTGCTCGTCGAGCCTCTGCTTGAAGATCCCCAGTGAGGGAGAGTCCACCACCTCCCTTGGCAATCTGTTCCACTGCCGAACCGCCCTCACCGTCAGGAATTTTTTCCGGATATCCAACCGGAATCTCCTCTCTTGCAGTTTGTACCCATTGGTTCTAGTTCTGCTTTCAGAAGTAGCTATGAACAAATGAGCCCCTTCCTCCCTATGACAGCCCTTCAAGTATCTGAAGAGGGCAATCGTGTCTCCTCTCAGCCTCCTCTTCTCCAGGCTGAACATCCCAAGTTCCCCCAACCTTTCCTCGTAGGGTTTCCCTTCCATCCCACTGATCATTCTTGTCGCTCTCCTCTGGACTTGCTCCAGCTTGGCTGCATCTTTCTTCAAGTGAGGTGCCCAGAACTGAACACAGTACTCAAGGTGAGGTCTGACCAATGCTGAATAAAGAGGAACTAGAACTTCTCTCGACTTGGAAGTTACAGACCTCTTAATGCAGCCTAAAATGGCATTTGCCTTCTTTGCAGACACATCACACTGCTGACTCATGTTCAGCTTGTGATCCACGGCAACTCCTAGATCCCGCTCACATGTTGTGCTGCCAAGCCAAGTATCCCCCATTTTATACCTGTGTTTTTGGTTTTTATTGCCTAAGTGCAGAACCTTGCACTTCTCCCTGTTGAAATTCATTCTGTTTGTTACAGCCCAGGATTCCAGTTTATCCAGATCCTCCTGGAGGTTTCTCCTATCTTCTGATGTGTTTGCTACTGCTCCCAGTTTGGTGTCATCTGCAAATTTGATCAGGCTCCCCTGTATCCCTTCCTCTAAGTCATTAATGAAAATGTTAAAGAGAACCGGTCCCAAGACAGAGCCTTGGGGTACCCCACTAGAAACTGGCCTCCAGGTTGACACAGAACCATTTACTAAAACCCTTTGAGTGCAGCCATCGAGCCAGTTGTGGAACCACCTAACGATTTCCCCCTCTAGCCCATATTTTTCCAACTTCCCAATTAAAATGTCATGTGGGACCTTGTCAAATGCTTTGCTGAAGTCAAGATAAATGACATCCACAGCATTGCCACTGTCCAGTAAGCTCGTAACCCAATCAAAAAAGGAGATCAGATATGTCTGGCAAGATTTATTCTTGGTAAATCCATGCTGGGTTGTTTTGATCACCGAATACTTGTCTAGATGTGCACAAATTGTGTGTTTTATGATTTGTTCTAATATCTTGCCCGGGATTGAAGTCAAACTAACTGGTCTATAATTTCCCGGGTCTTCTTTTTTCCCCTTCTTAAAGATTGGGACTACATTCGCCCTCTTCCAGTCCAGTGGCACTTCTCCACTCCTCAAGGATTTCTCAAAGATGATCGACAGAGGCTCTGCAAGGACATCTGCGAGTTCCTTAAGAACTTGAGGATGCTCCTCATCTGGTCCAAATGACTTGAATTCATTTAGGCCAGTTAAGTGGTTTCAAACCAGTTCTCTGTCAATCTTAATCTGCTGTTCTGCACCATCCATGTTTTCATTACCGCTTTGGGGATGCTCCCTGAAGCAGCTGGTGGGCCACTGTATGACACAGGAAGTTGTACTAGGTGAGCCTTTAACCTAATCAGGTGGAGGCTCTTCTTATATTCTTAATTTCTAAGAAATTCTGGGACATTCACAAGGAATTGGCTTCCTAAATTCTTTTTAAATATACTTTCCAATGTACAACTTCCACCAGAATTCAAAAAAGCCAAAGTAATATCACTTTTGAAATCTGGCAAACAACAAGACAGAATAGACAGCTATCATTAAATTGTGCTTTTGAGTTCTTGCCACAAATTTCAGGAGAAAATTCTCATAAATAGAATTGGCCCTACAATGGAGATACATTTCTGCCCATGGAACAAGCTAGCTTTTGACATAATCATAGTTGTGTTGATCAGGTACTGACCTTAACAGGACAAGGTTGGTTTCCAGTGAGGCCTAAAGAACCACAGCTGTGTTGACTGACCTAACTGCAGCATACAATACTGTGTGGAAGAAGGGACTGCTATACAAACTGTATCACATTATTGTTTAATCAACAACATGCTCAGCTACAGATCCTTTCAGGAACAATATAAACAAGGTAAGAAGACTCTACAACGGCCTCCCACAAGGTTCTGCAATGGCACCCACACTGTTCAACCTATATAGCTCAGATACGCCAGCTACAAGGGGACATAAATTTGGATATGCTGATGATCTGGCTCTAGCAGCACAAGATAAAAACATGGAGGTACTGAACTGCCTCCTCACTGAGGACCTTAAGACCTTGAGAAAATGCTGACTGGAGACTTACACCTAGCGTAAGCAAAACAGTGACTACTTGTTTCTATCTTAATAACAAACTTTCCAGTGCAGCCCCAAAGGTCTTCCTAAATAACAATTAACTCCCTTATAATCCTCATACCAAATATCTCAGAGTAACTTTGGATGAGACTCTCTTATAAGAAACACCCAGACAACATGTCCACAAAAATGAATACCAGGAACAACATACTCCAGAAACTAAGAGGATCCAGCTGGAGAGCCTCAGCCTCTATTCTCAGAATATCGGCACTAGGGTTGCTCTATTCCACAGCAAAATACTGTGCCCCTATATGGCTTAATAGCTGCCACGCTGGTAAGAGCGATACCAGACTAAACAAAACCATGAGGATGAAAATACACTTAACACACCTTCAATGTGTTGATCATAGTTGGATCAGTTGACCTAACATAAAAACTCTTCAAGTATGGTTCAAACATACCCTGGGAAAGAGAAAAAAGATAATACATTAGCAATTATACATAGGTTTAAAAGTAAAAAAAAAAGAGAAAGAATTTACATGCATGCCAAACCTTGCGTTGGATCGACATTGTTGCTATATTCTGGAGAACAACATACTGTACTTCCCTATAAGTCAACAACAAATACATTAATCTTTCTCAAGCGTCTCTTCATTAACAGAAAAATTATATACAGTACAATCCTAAGCATGTCTACTCAGAAGTAAGTCCAGTTGTTTTTTGTCTACAAGCCAGAATTCCATAAATCAGCGTTTCTCAAGGACTGTACTCTACTGATCCACTTGTAATCTGATCCACAGTAATGATCCAATGTGGATCCAGTATCCAGTGTAATACTGATCCACAGTAATGATGACATTACTTCAATATGCTTCTGGGTTGGGAGATTGTAAATACAGATCCAACATTATTAAACATATCTTTATACAAAATTTGACTTACTGCCTCTTTATAACCAAAAGAAAAGCTGTTTTTAAACAACTGTAAAGGGATGCACTTTTTAATTTTTTTAAACTGCTCTTATTGTACGCATTTTTAATATTATTAAGGAGCATGCTGAGGAACAACCATATTCCATTAGAAGCAACAGAGAAGCAAGAAACCTAGAAATATTATTTTACCACTTTTTCTTAATTACTCTTTTCTTTAATCCATCGGGGTTTCCAGATCTGAACCCTAGTGTATAACAAGGAATAATCTTTTTTCATCGTATTCTGGGTGGTTTTACTAACTAAAAACCCAAAATTTGACTACATTAATTTTGCCGATAGTTTGGACATAATTTAAGTTTCACAACTACTGTTAGGCAGGTAACAGATGTAACTTGATTTACCTGTTATTGCGAAGTAAACGTACTAATGATTTAGCAACTATACCAGCTTCAGATTTTGGTGCTACATGCCAATAAAGCTGTGCAACTGCCATCACCACCTGGAGAGGAGTAAAAACAAAAGAATGATGCCCCTTTGCCTTCATGATATACAGCAGGGGTCTCCAAACCCCAGCCCAGAGACTAGATACAGCCCATAGCAAGCCTCTATCTTGCCCTCAACCAGCCTCTGTTCCACTGAGAGCTTCCAGCCCACTCAACAGAACACAACCAGAGCTGTGATATTTTTTTATTTATTTTACTTAATTTGTATCCCACCTTTCCTCATCCACAAGAGAGCCCAAGGCGGCTAACATGAATAAAAATAAAACACCATTAAAATAATAAATACAAGTTAAAACATAATTAAAATACACTTAAAATACAATTAGATTTAAAATTTAAATGATTAAAACAGACTAAAAACTTTGTTAAAAACAATAATATATAAGGTGCATATATAAGGAGTTCCAAGATCCTCATAATGACTTTTAAAGGTCTAAAAACATCACTTCCTGATTTTCCCAAAAACCTAAATGTTTTTGTGCCCTCTGACATCCTTAGAATGTTTTTGGAAGGTCAAGAAGGCTTCCCCATCCCTCAGAACACGCTTAAGATGTTTCCTGTGATATGCTGGTTTTGAGGTATTTACTCCTGTATGTGTAGGTAAAACTGCTTCTTGAGTGAGTAAAAGGAACTCAATATAAGTGTGTCCATGTTCTGTGATGTGTGTTAGTGGTTGGAAAAATACTGAAAATCTGAGCCTGTTCTTTAGTTTTCCATCTCCAATGTATTTAAAAAATTTTTGGGCCCTTGACAACGTGCCAGATATCTGATGCAGCCCTTTGGCCAAAATGAACGGAGACACCTGGCAAATAGTAATTATGATACAATTTCTAGCAGAAATTGTTTGCTATATTTCTGGAAGAAAATTAACATGTTAAGAAGCTATTTTCTATTCTGAACAGCCATCTTATCATAGGGCAAAACACTTGCAGAAAAAAAAGACTAAGGGTGAAATCATAACCAATTTAGGCCTGCATAAGTAATCTGGCATAACTTCCCATGGTGGTGTGAAGAGGCCAGCAAAGAGATACCTTTAAAAATGGTATCCTCATGTTTAGCAGGAAGACTGCAGCTGATCTTATATGCCCCAATGCGAGCTCTTCAGGGACATGCAACATTTTTTGTGATTTATCTATGTAAACTGCCTCATGATCTACTTAAAAAAAAAGAAGTAGCCGCCTTGGTTTCTTTTTTTTTTAAAAGAAGAAAGACAGGATATAAATCAAATAGATAAATAAAAATGCTATAATTATTAATATTTATTATGTGATTGGGATTTGAATCCTGTATATACCCAAATAGTTCTGTCCTACTATTGATTGCTGAGAACATAACACACAGATAATATCTCCTTTAAAATATTTAGTTACATCTAGACAAATTTTAGCCCTTCCTATTACTAGAAAATGCACACTAAGGCTTTCAATGCCTAGTCTATGCAAAGACAAGAAGCAGAAATATGAGGTAGATAGTTCTGTATAATGGCTAGAAGTTTGAAGGAAGTTAGTCATACAGCAGCATTCCTGCTCTGAAGCAAAGGCTTTGTGTTTCGTATCAGTAATCTGTGGTCTGGGTCCATGGAATAGGGTTTGTTGACTTTCTGATGCTTCTCTTGCTGCTCGTCATCAGATTCATAGAAGTTCTTTTCACTATATTCTTCCAAAGGACCATCCTATAAAGAAAAAAAATCACACATCAGCATTTATACTTTACATTTTACTTTCAGGCCACACCACATTCCACAGGCCACATCTCACACCACATTGACAATCCTAAAATTGTCAGGATTCTTGTTCTTCCATTGTAGCCCCCAATGCATTGTTATGGTTGCTATACTGAATTCAGCCACTAGATGGCGATAATAATGAAAACTAATGGAATGATTTACAGATCTCCCCAGCTTTCCGATGGTTCATTTTCTGACAATCCACTCTTTCATCACCTTTTAATTATACCCAAAACTCATGCATTCAACACTTTCAACCTCTCTCTGCTGTTCTAAAGGCCAAAATTCCATACCCCATGTTGTACTCCTGGTTTAACTTCATTCCCAAATGAGTTAATGAGAACCCAGTTACAGAAAAAGATAAAAGATTTTACAAAAGGGGCATTTGCAATTTGCTAGCTAAAATATCATTTGAAGCAACATTTAGAAACTAAAAAAATTGGGTTACACTTTTGCACAGTGCTCCAGACCCTAATGTATCCAATAAGTTTGCCATAATTAACAATAAGCCATAATTAACAACAATCCAATAAGCCATAATTAACAGCACGAAGATGATAAATTGGATTTTAGTGCTTTCCCCCTTGTTTTAAAGCAGTGGTATTCAGTCATTTCAGCTCAGGAACACCTTTCAATTTTAAAATCCTGCCCAGGACCCCATGTCAAACTTCCTGGGATGTTCTTCCATTTCTACTCAGAAGTAAGTCCCACTGTGTTCAATGAGACTTAGGGCGCAATTCAGCGTAACTACAGGGAGTCCTTGCTCCAGTGTAAGAACAATTTACTCTGGATTACAATATGAATTTCCCAGAGGTATTCACTAGATGGTGCCGTAACTATGATTGCACGTAATGTCTCTTACGTGCTCCCGTAGTTACTCTGGATTGTAAGGTTACTCCCAGGAAAGCCCACCGCCAGATTCAAAAACGGTGGATCCCACCCTCTTGCGACCCCGCTGACCAAGGTTGTGAGCCCCAAAGGGGTCCCAACCCACAGTTTGAAGACCAATGTTATAAAGCCTTTAAAAGTGGATGGTATCAGTGGTGAATTAAATCAGTGGATACTAAGGTATCATGTCTAATATTTCTACATTTTTGTTCCTTTGTGAAAAGGCATTTAACACTGAATAGTACCAGTGGTGAGTCAAATCAGTAGATACTAAGGTACCATCTGTAATATTTCTGGGTTCACACAATATGTACAGGCATCTTCCACTTATTGGAAAGGTTAGGGACCTTAGAGCACTATCCAAAATGAAAACCATTGAAAAGTAGAACCCAGACTTTTTCAGGTTGAAAATGCAAAATCCCCACAAAAAAGAAAAAAAAATCTTGCAAAAACATAACTAACATAAGGAAATGCTAAAAACACTTTGATCCCCATGTCACATGCAAATCAACATCAGGGAAGACAATTTTAGCCTTTTGACCATCAGAGAGAAGATGAAAGAGTGCAGCATGTGTTGAATGAATGATTTCTGAGTATGATTGAAAGGTGTTGAAAGAGCAGAAATGTTAGAAAACAAACCGGCAGAAATGGGAAATGATTGTGCTCATGTTTATGTGGGCCAGTAACATAAATTGGTTTAAGTGAGCAATCTATCAAAATTGTATCAACTCACATTGTCACGGGTATAAAACAGAGAAACTGGGGTGAATAAAAATGTCCAGGCAAAATCATTACATTTCTCTCAACAAATCTGGTTACAATTTTACTAAGAGCCCAATCCTATGTATATCTGGTCAGAAGCAAGTCTCATTGTAGTTAACGGGGCTTACTCCAGGAAAGTGTGGATAGGACTACAGCCTAAGTCTGTAGAACAAAACTTGCAAATCACATTTTAAAAGTCATAACAGTCAATGCATTGTATATCTTCAATGAAAAGCTATTTCAATCCATTTGTATGAAATAAGTTACATTTCAGTGTAAAAAGTTACACACACAATTAAAATTCTTTTTATCAGTGTGATCAATGGTACAGCAACATTACATATATATAACATGGATAAGCATCTAAATGGCCTTATATGATGATACAACCTTGAAAATGACTAACTTTGTATCACAATGAACAAATACATGGGAAGCTGCTATTCACTCTTTATTAGTAGGACCCATCACCTGCTGACACCACAAAAATAATTCCAAAGTTTAAATTACTAATCCCTAGAGAGAAGCAGTTAGGTTGAAGAGAAAATTCTACAGCTCCGAAAGGAGGGTAAATTCAGAAAATAAAAATGCAAATATGCATTTTAACATTCTTGAATGTATTAATCTGAAAGGTTTAATTTCCATTTTCCCGCATCAGCTTTATTTATAAAATGTCGTGCCCTATAAATATGGTGTTATTTTCTATAGTCAAGCACCCCCTTAACAAATCTTCTCATTAATATGTAAATTTAAAGTCAATCGGTCTTCTCCCTGACAGCACCATGAATTCCTAGTGCACTGTATAATCAGTTTTGACTTGGCAACCACTATTTATCAAAGATGTCAGTTAGAAAAATTATGGAAAACGCACTGCAATTGATATGACTGCAATATACTTTGTCAACACTTAATTGTTTCTCAAATCATACATTTACATATAAACAGTCCAAATACTGATCTATAATGATGCAAATAAACTAAATTAAAAATCTGTTCTACTACACAAGAAGCCTTGTTATGTGTTTATCTAAGGACCTATTGAAAAAGCAGGGGATGTGCTAATATCAAAAGGTTTTCCTTCTGCTATTTTAGCAATTAAATTAGTAAGAGACAAATTGGTATTTGAATTTTCTAGCCCTGTACAAAAGCAACATTGCAAATCTGATAATCGGAGTTAAGAACTGGATTGTGCCACAAATTTTTAAATACTATTCCCTTCCCATTGTGGTCAACTTCTACCATAGTTTTGGGGCCTTATATCTGACCCTCCTGAACTAAAGAATATAATTTTTTCCAATGTATCACTTAGATTAATTAGCTATGTAACTTTAACAGGATGTGGTGATGGCCACTATATTAGATAGTTTTAAAAGTGCAGTAAGCAGTTACAGGAATAAATACCTTATTTGCTCAAATATAATGCTCATCTTTTCCAGCTGAATTTACGAGTAGTAATAGTAGTCTCCATAATCAAGGTGTGCATTACATTCAATAGTGCATCAGATTAGAGTGTATACAGTTTTTATTATTAGTATAGGTCAGTATTTAGTTTAATAGCTTACTTTATTGTGAGTAAAATAAACCCACTGCTGTATAAAGAAGTGCAATTAGGTAAAACTCATGACATAAATCCATTGCCATTTTACTATCATATAACATATTATTTGCAGTAAAATTAAATTTTGTGCTTGCTTTACAGCTGCACGTTACAATTGCCAGTAAACTTTTTCCTCTCAAGCCTTTAAAAATAGGGATACACATTAGATTTCATTGTGTATTAGATTTGAGTAAATACGGTGTGTTGATGACTCCTAGTTATTATGACAAAAAGCAGGCCTCTGTCAGTCTTGAAAGACCATGGTATAGTTCTCGGCGCTGCATATGCTGCATGCGAAGCACGAAAGCCTGGGTTAGATTGTTATGAAGGATAGGCTGTTACCAAGCAGCAAATCCCCCCTTTCCACGCCACTGAATTAGTCCAATGGAAAGGCAGAGCCAATACGATTGGATCCAGCTGCGTTGCAGAGCTGGGCTAAGGACAGGAGCTCACCCTGTCTTGTGGGGCTGACCCGGGACTCAAACCCTGGCCTGCCTGGTTAACAGGCACAGCGTCTTAGCCGCTTGAGCCACCCACAGCCCAATATGATATAAATTTATATTAATATGTTATTGACATTCTGCTCCTTCTTGCTATGATCCGTAAATCAGTGTTTCTCAAACCGTGGGTCAATTTCAGGTGGATTCCCATTCATTTCAATATTTTATTTCTAAAATTTGAGATTTGATGCTACCATGTTATGTGACTGAATTTTGGGAAATGTTACAGATCTGTACTTTTAACAGGCTACTGTATATGCTTTTAACAATATTAAATAGGACTTACTCCTGTGTAAGTGAGAGTAGGATTGACATCTAACATTGCTAAGTATTTTCCTTATTTATGTCACTTCTTGAAATGGCGTCACTTCTGGTAGTTCTTGACACTCATTCTAAAAAGTGGGTCCCAGTATTAAAAGTTTGAGAATCACTACCATAAATCATACACTGCTGCTTTTGAACTTTGCTTGTGTTTTTAGAGCTGCAGTAGCTCAGTGGTTAAAGATGCTGAGCTGGTCGACCACTGGTTGGCAGATTGGCAGTTCAAGACCAAAGTACCGCAAGACAAAGTGAGATCCGGTTACTTGCCCAGATCCTGCTAACCTAGTATTTTGAATGTACATAAATGCAAGTAAATAAATAGGTTACACTTTGGTGGGAAGGTAACAGTGCTCCATGAGCTTTTGGCATTTAGTCATTTTGGCAACATGATGAGGATGTCTTTGGACAACACTCACTCTTCAGCCTTCTAATGAGGATAAGCACTGCTCCCTAGAGTCAGTCATGACTAGCAGGGCATGTCACTTCTATGCCATTCCTGAGAAGTTTGAGCCAGTTGAGTTTGAGACATGCTCTATTCTCTGCAAACCACCATAGGAACAGGGAGACAGGAAAATTATGCCAGCCTATCTTGGTTACCATTGTGCTCTCAATGTTCCAAAAACAGATTTAATATAAGCTCAAATGAAAAAAATACCAAACTAAATATGCCACTCACCCTGAATACCAAACTCTTGATGCCACCAATTTTAAAAAAAACTATCAACCAGTATCTAATTTACCATTCTTGGGTAAAGTGATTGAGAGTGTGGTGGTGTCTCAACTCCAGGAGGTCTTAGAAGAAACGGATTATCTAGACCCATTTCACTGTGGATTCAGGTTGGACTTTGGGACAGAGAAGTGTGTCCCTTTTGGTTTTGCTGGACCTCTCAGAGGCTTTTGATAAAATTTACCATGGTATCCTTCTGGGCCAACTGGACAAGGTGGGAAGCGGGCCTTACGGTGGTTCCGCTCCTTCTTGGCTGACAGGTCCCAGATGGTGATGCTGGAGGATTCCTGTTCAGCATCCTAGCCATTACATGTGGGGTGCCACAGGGTTCTATTCTGTCCCCTATGCTTTTCAACATCTACGTGAAACCACTGAGAGACTGGAGTAGAATGTCATCATTACGCCGACGATACCTAGATCTGAATCTTTCCTGCCAGATGCATTGGAGAGCACAGGTGCATAAGAGCAGGATACATGAAGATACATGAAGCTGGGCATTTGATGGGCATTTAGCCTGATAAGAACAGTGAAGTTCTTATGTTCTTATGTACCAGTTCATTGCAGGGAGGCTGTGGAAATCCTGGAGAGGTGTCTGGAAGCAATAGATGTCTGAATGTGGGCCAATAAGTTGAAATTGAATCCAGAACAGACAGGTCCTCTTGGTCAGAAAAAAACAGGAAGTCATATTCCTGTTCTGAATGGGGTTGCACTCCTCCTGCAGCTATGCAGTTTGGAAGTGCTCCTGGACTTGCAGCTGTCCCTGAAGAACCAGGTGGCAGTGGCAGTGGTGGACAGGAGTGCATTTGCTGAGCTCTAGCTGGTGCACCAGATGCAGCCATACTTGGACACAGTGGTCCATGCCCTAATGATTTCTAGATTGGATTACGGCAATGCATTCTATGTGGGGCTACCCTTGAAGACGGTTCAGGAGTTCCAATTAGTGCAGAATGTGATAGCCAAAGTGGTGACCGGAGATAGGTAGACTTGACTGTCTGAGCCCATTGCTTCAGCAACTGTAATGGTTACACATTCGCTTTGGGGCCCAATTCAAGGTGCTGGTAATGATCTTTAAAGCCCTTCATGGTTTGGGGACAGCTTATCTGAGGGATTGTCTTATCCCATATATTCTGGTCTGTCCTCTTAGGTCATCTGAAAGGGGTTTCCTAAAAGTGCCACCTTTCTCCCAAGGTACAGGTAATGAAACTCCCTCCCAGGGGAGTTAAGATATACCCATTCCTTTGTGGTGTTCCAGTGTGGGCTCAAAACTTTTCTGGTGATGGTCTGTGTATAGCTCATGGATTATAGAACAATGTGTTCTTTGTTTTAGAACAGAGTAGCAGTGCCAACATGAAGTATCATTTTACTGATTTGATTCCCCTTTGCTTAATCCATCTTCTGTAATGTACATCATATAATGCTGTCCATGTTCATGTTTTCTACATCTTTATACTTCTGCTTCAGCATTTAGTGTAATCTCAAAACACAAGGCTTCTGGAGATGACATATAACACTGAGTGTGCATGATGCTTATCAGTTTCTCTCTGCTTGTTCAAATACATGTTATCATGTGTTTTTTTTCTTACCAGTTTCTATACAATACTTGCCGTTGCATCTCAGAAAGGATATTGCAGAGGTTGAAAAAGGTGCTGAAGAGAGCAACCAGAATAAAGAGACTCAAACACCTTTCCAATGAAGAAAGGCTATGTCAGGCATTTTGAAAAACTGGCACTTGGTTTCTGCAATTATTGGCTAAAAGTGATCATGTGAGGAACAGAAAAAAGGGGCTAGAAAATTTTGTTAACAGGTTCAGTGCAGGTACTGTGAGCAGTCAGGCTGTCGTGTGTGGCTTAGTGTTAGGCCTAGAAGCCTGGTGAAGCCCTGGATGTTACAGAGAAGGCCTGAGCCTAGATAAGAAATTATCTACCATGATATAGTTGCATGTATTGCATCGCTAACCATCTGCAAAGCCGAAGTTCTGAATCTACAAGAGATACAGCCTTAGATATGTAATGTATTCTATGTAAAGACTTTTACCTTGCTTAGTGAATGTGGACTTCTTTTTCTGCTTTTACTCATATTAATACAGAACCAATTCAAAACAACTTCTATCTTTTTTTCCACTATTTCACCGCTATGCTTGTTGATAGAAGTAGCTAAGGGGACTGTCATGCAAAGGACTCGACAGGCTACAACATTTGGAGCTTTGAAGTTTAAAGCAGCAATCTCCAAACTTGGGAATGCTGCACAATGAAAAACCAATTCCTGGCTCAAACAGAACTTACCATTCCATGTGGCCACCTGAAATTTTCCTTACTGAACTCCACTGAACTTGAGCTGAGCTGCCATGTCTGCCTGGGAGGACTGGGACTGGGAGGGGCTACCCCACACAGGAAGGAGACAAAGCGACATCTGCCCCTGTCTCGTTGGTGGGTGGGGCAAAACCTAGTCATTACTGAATGCACCTTTTCCCTCCTCCAGAGGAGCAGCTGCCCAGTGCTGCTCTGAGGAAATTCAGAGGATGTCCCTCTCAGGGTGACCACATGACCAGAAATTCCCAGATTTGTCCTATTTTTAAGCCTCCCATCCACGTGTCCTCCATTTTGGAACTTCACAGTGGTGCCCAATACCACCATCATTAATGCCACTATAATCCTTTCCAAATGAATCAGTGAAAATTTGCAGGGCTGTATGTTAAAACTGGGATACCCCGAACTAGTGAATGCAATAACTTTTTACTCCCCCCAAAGAAGTAACTAGAGTGTAGCAGGGGATGCTTTTTGCATGGGCTCTGCCCATGGGGAAACGCCCAAAGCCAAAGGCACACTGCCCAGGCCCACCCCTGCAGTGCACTTCAAAGGAGACCAGTCTCCCACAGGTATCCTCTTTGGCTTCAGTTCAAAAGAGGGGGGCTGCTATGTTGGGCTATAACACTTCCCTTCCCTGCAGATTGCAATGACATCGTCCAAGAAGCGAGCCTCATTATCCTACCTAAGGGAGAACAGATCAAGGTAAGACTAGTTACCTTAAACACATTTCCAGCAATTCTTTCCTTTTATCACCCCAAACAGCTTGAAAAGAGACAGCTGTCCTTCCAGCCCCTGTTTGCATTTGCTCTCTACACGACTCCAGCATCATTTTGCCCAGCCTTCCACAGCTCGACCCACAAGTAGTCCCATTATCTACAGTATATAACTAAAAAGATCACAAAGCAGTTTACAAAAATATGAAAAAATTAATAGCTAATTAATAGCTGATGGGTGCCTGTCAAAAAAGGATTCACAATCTAAAATGCAAAAAGACACCAGCAGTATGTTCAATAGCCTTACTCCCAGGTAAAAGTGAATAGGATTGGAGCATCACACTGCCCAGCCTTCCACAGCTCTACCTGCAAGTAGTCCCATTATAGCAGAGTAACCCAATGTCATTACACAAAAAAGAAGACAACCCCTCCTCAAATGTATAACACCCAATAAAAATATATGATATGATAAAATAAAACCTAATAAAATCATATTCATTGCTTTCATGTGGTTAATTAAAACACAATAGTACTTACTATTAAATTTGAAAATATTACATATAATTTATTGCATGTACTTTATTAATTACAAGAAGACTACATGCTGCACAGTCACAAAGGAAAAGAGGACAATGGAGATTTATTCCAGGATACAGGGCTAAAAAAAGAGAACATGTTCTGGAAAGGAAGGACATATTGTCACCCTGATCAGGGCAGCTAGGGTTGGGAGGCAGATGTCTGTGTAACTTCAGGTCTCCCTTGCCCCTCATCCCATTCCAGGTTTGATATGGTCAGATCCTGTGTGTGTGGATATGTAACTTCAGGTTAGCTTGAAGGTAAGGCCCACTGACCAGCATGGAACTTACTGGTTTTGGCCCTGGAAGAGTTGATCTTTCTAAGGATGCAATCCAGAGTAACTACGGGGAGTCCTTACTCCGACATAAGGTCAATTTACTCTGCATTGCAATATGAATTTCCCATAGGTTTTCACTAGGTGATGCCGTAGCTACATTGATGTAAAAGTCTCTTATGTGCTCCCATAGTTACTCTAGATTGTAGCATTGGGGTGAAAAAGGAACTGCAAATAGTTTGTGCAAACTCCCCAAAGTTTAATGAAAAGTTGAAAGGCTTGACTTGTAGTTCAATATTATTTGATACTGTAATAGTTTCATAGTATTGACTTGTAACATTAGCCAAAAGATGGGTTTCAGGTGTTTTGATAGGGGTAAAATTTCAGTCCTTGCTACAGGTTTAGGTATGTCTCTGCTTCCCCCCAGGACATTACAAATGTACAACATGACTGTAGACACAAACCTATACATTTCTGAAAACACTTGTTGGGAACCCTGTTTTAAAAAGAAAATATCCAGAACAATTTTATAAAGAAATAAATGCTCACCTCTTTCCATGGGCTCACAAACTGTGTTCGAGCATATCGAGTCAGCATGTGAATAATGACAACTTGTCCCCACTCCTCCACATCAACCAGCAGATTACAAAGCTTCCGGTAGTTCTTGTGAATTAGATCTATTCTGTCAGGACACACCTCTTCAAATGCCATCACAACACTCCCTGCTACAAGCTAAATAACAAGAAGTTACAACACACCAACATTAGTAAATCTTCCAAGCCATGTAGACTCTGCATCTGAACACTAAGACAAACTCTAGGAAGGAAGGTGGAGTGGCAAGAAAAGAGAAACTAAAATGCAATAGGAAAATACAATTTTTACCCCTACAAGAGCAAGGCTGGGAGACACATGGAGAGTCACATCAAATTCCCCCTTCATCATTTGCATGTAAGAAAAGAGCAAAAGCTTCTGCTTTGCAGTAAAGTTCTTCTAAATGCTTGGAACTGTGGTATTTTTGAGTCAGTTAAATAAAACCAGTGTTGGAAATTGACTCGGATTTGAGTTGCAAAAATTGGTGTTTATCGCTGAATCATGAGTCACACAGATGGAATGCTAAAAAACATTCAAGTCAGGGCCCCAAATATATGAGTCTCGTATTCAAGACACCAAATCAAGTCTGCCTATTTTTACCTATGTTTCGTAGATGCTTGCTTATGGCTTTTGTAGTGTGAAAATCCTTGTGGGGCCCACAGACCAAGAGAGCAGAAGAGAGTTCTAGCCATGAGGCAGGGAAGGGTAATGTGTCCTTTTGCAGCCAGGAAAGGTTTCTAATAGGAAAGCAGGAATGGATCATCATTGGACACAAGTTTTGAATTTTCATTGGCTAAGGGAGGGCAGGAAAAAGAGCTCGAGAGGATTCTTGCTTTACAGTTGGCTTGATAAGCGCAGAAGAAATGAGGCAGGGAAGGGAGTTCACAGCGATCATGCTTTTCACCACATGGTTGGTGGGAGAAGAAACCCTCATTGAATGATTGACTTCAGTGGGACTACTGCTGAATACTGCCACTATGGCTTGGGTTGAGTTAGTAAGTTTTGAAGCTACTGGTTGTGACTCTCATGACCTTTCTCTTGCTGCTTACTTCCCCTCTCTCACAGTCCTTCCCACTTTTTCCACCCTGTTTACAGTTAATGGGAATAACTGAGAAGTGTTTTAAGAGAGCTCGTACACACAGAGACCAGCTGCAGCCCTATTTTTCCTGCAGTAGTCTTCTTAAAGGGAACAGGACAACTTGACTCAAATCCAATAGTCAGGCTAGGCAGCCCTGACACTTTTTAAAAGGGCTGCCGCCCAGCGCATCTGTCCCCTGCCAACAAGTATGCTTGCTAGGTAAAGCAACACTTGTTATATGAGGCAGAATCTTAGAGAAATTTTTGCTTGTTATGTGGATCACTTGTTAAGCGAGGTACCACTGTATGAGATATTCACCTGCTCTGTCCCACAGCATTTTTCCTCAGGTGCATTCCTATCCATTTGCTTTGGAAGTTTGTAGAAATGTTTGACACGTCTATCATTCCGTTGGGTACATTTTTCTGGAAATTTTTTTATGTCCACTCCTAGACTGACCACATTTCCTAATAAGAATTACTCAAAGGGCCATCATTGGAGCACAGAGTTTTTCTGGTGTCATAACGAGAAAAGGGGTCCTGCAGTAGCCTTAAAGAGGTACATAAGAGGAAACAGTGACAAAGAGGACAAATTGTCCCTAGTTACCAATTTTTTGTTCATTTATTTGTCCTGAATGCTGCCTACCATTTTTAAAAGAAAATTGAAGACATCCATTATTAAAGTGACTTCTCACTGTGATACCGCCTGTTATGTATCCACTTCTATTTATTTCGATTTATTTTTTACTGCTGACTTCTTCCAGTATTGATGATTTTGTTACGTGTTCTATTATTTTGCTCCTTTTTTGTTGAAGATATGAATTTTGAAAGCTTCTTTGAGTTTCATGAAAAAGTGCATTAACCCTCTTAAACAAAATTAAACCAAGGCAGCCAAAATATTTGTATCCACAATATATACTTTCTATTCATCAATCCACTACACCAAGGCTCCTAAAATGTAGGTCTGGGACCCACTAGTGGATCATGACCCTATTTTAGTTGGATCACAAAACTGACCAGGGAGGTTAAGCAACAAGCAGCAGGGAAAGGGGGGACTGTTGCTCAATTATCATTTTTGCCACTCCTCTTGGCATTTATAAGACTGTCAGCAGCTTTTACAAAGTTCAGGAATCACTACACTACAATATTCACAGTGTGCATACATCAGTGCTCATTTGCCACAGATGGCAAATATTTATGGAACCCTCTTGAAACATAAAATGAGTTCAAACTTACCTGTTTACCTTTCACACATATTTGTGTTACACAGGAAAGGTACGTATTCGCTAGGCCTTACCTTCATCCATCCATAAAAGGAAAGCCACTGTCTCATTGACTCACTGATTCACTGACTCACTCACTCATCAACGCACTGCCAAAACTGCTGGGCCTGGAAGCATGAAATTTGGGGTGGGTGTTCCTTCCGTGACTGAGGACTGCACTAAGAACCGGTTTTCGGAAATTCTAACTGGAAGGGGGTAAAAGGGGCGCAACGCATTTTCCTCCGTATACTTTGCACTGAAGATTTGATGACTGAGAGATGCTGTGGCCCAACCCCTAAACCTAGAAGCATGAAATTTGGGGAGGTGTTCCCTCTGTGACACCAACACCCACCAAGAACCAATGTGGAGAAATTTAACCCTTAAGGGGCTGAAAAGGGGTGCAACGTGTTTTTGTCCTATACTTAACATGGAAGACAGACCAATCTTCAAGCCAATTTGGTGCTCAGTGCCTAGTGCACTGGGGGGTGGGTGTTTTCTGGAGGAAGAAGTTGCACTGGGGAGAATGCTGCGCATGGGGGCTTGGTGCACATGGGCAATGTTGCGCATGGGGGAATTTTACTCCCGCAACACGGGTACGCTTTTCACTAATCTTATAAAGCACATAGGATACAGAATAATACAGATATTTAAATACCACCTTTCTGGCTGTTTGATTTTCCCTTGGACTTTATTCAAGTTGCTTTGCATGGAAAGGCTTCTCTAACCCTAGAGAGGGTTTCAAAGCAAAGAGGTTCTATCTTTCAAGAACTTGCTACAGAGACCAGGTGAATCTTTTTTGTCTTGGTCTTTTTCCTGGCTGTTTTTTTAATGCCTCGAGATTGACACAGATGCCTCCTTATCATACACTATACTCAACTCCACAGCTTCAAGGTCTCATCGCATAGCTTCTTGTTTTCTCAAACTGGTGACCTTCAGTTCTTATCTTTGGGCTTAACAACGGATCTACCCTCTAGACAAGACCTTCTGCCCCATTGTTACCCCAGGATACCAGAGTATTGTTCAGAGATTTATGAAATATTCAGTTATCAACCACTTTCCTAATAATTGGTAATGCATCATCTCAAAATCTTCTAGAATAAAACATTCCTAAATATTTAAAGATTTCAATGTTTGTTTGAACAGTGATTTTCAGAGTTATGCACCAGATAAATAACCAAAACTATAATATTTAGAAACCTGTATCAGTTACAAACATGTCATCTCCTTGTCACTATGCCCTCCTTACATGCTTTTACTAAGTGCTTTAATTAAAAAAAATTATTTCATGCCACATATAAGCAAAATAGCTTCTATGATGAGGCTTCTATATGAAGCAACTGATATGTATGCTGTTAAGCATGCCTGTGAAACTGCATTCTGGTAGCAAATTAATGTCACATTGTAGCAGATCACTGGGGATCTGCATTTCAACCTCTAAAATTTCCCCAATGATTTAAGGTAAGCAATTAAATAGAAATACAATTTATTGAAACTGCACTTTTGAAAAAATATTAAATACAATGAAATTCAAACGTTAGAATTTTCTCCTATTTTTTGGTTGACATTTGGTTTATTAGTATGCATCTACCATTACAACTGAAAGAAAACAGCACAGAATATAGTCTTGCTATTATGCTAAACAAGTTTCAAGTCCTATGGGGATTTCATAAATTACCAATAACTATAAACGTGACGTTGCATTTATTGTCTCCAGCCCTGCTATGTACTTGTACCTGCTGGTCCCAGCATGTATACAACTCATTCCATAAAGAAAAGAACTGATTATTTCTAAAGAAAATAAATAAGTAGAATGCATTTTCCATCACATCATTTGCAGGAAAAATGTTTCCACAGTTGACTTTCAGGCCATTCTGTTTCCTCTTTTCACAATTATCTTTATATCTATCTTATAAATACCGTTTTCTATCTTAGTTTAATATTTTAACTGATTAATTACTGCCATCAATAATAACGGAACATACCTGGAGACATGCATGTAAAAAGAAAATATTATGCTTGAAATCACAAGAAATGCTACATCCAGAAAAATGCTTGTTCTGCATTTTTTAGAATTCAAGCATTTTCATCGTCTTTCACAGAAATATGCTGGGTCCCAAAAACAAGATATGCATGCTTAATCATTTTACTTTCATCTGTTGCCTTTCCAAGAACGATTATTGGAAAAATTAATGAATATGAATTATTGTTCATTTACTGATAATATATTTAAAATTTCAAACTACTCTAGAAATAAGATTCAAAATAAGTAAATAGCAGCTAGGTGCAGCCAATGTTTCTAAAGTAGTTAGTGGTACTTTAACATGCTTTTCTTTCTACACTATCATGGTGTACATAATCAGCAGATGGAATCAAAAGATGGGATAAAATCCATTTACAAAGTTAAATTGTTATACAGAAGTGGCATGTTTTTCTATACAGGAAGCTTATTTACACAATAACTGAAATGTCAAAACAAACCTGTTTGTATCAACTACATAACAGGACATTTTCCCTCTTGAAATTTACCTATCTTCTGAAAACATGTTTTCTGCTAATCATAAAATTGCTAATAAGCTCTTTTTGATTTATAAAGGCAAGCTATAAAAATTTAAACAATTTCTGCGCTGACACAATACTTTGTGGGGAGGAGGGGACAAGACAGAAAAAATTAAATACCATGTTTCCTCAAACCGAATGCTCATCTTTTTCAGCCAAATTGTGTCTTCAAAATCAGGGTGTTGATTTTGTGGTATCTAATAAATATGGTATTTTGATTATAAGTATGGGTCAGTTTAACAGTTAACTATATTGTAATAAAAATATAACATAAACCAATTGTTTTATAAAGTAGTGCCATTAGATAGAAATCATAACATGAACCTATCGTTATATTATTATTATTGTCATATAACTCATTGGTGAATGCAATAAAATTAAATTTTGCACCTGCTTTGCAGCTACACATGACAATTGCCAGTATATATTTTTTATCTCAAGGCTTTTTAAATTGGGTGCACATTAGATTCAATGGCACATTAGATTCAAGTAAACATGGGTATATTTCCTCTAAAGTATCAAAGCATCTCATAACAATGTCTCCCCTAGAAGTACCCTTCTTCATATCAAACTTAACAGAGGAAGAGCCAATTTTCTTAGTTACTTAACTCATTATTCCATAAAAACAGTGAGAATTACAACTAAATGATCCAATCAATATTTAAAACAAAAAATGGTTTACAAAACAGTGTCATTGACATCATGAGATGGAAATTAAATAATAGGTTTCTGTTCAAGAAAAAAATCATTTTTACAAATCTAGCAATGAGCTTGTCAAATTCAAATGCAGCTTTCCATTTATGTATTTTTTATATTAAACCAATAAACATGGTTCATTTGTCTTTCAGTGGTTGCCATGTTTTTCTGTGCTGTTGCTATGAACTTCAGCCATTAGCTGCGCTCCAAGGTAAACTACATGAACCATCAACAAAAGTGACACCCAATCTATGGAGTTCATATTTTCTCCAGATTATCTATGCTAGTTGACAAGCTGGTAATGAAAAAAATCACACTAAGCAAATGGTTCCTCTAATAACAATAAATTTTCTATAAAATTATGAAGGGTACAAAACGTTTCCTTGCATCTATTTTGTCATGAATTCTAATTAACGCTGCAAAAACCTGAGAGTGCTGGGTCATCACAAGAACTGTATCAAGGTTTGATTGATAATATGGTGCAAGTTGGCCTATGCTGCCAACATTTTCTTCTCTTAAATTAATGGCCATCCCACCTGCCCTAATCATACAGCCCAAATGATATTCCCCTTCTTATTTCAATTTTCTGGAAGCATGGAAGCTGGTAAAGATCAGTCATTTATCTTCTAATAGCTGGATAATAGATCTATCACAATACAGCATCTGCACAAACTCTGTTATTTTTTCCCCTCAGCAGTAAGGCTTTTACCAACACTGAATCAATAACTTTGGAAAACACTAGGTTACCTTGCGCAAGCTGAACAGACACATTGCTTCAAGCATATCTGTTAAATATGTTAAAGAATGCGCCTTACTTTGCTCGATTTTCCCAAAGGCAATATTCTAGTTTAGAACACATCAGTAATCTCATCACAAAGCCATTGCCAATTCTTCAGCTCATTTTTATCAAGCAAATTATTTGACCTCCCAAGAGTCATCTGCTACAGATAATCCTATCTAGTCCTCAAAGGGCACATGGGTATGCAATTTGTTTCAAAAGAAAAATGTATTTATACCCACAGCTGGAGACCTCAAAGACCCTTTGAGAATCAGTGAACCCAGAATTCACTGTAGACAATGACAGTTTTCCTACACACCACCTTATCTTGTACCAAAGGCCAAGAGAAAAATCACTCTATTCACATTTTAGAATTTAGGCTAAATTTAGGCATTCTAACCCTGTATCTAAACATCACCCACAACCATTTATCACCTATATAATAGGCACTTCTGACATTGAGTATGTTTACCTTCCACTTGCTCACCTTCTGATCACTCCAGAATCCTTCCATTCAAATTACAAAAAGAAAAAATATCATTGCTGACTATTCAGATGATCCAAATGTAAGGCTATAATATATTCTTTCAGACTGACATTAAACAACCATCAGCATGATACCAATGAAGGCTACTCATTGTATTTAATGAACTAGTTAATGCAGTTAATCAGATAATGAATTATATATAGGCACACCCCACTTACTGGAGGGTAAGGGACCAGAAGACCGTCTAAATAGAAAACTGTTGAAAAGAACCTAATCTTTTTCAAACATCATAATTCAATGAATAAACTTAGGGCTTCAGCCTGGATGATACTTGTGCTTAGAGGAATATTGTGGCTGATATTCTACCTATCCTGATCTTGAATCCAAATATTTAAAAGTTTTTCCATAACAGAAATTAGGCTGCTCCTCAAGGAAAATGTCATTCTCACCCCATGTTTAATATTCTTTTAGCCTTGGCAGAATACTCAGCGGCCACTATAAACACAGAATGACACAAATGTAAGCACAGGCACAAATCTTATGCTCTGTACAAACTTTTTTGTTCAAAAACAAAACACAAAACACTGAGAAGTCTCTGCAGAAATCGCTGCAGTATTACTCAGAAAGAGAACAATGGAGTGTTGCACAAAACAGCTGCACACAATGTTTTAAATGATGAGAAAATGGAAGCACAATCCTAAATATGTCTACTCAAAAGCCCAATTGTGTTCAAGTGTTGCTTCACTTAACAAAAACACTCGTTGGCAGTTGGGGCAGACATGCTGGCCAGCAGCCCTTTTAAAAAGCGTCAGGGCTGCCTACCATGACTGTCCATAGCGAAAGCAACACTTCTGCACTGTTCCTCCTGTGGCCAAGCATCCGCTGGGCAGAGGGAGAGAACAGCAGTGGAGAAGAGGGAAGCAACTCAGGGCTAGCCAGAAGGGAGCAGGGGAGAGAGAGGCTCAGGATGGAGAGGAGGAGAAAGTGGGGAGGCACTTTGAAGGCGACTTTGATCATGTCTAACCATGTCTACCCAGAAGTAAGCCCCACTGTGTTCAATGGGGCTTACTCCCAGGAAAGTGTCTACTCCCAGCCGAAGTAGACTTCATAGAATCATGCACACTGAATGTTTTGAATTCAATTTCAGTGTTTTGTCATCATTTTTACAAACAGTTAATCTTTTTATATGAATCTTTTTTGGATTCTGGAACCAATCGTCTGCTTTCTATTATTTCCTATGGGAAAATCCGTTTCACATAACAAGCATACGTCCAGAACAAATTAAACTTGTTATGTGAGGCACCACTGTAGTATATCTGATATAGTTATATAAGTTTAAATAGCTGAATCTGTCAACTATATGGGAGTACTATTAGCCAAGAAACAAACCAACCATCTTTACTAAGAAAGTTCTTCACTTAGTGGAAAGTGGTTTTGTTAACAAATATTCTTTTAAAGACAGCTCCCAAAGAAGCCTGTTGGAAGGATCTTCACTCACCTAATCAATATTGTTCCCAATGTTTAGAGGTACACATCTTATATGCAAATATCTATGAACTGCATAAGAGGTTTCACACTTACACAATAACTGTGCAGGTAGAAAGTAAACTCTACAAACACTTTGCCATTTTTAAATGCAATAGTTTAATTGTACTAGATAAAGACAAAGTTTATTAATAAAGATAATTTAATAAAATTATTCTTAGGTACATATATAATATAATCTTAAATATGAACTGTGGTCTGTATTCTTATAGCAGAAAATGCTAACAAATACAAAATGGTTGATCTATGGACCATATAGCATTGCTACATTTAAATATATAACATTTTCCCCTCCTCCACCACTTTTTAAACAATGTGGATAGATTAATCCACATATAACATTATAAGGTTAACATGTTCCATCAAAAAAATTCAAACAGTTCAAACATAACGATGCTTAATTACTGCTAAAACAAAGATTTAATAGGAGTAAGTTATGTAATCTGTTACTACTTACAGTGCTTCTGTCTCTCAGAAGTTTCTCTATTACTTCAATTAACATTTCTTTTTGCTCAGGATCAAGGCTAAGAAATGAAATAAATATCAGTTCTCTCATTGAAGACATTCAACAACTTCATGCCATGTATACAGGAGGAACCTTGGTATCCACTAATTTGGTATCCATTACACTTACTATTGATAGCAAGGATGACCTTCAAATGCTTTGTAACAAGAAAAATGCACCAAAACCAATTTCCTACCTTCACGCAGTTAAATAATTATAATTTCATTTAATTAGATTCTATTATCCTCCCCATCTAGTGGCTGAATGCAGGATAGTATCAGTATTCCAAAGCAGGGGAGTTCAAACTTTCAACTTCACGGCTCTTGCACCTTTAACAACTGTGTAGAGAAGGGAATTTCAGCAGGTACAGCTTTTCATCTCACAGATCACAAGCTGCACCTGCTGAAATAACCTCTTCTACACAATTGTTAAAGGTCCAGAAGCCCTAAAGTTGAGAGTTTGGACACCCCTGTTCTAGGGTGTCAATCAAAAGGAAGAAACCTAGAAGTGGGTCTTTAAAGCTCATATTCCACTGATTTGGTATCCAGTATTTTTTTTAATCGATGGGAGCAACGGTTCTTAAACACTCAGGGAGAGTTTGAGCTACTCTAATTGTATGCATGGAAACAAGAAAAGAAGTAACATGACTGCCAGTATCGTGTTACAATGGAGGGGTGCAGGGGCTTGCATGGACTCACTACAGCCTTTAGCATCCTCCCAGGTGATGGGGAGCTCAGCATCAACTTCCAAAGAACCTCCCAGGCTGCCAAGGAAATAAAAGTTGCGATCACACCTCACTTCTGGTTTTCTGATTACAAACCAAAAGTGGGTCACTATTACAACTTTCACAACTACCACAACTCGGGGGGGGGGGGGCGCTCTGAGGTGGCCAGCACTGGATTTTCCACATCTCTGGTGGGGCTGCTGCAGGCTCGGGTTTGTCCTGGCAAGGCTCTGCCCCCCAAATTAGTACAATTCCAGAAATCACATTGTTACTTTCCCTTTACCCCTTAATGAGGCAGAGCAAAGGGTTCTCTGCCTGTGGCATTACAATGGCCCAGGTTGAAAACCACTACACCAGTGGTTCCCGAATATAACCCCAGTGGATAAAGAGGCATGACCTGTTCATCCTACATTAGGGCTGAAAAGGCGTGGTATAAAGTGGGAACAGAATAGAAACCAACACAACTTTGAGATTCAGGAAGGAATAGTGGAAGGAAAATCAAAGGGGGATCCAATGAAACCTTGGAGTATATGTGGATGTGCTAAGGGCAATGCTTTGAATCCTGCCCATGAAATTGCAAGTCTTAAGTTCAGGGTGACCAGATTATTCCTGAACCCCAGGGCCAAAATTCCTAATCCTAGGCCAAAATTCCTACCCGCTTTTTAAAAATGCCAAAAAGTGTATTTTTTGTTTTTGTTTTTGACCATAACTTTTGATAGGAAGGAGATATCTCAAAACTGATTTTTGCATTGAATTCTGCTCTTCAATACGAATCCAACGACATATGGCACAATGGGATGCACTATCACGAAGTTTCAAAATGAAGCCAAAATGTAGGACACCTGGCCAGAAGGCTAAAAATCTGGACAAATCCGGGTTTTTCCACTCATATGGTCACCCTGCTTAAGTTCAAATTCAAAAGAATACAAAATTCAGTATTTTGTCAAGCTACAAATTCCATGTGTTGCTTTTACAAAACCATATTACAGACTACATACACTGGATAAAAGCATTCTTCTTTTCCACCTGTCTAGTGGAATAATATTCATAAAATCCTTACAACTTTCCATATATATATGTAGAGGTATTTGTTTCTGGTGAGTAAAATAGGATTATAAGATAAGCTTTACTGAACTCAATAGATTTACTTCTGAGTAAAAAATAACACTAATTTACAGTCCATGATAGTGATAAACTATGTTAAAATAGACCATTTACTCAAAGTCATCTAGCAAACCTTATGCCTATTAGCAGAAAGCAGTTATCATAAACTGTTACTAAACTTCAATATAACACACTCTATTGAGCATTAAATACATCTTTTCCATATTTATGGCTCAGATAACTTACCTGTAAAGCTTTTGGATTGCATGGGCGGCATTTTTTCTAACATAAGGTGATAAATCAGTTGATGCTTCTTTGATAGCTAGCATCATAATTGGAACAATAATTGGCACTCTGATGCTGGATAAAACTCTTAGGGCACTTGCACGGATTAACTGATTAGGATCCTGAAACAGAAGAAAAATACCAATAAATTTACATATATGGTAAGAAAAGCTAGTGAATGCACCTATATCTTTTTGTGCTGGGATGGGATTTTTCCCCTTTCAAATGGGGAAATGAACAGCTTTAGTCAGGTGGGCCCTCCTCCAATGGCTCAGAAAGCATGGATTATGAAATCAGCAGGTACCAAATCTGCAAATAATGAGCAGCCTGTATTTTTATTTGGATTTCTATTAAACAAGTATGTCTTCCATGACACTACTACAAGTCTTTTATCATGTACAGCTTCATCAGCCATCCTGAAGAATTACCATGATCTCTGTGATAGAGACAAGGAACTGAAACCAAAATAACCACTGGCCAAAGGCCCAACAGGTGTAACAGAAAAACACTGGCCACAATCCTAACCAATTTAGTGTGGCCTAAATCACATGGCATATCTTCCCATGGAGGTGTGGGGAGGCCAGTGTGTGCCTATGCATTGACTTAATCCCACCAGGAGTGGGGCAAAAGTGCCTTACAACATTTGTGACAACCTCGGGTCAGCATAGGGATTATGCTGGCCTAACTGAAGGTTAGGATTTTATCCACTGGAATCTAAACTTCAAATCATGAAAAACACTGAAGCAACACAAGTGTTTGCCATGCAAAGTCTTGATGCAAAGTAATCAAAGTCTTGATTACTTAAGGTCACAGCCTTAAGTAATTTTATGATTATATATCCATATATTCACTCTATTCGCTTATTTCAATATCCATGCATTACTGACATGCTATCTGAGCAGCACCATCTTGTTCTGAAAGTCCTCCAAAGGCACTACAAGGGCTCTTCCTGTTTTCTGGAAGTGTCTTTTCGGGACTTCTGAAGACCTTTCTATGGCCTGTGGATGTTTCCATCTTCCATGGGCCTCAAAAGAGCTTCCAGGAGGAGTGCACCTCCAGAGGCTTCATGTTAGGATCAACAAGGATACATAGAACCTGTGCTAAGCCAAATTTGCAGATGCAAAATCTGCTGATAGGTAGGCTCAGCCTATACTATAAAATTTTGAAGGTTTCCTAAAATGCTCAGGTTTTTATTCTATAGTAGGCATATTTCCCTAACGTGAGAATGACTCTTTGGGGCCCTGTTGACTGTATCTGTTACACATGTTATATCATTAAATGGGCATCCTCAGAGATAATAAGAATGAGCCTCAAGTATGTCAGCCATTGCTGACTCAAACCTAAATGGATATAATCACACTTACTGAAAAACTGTAATTCAGCAGTATCACATTAAAGACTTCACTAAGGTTCCTTCACTGAAGAGTGGTGACATTCAGCTCAGCAGCAGAGTAACGCACCAAAGCTAAGAAAATTACATTGCTACTGATGTTATGAATTATGACTGTGCTCATCTTACACATTTAAATTCTAAAAGACTGTACATATATTCAATGGTTGTTTGGCCCCACTGCTTACGATTTAACATTTCACGCATCTGAAAGCTTGAAGCTTGTTAAAGTACTGTATATACTCAAGTATAAGCCAAACAGAGTATAAGCCGAGGCACCTAATTTTACCATTAAAAACTGGAAAAAATTGTTGACTCAAGTTTAAGCCTAGGGTGGGAAATGCAAAAGGCTCTGGGCAGGCTCTGAGGCTGCTGTCCTGGCTTTCCCAAGAGTAAGCCCACTGACTATAATAGTACTAACTTCTAAGTAGATATGCCTAGGATTGAGCTCTAAGGATACAATCCTTTTAACACTTTCCTGGGAGTAAGCCCCATTGCTCTAAGGGGACATACTTCTGAATAGATACGCCTAAGATTGAGCTCTAAGGATATAATCCTTTTTATATACTTTCTTGGGAGCAAGCCCCATTGGCTCTAATGGGAGTTACTTCTGAGCAGACATGCCTAGGAGGGGGCTCTGAGGCTACAATCCACACTTTTCTGGGAGTAAGCCCCATTGACTCCAGTGGGTCTTACCTCTGAGTAGACATGCCTAGGCTTGGGCTGTGAGGCTGCACTCCTCTCCTCACTTCCCTGGAAGCCTCATGGAGGGTAGTGAGGCTTCCTCCTGAGTAAATATGCAGGGGATGAGTGAGAGGCTCTCCTGCAGACCCTGCAAAAGATTCAGGGTGGGAGCTTGTGGTCCCACCCGCCCTGAATCTTTTGCAGCCGGTCAGAGGCTTGCAATGAAGTGCTCCAGCAGCTGCAGAAGCCTCAGGACGGGCGGGACCACTAGTGTCCACCCTGAAGTCTCATTGCAAACCTTCATTACTTCATTACAAGCCTTCATTTCTTCATTACAAGCCTCTAGCCGGCTGCAAAAGCTTCAGGGCGAGTGCTCCTGGCCCTGTCCACCATTTTGGAGAAGCGTCCATGCACTTCTCCTGAATATAAGCCGAGGCTTTTTCAGCCCAAAAAAGGGCTGAAAAACTCTGCTTATATTCAAGTATATACGGTACATTTATTGGTATCTGAGGTGCCAGAAGTGGAATTTGTTTCAGCAGACTAATATAGTTACTACTCTAGATAAGGAGGTGCAACTGAATTGGTGCCAGAAAGTATTTTGTGTATTCACAAGATACACAGATGGGATTAAACAAAGGAAAAGCTCCACAGTGTTTGCAAGTATTGCTTTCAAAATATAGTTTAGCGCACTATAAAACAATATTAGTCATGTCAAGTAACCAGGTTAAACACTATTTGCAAAACAAGTGAGATGACTTCAGGAAAAATTAAACTAGCTTGGACTTTTTCCTAAGAAAAGTTACTTGTTTGTAATGAAAAACAAACTTTCCAAAAAGTTCTACAAATTGAGTATATATACTCACTTTCAAAGCACGCTGAAATGTGCTAATTGATAGTAGTGCTAAGTCCTGCTGCTCTTCTGCATAGCGCATCAGGTAAACATATACAAGCTTTTTAATCTGAAAAACAAATTAGTTAAATCATTCAGATTAGAATACTAAGTTTTAAGTATTTATCATCATGCAAGATCCAAAAAGATTTTTGTAATCTGTGGGCTATGTCTTGTCCAACTTTCCAAGAGCCAATGTAATTCAGCAAATACAGGCAAATACAATCTGTTTGCAAGTATTTTCCAAGGTGGGATACAGCAAACACTCCACTTGCACAACTGCACTCGCACTGAAATATTGAGTAGAATTGCACTGGTATTAAACATTTATAACCCATGTACTTCTGAAGAATAAAAGTCATAAGGCACAGACATTCTAGACTCTTTGGACATTAAGAGCTTCTATTTTAATTATGAGTAGGGAGGGACTTGCAAAAAGGGGAGGTTATTTTTCCTGATAAAAATAACCTCACCTTTTGCAGGTCTCTAATTATGAATATCCAATTAAAAAATGATATCAACTTTGAAAATAATGCAAGCACTGTTCATTATTATAAACCAAATATAAACAAAAATTTCAGTAACTTAAACAAAGCCTTATATTAAACTAAAAACAAACCAAAAATTGTTCTGAGTTATAAACTGACCATAAGCGTTATAATGGAGACTCAGAAAGCCCTTAACTACAGCTGTGCTATAATTACTGTCACTATACGAAGAAAGATTTTTCTGCCTGTTCTGACAAAAAGCAAGATATTAAATCACAGAAGGTTACAAGGCACTAAATTATTTGTTGTTCTACTATGAACAAGCAGCAATCAACATTGACAACAAGAAGCCTGTATAGTGAATGACTGCAGGTGTGCAGAGAAAGCCTCTTTTCCTTGAAACCACTCTGAGACTAGAGGCAGGAGTACTTGTGTTTCGTGACCACACCATTCTTTTATCATTTACCTTCATTCAATGTTATAGCACTCTTCCCTTTAAAACTAATAACAAGACCACATTAGAGTTGAGGAACACAGGCAGATCTGTTTAATTAGTTTATCAATACAAGCATATCAAACTTCATGAGCTATCGACTAAACCTTTGATTATTTCTGCTCTACACCACCAATTGCTTTGTAGGTCACTTTTTCCCATATTTTGACATGAAGCATATAACTAATAGGGCAGCCTGCACTTCTGAAAATGTATTTTGCTAGACTCTTATAACAACATGTCCTTCATTAGCTTGAGGGCAATCGTCCCCCCCACCACCACTTTGTTTTGAATTTGAATCCTGTCTTTAATTCTGAAGTACTATTCCACTATAAAATAAAGCCAAAAGATGCCAAATAGTATAAAATTCAAAATCCACAAATATCCTGAAAATTCAGAGGCAATACATACAAATCAACAGTTTCACAAAATTTAACTCTTATTGGATTTCAGATTGCTTTTGAACTGAATGTGACCTCACAGTGAAAATTCTTTGCATAATAGCATGTTAGGAGCTATCCTCTGATCAGTTTATCTAATTACAATGGTACCTCAGGTAATGAATGCCCTGGGTAGAGTATGTTCTGGGTAACGAACAGTCAGTTCCAGGATGCCCCTGCCTTGGATAACGAAGCCTTTTCATGTAATGAACACTGGCTGGCAGCCTTTGAAGTTTTAAATGGCTGCCAGCCAACACTCAGAGCGGGGGCCCTCAGCTCACCTGCTTTCCCCTGCCTCCAGGATGCGTCTGGGGGGTTTCCCCATGGTTACAGGGGCTTTCTCCTCCTATGGAGGGTTTTTCCCTGCTCTCCAGCTGCAGGGTGAGGGGATTCAATGTGTGCGCGCCCCTCCAATCCCCAGCACTTCCTGGTTGGTGTGCGCATAGACTATAGAGTGCATAGAGTTCATAGTCTATGGTGCACACCATAGATATAGACTATATGCGCTCTATAGTCTATGTGCGCCAAACAGGAAGTGCCTGCTGATGCTGGGGATTGGAGGGGCGCGCACAAGGAAGCCCCTTGCCTGGCTGCTGGAGAGACGGGGAAAGCCTCTGTGACCATGGGGAAACACCCCGACGCAGCCTAATCAGAAGCCCCATAGTTTTCAATGGGACTTACTCCCAGGAAAGTGTCTTTAGGATTCCACCCTCCTGCTTTCCTTTAGGATTCCACCCTCCTGTTTCTCTTTAGGATTCCACCCTCCTGCTTTCCTTTAGGATTCCACCATCCACCCTCCTGCTTCCCTTTAGGATTCCACCCTCTTGCTTCCCTTTAGGATTGCAGCCTAAGTAGACTTCCTAGGAACATGCATATTGAATGCATGTTTTGAATTCAATTACAGTGTTTTGTCATCATTTTTACATCCAGTTAATATTTTTATATGAATATTTTTGGGTTGTGGAACCAATTAACTGAGTTTCCATTATTTCCTATGGGAAAATCTGCTTCATGTAAAGAACGTTTCATGTAACAAACATGCCTCTGGAACAAATTAAATTTCTTATGTGAGGCACCACAATTAATATTGTAACCGAGCAAGAACATACTCATGGAGCTCAAAATGAGCCAGGAACTTGCCTTAAATCTTGGTCCAACTTTGAAAATACCAACTTCTGAGGATAGCATAAGCTCAAGACTCCAGGACAGGTACATTGAACAAGAATCACTTAAGTTTGAGTGTTTGTTTCTGAAGGTAGGAATGAGACACTGCAGGGTGAGGGGATTCATACTCTTATAAGACGCACTTTTTTCTCCCCTAAGGGGGGGAATGTCTGTGCATATCATAGAGTGATAGGGCCAATCCTGGAGCACCTTACTCCATCATATCATATGTCATTGGACTCATATTGAAGAGCAGAATCCAATGCAAAAATCAGTTTTCAGATATCTCCTTCCTCAAGTTATGGCTAAAAAACCAAAAAACAAAAACAAAAATATAAAAACAAAAAAGGAATTTGGAATTTTATAAAAGGGTAGCAGTGTTGGCTTGGGAGGGTAGGAATTTTGCCCTGGGAGATAGGAATTTTGGCCTTGGGGTTCAGGAATTTTGGGTTTGGCATCTGGTTATCCTGATGCAGTTGCAATCCTAAGCAGCCTTCTCTGTCTTGGAGACTTGCTCCTAAGTAGATATGTACAAGAACTGGTCCCTGCTGCTCCATGCCTGTGCATCCCTCACTCTTCCCTATGTATCTAGATCCCCTCACCTTTCCCTACCTACCTGGATCCCCTCACCCCCAAAAGGACCCCCCCAACTTACCTGCCTTCCTGGACCATTTGCAATAAGATTTGTGCAAAATGTTGGTATCTGATCATTTGCAATGAGATTTGTGCAAAAGTCACAAATCACTAACACTAGAATGATGAGTTTTTGGGGTTTCCAGAAAATTAGAAGAGTGCTTGAAGCTTAAAGACTTTCCTCATTTGTTAATGACAGTGATAATGGTTCTCAATACCACTGTTGACTTTACATGGTTGAAATATTATTCTGCTATATATTTATTAAATATATTAGTACATCATTAGGTTCAGAATTTTTTTCTTGTTTTGCTCCTCTAAACTTTGGTGCGTCTTATGGTCCGGTGCGTGTCATAAGCCGGGAAATACGGTATTTATATAGATGCCACTTAGAGTACAATCCTAGCAACTTTCCAGCACTCACCTAGCTATATGAGTACTGGTCACGTGTTGCATTCCTCTGTTGGGAGACAGTCAAGGGGGCCTTCTCAACGTTAGGCAATGTTTGTACCCTTATCTCAGAGCTGCATTGTCCTTACATAACTGCTGGTACATTGGTTAGGATTGTACCCTTAATAACAGGAATATACACATTTTGTTGTCTTAAAAGTTAGACTTACTCTTAGCCATTATTTGGGGTGTTGAATCAAAAAATTGGTTTGGTTTGTCAAATTGGCTCTAGTATGGGTGTAAGATATAGCCATATGCCAATTCAAGCAGCTTTCTCACGAGGAAGCCATGTTGTCTCTGGCTAATAACTTACCCATGCACCATTATGTTGGCTTGAAAGCAGCTTAACATTCAAGACAAATTTAAACCAATGTCACTGGAATTCCGTCAGTCTTGAAAGACTATGGTATCGTGCTCAGCGCTGTACACGCTGCATGCGAAGCACGAAATCCTGGGTTAGATTGTTATGGAGGATAGGCTGTTACCCAAGCAGCAAATCCCCCCTCTTCACGCCACTAAATTAGTCCAATGGAAAGGCTGAGCCAATACGATTGGATCCAGCGGACGTCACAGAACTGGGCAAAGGACAGGAGCTCACCCTGTCTTGGAATTATTGCATGTTTATATGAAGTAAAGTTGTTCATAGAAAGGACCAACAGTCCATTAACTCTGTCCTGTCTTCTCTAACTAGTAATGTTTATTAGGCAGGCTTTTGCAGCACAACCCACAATTCCTATACTTTGCTTTGAATAAAATTTATTTATGCTGTAACCTTTTTTCTTAACAGAGCTGCCTCAGACTAGTAATCATTCTGACCATTCTTCTGGCACCTCTCTTGGCTCGATTGTTGCTGGAACCCTCTCAAAGAGAGACAATAGTGGCAAATATTGTGCTAATAATTTTCACCTACTGTGAACATTCTTAAACTTACATATAATATTTAAATTATTATAACTTATTCACTCTGGCTAAAGAAAAACAAGTTGGAGAGATGGGGCCCTTTCAATGTTTGGAGCCTCCTGCACTAGAGTAGCAAACCTTTCACAATTTTGCCATTTACAAAAGCTATTTGAAGATATTGAAAGGTATTTGAAGAATACCTCACAACACAAGGCCTTTTTTCAGTGCACACAGTTGCTTACACAAATATATAACTAGGATTAATGCTCCATCACTCTTAAAAGCAATTTAATGGTATGGAGTTAAAAGCTTTAAAAAAGGTGCATCTTAAAAAATGACAAGGACGTTGATTTCTAACCTTACCTCAATATTTTTACTTGCCACATTCTTTACTACTGCAGGAAACAATTCAGATGCATTTTTCCCTCTGGCAACCATCTTAAAACACAAAATAAAACAGTTTTGTTATAAGATGCCATTTTCAAGTTAAACCACCATTAATATTTCATCAAAACTATATGGTGTTAGTATGTAAACTTTAAAATACCTTAAAAAACAACATTTCCAAAACTTTGTGAAGGGACAGGCCAATTTTAGTCAAAATTAGTGAGCCAATTTTTTGATGGGTCACAAAATATTTATGAAACATTTGAAAAACTTCATAAGCACAAAGTTTCTTCTTTAAAAAATTGCAGAAAATAGCTGGAATGCTAATCTGTGACATGAGGAAGTTTTCATACCCCAAACACATGTCTATTACATTTTCTGCTCTTCCCTAGTAATTGGTATGTCGTAGATGATGTATAAACCTTATTTTATCTAGCATGGAATCCCCAACTACACATCTTGCTTTCCAGGTCTGCCTTCTATGGTCTACAGTCTGAAATGACTATAAGGGACAGGGAAAACATACATAAGATCTCTAGAGGCCTTGTAGGCCAGTCTTTTTAGGAGAAAAAAGTTAAACATCAAACTAATTATAAAAGAAATGAAATAAGGTTTTTTAGACTTGGAATAATATCCCCAACAACAAAGTCTAGAAAAATCTAACTATGGGAAAGCCGCCATTTTGGATTTACTCATGAAATCACAGCGACAAGTGTTCAATCCATGATTCCATGCAGAGGTCAACAATGCTATGCAAGAGTTTATCACTGTCATGTATAATACAAATGAGCAACACAAAGAAGCTTCATACACCAGGCAGACAAGAGACTGCTTAGACACCAGGAAAATCTTGACATCTCTGTTGGATCGAAGCCCATTGGATCGAAGCCCACTGATAAACCTTTGCGCAGTTTGACATCAGGAGTGGTTGCTCATGGTAATGCCAACAATGACAAAGCAAAAGAAGCTAGCAAACTAATTCTCCTGTCCATGCATGGTCATAAAATTTGGAACTATAAATTCAAACAAAATTTATAGGCTGTTTTAATGGGATTGAAGAATATTATTATAGGTCAAAATGTCAACAATACTGACTCACAATTGCCATTCCAAAGACTTGCTTTTGTTTCTGAACAACAGGACATAGATTAGAGAGGAATATTCAAGTATAAATTTTGTAGCTATCCAGCATCTTTGTTTGCTGATTCAGTACTCCCAAGAAAAGCAAATAAATCAGCTCTGGCCAATGCCATGTGGGTCCAGGTGGAGAAATATCAGATAGCTGTAGCAGAAAAACTACTTTCTGATCCACTCTGTGTACTCAATGGAGGTGCTTTACTGCATCGATTATGGTTGTTTGGTATGCAGTTCTCAGATATCTGTAGGAGGTATACAAACTACGATCTTGCAAGGTACTGTGCAAGGTAAATCAGCTGTGATTGTGTTTGATGGATATTTGGATGCTCCTTCCATTCAGGATGCCACTCACATTAGAAGAAGTGAAGGTAGAAGCTCCCCTAACATTTTATTTTCTATGGACATGAAACTGACAATGAAGTATATTTTTCTGTCAAATAAAACAAATAAGCAGCATTTTTTGATGACGCTTTGTGAAAGCTTTGATAGTGTTGGATGTCAGACAATACATGCACGTGGAGATACAGACCTTCTGATCACCCAGACAGCAGTTGGTGCGTCTGAACAAAGAGATGTTGTCATTGCAGACAACAGTAATGTTGCCAGTGTTTCTATGTCAAAGTGCCCACTGCTGCCCACCACCCAAAGGTGTCCAGTAGGGATGTCTGGTCCCCTCTGCTGCCACTTTTAATGTCACTTCTGTCCATCATTTCACTTCCAGGGAGAGGGTTCCCCAGACTGTCATTTTCAGAGTGATCCTGAGGGGAAATGCTCAAGTATTTGAGGGTGGGGGGCAGTGTTTTAGTATTTTATTTTATTGTTTTAACGAATGTCTTTTAGCTTGTTTTTAATTGTTCTTAGTCTTTATTATTCTAATTGTATTTTAATTGTATTTTAATGATGTTTTAATTTGTATTTATTAGCAATTTTAATGGTGTTTTATTCTTTAATGTTAGCCGCCTTGGGCTCCCTCTTATGGGGGAGGAAAGGCGGGGTATAAATTGAGTAAATAAATAAAATAAATAAATAAAAGTACCACTGCTCTAGGAGATCCTCCTTGGGTTGTTTCCCCTTCTTCCTCTTTTACCTTAACTCAGTTCTAATACTCCTTCCATGAGTTGTTAGCATGTGTTTCAGCTTATTCGGAAATAATTGTTCTGGCTTGTTGATATGGACTGAGACTAAGAGGTGCCCTCCCCAAAGGAGAAGTCTAAGTCGAGCCTTCCTCCTGATGGGGAAGGAGCAACCCATGCACTGATGAGTGCCATCCCTCCTTCCTCATAGAAATAGGAAATTCACAGTAAGAATTCCATTTTTCCTGATGCCTACCTGCCAGGTTCCATATGCCCTGGAATTAGATTTTAGAGGAATAAGTTAATAAAGTTCACATACCAGAGCCTTAACAAGGTGCAGCTGGATTTGGGTGTAACTACCTTACATGTGAAACTGCACATAGCCACACTAAGCCCTTAACTCACTGCAGCTGATTCTGGGTGTAACATGGAATCAGTGGGGTATTTAAGAGAGGGCATTCAGATGCCTCAGTGTGGGTTAGAGAAGGAGCATAGAGAATTACAGACTGATTAATACTGGACTGCTGACTATATTGGACTGACTTGACATTGCCTGAAACTCTGTATGTATGATCCTGGACCAGACTTTGATTATGAATATTGCTTAATCCTTTAATACAAGTTGCTAGATCTCAGATACCTTGTTGTCTTGTCTTCATTAGTAATTCCATTGTTCTTAGCTTAATCAGTGGTATAACTTCTGCTGTGCCAGGGGCTATTATTCCCTATACAGCTCTGGCACTACCAATGCCTAATATCCACTGGTGCCTCCTGCCCGGTGCCAGTACCAGGTGCCTGGTGCCCACCACTACCCATCCATGGTCAGAGCCCACAACTATTCTTGAAATTTTACTCCTGCGATGATGGGTAAATTCCGCTAGTTAATAACATAGTTTTGTCAGAAGCCACACAATAGGCCATGACAGTGAAAAGCTGGTATCTACTTCTTTACCAATTTGAATATTTAAATATTTTAATCCATTTGAATATTTCGTTTATCTAAGATTTCTTTTTTAATTCCTTCAATCTGGGTATTACATTTCTGCATTTCTTTAGTTAATTTATTATCTATATTTTCTTCCACCCCTCTTTAATTCCATCACGATTTCCTTTTTTACCTCCTGCCACATTTGTAACATTGCACTCTTGAGATCTTTTGTTTCCTCCTGTTTGTTTTCTTTTTCTACTTGTTTTCCTCCATCTGTCATCTTGCCAGTATCAATCCTCTGTAATCATCAGACTCTTTCCAAGGAATGATCACTAGGGGTTTTTCTTATCCAACTAATTATGTTCTTTTTTTCTTCCTCTTGGTATTGAATTTTAGCTACTTTTACTGGTGTCTTGTGTATTTTATTTCCAAACTACAGCTGTTTCTGGAGTTGCACCACTCTTGTAATTGCCAATGATAATATTATCTACTCTCCTCCATTTGCTACTATATCTACTCCGCCATTGCTGGGTCCCAAGCCTCAAATGAGAAAGGATGGTAGGACATTGGGCTAGCAACCCCACTCTGTAAAAAACTTAAGCTGCTACAGAATCTAAGAATGATACCCAGCAAACTCACAACCATGATGATAGATCTGATATCCTATAAAGATTACCGACCACAAGATCAGAGTTTTATGTTAGATCTGGGTCAGATCAAAGTTTCATGTTTGATTTACCTTACTTGAAACCCCCTCCCGCCAGCTCTGATTCCAAGTCAAGGATTTAACTTTAAGTTAAAAAAAAAAAAAAGCTGGCCTCCGTCAGTCTTGGAAGACTATGGTATTGTGCTCGGCGCTGCATACGCTGCATGCGAAGTATGAAAGCCTGGGTTGAAAAACATGGCTATACTTTGGTTCAAGAAGGGGTGGAATTCCTCTGATCATCACATGTCCCTTTTATGACAGGGCTGGGGCAAAGCCAAAAGGAACCCCAGCACCTGAAGTGGCCTCAGATCCAGATTACAAAGATGACAAGGATAGGAACCTGGAAGGTGTGGACAATGAACCAGGGTGGCAGATTGGTCCAGTTACTGCACAAATTCAATCACTATCAACCATCAATTCTTGGAATATGTAAAGTCCGATGGATAGGAAGTGGAAAAATACAGAGCGATGGCATGACAATCCTATATTCTGGACATACTGATCAACATGCACGAGGCATTGCGCTAGTGTTGAATGTTGAAGCCAGCCATGTACTTATGGGATGGAAGCCAGTGAGTGAACATATTATTACAGCTCACTTTCATGCCACACCAAAATGACCATCATCCAGATATATACACCAACGGAAGTTGCAGATGATGCCTGTAAAGATGCCTTTTACGATCAGTTGCAAGATACAAATTACTGAAATTCCATGACATGATATGAAGTTATTGCTGAGCAATTTTAACACTATTGCTCAGCAATAATTGTGAAGGAAATGAACACATTATAGATTCATTTGGGTCTTCACCCTGAACAAACAATGGCAAACAGCTTCTTCAGTTCTGTGGACTCCATACTCTGTGAATTAGTAACACCTTTTTTGCCCATATACAAATACACAAGACAACATGGATCTCGCCTGATAAACGTCTTATGAAATTGACTACATCTGCATCAGTAGATGATGGTGTTCTGCAATTCGCAATGTTCACAGCTACCGTGGTGCCGATACTGGTTCTGATCACCATCTTTTATTGGCTTTTTTCCAGCTTCGAATGAAAAGACTGCAGAAACAATCAAAGGTGTGTCTGCTGTAGAGAAGCTGATAAATCCACTTATCTCTGACCAATATAAAAATTGGCTATAAGTCCAGCAGCAGGAGATGCATGATGCAATTGGAGTAGACAACAAATGGACCCAGCTTAAGACTGCAGTACTACATGCTGCCGAAGAGATTGTTGGATGGTGGCGAGGAACGAGGTGTGAACGTTGGATTCAAAATGATACATAGCAATTAATTGATGAACAGCAGAAGGTAAAATTTAAACAGAATCAAACAAGCACTGTTGAGGAGTGGACAGTGGCAGACTTAAAATACTGAATTCTTGATCGCTGAATGAAGAGTCACTGCCACGCAGACCAGAAACAATGGCTGATGAGGCGCAAGAAGCAGCAAGTAAAAATGATAGCCACAAACTATATCAAATAATCTGTGAGTTGGCAGAATCAAGCAGCTTTACTGCTGGCCCCATAAAAGATAAGAATGGACGGCTACTGCTGACAAAGGAGGAGCAAGATGCACAGTGGACAGAACATTTTTGCGATGTATTAAACCAACACCAGCCTTTGATTTTGATCCTGCACCTTGTTTTGCGGCAGATGAATAAGAGTTGGATATGGGACCCTTTACAATTCATGAAGTAGGGATAGCCATTCAGAAGCAGAAAAATGGAAAGGCAGCTGGTCTTGATAACATCGTGCCAGAGCTAATCAAACAAGGTGAACCAGTGATGGAACATGTACTTATGGATTTATTTAATGAATGCTGGCTTACTGAGACTACCCCAAGGGATGGAAAAGAAAGTGTAATCATTAAATTTCCCAAGAAAAGAAATTTGGCTGACTGTGCGAATTGGCATGGCATCTCATTATTCTCTGTCCCAGGCAAGGTGTTCTGTATTGTACTTTTACGTCAAATACAAACTAAAGCAGACCAGCTTCTCAATGATGAACAAGCGGGCTTTCAATTTGGATGATCCTGTTCAGAACAGATATTCACCTTGCATAACATTCTAGAACAGAGTCTCAAATTCTACAGACCATTTTGTGGACTTTTAAGAAGGCATTTGACAGGGTGGTACAAAGGGTGTCACTATGGCAAATTGTTCAACAATATGGTACCACAGCATTTCACCAACGTCTTCAAAAGTCTGTATGATGGTTCAAGATGCTGTGTCAGGATGGAGAATGGGACAACTGACATCAACATGGGCGTTCAACAAGGGTGTATTCTTTCACCCTTTTTGTTCCTTCTGGTTGTTGATTTTATTATGAGGAACTCAACGCAAGGACGAGTTGGTATTCCAAGGACAGACCATACTTTACTCACAGCTCCGTCTGTATAATTCACTTATCGTATATACTCGAGTATAAGCTGAGTTTTTGGTCTTCAAAAATGGGCCCAAAAAAACTTATACTCGGGTGAACTGAAAAGTGGCAGGATCACACCCCATGTCATATACCGTTGGATTCATATTAAAGAGCAGAATCCAATGCAAGAATCAGTTTTGAGACATCTCCTTCCTATCAAAAGTTATGGCCAAAAAACCAAAAAACAAACACTATAAAAATAAAAAAATACTTTTTTGGCCATTTTTTTAAGCAGGTAAGAATTTTGGCCCTGGGGGTAGGAATTTTTGCTTTGGGGTTCAAGAATTTTGGGTTTGGCATCTGGTCACCCTGTCCTATGAATGTCTTCTTTGAAGTAAGCCCCTCTAAGTTCAATGAGGCTTATTCCCAGGAAAGCGTGTTTAGGATTGCAGCCTATGAGTTCCAAGAAGGCTACAAGGAAAAGGACCAGTACCAGTACCTGCTGCATTTCCCACCGTAGGCTTATACTCGAGTCAATAAGTTTTCCCAGCTTTTTGTGGTAAAATTAGGTGCCTTGGCTTATACTCGGGTTGGCTTACATTCGTATATGCAGTATTCTATCTACAGCATTATATTCTAGTGAGACATGGAAGATTACAGTACATGTAGAAAAGAAATTGGATAATTTTTACTATCGCTGTTTACGCCGCATATTGGGTATTAGTTACTTTTGACTGAATCACTAATAAGGTCCTTCAACGACTACAAGCTATAGAAGCTTGTCGTTGCCAGTGGCTGGCTGGACATATTCTACAGTTGCTGAATAGAAGGCCCGCAGCAATTGCAATAAAATGGACACCACCAGGCAGTTGATGATGTGGAAGATCAGTAAAAACTTGGAGGTCTACATTCCAAGAGGACTTATAACAGCTAGATGTCACGTTGAGTGAGCTATCCATTGCTGTGGCAGACCAGATGCACTGGAAAACATTCATCGCCCAATGTGCCCAAGTTGCACAAAATTAAGGAACCAAAGAAGAAAGAAGACCTACAGTTGTATTTAAATGCATTTACTGTAGATGCACTTGACATCTAAATGCTCTGAGCCATTTAGAAATTGAAACAGCCACATGTGTATGATTACTTATGAGTAGGTAACTGTGCCTCAGTTCACTTCCAAGGGCAGTTCAAAAGGAACAGAGTACCACCAGAATGATCCCAATCAGATGAACATGGAGCTTGACAAACCCTTCCTCCAAGTGCTAAAAAAGAAAAATAAGAAGCTTGATCTACGGGTAAAGTGAACTTTTTTTAGTCTCTTATGATAGGTAGGTCCTGATAATCCGGATTAATCTAGATAAGTTTTTTCTCAACCAAGATGGTGTCTGGTGTATTATGTTCCAAATGGTGGTTGGTTTGAACATGAAAGTCCCATTTTGGTTTGTTCGTTCTGAACTATCTTTTCTGGTTTGTGGTCCCACCAGTTCTTGGTCGTCAGCAGGTTGTACTTTTTGCACAAATTCCAATGTATCATGGCGGCCACTTTGTTATGTCTTTCCAGATAGTTCATTTGGGCAATCTTTCTTCAGCCACAGATTGTGTTCCACTGTTTCTTCAGCTTCCTTGCACAACCACCACTTGTCTTTCTGGCTCTTAACTATTTTGGCCTTTATTGCATTTGTTTGCAGTGCTTGTTCTTGGGATGCAAGTACCAGGCCTTCTGTTTCTTTAATGTTCCTTTCATCAGCCATTTCCATGTTTCTTCATTATCAACGTTAGCTTTATCCTGAATTTTGTTCAGGAATTGCCCATGTAGTGCCTTATTTTGCCACCTGTCTCTTCTTAACCATTAGCACTTTTTAATCCCTCTTCATATCATCACAATTTAGGATGCCTTCGTGGGCCTCTTTGAGGTTTTCTTCTTGACTTCCCTTTAAATACTCTGCCAATGATCAATTTTCTTGTTTTACTGCTGGACACGAATCATGCCCTGTCTTCCTTCCTTGCCTGGTAAATATAAACTATCAAACATCACTTTGTGGGTGGTAGTGCATGATTGATGGTCATTAATTTCCAAATTTTTCTATCCAAGTTCTCCAAGTCATCTTGAGTCCATTTAACAATGCCAACTGTATACCGAACAACTGGTAAAGCCCATGTATGACTTTGATTAAGCAAGCTTTCCATTTTTATTTTAGAATTTTTCTGACTTTTCTGATATATTCTTTAGCTACCCTGATCTTGACTCCCACATTTTTAACGCTGTCAGCTCAGAGCAGCATTTCTCAAAGAGGGGGTCGGGACCCCTTTGGGGGTCACCTGGAGCTTTCCTGGGGGTCGCCTAAAGACTCCTGGTGCAGGGGGCCAGGTGGGAAGACCTGGCAGAAACACTGGAGCCGCTGCGGCCAATAAGAAGCAGCTCAGAAGGAGCCTCTGAGCAGCTGTGAGACAACGTGGAGCTTTGGGGGCGGGGAGGATTGCAGCCTTAGAGCCCAGTTCTATGCATGTCTACTCCGAAGTCAGTCCCATGATAGTGAATGGGACTTACTCCTATGAAACCGTGGCTGGCTCTGCTGCCTGAGATCCCAATCCAATGGAGGCCTCCTCTCACCCAGGTACTTACCTTCCCATTCCTCCCTCCCCTCCCTTTCTTTCTTTCCTTCCCAGTCACCCCCTCTTAGCTATGCCACATCTATCTATCTATCTATCTATCTATCTATCTATCTATCTATCTATCTATCTATCATTACGTATTGTTTTTATGGTTAATCACTATGCTTTAATTATGTTCAATTTGTAACAATGAAAACACATCCTGCATATCAGATATTTGCATTACTATTCATAACAGTAGCAAAATTACAGTTATGAAGTAGCAATGAAAATAATTTTATGGCTGGGGGTCCGTACAACATGAGGAACTGTATTAAGGGGTCACGGCATTAGGAAGTTTGAGAACCACTGGCTTAGAGTATACCCGGGTTTTATAAGCTGTTTCTGGGTCAACTTTTTATTTTGCTATTGTTTGGCATCTTTACTCCATCCATAAATGTACTCCATCCATAAACGTACTTTTTCCTCTACTTATTGCCAGTTGTGCACTTTTCTAGACCAAATTCCATTGATATGTCAGTGCTATAAATCTAAAGTGTATTCAGCAGTGATTCAGTTTCAGATTATGACATCCTATACAGTTTGTCATCCATGTAAAGTAATCAATCTTTGTTGATTACTTTGAGACCTGAAGTGCATGGCCTGTTTTGTTGAATTATCCTGGACAATGGTATCAATGCTATCCCAAACAGAGATGGAGAAAGTGAATCTCCCTGGAATATGCCCCAATGGATGTTGACATTGCCCACATTTTCCCCGTTTAACATTAATTGTATTTTTCATAGGGCCATCAATTTTTCTACGCACTGATACATCTGTTTCTGTGGTTGATATTACTACTACTAGGAACTGCATTCTGATGAACACTAGCACACTAAATCTCACTAAAAATTTCCAGGGACCACAAATTCCACACGAATAGTTTTGGGATTTAATTGGGAGAAGGGGGTACGGGTTATGTAACCATATGTCAAAAAGTTTAAGAGCCATTTGGTATAAGACATGTCCTGCAATGACAGTATTAGTTATTCAGAAGATTACCAGTGTAAGGGTGTCTCTTATTTACTTGAGAGCAGTCACCCAGGAGCCAGCCTCCAAGCCCAGCCCTCTCTAGGACTGAAGGTGCAGGCAGCAGCAGCTACAGCTGGCAGATAGAACAAGGTTCCCTGACTTACTGGGGAATAGGATCATCTGGGAGCCAGGCCCCAAACCAGAATCTTCCAGGGGCAAAAGTGTAGACACTAGCACCTGCAACACAGCTGGCATGCAGAACCAAAGAGAAAGGTGAACAGAGAGGGAAGCTCACCTGGCTTGCATTATGACCCTCCCCAAGAGGAAGTGGAGAGTAGGGAAGTGAGGAGAGCTGGCTAGGCTACTGGCTGAAGAAGCAGGCTAGCCCATGAGCCAGGGCCGATTGCGGTTGTGAGATCTCCAGATGATGGGGGGAAGAACCTAGGTGATGTAACCCCCTTCTTCCACAACCTACTTGGCCACTTGTGCCAGGCTGACAGTATTGAGGCCAGAACCCAAGGTCCCTCCCAAATCCAGCATGTCTCCTATGGCACAGCACAATTCAACCAGCTTTAAAAATCTATCATTGAAGTTCACTTGTAACTTGCATTATTTAACTGACCATAATAGCTGCGGTGTACCATGTAAATATGTATTTAGAATCTTTTTAAAGTGTATTTTGTCTCATTAAGTCATAATGATCAGAGTAAATCCTCCTTTGTTCATGGCTCATTAACCCAAGAGAATATAATGGGTCTTTCAAAGACTAAGGCATCATTTCAGTTTAGCAGCTTTTAATACCCCATGTGTTAAAAGCTTCAGTCTTGTATTGTACAGTGTACACAGTGGAAAGTATTGACAATATGCAAGTTTCTTGTCTAACCTGTTGCAGTTTACAACATGACATAATACAGGGCATACCGTAATAATGTAGGCAGACCCTTCATAATTTCTTTTTCACAAAAAGCAATCTAACTGTTCAACCATATGGGAGACTGTGGCCTCACTGGAGACAGTAGCTATGTCTTACTACTGTAATAGTAACTACTGATTCCACTTGACTTTATATTTTAATCCCTGAACTAGCTTAGCAACATATTTATATTGTTGCATTGTTTTTATAAATCAAAATTTTTAGGAAAAAGTAATATTTTTATTAGCTTATTTGCAATTTGAATTCACAGTTCTTTTCAGAATTCAGACTGCATTAATTAAATTAGTGGGTTAAACACACATCTCCTGACATAAAAAATAGACTAATTTAAATTATTGATTAAATAAAATTTTCCATTATGAAATTCATTTATTTCCTAAACAATCAAATGAACCAAGCGGTTGCTGTAAATAAATGAAACAAGTGTGCAATTCAGCAGAGCCTTTAAATGACCTAAAAGCATCATGCAAAGCCTTTGCAATATACAAATCTTGTCTAAGAAGATGTATCCTGTAGTGAAAAACAAAGTAATGATTCTACTTTTATCACTCTTGAAAATATGCAGTAATACTATCCAAGTTCACTTGGTACCTTCTGTGATGTAGGCACCCATTAAGAACCCATTTTGGAAAATTCAAACGGGAAGGGGATGAAAAGGAAGTGGTATAGTCCATGTCCATGTCAATTCAGGCAGGCTCCATCGAGTACATTTTTCGTCCCTATGCTTAACACTGAAAAATTGCTGCTGACCCATTAATTCCCAGCCCGAACCCATAGACCTAGAAACATGAAATTTGGGGAACATATTTCTTCCATGACATGAACCTCCACTACACACTGATTTTCAGAAACCTAACTCTTAAGGAGGTGAAAACAGAAAACAGACAACCAACAGTTGTCTGCCGGTGCCTGGTGCCCGGCAGTGATACCCAGTGCTCAGTAAGGATGCTGGTGGTACTTTAGGAATGCCAGGTGCCCGGTGGTGCCTATTGGTCAGTGTTGCCCAGTGCCCACTGGTACCTATGCCAGATGGTGCCCAGGAAGGATTCCTGTGCCCGTCGGTGCCCAGCAGAGTACCCTGGTGGCAGTGCCAGAGCTCAGCAGTGCCCACCGGTGCCAAGCCACGCCTGGGGCCCAAAAATATTCTTGAAATTTTAGTCCCACAATGACAAGTTAATTCCACTAGTTTTAAAAATATAGGATACATAAAAGTTCATAAGGTACATTTTTATCCATTAACTTTTCAAATTCTGCTTTACACAAACATTTTCCAAATATTCTCAGAGAAAGTGCATTTTAAACAACATGCCAGTAGAACAGTTAATCAAATCCTTCTTTAAGGTGCGTAGTGTGTTAAAGCCAGAGGCTCAACATTTAATATTTTTATTACGTACGTATATTACAAACTAGCGAAAGGCGTACCCGCGTTGCAGGACTAACATTTCCCCATATGCCATCCCCCATAGCACATCAACACCCTATGCCATCAGTCCCCCATGTTCATCAGTCCTCCGTGCGCAACTTCCTCCCATGCGCATCAGAACTCCATGCGCAACTTCCCCCATGTGCATCATTCCCCCAAGCGCATCAGTCCCCCATGCACAACTTTCCCCACACATCAACACCTCATGAGCATCAGTCCCCAAAGTGCATCAGTCCCCCCACGCGCATCATGACTGTAAGTGCGCAATTGAATTCACAGCAGAGAAACAATGAGCATGAGCAAGCGTAAACTGATTTACTCAGAAGTAGCCACTCGCTTACCACAGGAGTTATTAAGGAATCCAAGTATTCCATGGGAGTGCATAGAATTGCAGCACTTTGTTTCAGATGGAAACAAAGACTGCATCTGGTATTTTAAAAACCAGAACCAAACATTTGCAAGATGAAACAAAGCTGCTGGAAGTGCTGAGCTGTGGCTTGCTCTTTTCTCAGTAAGAGTAAAAAGGTTAAAGGTTAAGAGTTAAGAGTAAAGATTTACTCAGTTAAGAGTAAAAAGGCTTTAAAGCCTCATTGCCATGGAAAACTAATAGCCTTCTAATTACCTCTGCATTGTCCTCTTGCTATCCATCCCCAACTCCAAGTGATATCACAGATTAGGCTAGAACACTGCTTCCCAAAGTGGGAATCAGGACTCCCCAGGGGGGTTGTGAAAAGCTGAGTGCCACCTTCTTGGAATCTGGCACTAGCCACCACCATCTTGGAATGGGGCACTCAGGTTGCTTTCCTGAAGTAAGTCTCATTGAAGACTTACATTGGGACTTATTCCTGAGTAGGGATGGAAGAGCTCTGGCACCTCAGTGATATCACTTTCTGTTTGATGTCACTTCCAGCCATGACATCACTTCTGGGGAGTCCCATATAGATCATCATTCTCAGAGGGGGGTCCCAGAATGAAATGCTTGAGAACCACTTGACTAGAAAATGATTTACATTCGATTTACAAACAGAAGTTTCTTGTCTTACAGGCAAGTATCTATATTGAAGTGGCAAAAAAGCATGCTTGAGTCAATACACATTCTCTATACAAACACACTTTCAGACTAAACCTAAGTTATTACAGTGGTACCTTATAAGTCTAATAACTTGTAAGACAAATGCTTGCAAGAAAAACTAAAATTTCTAAGGAATTCTGCCTTGTAAGGCAGTTCTTGTTTTACAACAAAAATTCGTTGTAAATGAACAAATTGAGGGATCTGCATCGTGAGCAACAGCAAGAATTTATGGAGGAGATCTCATCTGCAGATGAGAAGGAGAATAAGGAGGAGGAATCCCTCACATCAAATGAGATTAAGGACATTTGTAAACATTGGGAAATTGTGGAAAATTTTATAGAAAAGCACCACCCAAATAAGGCTGTAGCAATGAGAGCAATGAATCTGTTGAATAACAATGCAATGTCACATTTCCATGAAATCCTCAAAAGGAGACAAAAGCAACTGTCATTAGGTAAGTTCCTTGTTAAAGTTGCTCAAAAAGACACCAGTGACAGTGGAAAATTAGACAACCTTGGCAATATAGGTTTTCCTTTTCTGTTTTACTGTACAGTGTTTATTAATATTATAGTAATTGTGTTCTATATTCTATTACAGTGTTTTGAATTTGATTCCAGTGTTTTTGTCATCATTTTTACATACAGTTAATATTTGTATATGAATATTTTTGGGTTGTGAAACCTATCATTATGTCAACCTATGGAAAAATACACTTTGTAAGACAAACATGCTTCCGGAACAAATTATGTTTGTCTTACAAGGCGCCACTGTACACTCAATTTGTAAAAGAAAATATACATATCTGTTGACATGATATATATAAACCGATCTCTCCTTACCCCAACAATCCTCTTCATAGCCTCCAACTTAGCAGAATCTTTGCTACTTTCCAACATTTGCTTCAGATCTTCATTTCTATAAAAAGAAGACAAAATCACCGTATTTCCTTATTACATGCACTGGACTATAAGACGCACCAAAGTTTAGAGGAGCAAAACAAGAAAAAATATTCTGAACCGAATGGTGTATTAATATATTTAATAAAATATAGCAGAATAATATTACAACCATGTAAAGCAGGTGTGTCAAACTCATTTCATACAGAGGGCCGCATTCGCATTAATGATGTCTCCTGAGGGCCGCAACAGCATTAATGGTGTCTCCTGAGGACTGCAATCCAATTTTTTGCATGTCTACTCAGAAGTGCCTTCCTTTCTCCTGAGCTCTTTCTCCCATCATAGGAAGCTGCTACTGTTGTGCATGAGCCATCCTTCCTCCTGGGCTCTTTCTACGGCTCAAAAGCAAGTGCACTGCCACCACTACTGAGCTCCTTCTGGGGATGGGGAGATCACTGGAGGGCCACACATGTGCCTGCAAAAGGCCGCATGCGGCCCTTGGGCTGCCAGTTGTAAATTCAACAGTGGTATTAAGAACCATTACCACTGTCATTAAAAATGAGGAGAGACTTAAAGATCCAAGCACTTATCTAATTTTCTGGAGACCCCAATAACTCATCATTTGCAAGCTCTAGCAATCAAATTCTATACATTGGCAAACTCTATTAACCAGATTCTGTGCATTTGCAAGCTCTAGCAAACCAAATTCTATGCATTTGCAAACTCTAGCAAACCAAATTCTATGCATTTGCAACCACTAGGCACCCCTACCAGGTAGCAGACAGCATTGGGCACCAATAGCCAGTGGACACCGGACACTTCTATGGGGCACCAGGCACCACCAGGCACCACTGTGCTATGGGCAGAGGGCACCAGTGGGCTTCCCAAGCACTGGGCATCCTTAACGGGCACCACTGGACAGCTGATATCACTGGGTACTACCAGGCACTGGGCATCCCCACCAGGCAACAGTGGCCATTACCAGGTACCAGCAGGCGCTAGAAATCCCCATCTAGCACCACTGGGCATTGAGCACCATCAGATAGCACTGCACAGTGGGTACCACTGCGCATCCCTACCAGGCACCCTACCTGTGGGTGTATGCAGGGGTTGGGGTACATCGTGTATGTGGAGTTGGTGTGTGCGTGTGTGGAGTTTGGTTCTGTGTGGGGGTTGGGATATGTTATGTCAATCCCAGGATCATCGTGATTCCAGAAAAGTAAAATATCTCTATGTTGAACAAGTGTAGCCCAGTTAGAGGAAGTATGAGTTAGGGTGTGTTTGTGTATGGATTTGGCTTGTGCGTATATGTGGGGAGTGTGGGGGTTGGGTTGTGTGTGGGGGGATGGGTTGGGTTACATTGTGTCAACCTGAGATCATCCTGATTCTAAAAATTCATATGTCTATGTAGAACAAGTTAGAGGAATTTCAGACAGATGAACAGACATAATTTGCTATTTATTTATAAGAAAGCTTGAAGCATGACTGATCAACTGGCATCGCCCCCGTAGGAGCCCAGTGTCCCTCATGGGTGCTCACTGCCCACTGGTGCTGCTGTGCCTTCAGGGCCCCACAAATATTCTTTAACTTTTACTCCTGTGACAATTTGTAAATTCAGCTAGTCTATATATATATATATACACACACATATATATATATACACATATATATACATATATATACATATATATATACACACACTGAAAAGTTATAGATAAAAACAGTTATATATATATAAAACGGTTATATATATATATATAACTGAAAAGTCACTGACTGACTCATCAAAATGTACAGGGGTATTGCACATGCGGGGACGATGCACAGGGGATGCATATGGTGCACATGGGGGGACTTTGCACTTGAGGGAGGGTGCACATGGGGGATGTTGTACGGGGGTATTGCGCATGGAGAGACAATGCGCAAGGGGGGTTGATGTGCAGTGGAGGGGATGGCGTACAGGGGGAATTTTACTCTCGCCACCCGGGTACATTTTCGCTAGTTTATTAAATAAGTTCATAGGGAACAAATCTATCATCAGACTCTAGTCATTATGATTACAAGCTATTTCCAGGTTCAGGGACAGTATGACTCCGCATTTCAATTACAATAATGAAGGAGAAACATGCCTTCTCTCCTTGCAAGCTTTCCAGAGTCATCGTAGAAAGGTGATGTGATCAAGCAGGGCTTTTTATTTTTTTATATATATATATATATATATATATATATATATATATATATATATATATATATATATATATATATATATATATATATATATATATATATATATATATATATATAAAACTGTATATAATAAAGCCCTGCTTGCTTGCTTGCTTGAATTATATATACATGCACACACACACACACACACACACACTCACACCACTATTAAAAGAAAATAAAAAGTTAAACACAGACTACTGAGAGTGGGGGAGGAGAACCAAATGAGAAAAAGTCAGCCAACGGAATAAATGTCCTCAAGTGACACAAGGGAAAGAAAGAAGTATTTCACTCTTGGAAAATGGTAAATTTTTCTTAAGTCTGGCAAAAACCTTAAAGGCTCCTATAAAACCTCAACTCTTGTAAATAATGTTTGTTGTAGTTTCACATACTTTCATAAGCTGGCTCCCTAAAATGTATCACTCAGATTTTTAGAAGTTCCTCAGTTTTAAAAGCAGCTTAACGTGTAGGGTTGCTGTTTGATAAACACCAAATTTTTTTTTACTCAGATAAACATAAAAAAGCACTAGATTACAAATGAGAACAAGGAAAAGATGCATCCAATCTGCGTATTATTAAAAACCTGTGCATTTTGCAACTTTAGCTTTTTTATATGATGAGATACATATAAAATACATATGATGACACATTTTTTATGATGAGATACATACATATAAAATAATGAAAACATCCATACTCAGAATTATAGAAGTACTACAGAAGTATATTACCCATACTTCCTAAGTTACAGACACTTGACTTACAGATGCCCGAGTTACGAATAGATGCATGACTGTGTTTTTGCAGATACTGTACATCCTTTGCTCTTCACAGGCATGATAGCACTGGGCCATCAAGAACTAGTTGTACTGACCTATATTGGTTTTGAGCTACAAACTAATCTCCAGGACCTAAATTCTAAATATGCAGGGACCTAGTGTATCTTGGGGCCTGTCCAACTTTCCAATGGTGCTACACAGCCGCAGTCCAATCTAGACAAGTAAATAACTACCTTAAGGAGGACTGCCTGCCCGGCTCCCCACAACAGAATGTAGCACATATCCTGTACACAGGATTGCATCAGTGCTGGAGAGTTGGATAAGACTGTATTAAAGAGCATTTCAAAACACTAGCCAATGCAGATTTAACCTTATAGACATGCTCTAGTACAGTGGTTTTCAGCCTCAGATGTGTGAACCTCCAGCAATATTTGACAGGATCTTTAGGATCACTTGAAAATAACTGGAAAATGATAGAAAAAGCCCTGCATTAGAATGCCGTGCAGGGCTAAAATTAGGGGTACAATTTACAGAAATGATCTCCCATGGGGTACATTAAGTGAAAAATTGTTGGGAACCTCTGCTCTAGGTTATAAAATAATAAAATGCATAATGCAATATAATTTACAACATGATGGGTAGGTTGGCTAGTAGACTACAATACACCATGGGTTAGTCAAGATCAGAAGGGTCCAAACTTTTTTTGCAGTAGAGCCACATCATCTTTCCAACACTGTGCCAGGGGCCAGAGAAATGATTTACTTTTCAAATTTGAATAAATTTACATAAATAACTATATTACAAGGCTTGCATGCACCCAGTAAAGGGATCTTGCCAAAAGCCACTTTGAGGCTTGCCAAGGGTAACATTCAGCCCCAGGGCCATGGTTCGGAAATCCCTGGTTGAGATCCAAGCTGTACAAAGTTAGCCTTCACTAGGAAGAAATACAAGAGCAAATTCATGAAATCAGATATACTTACAAAATAAGACTTTGCTCACATGAATCAGAAGAAGCACTAGTAATCCTGCTCTCTTCTGCATTTGGCTCTGGTTTTAGGGTAATCTCGAGAATCTCTGCATTTTCAAGAATATGTTTAATACTGCAAGCAGCCCCACTGATTTTACCCACCAAAGAAGATTGTCGCTCCATTCTTTCAAATCTTTGAAAAAGAAATCACTGTTCTATCAGCCTAGTACTATATCAAGGTTGCAGTATGATTTGAAAAGCCTATGAGTTAACATGATATCCACTCCCTTCACAGGAAGAAAATGCCTATCCTATCAAAGGTCACTTCCTTATAGAAACATATCTCAGCCAATTTCAACAAACAATGGAAGTAAGTACTCAACAGGAATCATAAGAAACATAAAACATAATAAAACAAAACTGCATTAAAGATTCTTCAGTGTGGTTGAGACTGCAATATACAAATTGATTGGAAATTGTAGGTTCTTTACTCTCATAGGCTCCTACAAAAGTACTAATATCTTTATGTATGCCAAATTATCTGAAGAGTAAATATTTTCTCACAGTTAACACCTTCTTTACACAGAACTAGAAAGCATTTCACATTGTTGGAGAAAGGTCAAGTGCAAAAAACTGAAGATATTGGCTAAAGACTTTGGCAGGAAAAAAACACATAAAACAAAGTGAAAGGGTGGAGTCCAGGAGAAATTAAAAATATGCTGAAGGCAGTGTTAGAAACCAAGAATGAAAAAGCGGCATTCCAAAGATTCTGCATTCCAGATAGTCATTCAAAGCTTTCATACCGCTTGAGAAAAAACTCTTAAACTGATATGACTAATTTTTTTATCCTATACATCATTCAATTGAACCAAGATGTATTAATCCAGCAGTTTCCAAACTGTGTCAAGGACGCACCATTGTAACATGACCCAATTTATTGGGTTGTGTTAACTTGAACAGCAGATTATGCTATGTGAGTCAAGGGTTAAACAACCCTTTTCTGCTACTCAGAAAGAGAGGGACATTGCTGCCCCAAACTCATTGCAACTGGTAAATGAATTGCAATTTAAATTTGCCATTTATAAACCAGGTATAGTAATTTGCAATTTATCAGTTAGCAACCTCTAGAACAGTAATTTTCAAACTTTTACAACCCTCAGCACACTTAAAATGTGCTAAAATTGCCAAGCAACACCATTGGTTTTTTGACAATTGTCAAGGTACCCCAGGCTACTATAGGCACCACAGGCTCATATCTCATAACCGACCTAAAATGACTCTCAAACTCTTGTGGCACACCTGCAGACCATTTACAGCACACTAATGTGCTGCAACACACTGGATGAAAATTGCTGCTCTTCAACTTCTAAAATACTGTTTTTGAGAATTTGAGTTTAACCTTTAAGCAGTGGTGTCAAACTCATTTCATACATAGGGCCAAAGTCAACATTAATGGCATCTGCAAGGACCAGAGTCAATCTTATGGATGTCCCCACAGAGTCCCATAAGTCCCAATATAGTCAATGAGTTCCAGGCAATCCGCTCACTGCCACCTGGGAAACAGATACATGGGTCCGGGTGCACTGTTGCTGCTGCTGCTGAACTGTCTTGTGGGGAGGAGGGGGTTGGTCCCAGTGCACAGCTGCTGCCTCTGAGGCACTCATCAACTCTTGTAAGGGTTTCATTCCAGAAATATTTAAGACAGTTTAGTATAACTCGGAGCTCTTTCTGCACACAGTCAGTTATGTGAAAGGTTATGAACCAAGCAGAGAGAATGCAAAGAGGTGAATAAAATGGGCAAAACAGAATAGGAAGTTAGTCTGTAACAAAAAAGGAAACAAAATTATGGCTTAAGGCAGGGATTTTCAACCAGTATGATAATGAACTCTGGTGTGCCACGAGAGAGTGCCAGGTGTGCAGCGGGAGTCCGGTCACTGTTGAGAGGCAGCAGGCTGTGCTGGAGAAGCAGCAGCTGTGAACATGACCAGCGTCAGGAGTCAGCAGCTCCTCCCCCAATAGAGTTTCCACAGAGCCTGGGAAGCCAATGCCCACACTCTTCTACACTCTCCAGCCTCCATCCTCACAGAGAAGGCTTGGGGAGCTGCAGTCCTCTTCTTGCTTCCTGTGGGAAGGGGTATAATGAGACTTATCACTGAGAAGAGAGGCGGCCCCCCCCCGCCTTCCCCTTAAGGGAGTGAGGTCACCCTCAGTACAGCACAGGTACGTGCAATGGAGGGGGGAGGGCAATCACCAGTGTTGCTGGGCTATGACTGCACTGTAATCATATCCAAACAAGCCTTTGGGACCCACTTTCAGGTCCAAGAGATTTGCTTGTATCTGTCAAAGTTTATAGGTTGAGGTTCATAAGTAGTGATTTACTGTACTACTGTACATCATCATGAAGAATCAGAATGCAAAGAAAGTAAATGTACAGTGGTGCCTGTACATTCTGGAAAGAGTTCAATTCGTTCCAGAAGCATGCTCTTTATGTGAAGCAGATTTTTCCATAGAAAACAATGGAAACTCAGACAATTGGTTCCACAACCCAAAAAGTATTTACAGTGGCGCCTCACGTAAAGTTTGTTTCACGTAACAAACAAAAATTTCTCTAGGATTCTGCTTCACATAAAGAAAGTGCTTCAAGTAAAGATCACATTCGTTAGCAGTTGGGGCAGACGCGCTGGCCGGCAGCCTGTTTAAAAAGCGTCAGGGCTGCCTAGCACACCTGCCCATAGTGAAAGCAATACTTCCATGCTGTTCCTCCTGTGGCCAGATGTCCGCTGGGCAGAGGGAGAGAAGAGCAGTGGAGAAGAGGGAAGCAGCTCCAGGCTAGTCAGAAGGGAGCAGGAGAAAGAGAGGCTCAGGATGGAAAGAAGGAGAAAGTGGGGAGACACTTTGAAGGCGTCTTGGATTGCAGCCTCCTAACCATGTCTACCCAGAAGTAAGCCCCATTGTGTTCAATGGAGCTTACTCCCAGGAAAGTGTCTTTAGAACTGCAGCCTAAGTAGACTTCATAAGATCATGCACATTGAATGCATGTTTTGAATTCAATCCCAGTGTTCTGTCATCATTTTTACATCCAGTTAATATTTTTATATGAATACTTTTGGGGTTGTGGAACCAATCATCTGAATTTCCATTATTTCCTATGGGAAAATCCGCTTCACGTAAAGAATGTTTCACGTAAAGAACATGCCTCCGGAACGAATTAAATTTGTTACGTGAGGCGCCACTGTATATAAAAATATTAACTGAATGTAAAAATGATGACAAAACACTGTAATTGAATTCAAAACTTGCATTCAGTGTGCATGATCCTATGAAGTCAACTTAGGCTGCAATCCTAAAGACACTTTCCTGGGAGTAAGCCCCATTTAACACAATGGGACTTACTTCTGGGTAGGCATGGTTAAGAGGCTGCAATGAAAGACACTTTCCTGGGAGTACGCCCAATTTAACACAATGGGGCTTACTTCTGAGTAGACATAGTTAGGAGACTGCAATCAAAGACACTTTCCTGGGAGGCTTACCTAGGCTGCTGCTGGAGGTTCAAAGTGGCCAATGGAGGCACTTGGGGGCAGTTTGGGGCAGCTGCCTCTGGCACCTCCAGGCAACTGTCCCCAAGTTGGGGGCAGTTAGCGACAGCAGCGCTGGCCAGCAGCCGTTTTAAAGAGCCTCCATGCAGAGCATCAGGGCTGCATAGCACGCATGCCCATAGCGCACTTGCTTGTTATGTGAAGCGGAACTTGTTATGTGAAGCAAGATTTGTTGGAAATTTTTGCTTGTTATGTGAAACACTTGTTAAGTGAGGTGCTTGTTAAGCGAGATACCACTGTAATTCTTCTTTCCCCCAACTGGTAGTGGTTCTAAAACTGGTGGGTCTCAATTCAACAGCTTGAGAGTGTATGCTCCAGCACTTTAAAGTGAAGTTTTGTACAAAACCAGAAATTTGTCATCACATTTTTCCAACATTCCAAAATGTAGGCAACCCTTCAGAGGCTTCCATGGGACACCCTCACACTTGGCAGTTGCAAGGTTTAAGTTCTATAAAATCCCCTGCAAGTCAGGCAGCAACGCAATCATCACTACCTTCCCCCACATCCTCACAAACTCTACACAAGAGCTTAAGAACCACTGCCCTGAGGAGCATGTATCGAAATAAGTTAAACAAAACAGGATTTTATAATTTTGGTACACAATTAAACTACTGTTAGTTTCAACAACTACAGAAAAATATGTGATGTTCTTAATCAATTCAGAATTCAGGTGTAAAATTTTTTCCTCAAGTCTCATTTTGTAAGGTGAGTTCATACCATAGCTGTTTAAGTGACATCTTGTGGTACTGTTCTGCATTACTGCTTTATATAGCAATCAGAAAATAAGGTAACCTTTTAAAGGAAGGCTTTTAATATATCAACCATCGACATGCACATATTGCTTTTTTAAAAATTTGCACATTTAAAAATGAGAAGTCAGACAATATACATCTCAGAATATAGCTTTATTAATTACCCAGACAAGATTTCAATCTATATATATAAAAGAGAAAAGTCACTCACTGACTGACTCACTGACTCACTCACTGACTCACTCATCACCGCCCTGCCAAAACCGGTGGGCCTAGAAGCGCGAAATTTGGTGTGGGTGTTCCTTCCGTGACCGAGGGGTGCACTAAGAACTGGTTTTCGGAAATTCCAACGGGAAGGGGGTGAAAAGGGGCGCAACGCGTTTTCCTCCCTATACTTTGCATTGAGAATTGCTGACTCAGCAACATTCTGCCCCAACTGCTGGGCCTGAAGCATGGAATTCTGGGAGGGATCCTTCTGTCACCTGAACACCCACCAAGAACCATCTGGAGGAATTTAACCCTTCAGGGGCTGAAAAGGGGGCAACGTGTTTCTGTCCTATACTTAACATGGGAGACTGAATAACATCCAGCCAATTTGGTGCTCAGACCCTGGTGTACTGGGGGATGTTGTTCGGAGGAAGAGGTTGTGCTGGCGAGGAAAGTTGCGCACGGGGGGGTTGATGCGCACGGGGGGGTTGATGCGCACGGGGGGTTGATGCGCACGGGGGGTTGATGCGCACGGGGTAACGTGTGCATGCTGGGTTGATGCGCATGGGTGAAGTTGGGGGCGCATGGGGGGTTGATGTGTATGGGGGAAGTTGCGCATGGCGGGTTGTTACACCTGGGGGAAAGTTATCCATGGGGGGTTGATGCACATGGGGGGATGGCATATGGGGGAATTTTACTCCTGCAACGCGGGTACGCCTTTCGCTAGTCATATATAAAATGAATTTGTTTTACCAAAGTTGAAGTATTTGTTTCCAATATTGTTATTCAAAATATTTAGACAGCAATTTATTTATAGTACAGTATTTAAGTCCCACATTTCTGCCACACCAGAAAGAACTCAACCAACTGTTTTTATACTACTTTTCAACAAAAGTTCACAATGCAGTTGACAGAGAATGAAATAACTAATGGCTCCCTGTCCTAAAAGGGCTCACAATCTGAAAAGATCCAAAAGAACACCAGCAGAAGCCACTCTAAAAGACATTGCTGGGGTGAGGAGGGCCAGTCACCCTTCTGCTAAATAAAAGAGGAAAACCCACTTGAAAGTGCCTCTTGCCCAGGGAGGCTAATATGTAATATACAGTACAAATATAGTAAAACATTAAAATTCCCAGGCTCACAAACAATTAAAAAATCATCTAAAAGTATCACCTGCTAGTATTAAATGTCTTTATTAACAGGATGGTCATGTGGCTCTGTTGAAAGCTTGCCAGAGAGGGAACTCTTGAGAAAGGGATTTGTATAAACTACTGAGAAGGCCCTAGCCATCACTCCCTCCTCTCTTCTGGTAGTGGCACAGTCAGAAGGGCCCGAAACGATGGCTGTAATCCTAAAGACACTTTCCTGGGAATAAGACACATGGAACACAATAGGGCTTACTTATGAGTAGACATGGTTAGGATTGCGCTCTATGTGAGGTGATGAATTAGGTTTGCACCAACCTCAAGCACATCAGGTGCTTCTGTGTCACCTCTGAGACCCGAAGTTCACTGCAGCATATACAATACATGTGTGGAAGCCAGCACACTGTTCAAATTTGTATGTTCATTTCCCAATACTGTTCAAAGGCAAAGAAACAGGTAATGGCCTATATACATTAAATTCCATGCACAAAGCAGAAATGAAAATATTGCAGCAAAACACATAGATCTGTATGCGTAATTAATGCAATTTTACTTTATTGCACAAAGCTCTACCCAGTTTGAGCCTCATCTGAATCACTCTTTAATTCCCTTCCCCCATTATCCAAAAGCTGCTGATTTTTGTAATATCTATTGATACTGCACCACCGTCTACAACTCAGCTATCACCATGTAGATTTATTAGCTCAGAATTCATTAAAGACCCACTTTATACGGTACTTCATCCAAACCATTCATCTTTCCTGGCTCATATGCCTAATGAAACTGGCATACAGCTATAGTAGGAGGCACGGTGCCATTCTAACAGATGGGTCTGACTGTAGATATGCCAATGAACCAGTATGGTACATCAAATTAAACTACTGGGGTGGACTGGTCTACAAAAAATTCAATCTAGGCACCTTTCTCATATCTTATACACAAACAGTAAATTAATTGGACAATTCTAAACACACTTTGAAACAGCCTCCTGCACAGACTACTAAACTTGAGTATTACGAGAAAAATTACAACATTATATCAGCTCTCAGCAAAGGAGCCACTCAAACCCTGCAAAGACACTTCACTCCAATGCCAGTGTGCTGCCTAGTCATGCTTCCTAACACCAGAACTACACAATAAGCCATTAGATATTTTTTCTGTAAACCACTTTGTGAACTCTTAGTTGAGAAACAGTTAATAAATCCTATTAATTATAAGGGAAGAGTCTTCAAAGTTTAGTTAGCAGACGTTCAATCTAAAGATTTAAACAAGTAAATCTGAACATTGTTCTTGAAAACATTGCCATCTTTAAAATATTGCTATAGCCTGTCCACCTACGGGCACTTATCTTTTCCAGAAGATCTGCCTCCGAGTGCTGATATCTGTATTAAATATTTAATTATTTGCTGCTAATAGAAGTTTTCAAAATGTAAAGAACTCTGAAGTTTTTATGGAATGCAAGCATGCATACAACCTCAGCTTTCTGGTAACTGTTTGAAATGAAATAAGTTATTTTTCTTATTTCAAAACTAATTCTAAGAAGAGAGAACATCTATGTTTAAGTGCAATAAAACCAAAGGTCCTAATAATAAAACCATTATTACTGTACCAGTAAACTTTTTTTAAAATTAGACAATAATATTGCCAAGGGAGGGGAATACCAAACATGTTTTCCCTGCAGATTTTTCTATCAGATAAGCTTTGGCTCAAGCTAATCTCTAACCCTTTTTTAAATAATATCAAAACCTTTTATAGAGCTTGCAGTCCTTGGTTTAAGTAAGTGACCAGATTAGGTCTTGATTTAGGGAACTTCTATCAATACTACTCAGTCATTAAACCAATCTTCCATTCTATCAAGACATCTGAACCATTACTTTCTCATCATGTCATTCTACTCTCAGGTGAACAAGCCCTGTTATTCACCCCATTCTTCTTTATATGGTTGGGTTGGTTCTGGCAATCAGAAGTTTTGTTTGAAGCAATGCATACAGAATAGGCTGATTATACTCTTACAACTCAACGAGTTGAGACTCATTGAGAAGACTGGTATGAACACACTATGAATTGAGACCCACCAGTTTTAGAACCACTGCCAGTGTAATTAGATTACACTGGAAAGATCCTAAACATTCTTATTCAAATTATACATTACAGTAAAATAACCTGTATATGTATATATGCACAGAAAATTTTTAACTGAAAGCTGAATATAAACTTACTTTTAGGAAATTTACAATCCTGCATGATGTAAGGCAAGGAATAGTCAAACTTTTAGTAGTGTCATGATGAACCCACGTTACAATGTTATTCCACACACCTATTTTCAAGGATCTACTTCCATTAATCTCTTAGGATCATATGGGAAAAGTATGTTTTGTTAAAGTTTAAATCATGCAAGGAGTGATGTAAGTAAATACAATAAATTAACATGCAGTAAATTAAATTCTTGCAGATTTGCATATTGTTTAATGAAGGGTATATCTTTTTTTTTTTTTTTTGCATAGCAGGATCCCAACTGTGTGCTGCATATTAAAATGCAGCATAGGCCATCAGAAAAGGTAGGTTTTACTTGTTATTCATTGTTCATTTGTTGACCTATCCACTCATTCCATGAAAACTTGCTCCAAAGTTTTCTGAAAGTCAAGTTTACAATGTCATCTGAACTACAGGCCTCACAAAGAAACCGATGCAAAAACCTTTGCAGAAACCTGGGTCCTTTTGAAATGGTCATTCTATTCTTCACAGAGTGAATCTTAATGACTATACTTACCACCACCTTTTGCTGAACAAACACAAGCTGATTTAATTCCCTTGAAGAGTTAGCTTCTGATTCCTGCCATGCTGGGGCTGGCTAGCTCTCAATGCCTTGTCCTAAGGCGTAGCTTGTAGAGTGGTGCTCCCCCCACCAGGATGCCATCTGCACCTTAGAAGGGTAAAAGACCAACGCCTCACCCCAGGCTTGGGAGCTACGAAAGGCAGCTCAACTCCCTCTGCGCACCCTGTTCCTTCTGAACCTTTCACTTAGCCTCCCTTGCTCCACCCCTTCCTGTTTCTGTCAGGGCTTGAGGTCTTATGAGATCTCCGCCCCTTCTCCTTCCCATCGGGCACCTCTGCAGTGGTGCTTGAATGTGCCACAGCTGCAGGAGGGTGATGCAGTGTAACTCCATCAGAGTGCCATTGAAACTTGCAATGCTTGGTACACGTGCTACGGGTTGCCAATCCCTGGGTTAGGCAAAGATTTACAGCCAAGATTGCACAGTAAGCTTCACAGCTAATAAAACAAACTAGAACATGAAAGAAAAGCACACTAACAAGGAACTTTCTGTAAGAACTACAATGTTTCCTTCTTAAACCTTAGGCAACTGTATGCCATTTCTCCATCAGCTCGCACAAAGCATCTTATAGTCCACGTAAAGGTAATCAATGCCTTTCTACTACAATCAAATATTATGAGATTGAGCCTCAGCTATCCAAAAATACTGTAATAAGGATTTTTTTCTTCAATCTATTATACAAAACAATTTAAAATTTCCTTTCATGTTAATAACTATTAACATTCACAAAAAATGTGAATTCACAAAAAATTTCTTAAAATAAGTAGCAATATTGGTAATCGTCTATATAAAATCAAACATTTCAAAATCTAGTACTTCTTAAAAGGTAAAGGTGTCCCTGCAGATTGCTATTCTAGTCAAAACTGAATAGGGAGCAGTGTGCAATCCTTATTACCAAAGGGCTTGCACAGTCTATAGACATCTCCATCATGTGACCTAAAGGCCAAAGGTGCATGGAAAGTTGTTACCTCCCAAATAAAGAGGTACCTATTTATCTACAGTGGCGCCTCACATAACAAGAGCCTCACATAAAGTATGTTCCACGTAACAAACAAAAATTTCTCCAGGACTCTGCTTTACATAACAAACTGTGCTTCACGTAACAAACACACTCGTTGGCAGTTGGGGCAGATGCGCTGGCTGGCAGCCCTTTTAAAAAGCGTCAGGGCTGCCTAGCACACCTACCTATAGTGAAAGCAACACTTCTGTGCTGTTCCTCCTGTGGCTAGGCATCCGCTGGGCAGAGGCAGAGAACAGCAGTGGAAAAGAGGGAAGCAGCTCAGGGCTAGCCAGAAGGGAGCAGGGGAGAGAGAGGCTCAGGATGAAGAGGAGAAATTTGGGAGCTTTGAAAAGTGTCTTTGATTGCAGAAAAAAGTCTTTTATTGCAGCCTCCTTATCATGTCTACTCAGAAGTAAGTCCCATTGTATTAAATGGGGCTTACTCCCAGGAAAGTGTCTTCAGGATTGCAGCCTAAGTAGACTTCATAGGATCATGCACACTGAATGCATGTTTTGAATTCAATTCCAGTGTTTTGTCATCATTTTTACATACAGTTAATATTTTTATAGGAATTTTTTTGGGTTGTGGAACCAATCGTCTGAGTTTCCATTATTTCCTATGAGAAAATCCTCTTCACATAAAGAACGTTTCATGTAACAAACGTGCCTCCGGAATAAATTAAATTTGTTACATGAGGCACCACTGTACTTGCATTTACATGCTTTTGAACTACTAGGCTGGCAGGAGCTTATACTGTCTTACAGTACTTGGGTCTCAAACTACCATCCTGCTGACCTTCAGATCAACAAGCACAGCATCTTTAACTACTGAGCCACTACAGCTTTGAAAACACCTTTTAGAAAAGAGAAGAAACATCTAGATTACTGAAAACAAGAAACAGAATTGCATACTGACAACAGTTCCCAATTTATAAAATGTAATGAAATCTTATTGGTAATTAAATGCCAAATTAAATAAGACTGCCAATACATATTACAGAACAAATTAATTGTAACACTACACGGAATTACCTCCTGTTGCAAAGTTCTACAAGTCTTTAGACAGGATACTACCTGTCAGACTGTATTTTTGTCAAGGAATACTTAAACTTAAAAAAAGTTCCGAGATCTGTTTACAGTCAACCACAATTAAACTAAAACCTTTGCTTGTCCTGAAGCTGAGTCAGGAGTAAATGACTAAACAAAACATAGTAACTGATTCAGAGCAAGTGGATCAAGAGGCACTTATTTTTTAGTTGTAAGCTTATTATATTATAATATTATAAGTTTATTATATTATATATATAATATTAATATATATTATCTATAATATAATATATTATATATAATATAATATATATATTTATACATAATATTATATATTATATAATATATATATTGTAAGTTTATAGTAAGTTTTTATATTATTGTTTTTTACAAAGTTTTTAGTCTGTTTTAATCGTTTCAATTTTAAATCAAATTGTATTTTAAGTGTATTTTAATTATGTTTTAACTTCTATTTACAGTGATGCCTCACGTAAAGAATGCCTCACGTAAAGTAAGTTTCACGTAACAAACAAAAATTTATCTAGGATTCTGCTTCACATAAAGAAAGTGCTTCACGTAAAGAAAACATTCGTTGGCAGTTAGGGCAGACGCGCTGGCCAGCAACCTGTTTAAAAAGTGTCAGGGCTGCCTAGCGCACCTGCCCATAGTGAAAGCAACACTTCCATGCTATTCCTCCTGTGGCCAGACATCCACCGGGCAGAGGGAGAGAACAGCAGTGGAGAACAGGGAAGCAGCTCAGGGCCAGCCAGAAGGGAGCAGAGAGAGAGAAGCTTAGGATGAAGAGAAGGAGAAAGTGGGGAGACACTTGGAAAGTGTCTTGGATTACAGAAGAAAGTGTCTTTGATTGCAGCCTCCTACCCATGTCTACCCAGAAGTAAGCCCCATTGTTTTAAATGGGTCCTTCTCCCAGGAAAGTGTCTTTAGGATTGCAGCCTAAGTAGACTTCCTAGGATCATGCCCATTGAATGCATGTTTTGAATTCAATTACAGTGTTTTGTCATCATTTTTACATCCAGTTAATATTTTTATATAAATATTTTTGGGGTTGTGGAACCAATCATCTGTGTTTCCATTATTTCCTATGGGAAAATCTGCTTCACGTAAAGAAAGTTTCACGTAAAGGAACTGCCTCCGGAACGAATTAATTCTGTTACGTGAGGTACCACTGTATTATTATTTTAATGGTGTTTTATTTTTATTCATGTTAGCCGCCTTGGGCTCTCTCTTGTGGATGAGGAAAGGAGGGATACAAATTAAGTAAAATAAAATAAATAAAAATAGTTTACTTGCAGAGGACCTTTTTTCTGATATGTTATTAAAAACCATTTTAAAATTACTCCTCAGTTGTGCTCCACCATTACGTGTTTTGGGCCTCAATCCTATGCATGATTTCCTAGGAGTAACCACCAGTGAGCACAATAAAACTTACTTCTTAGTAGGCATGCTTTGCATGATAATTATAATGGGGGAGAAGATGATATAATAAAAGAGGCAAGACAGGAAAGAGCAAACAGAAAAGTAGGAAGGAAAGGTGCCATCATCTTCTCCCCACTCTCTTTTCCTAAGTTACCATCCAAACCGTTTCCCAGAAGCCCCACTGAATGCAACTTACTTCTTGTAAGCATACACTTCTGCAATGATTTTCAACCAGTATGCCATGGCACACTTAGTGTGCTGCAGATGATCCTCAAGTGTGCTGTGGGAGTGTGTGCCTTGACAATTTTTAATCCATGGGAGGTTCTGGAATGGAAACCTAGAGGATAATGAGGAATACCTATATTTTCTAAGCCAGCGTTTCTCTCAGATCCTGCCTCTGGCTCTGAGGTAGGGGAGGCAACAATGGGAAGGGGCTTTTTGTTTATTTTTTACTTACATCCAGCCAGCAGAGGTGTTCTGGGGGGTCCAGGGAGCACTAAGAAGGGGTTTCACCATCACACTGAGGATTTCTTTCTGCACCAGCACTATGGGAACCCTGCTACTGTAGGAAGCTTCCCATAGTGCCAGAACCAATATTGTGAGATTCTGCACGCTGCAGTGGCTGCCTGCTGAATCAAGAGGTGGTTCCCTGGTAGTCCCTTCCCTGCACATACCTCACATCTTAAACCCCCAAGAAGTTTAAGAGGTTCTAAGCCTATAAGAATGAGTACATATACATAATAAGTCCAGTAAAGACATTCCATCAATTTTTATCTGAAGTTTCCATGAAACATGTTTTTCAAAGAATTTTGCAAATACCTTCATGGACATGGACAAGTATCCATGTCCATGGATAGCCAAAATCTTTATCCATCAGAACTACATCCAATTTAGGGAGGTTGGGCAGTAGTCCACCTTGTTGTAGAGTGGAGCTCACTGCACCCCATATTATCCTTCCAGGTGTAGCACAATGGTGGTGAAATCTTACCTTTCTGTTCTACAGCCACCGTTAAACACATCCAATCTTCACAGAACCTCGCACTAGACAGCCACTTCCACTGCATGTCACCGCAGAAGGCCCTATCCCCAATTTCCCAGGGGAAGTAGCTCCTGGTGTAAGGCTCTGTGAAGATCAGACTCACTGAAGAGTGGCTGCAGCATAGAACAACAAGGCTTTGATACTGCCGCGTCCAGAAGGATAATACCAGTTCTCTTGATCATGCCCACAGACTAGTGATCTTGCCACAACCCCACAACTGAAGCTTCACCACCACATTGGGAACCCAACTTAAAGGCTGAAGAACATCTGCGATTCTTCTTAAGGAAATCCACTCTTGTTATATAAATTAGATCTGTATACTAACTATATACTTGCCAAACACACAAATCCCTTTGTTTCAAAAACTAAGAGATAGGAAACGGTTTGGCTTTTGTCACTAACATTTCTATACCATTAATGGGTTTACTAAAATTTAATTTTAGATCAACAAGGACTTTCAAACAAAGCCTTTGAACCATATTGTCAATCTCCCCTTCCCTCTACCACAGTGAAATGGCATACCAATTACAAGTATGTGACTTAATTAACCTGAAAGAATACAAGTCTGCAATATTTTCTAACCATAATATGCATATCGTGCAGACTACTATTGAAGAAGAAACTGCAAAATGCAATTTGAAAACTGTGGTAGCAGTTGACTTCTGAAATACTAATGAATATGCATCACTTAACTTCACTCTATGAGAACCAGAAACCACTGGTTTGGAAATTCTCATTTAAACATTACATTATCAACACTGAATACACAACAATCTTAGTTGAGAACAGCACCATACTGTTCAACCAACAGAATCAAAATATATAATACAGAGCACAAACCTAACTGACGTTCCAGCAATGGCTAGCTGTCCTGAAGATGGAGGACAGTCAAGAAAGCCTCCTTTACGATAAGGCAATGTTTGCCTAATTTCTGATTTGCATTATCCTTACTACAGAACTGGAAAATTGGTTAGGATTGCACCCACAAAAAACAGTCAGTACATGTTTGCACCCACAAAAAAAAAACCAGTCAATGCATGTTTTTCTGGGTATCCATAAATTCCTGATTCCATTTTGGTGGTTCACTTGAATTTCTTTTGGGGGAGGGGGGAAACACTTGTTAGAGTAACAATGAAAACAATTCAAATATTTGAACCTTCCTGCAGTGTAGTTTATTTGCATGAACACACTCTTTTTTACTCTCACACACACAGTTAAGAATAATTTCTCAGACAGTAAGAATTAGATATTGGAAAAGTGTAGCACTTTGTAATTTGAGACTCTTTTTAAGTGTCTTTGGAAGAGAACTAAAAACGGCATGAGATATTATATCCATAACTGAAGCATTTACTTCGACAAGTGTCAGGGTTTTGTTCTCTTGGATTACATTTAAATGAAGTCTTATGAATTGAAAAGGTTCAGTACCCTACAGCAGTGGTTTCGTAAACAGAGTTCTCCACATATCAGAACATAAGAGCGCGGGAAGATCAGGCAAAAGGTAATCCACCTAGTCCAGCTTCCTGCATTGCATGGTGGGCCTAACAAATGCCACAGGAGACACATAGTCAACAAGAGACCAGCAACCCAATGCCCTCCCCTGAGTTTTGCCTTCTAAGGTAACCTTCTAAAATCAGGAGGTACACATGCAAATTCCTAAAGCATCACAGGATACAATCCATGATGAGTGTGTGTGTGAGTGTATAGATATATATACAGTGGTGCCTCACATAAAGAGATTAATTCGTTCCGGAGGCATGCTCTTTAAGTGAAATGCTCTTTAAGTGAAGCAGATTTTTCCATAGGAAATAATGGAAACTCAGACAATTGGTTCCACAACCCCCAAAATATTCATATAAAAAATATTAACTGGGTGTAAAAATGATGACAAAACACTGTAACTGAATTCAAAACATGCATTCAATTTGCATGATCCTATGAAGTCTACTAAGGCTGCAGTTCTAAAGACACTTTCCTGGGTAGTGTCTTAGAAGTTTCCTACTTCTGAGTAGGCATAATTAGGAGACTGCAATCAAAGACACTTTCCTGGGAGGCTTACCTGGGCTGCTGCTGGAGGTTCAAGATGGTCTGTGGGGGCAATTAGAGGCAGCTGCCTCTTGGCACTTCCAGGCAACTGCCCCCAAGTTGGGGGCAGTTAGAGGCAGCAGCAGTGGCTGGCAGCCCTTTTAAAGAGCCTCCATGCAGAGCGTCAGGACTGCACAGCACGCGTCCCCATAACGCGATTGCTTGTTAAGTGAAGCAAGATTTCTTGGAAATTTTTGCTTATTATGTGAAACGTTTGTTAAGTGAGGTACCACTGTATATAGGCAACTTCTAATTGCCAGATGCAGAGGAGGGCACCTGGATGCAGGTGTCTTGTGTGCTCCCTGAGTCATCTGCTGGGCCACTGTGAGACACAGGAAATTGTACCAGATGTGCCTCAGGCCTGATCCAATTGAGGCTTTTCTTATGCTCTTATACATGGTGACCATATGTTATAATCCAGAGAGTTATAGACACCCCCCCCCATTCCAATGAAGAACATCCAAGAAAAATGTAAGATATAACAAAATAAAAACTAAAAGGCTCCTATATATTTCTTTCATGTGCTTAATTTAAATACCATGGATGCAATGCTAACCTCCAGTTCAGCCATCCTAAGCCCTGGCATAAGACTTGTGCTGACCTGGGAGTGTCACACAAAAGTGCTGAAAGATACTTCTGTGCCATTCCTGGTTAGGCCAGTGCGCAAAACATGCACTTGCCTCCCTACATCACAACAGGAACAGAAAGGCCAATGTGTTGTGCCAGCCTAGGTTAGGATTGCACCCTAAATTACTTACTAAATTTAAAACAATTACATATAATTTATTAATTATATGCAAATGACTTATTAAATTTAAAAGTTACATACAAGTTATGAATTATATGCCTTAGTAAAAGAGTACAGGTTATGCACACGTTCCATTCCTGCAGATTAAAAAAAATCTGTGTATAAAGAAAACAACAGAAAAGTAGGTTTAGACAGCAATCCTAAAGGCACTTTCCTGGGAGTAAGACCCATTGAGCACAACGGGGCTTACTTTTGAGTAGAGATGGTTAGGAGTGTGCTCTCAAATACCTACTTCCAGGTTTACTGCTCCTCTATTGCACCTTATGGAATAAGGCAGTACCTCCGTATCTGCAGGGGTTTGACGCTGGGACTGAAAAATGGAACGATCGCTTGCACGACTGCCTCTCTACAACAGTAGAAAAAGCAGTTTTAAAACTGATTTGCAGTGGCCGTGCATAAATCGGTGCATAACAAGGTTACGTCTGTAGTCTAAGGCATGTCTTGGAAAAGCAGGACGCGTGTCTGTCCACCCTGTTCTTATATTCTTACCGATCATGGCTTGTAACCTGTGATGGCCTTTTCCTTCTAGAAATCATTGCAACCCCTTCCTAAAGGGTAAGGTGCCACTCCTGTGGCAGTGAGTTCCACAGGTGAACTACAGTGGAAAGTGTAAAAGGAAAGCAAGGGAAAGGGAAGCTGAGCCTCTGGTTGACCCCCTGCCTGCCTGCCTGCTCCCTCCCCCCCCCCCGCGGCTGCTCCTGCCTGCCCTTGTGGGATGGACCTCGGGCCCCCCAAGCAGCTGCTTCGCTGCTTGGGGGGCACGAGGTCCATCCCACAAGGGCAGGCAGGAGCAGCCTGGGGGGGAGGGAGGAGGAAGGCAGGCAGTGGGTCAACCAGAGGCTCAGCTTCCACTTCCAGCCACGGGAAGGGAAGCGTCAGGGCGGCCAGGGGAGGGTAAGGTCAGCCCAGCCCCTCGGCCGCTCCTCTCCACTTACTTCTTGGTATCGCTCCTGAAGAGCCCGAAGGCGGCCGGGCCAGAGGAGGCGACGGTGGGCACGGCCTCCTGGCCCACCTCCGGCTGAGCGTCCCCGGACTGCTCGTTGTACCCGACGCTGTTGGTCGACATGTCTCTGCTTCTCCCTTCAGTCTTCCCGGAAGCGGCCAGCGTAGCGCTAATCACGTGGCTCCTGGTGGGGGCGGGGAGGCTCCAAGAACTTCCTCACCCGCCACGCCTCCCAACGACTCCGTTGACAGGGCGACGCCAAGCTCCCCTCCCCCCTCACGCGTCACGCGCCTCCTGCTTCAAACGCCCTCAACGGTCCCAACGGTCATAACGGTCTCTCACAGTCATCTCAGTCACGAGGGCACAGGGAGCCCCTCAGAAGTCCCCGCTCAGAACCCTTGTCCACTAAAGTCACGAACTCTTCTTTCAGCTTTCTCTCCTGGAATAAAACACCTTCATGCTCCTCCTTTTCCATGTGAAACATACATACACACGTACATACATACACACACACATACATATACATATATACATGCACATACACATACATAAATACATGCACATATACACACCTATACATACACATACATACATGCACATACATACACACATACAAACACACACACATATATACACAAACACACATACATACACATACATATACATACATACATACACGCACAAACATACACACACAAACATACACACACAAATATACATACAAACATACACACACATACATACGCATACACACACATACATACAATACATACATACATACACATACATAATTACATATTGTATACATTCATATACATCAATACTCTATATGGTGTCACTCCTTTAGAGGTTAAACTTCTAAAAGTTGATTCGAAGATTCTAAGACAAATTTATCAATAATAAGTAGAAAATAAATTAATATCTATCTGCAGTATTTATATGCCACTTTTCAACTGAAAAGTTCACAAAGTTCATATATTAATATATTAATTTGTGTGTGTATGTGTATATATATAGAGAGAGAGAGAAAGAGAGAGAGAGAGTTATACATACATATATATATATAGAGAGAGAGAGAGTTATACATATATATATATATACATATATATTTATATAAATACTAGTGAAAGCGTACCCACGTTGTGGGAGTAAAATTCATGCCATCCCCACCTGCGCAATATCCCCCCATGCACAACATCCCCCATGCGCATCAACCCCCCATGCACATCAACCCCCGCAGGTGCATCAACCCCCCCATGCACATCAACCCCTGCATGCACATCAACCCTCATGCGCATCCACCCCATGCGCAACAAACCCCCCAAGCGCAACATCCCCCCATGCACAACATCCCCCATAAGCGTCTATCCCCCACGCGCAACATCCCCCACGCACAACATCCCCCATGTGCATCAACCCCCACATATGCATCAACCTCCGCATGCGCATCAACCCCCCCATGTGCATCCACCCCATGTGCAACAATCCCCCATGTTCATCCACCCCACGAGCAACATTCACCCACACGCAACATCCTCACACACATCAACCCCCATGCACATCACCGCCCCATCTGCAACACCTATCCGCAACACCTCCATGTGCAACCACCACCACCCATGCACAACAGCCCCCTCCATGTGCAACATCCTCCCCAGTACAACCCCTTCCTCTGGTCCCTTCCAGTGCACCCAGTACAACCCCTGGTCCCTTCCAGTGCACCAGGCACTGAGCACCAAATTAGCAGGATGTTGGTCAGTCTTCCATGTTATGTATAGGACAGAAACACTTTGCACCCTTTTCAGCCCCTTAAGGGTTAAATTTCTCCATGTGGGTTCTTGGTGGGTGTTCATGTGAAAAAAGGAAGACCCTCCCCAAATTTCCTGCTTCTAGGTCTGGAGGTTGTGGCAAAGCATCCTCAGTCACTGATACCACAGTGCCAAATATAGGGAGGAAAATGTGTTGCACCCCATTTCACCCACTTCCGGTTGGAATTTCCAAAAACTGGTTCTTAGTGCACCCCTCAGTCAAGGAAGGAACACCCACTCCAAATTTCACACTTCTAGGCTTAGTGGTTTTGGCAGGGCGTTGACGAGTCAGTCAATGACTTTTCTCTTTTATATATATAGATAGATAGATTTTTGGGTTGTGGAACCAATTGTCTGAGTTCCCATTAATTCCTATGGGAAAATCCACTTTGTATTACAAGTGTTTTGAATTACAAGCATGCTTCTGGAATGAATTATGCTCATAAATCAAGGCACCACTGTATATATAAGAAAAACATCTTCACTGTCCTCCTTTTCCATGTGAACAGGCAGGATGTAGCCTTCTTGGAATTAATAAATTATACACACAAACATATATTACACACATACACAAACACACGCACACTATTGTATATATTCATATACATCAATATTGCAATATTGTGACCCAGTGGTGGGCTTCAGGGAGTTCTCACAGGTTCTGTAGAACCCTTTGCTAATGAGCACCTGGTTCTGAGAACCAGTTATTAATGGGACATAGAACCTGTTATTAATTTAAGTTATTAGAACATAGAACCTGTTGTTAATTTATTTGAATCCCACCACTGGGTGTCACCCATTTAGAGATTAAATTTCTAAAAATTTATTCTACATGGGTGCTCACATCATGGAAGGAATACGCTCCCCAAATTTTATGCTTCTAGCTACAGGGGTTGGAGCTGGACATTGAGGAATCATTATTCAATGCATAGCCACCAAAATGAGTTTTGCCCCTTTTCATCCCTTTCTGGTTTGAATTTCCAAAAATCAGTTCTTACTGGGTGCCTCCAGTACAGAAGGAACATCCTCCTCAAATTTCACACATTTAGGTCTGGTGGTTTTGGCTGGTCATGAGTGAGTGAGACAGTCAGTTTTCATATTTGTATATATATATAGAAGATACCTGTGTGTTTTGTAGGCTTACCTGAGGTAATGACTGCATATTTGTTTGGCTCCCTCTTGTGGATTAATTTGTGAATTTCAAAATTAACTTATACTGTAATTGTAACCATATATCAGAGTTCAGCATCTGATTCTGAATTAAACCTGAATCTAAACCTGAATCAAGGGTAAAGATAAAAGAACTTAGTTATTAAAGAATAGATTTAGAACAATATACAGTGGCGCCTCATGTAACAGAATTAATTCGTTCCGGAGGCATTTTCTTTACATGAAACTTTCTTTACGTAAAGCGGATTTTCCCATAGGAAATAATGGAAACGCAGATGATTGGTTCCACAACCCCAAAAATATTCATATAAAAATATTAACTGGATGTAAAAATGATGACAGAACACTGGGATTGAATTCAAAACATGCATTCAATGTGCATGATCTTATCAAGTCTACTTAGGCTGCAGTCCTAAAGACAATTTCCTGAGAGAAATACCCATTTAACACAATGGGGTTTACTTCCGGGTAGACATGGTTAGGAGGCTGCAAACCTTCAAAGGGTTTCCCCATTTTCTCCTTCTCTCCATCCTGAGCCTCTCTCTCCTCTGCTCCCTTCTGGCTAGCCCCGAGCTGCTTCCCTCTTCTCCACTGCTCTTCTCTCCCTCTGTCCAGCGCACACCTGGCCAAAGGAGGAACAGCGCAGAAGTGTTGCTTTCACTATTGCGCTAGGCAGCCCTGACACTTTTTAAACAGGTTGCTGGCCATCGCGTCTGCCCCAACTGCCAACGAATGTTTTCTTTACGTGAAGCACTTTCTTTATGTGAAAGTATATGTGTATGTATAATCTGCAGTCAATCAATCATGTAATGGTGTTAAGAAAGCCATGCACTTTTTAAGCTTGGTGAGTAACCAGTCACTTGAAATTTGCTCATAAATCCTGCATGAATGGATTTTCACGTTGACCATAAATTGATAAAAAAAATTTAAAATTTTTTTAATTTAAAATTTTAAAATTTGTTTGTGTGTTCCTATACTGTCTTTTGCTAAGTTTACATGGAACTCAACATGGTTTACGTAAATAGATTATTCATAAAACCCTTTTTTCAAATGGGACTCTTACAAGTTGTTCTGTGAGAGGAAAAACAATTCATAGTGTATTTATTTAATTAGTTTAGAAAGCTACAGCTTAACAATATCAATTTTAATAAAAGCAACACCAGTGAAAATGGCTAAACAAAATATAAGTACAAACAATTATATTTGTTTTAATTGCTTCTGTGCAGCCCTGTCATGGTGCCCATGTTCCTATTGTTTCCTTCTGCATGCAGACAGAAATGCACTCAATTTGTTCTCTTATGTTCAGTGGGGTTCACATCATCTGGATCAGGAGACAAATGCATTCCCCTCTCCATGCAGTGGGTGGGGGAACAACCTGGATGGTGGGGTTGGCTCTGTGCAATAGCCCTCCTCCACTGGTTTTTTGGCCATACATTTTGATAAAGATATTTCAAAGTGGTTTGTTTCATTGCATTATGCTGTAAATTATACATCCATTACATGATAGAGCACATGCTGAGCTCCAAGTGCATAGGATCAGGACATTTCTGGAAGCCTTGCACTCCCTTGGACTGACCTTCCACGCCAGACATGGCATGCTTTCTCACTCGAAGTAAATATAAATGTGCAGTTTCAGTTTCAATAGGGCTCAAGGCATGTGGAAGCTTGGAGGAGAAACTTCCTTCAGGGGGACTGGTGGGGGCTGCATTCATTGGATCAGATTCCTCCTCAGATTCCTCTCAGCCTTCCCTTTTCAATGATCTATGGCAAGTTCAATGATCTATGGCAAGCACACTGTCACAAATTAAAGTATGATATGAATCCATTTCACTTCCTATAGATATCAATGCAATTATCTGGGGCTTCCTTCTGGGGTGATTTGTGGAGCTACATTCATTGGATCAAGATAATGCTGGTGTCCTTGGATTCCTCTTAGACTGCCCTTTCTTGTGGACTATGGCACATTCACCTACTCATGAGTAAAGCCATGATACAAGACACTTTCATTTTCCACAGATCTCTGCAATTTTTTTGCCATAATGTTGGATAGGAAGGAGATATTTCAAAACAGATTGTTGCTTTGGATTCTGCTCTTCATATATCCAGTGGTGGGCTTCAGCAGGTTCGCACCTACTCTACAGAACCGGTTGTTAATGAGAGATAGGACGTATAAAGTTTAAAAATAGCCATTTAAAAGTGGCTGCCAGATGGGCATAGAACCGGTTGTTAATTTCTTTTGAGCCCATCACTGCAAATAACCAATGATATAAGACACGATGGGGTAGTGCACACTGTCACAAAGTTGCATTTTTGGGGTGCTATAACCCCCCAGTAAACATCATCTCCTGGCATCTCACTTGTGCACCACACACCCTATCAACACGCCTGGTTATGGTCTTGTTTCCCAAAGACCAGTAAAAAATTAAACAATCCGAACGCTTCAGACTTGTGAGTCGCAGTCACTCCAGCTCCAGCCCAATTTTGCAGAATATAATTAATAAGCAACTGCTGTAATATGGATAAGCATTTATGATTTGTTTCTGATGAACTATCACAAATGTATGTTCATAGAAATTATGGTTGAAGAAGGGACACTTGTTATCCCTGAGGGTTTTTCATTTTGTTATAGGAGTAAAAGCATTTTATATTTTATCTTGTAAGGTCAGTTGCCTTGAGCTTCAGAAAGAAGGGTGTATATGATTTAAATAAATAAAATGGAAACCTACTTACTATCAGTTACTCATCTTTCAGTTTCAGATAGTAGAGATAGGCTGCAATCTTAATCTGCAGTTAGGTCAGCCTAAGCCCCAGCATAAGTCCTGTGCTGTCCAGGGAGTGTCACAAAAATGCTTAAAACACATAAGACACTTCTTCCCTACTCCTGGGGGTAGGCCAGTGCACAGGCATACACCGACCTCCCTACACCACCACAAGAAGATAGGCCAATTGAGTTAGGCTGGCCTAAATGGGTTAGGATTGCACCCTCAAAATCAAATCTTTTTTTACTTGGCCTCAACCCAATAAAATCCTAATTGCAAATAGTAGCTTCAGCAATGAATTAAAAACATTTTATTCAGACTGGTCCTGTATAAAGTTAGGTACATCCTTAAGACCACTGACTACCATGGGCTTAGGCATGTCTAACTCTGGATGAGAATGGACTGTCACACACCCATCACATATAGTTCCGTGAACTCTCAAGGAAATGGCAATGCACAAAAGGGACATAGGTCAACAGTTTGACAGCAGCATAGATTCATAATTGGCTTTTCTTGTTTATTATGCAGTGCAATTATAATGTGATTTGTCTCTTATGGGAATCTTACTGAGAAGGAAATTATGTACAAGATTTTGCAGCATTAATAGAGTAGCATAATTCATTTGTTTAAGATTAAACAATTAAAAAGACAACAATAGAAATGCCTACATAATAACAAAATATGCCATTTTAATGGAGGGTTTGCTGTCTTGGAAATAAACTGAGGGTTAGTTGGCATGCTTGAAGAATCCCTAATAACGTGATATTTTCTCCCTGCGGTGTTATGTTTATGCTTTCTGTCGATTCAGCTTTGACATAGAACACATACCTCAGATAAAAACTGTAATGAGGTATCTACAATAGGGGAAAATGTTTTGCCCTACAATCCAGAGTAACTACGGGTGCACATAAGAGACTTTACATGCACCCGTAGTTACTGCACTATCTAGTGAAAACCTATGGGAAATTCATATTGCAATCCAGAGTAAATTGTTCTTACACCGGAGCAAGAACACCCTGTAGTTACTCTGGATTGCGCCCTAATCCTATCTAAGCCAAGGTTAGAAAGTATGTTGGCTTCATGTTGGCATGTTGGCTTCAGACCAAAGGAAACCAATTTAGAACACAATCCTAACCATGTCTACTCAAAAGTAAGCACAATTGTGTTCAATGGATCTTACTCCCAGGAAGGTGTCTTTAGGATTGCACCCTTTACCTCTACTGCCTATATATGCTCTCTGTCTCTTGCTTTCTGAGAAGTCAAGAACTCAAAAGTTTTTTGTGGCCTTCAGTTTCCTCTGGAGAAAAGGTAGAGTTATAGCATCTTTGTAATAATGTATTTATTTACAAATATGTTGTAAATAACTAGTACAGCACTGGTTCCCAAAGTAGGGATTGTACCCCCCCGGTGGGCCACAGCTTCGTTTCAGGGGAGTCACCTAAAGCTGGGCTCCGCCATCTTTTTATAGGACACTCAGGCTGCAGTATCAAATAATGTCTCCATGAGATGGAGGAGGAGCTGGACCACAATCAGCCACATGGGTGGTATATTCTGGAACATACTAAATACTTAAAATACAATTAGTAATGAAGATTCAATTGAGTTCAGAGGCAGTGTTAGCTACAGCAGAAATAATAGGGAATGTTGTTTCCCTTATCATCTGTTGATTTTTTAGGAGAACACAGCAGGCTACTCTAGAACACTGAATGCTAGATGAACAACCCAATCCTACCTCCCTGTGTAGCACTACCAATGCTGTTTTCATTTCACTCAGCAGTGGACTTTTACCTGTTGGAGGTTTCCTTGGAATAAGTTAACATTTGTTCACTTGCACCAGGGTAAGCTTCAGCAACAGCTATGGTGCAACCTGGATCTCAAACAGCTCAATTGTTGGTGTAAGTCTGTATTGCTCCATGAAGGCAGATCAGGCCCAGGAAGGGTTTTGAGATCTAGCGGTGATGGAGAATTCCAACATGGCTTGACTAAAATCTAGTCTAAACTCACTGCCTCTGTGACTCAGCTCAAAAATGAATCGTTAACAGGAGAACTTTGCTAGTCACCGAATCATCCCTTTGTGACTTTAAAAGACTGAAGTGGAATCCCCCCTTTCAAAAGCATGCGGCAGTTCCCCGTGAGAAAAAGCGCTCCACAGCTCCATGGAGGGAAATAAGGTTGCTGCTGATGTGTGTATGGGTATGTCTGTGAGCTCACTTGAAACAATTGCCTGCTGCTCTGTCCCATCTGTAAACAGGTGGAACAGCTGCAAGGGACAGAAGCAGAAAGAGGGAAGACGGTCACAAGCAGCAGTTGCGAATCTTACCAGGATGACCCAGTCCTTGGCATCCCTACTGTGCAGCCATTCATTCGACAGAGTTGCTCCCTCCAAGAAATAAAAGGAGCCATGCATTGGGGAAAGCATGATAGCTCTGAACTGCCTCCCCCCCCCCCCCGGGTCTCAGCAGCCAACCCTAAGGCAACAATCCCCTTGCCTTTCCTCAGCAAGGAAAATATGGGAATGTCCATCCCTTCTCCAATTCCTTCTGTCCTATTAGAAATGGGCAATAGCCCACTTTTGCCTTTTTCTCTCCCGCAAAAGCACATATAAACCTTTCCCTGCTTTGTGGGGAATTCACTGCTGCTTTCCTAGGCTAATGATGGTTCCACAGGTTTTTCATGCCACAAAAACAGCAAACACACCCAGACACAGGCAGACTTGAGTCTGCAGGCAAGGGGACATGTGCCAAGTCAAGGAGGTCCCAACTTGAGTGTTTTTTAGTGTCTTCCACACTCATGACTCACAAGTCAACAAGTTAGCAAAAAACATGCACTTTTGTGACTCGAGTCCTAGTCAAGTTTCCAACTCTGGGATCTGGTATGCACTTTCACCACTGATCCCACCCTTCTCCCAGGCTTAATCTGCCCTCATCCCTGTCCCACTGAAATGCATGGGGCCTAAATAATAAATAATTTTGCACCTCTTTGGATATCTTTTGAAGCCTGTTTCTATTCTCCAGATATTCTACTATTCACTATCTGACTGAAAGCTACAGGCTACCAGATACCCCAAGGTTGTAATTGCCCCATGATTAATTTGTTAAGCAGCCACTGAGGCTGCCTGCAGTTTCCCAAGGAAAGTTGCTGCTGGCCAGAAATGAAAAGAAAAAGGAAGATGATCCAAGAGCAAATGACATTTTGCTTAGAGTGAAACACTTCACCTATTTGCCCTAGTGTAAAATCTTCTCTAATATTTGATAATTTATAAATGGTTTCTTGGTGGAATGTAACAAATTGTCTGAGAATCAGATCTGTAAGCATTTGCTACACTCAAGTGCGCTTGTATATGAACGAGGTGAAAAGGCCAATAAATTATTTTCTTGGCAGATCAAGGATGAGGAATTTGAAAGATCTATTTTGGAAACAACACTAGATACACAGATGGTAATTGCACACTAGCAGAAAATTAATCAGATTTTCTTTCAGGGAAGGGAGGGACATCCACAGGCTCCTCTTGCAGTTTGCCACTGTGGTCATTAGTCAGACAGACACAGGGTGCAGCACCTCACAACAATCACCACTTCCAGTATTTCATCCAAAAACCAGGTTTAAAGGGGTTAGGATCTGACACATGCCATTGCCATTCCCTGGATCCACATTGAGTCAGATTTCCCCATACCAAGCCCTTTAGAATCAACTGGATTTGTAGGCTGAGACACAAATTAGGAGCCTGTGCTCACAAAAGGATAAAATTCTTGGGCAGCGAGGATCTGCTGCCACTATTGCTCCCCATGTTAGTTTGGCATATGGGTGCTTACTAGGCAATTGTGATGGAGCATCAGACAATTTTCTTCTTCCTCAGAACTATATTACAATTTTTGGGTGGTCTTTCCCCTTACTCTGTGTTAGCAGCTAGGGAATCCAGAATAGTTTAAAAGGCATGAGGGAAAGAAATAGAATTGTTCATTATGGGTGCAATCCTAACCAATTTAGGCCGGCCTAACTCACCTGGCATAGCTTTCTGTGTTGGTCTTGGGATGTCTGTGTATGCCTGTGCACTGGCCTATCCCCACCAGGAGTGGGACAAAAGAAGCTTACAGTACTTTGGTGACACCCCCAGGTCACTACCAGACCCACTGCTGGGGCTTATGGTGGCCTAAGTGGAGAATAGGATTGCAGCCTAGTTCTCAAACTCCAGAAATGGGATCATGACTTACTGATGGGTCATGACACACAGTTTGAGTATTGTAGTGCAAAAGAGCCAACACCAGCATAACCAGGAAGCAACTTCCAGATCATGTTCTATAACCCATTTGCTATTAATTAGCCATTAACTTTTTCATTTTCTTGTAAACCGCTTTGTGAACTTTTTAGTAGAAAGAAGTATATAAATACTATAGATAGATAGATGTTCCATTTAACTCTGCAGTTTTCTGGCCATGGCAGGCCCCCGATTCACTGTTGTTACACAATGGTTTGCCAGGATAAGAAGTTTGAGAATTATTTGAGAATCCATTGGAAATGGCCAGACACTAACAAAGAGGCAGTAAAGAGAAGTGCTCCAAAGATGAAGTCAACACTGAATGCCATACAAATGGGAAAAAGTTACACTCCTGGTTGCTCAAACTTGTTTTTCCATAGAGAACAGAGAGACTCTTTTGGGAAAACCCAAAACCCAGGCATGTCATCAAATTAAAAGATGAAATGAAATATAATTTTATTTTGAGTTCCAGTTATCCTTATCTGGTGAATTTTAGTAATCATCCTTGCAGTATATTTCATAATTTCTGCAGTTCCAGCTATGAGCACCAGAGGTAGGTGTTTTCACAAAAAAATCTAATATTTACTCTGCTTAATCATCTTTTTCTGCTATATTGTGCTATATTAACATATGCCAGATAACTTTTCATAAGCATTGATATTGTTCATCACACACCATCAATACACTAAAGACTGTAAAACAAACTGTATCTGAAATGCCATTCCAAGTGGTAGGAAAAAATGTTTTAGAAATAAACTATGGGCACAATCCAGAGTTAGGGCAGTGAGGAACGCCCTAGCTGGGGTGCCTCAACTATTCTGAATCCAGAGCAGAAAGTTATGCTGCATGCAGAGAGTCAAGAAGCCTGGGCTGCTCCAGCTGCTCCAGAGCATGCTAAGTAGGCACTATGGGAATCTGGGGGAAGAGCGGGGAGCAGGCCAGTGGTGGGCTTCAGGGGGTTCTCACAGGTTCTATAGAACCCTCTGCTAATGAGCACCTGGTTCTGAGAAATGGGACATAGAACCTGTTGTTCTATGGACATAGACCCTGTAGTTAATTTAGGTTATTAAGACATAGAACCTGTTGTTAATTTGTTTGAATCCCACCACTGAGCAGGGGGTGAGGGAGGTGTTCCCGGGAGAGGGTGGGTGTGACTGTGGGTCGGTGGGCATGGAGCAGGAGCACGGCCAGGACCCAGCACTTGTGTCAGATCCCAGGGTGTTTGGATTTGGCTTTGGGCCACCAATTTTGGTGAGTAGTTCCACTGCGACGATGTTACCTGGGGTAAAGTGAAAAGTTTCCCCTTACCTTAGGCCAGGCTGCCTTTTTCAGTGCAAATTAGGATTGTGCTGGTTTATGTTTATTCACCTAGGATGTTTCTATCCTGATTTTCTGTCCCCAACAGGGCCCATCACTGTCAGGTTCACAATAAATACTGTATTTAGGGCACAACCCTGAGTTAGGGCGATGAGGGCAACTAGTCTGCATGCTTAAGTAGGCACCATGTCAGTGACAGCTAGGGAGGACTTGCTCCTGAGGAGACCCCCCCTCAGATCACACTGAACAAGGAAGAGCTGTGGTGCCTGCCTTATAAGGAGTCCCTGATGAGACTGCCAGTACAGTCTACAGTGAATACAAAGTGCTTGTTGGAGTGGCCTGCTGCATCCCCAGGTTAGTGGGCTGCCATAGTTGTGCCATATCCTAAAGTGGAGAGGCAGGGGTTGCAGCTAGGCTGACAAAGAACTCAGATTTTTGGTCAACACTGCCGTTCTTACTCTGCCTTATCACGGACCCCTATGTGGGTCTACTCATTGTCATACCTGCTCCTGTGGTGGTATAACTCTGAGGAGTTGGAAGAGGGCATTTCTGCCCTGGAATCAGGCTCTGGATACAGAGTAACTTCTCTTCCCTAAGCAATGCTAAACATGCCCTCAACATGCCTCTCCTGAACTGTCTAGGCTGAGCTGTAACTAAGGTGGCCCATTTTGGAGTTGGGTCAGCCCAGTGATAGATAGGGTAACCCAAGTGCACTTCTGGATTGTGCCCTTACTCAAATCTAATGCACAACTGAATCTAATGTGCATCCCTATTTTAAAATGCTTTAGATTTAAAAAAATACTGGTGATTGTAATGTGCCGCTGTAAAGCAAGTTCAAAATTTAATTTTACTGCATATAATAATGAGTTATATGATAATAAAATGACAACAAATTATGTTATGATTTTTACCTAATTGCACTACTTTATACAACAGTGGGTTTATGTTACGTTTTAATCACAATATAGTAAACTGTTAAACTAAAAACTGACCTATACTTATAATAAAATACCTGTATACTCATATCTAATGCGCTATCAAAGTTAATGCACACTTCTGTTTTGGAGACTAAATTCGGCTGAAAAAGGTGAACGTTATATTTGAGTAAATAGGGGATATGTTGGCGGATGGATTTATCTGCTGACCGTGCAGCTTGTTGACAAGGTGGATCCTGTTGGCACTCTGTGCAGCCCAACACAGCTTCCAGCACAGATCTAGTATAGCTTCTGCCATGTCCCAAAGGTTCCACTATTGGCTCTGGTTCTTCACACTGCCACGCTATGACAGGAATAGCCCCTCTGACAGGGTACTTGATTTCTTGGTTGTTCTGCTGATAAATGCTACATCTCGGGAGAGGGGCAGGAAGGACAGGAAAAGGACACTGCTCAGGCACAATGACCAGGCATAAAAGCCTTACCACTGGCCAATGATGAAGGCTAGCAGGAAAGGGTTTGGACAGGCAAAAGATAGTACAGATTCACCATGCTCCAGGGGGAGATGGGGCTACGCCTGTGTTCACCCATCCAGCTTTGTGAATAGCCCAGATAGTAGAATCATCTACTTTTCAAAGGATTTTGGAAGTCCCTGTTCATGAGTGTAAGGAGTTAAAAAAATAACCATACCTATTGTTGTTTACTGCCAGGACCATACCTATTTCTGTTGTTTAACTCCCCCAGGCCCACTTTCCTTGACTGCCTACCACTTGAGCCACCACAGTACAAGACAATGAAAATCTCAGTATAAATTCCTTTTGAGGCTATTAAAGGAAGAGCAAAGTTTCTTCTATGTGAGATATGATGAAACATAATAAATAAAAGATTTTGCCCTTTGTTATGCAGAAAACCCATGTTTAATTTTTGCATAAATCAATTTTTTATAAATTTCAAGCTGGGAATTTGAAATATTGTTTAGAAATTCTTTGTTACAGTGGCAAAGCCAAAACGGCTTATAATGACCCAATTGTGGTAGATGCAGAGTTAATAGGAACGTCAGTTATGGCCAAGAACATTGTAGGTTTGCTCTTTCATAACTTTTGAAAGAAGGAACATTCATCGAAGTTTTTCATAAAATTTAGCACATGGAGGAGGGAGCTAGTATATCTCTGTGATCTGTACATTGACAGGCCTTTCATTTTCAGCCCTATTCTATTAATTGGGAATGTAAATGTTAATCTGCGGTTGAGTACATGGACTGAGGAGGAATCCCCAGTGAATTCAGTGGGGTTTTCTGCTGCATAAATATGCAGTGTTTTGGGTCACATAGCTTTAGGCAATTAATAATCTATCATTAAATACCTTCTTGTTAGCATGATTGCCTTTTAATTAGGCTAGAATTAATGACTGCAGCCGAATCAAAAAGCCAATCATGCTAACAAGAAGGGGATTATTGGGACAGAGCCAACTTAGATACCAGCTCTATTAGGATGCCTATACCAAAAGGTATGTGTGATGTGTGATAGGCCAGATTTTGAGTCAGAGTTTGAAAACAAATTACTTGCCTAAAATCTAACCTGCTGTTTAGCTGACAGCTGATATCTTCAAAGACCACACATTATCCTGTTTTAACCATTTCCTCTGTATTCTTTGTAGCTAGTGAAAAGTTTCACCCTTTGAGGTTTGACATTAACAGTAGCCTGATTCTAACCCCACCCATGGACACTACAGACAGACACCTGGCAAATTAAGGGTGCAATCCTAACCAATTTAGGCCAGCCCAACTCACAAGGCATATCTTCCCCATGATGGTGTATGTAAGCATATGCTTGTGCACTGGGTTTTTTCCCTCCAGGATGGGTTAGGCTTTTGCGATACCCCCAGGTCAGCACAGAATTTATGCCAGGGCTTAAGCTGGCCTAACTGAAGCTTAAGATTGCATCCTGAACTTCCAAACACCCAGGTCAAGCAGCTCCAGATATATTTGGAGTTGGGTGTTTCCAATGATCCTACCCTTTTGTGCTAGGTGCCTATTGGAATTAATGGCAGATTTGCCAGCATGGGGCACAATCCAGGATTAGGGCCGTGAGGACTGCCCTAGCTGGGCTGCCCCAACTATTCTTCATGCTAAATAGGCATCGTCAGTGACATCTGGAGAGGGCTTGCTCCTGAGGAGACCCCCCCCCCAGATCATACTGAACCAGGAAGTGCTGTGGTGCCTGCCTTATAAGGAGTCCCTGATGAGATGCCAGTACAGTCTACAGTGAATACAAGGGGCTTGCTGGGGTGGCCTGCTGTATCCCCAGGTTAGTGGGCTGCCATAGTTGTGTCATATCCTGAAGTTGAGAGGCAGGGGTTGCAGCTAGGCTGGCCAAGAACTCAGATTTTTGGTCAACACTGCCATTCTTACTCTGCCTTATCATGGACCTCTATGTGGGTCTACTCATTACTATACCTGCTCCTGAGGTGGTATAGGGCATTTCTGCTCTGGATACAGAGTAACTTCTCTTCCCTAAGCAATGTTAAACATGCCCTCAACATGCCTTTCCTGAACTGCCTAGGATGGCCCAGCTTGGGCATCCCAGGTCCACCTGTCTTGGGGCAGCCTATGTTGCCTTAGGGCGCAATCCAGAGTAACCACGGGGAATCCTTGCTTCAACATAAGAACAATTTTCTCTGGATTGCAATATGAATTGCCCATAGGTTTTCACAAGGTGGTGCCGTAACTACATTGATGTAAATGTCTATTACGTGCTCCCAAAGTTACTAAGGATTGTAGGGTATGGCTACCCCAAGCCTTTTCCAGAGTAACTAGGGTGGCCCATCTTGGAGTTGGGTCAGCCCTGTGATAGATAGGATAACCCAAGTGCACTTCTGGATTGTGCCCATGGTAAAATTGTTGACATTGCTTCTGTATGGGATTGCATCTGGTTAAAATAGATACTTTTCCAGTAATCGATATTTAAAAATTTTGTAATTTTATTCAGTGAATTAAAAACAAATAAATTTTCAAACACGATGAAAATTTCCCACAATGATCCTTCAATAATTTTATAGATATTAACACAATGCTATACTTTTAAAAACAGGTTAAAAAGTGCAGTTAGTCTGAAATTTTAACTTTCCTATTTTGGATTACAAGCAAACTTTTCTCAGAAATTTTGACTTGGTTTAAGACCACCGTGTTGGAAGACGAGCAGTTCTGTGGAAGTTTGGAACAGGCTTTTATGGCCAAATAACTCACATGGGGGGTGCCTGGGCCAGGTGTGTGTGTGGGATCTGTATGTGGCAGTTGGAAGGTGTGCCTTATCAGTGTTCCAGTACTGCTCCCCATCAGCAGAATGGTAACATTAAAGCTGCATGAAAAGGCAAAGATTCCACTCAGCCAATGGACAGCAGTGCTTCTGTTAGTGATGCAGTGCAAACCTATTAGAGTCTACTTTACTGAAGAAAGTTCAACTGAGTTCAGTGGGGCTTACTCATAGGAAAGTGCTCTTAGGATTGCAGCCATAATGAAAGTCATTCCTCCTCTCTTGTCTCCCTCGTACCAACCATGAAGATTTTCAAAGGTACAGTACAATTCAGTACTGTACAGTATTTTCTTTATTACAGTGTTTTGTACAGTAAATATTTTTATATAAATATTTTTGTATTGTGAAACCAATCATCTGAGTTTCCATTATTTCCTATGGAAAAAATCTGCTTTGGATTACAAGCATGCTTCCAGAACGAATTAAGCTAGTAAATCAAGGCACCTCTGTATTGTTAAAATTAGGGGGAAAAATAGGATACTTATGAAATAATGCTGTAAGAAGTAGTATTATAGGAGGCATTACTGAGAATGTTAAGATGTTAGAAAAGTACTTTCCCCAGATTTGTTCAGACTGTACAAAGTTCTTTTTCTCCAAGATTCCCCTTCATGTGTTCGAAGTCTGTATATTATGAAACCAGAGAACTATAACCCCAACTCATATGTGCTATCACCTGATTCCTGGACTCCATGGCAGTCCTGGACTTAATCATGCCACTGTGCGTGTGCTGTTATTGGCTGCAAACAGATCTTTAACTATTGCTTGTACTGTACTGGTGTGGATAGAGCATGTGCTCCCTGAGGCGTCACTGTGAGATACAGGAAGCTGGACTAGAAGGGCCTCTGGCCTGATCCAGCGGAGGTTCATCTTATTGGGCTGTAGGTCCTTCAGGCAGGAGCCAACAATACTGGTTCTTGGGAGAAGGCCCCTTGGAGAATCATGAAAGGCAGACCCTATGTACATCTATTCAGAAACAAGTTCCACTGAGTTCAATGGGGCTAACTCCCAGAAAAGAGTGAGTGGGACACAAGCCTATGCCTGTCTATTCTGAGTAGAAAAGCATAGGCTTGTGTCCCACTCACTTTTTCCTGGGAGTTACAGTCAATGGGATTTACACCCAGAAAGAGTGAGTAAGATAAGCCTTAGGACACAAGCCTATACCTGTCTACTCAGAAATAAGTCCCATTACAGTCAATGGGGCTTACTCCCAGGAAAGAGTTGATGGGACACTAACCTATGCCTGTCTACTCAGAAGTAAGTCCCATTACAGTTATTGGGGCTTACTCCCAGGAAAGAGTTGATGGGACACAAACCTATGCCTGTCTACTCAGAAGTAAGTCCCATTACAGTCAATGGGGCTTACTCCCAGGAAAGAGTTGATGGGACACAAACCTATGCCTGTCTACTCAGAAGTAAGTCCCATTACAGTTAATGGGGCTTACTCCCAGGAAAGAGTGGGATTTCTGCCTTGGGCACCTCCCTATGCCTGCCTACTAGAAGTAAGTCCCATTACAGTCAATGGGGCTTACTCCCAGGAAAGAGTTGATGGGACACAAACCTATGCCTGTCTACTCAGAAGTAAGTCCCATTACAGTCGATGGTGCTTACTCCCAGGAAAGAGTTGATGGGACACAAACCTATGCCTGTCTACTCAGAAGTAAGTCCCATTACAGTCGATGGGGCTTACTCCCGGGAAAGAGTTGATGGGACACAAACCTATGCCTGTCTACTCAGAAGTCCCATTACAGTCGATGGGGCTTACTCCCGGGAAAGAGTTGATGGGACACAAACCTATGCCTGTCTACTCAGAAGTAAGTCCCATTACAGTCAATGGGGCTTACTCCCAGGAAAGAGAGGGATTGCAGCCTTGGGCACCTCCCTATGCTTGTCTACTCAGAAGTAAGTCCCCTTGCAGTCAGTGAGGCTTACTCCCAAGAAAGAGCGCGTGGACCTCCCTAGAGGCCGGCGAGGAATGAGGCGTCCGGGGCCTCCCGCAAAGGCCTCCTGCAGCGGTTCATCCGTCGCCAGAGGCCGGCGCAGCCCCAACGTTACATCCGGGGCGGCCATTTTGTAGGCCCTGGTGGCCTATCGGGCTGTGGTGGGTGCGGCGGGAGGGGCGGCCTTCGCTCCGGATCTGCCTGTGGTGACAGCGGCAGCCGTAGCAGCAGCCGCCAGCCGGGGAGGGGAGTCGAGCCCAGGCCGCCGCCCTTGGGGGGCTCGACTGGAGGAGAGTCGCCGCTGTCCGCCGCCCCACCCCTCATCATGTCGGACTTCGACAGCAACCCCTTCGCCGACCCCGACCTCAACAACCCCTTCAAGGTAGGGCGGACAGGCGGGGGAGAAGGCGCCGAGGAGAAACAGAACGGGGGTGTCTCCTCCCCTCTCTGCTGCTGAGTCTCCCTGGGGGGGTCGGTTATGACCGTTGGTGCCCTGCCCCGCCCCCTCCCTCCCTCCCTCCCTCCACACCCAGGGTGGGTGAGGGGCCGGCTGAGGTGAGGGGGCAGCCTGACTCCAGACCCCCCCTCAGAGCAACGCTTGAAGCCCGGCCTTGTGCATGTCTACTCAGAGGTAAGTCCCATTATCGTCAATGGGGCTTACTCTCTGGACACACTCCGAGGCATCTTTACTCTGAAGTAGGTCCCATTGTGGCCAATGGGGCTTACAGGATTGGAGCCTTAGAGCCCAGTGCTACGTGTGTCTACTCACAAGTAAGTTCCATTATAGTCAGTGGGGCTTACTATCTGGGCACCAGCTCTAAGAAGCAAGCCCCATTGTGGGTAAGTGGGGCTTATTCCCCAAAAAGTGTGGCTACGAAAGAGCCTTAGATCTTATGAATGTCTACTCAGAAGTAAGTCCCATTATAGCCAGTAGGGCTTACTCTCAGGACGCAATGCTTGGCATTTCTAAGAAGTAAATTCCATTGTGGTCAGTGGGGCTTACTTTCAGTTAAGTGTGGTAGCAGCTTTGGGACAGAAGACATCAGGCTTTGTGCTTTGCAGGTGGTGGATGCTGCCCTGTATGTGACACCGTCATCAGCTGAGTTTTCTAGTCAAAGTCTAATCAAAATAAATTCCAAAATGATCATGCTGCTGCTCACAAAGATTAAAGTACACAAAGAGACAACAGTTGCTTCTTGTAATAATGCAGTTTTTCTCAACCAGTGGTACTAGTACCATCTATGGTACTAGAGGTAGCGTCCAGTGGTACTCACAGATTCCCTTCCCCCAGACCGGCCACCTGGCAGTGAGACCAGTGAATGACTCAGCTTGGCAGGTAGATCTCCAGTGTGCAAAATCATCCTCCTGTCTGCCCGAACTATCTACTGGTGGTGTGTAGTGTCTCCCCTTCCAATCCAGAAGTAACTGATAATGACATTATTCCCAGTGACTTCTGTGGTACTTCCAATAAGTGGACCATAAGAAGCAGTACAGTAGGAGACCAAGGGCACAATCTAGAAGTGCACTTGAGTTACCCTGTCTATCACTGGGCTGACCCAACTGCAAGATTCTCCACCCTAGTTACTCTGGAAAAGGCTTGCGGCATCCTAAGGCAACATAGGCTGCTCCAAGACAGGTGGACCTGCGCTGCCTTAACTGGGGCAGCCTTGGTAGTTCAGAAGAGGCATGTTGAGGGCATGTTTAGCATTGCCAAGGGCAGAAAATTACTGTGTATCCAGAGCCTATTTCCAGCTGCGCTCTTCCAGCTCCTCAGAGTTGTACCACCTCAGGAGCAGGTATAGTAATGGGCGGAACCAAAAGGGTCCATGATAAGCCAGAGTAAGAATGGGAGTGTTGACAAAAAAATCTGTCCAGCCTATCTGCAACCCCTGCCTCTCAACCTCAGGAACAACTGTTGCAGTCCGCTAACCTGGGGATACAGCAGGCCACTCCAAACATCCACCTGCCACTAGAAGTACTGCTGTATTGTATTCTCATGCTGCAGCTGTTACTGGTTGTCAGGAATTTATGGGCTTCCTTATAAAGCAGGCAATCCAGCTGTTCCTTGTTCATTGTGATCTGAGGAGGGTCTCCTCAGGAGCAAGCCCTCCCCAGGTGTCACTTACTTGATGCCTACTTAGCATGCTCTGCAGCAGCTAGGGCAGCCCAGTCCAGCACAACTCTCTGCTCTGGATACAAAATAGTTGGGGCAGCCCAGCTAGGATGCTCCTCACTGCCCTTACTCTGGATTGTGCCACAGGCTGAGAAGTATTGCCATACTATTATTATTATTTATATACGACTCTTCAACAAAATAGTTTAAAAAGTGGTTTGCACAATTAAATAAGTAACTTTATTTTAACTTTTGGCATATGTTATATAGTAGGGTAAAGGGTTTTTGCCCCCATTGGTCAATGTTTGTTCTCTTCCTGGACATCGGTACCCCATTTGTTGCTGTAATTCTGCATTGGAGCCTGTAGCGATGATTTAATGGATGACATATTTCAGTGGCATGGAGAGGGGGGATTTGCTGCTTGGGTAGCAGCCTATCCTCCATATTAATCTACCCAGGCCTTTGTGCTTTGCATTCAGCGTTGAGCATGATACCATAGTCTTTCAAGTCTGATGGATGCCAAGAAAGAAGTAGGGATGCATTGATAAGAATATTCACATAGGCTGCAAAATTGACTTTAGGCTAGAAAAATGGCCCAGCTAAGCTGACCTAAATAGACCATATTCTGAGCTGACAAGTTAGGCCAGTTCCACAGGACAAGAAGGCCTTTGGCTTGTCCAACTGCTGCTGAAGAGGCAGCAGCACAAGTGCAACAAGCTTACTGGGCTGGTGTAGTTGTGTTGGATCCTGAGATGGGCTGTGTAGTTGTGCTGTATGAGGTTGAGAGGCAAGCGTTGGCCTAGGACTCAGAATTTTTTGCCATCACTTCAATTTTAACTCTGGCTTCTCATGGACCCCAATGGGTCTACACAGATTTATTTCTGCTCCTTAGGTGGTCTAACTCTGAGGAGCTGTGAGGGGGCAGGTCTGCCCTGGAAACAGGCTCTGGATACAGCCTAACATGTAACATTTTGGGGCATCCTATGTTGACTTACACCAGCTCAAGACTTTCTGGTGTAACTGGGCTGCTCCATCTTGGAATTGGGCAAGCCTAGTGATAGATAGGCTAGTCCAAGTGCACTTCAGGATTGCAGCCATAGTGTTTTAGAATGGCTTTAGGCTAAAATGGAATTGTTCTTTATTTCTTGCAACTTGTTCCAGTTTCAGTCTAGAAGTCAGACTTCACAAAACAAGGGTATTTTACTTATTTCACAACATGTCAACATTCACTTGATTTATTTTTTGTTCCTAGAGAAAGTCTTTGTATTCAGTGCTGCTAGATTTCATTGTAATAAATGCAGTATTTACAGCAGTGCAGAAAGAGGAAGGGAAGGGCTGCTTTTTTTGCTTTGCCTTTTCTTTTTCCCCTTGTTATTCTCAATCCATGCTCCTTCCCCACATCCTCTGCTGAGTTCCTTTGAACTTTCCCAAGTTGTTGTTCTTCCTGGTCTCTCATCTTATGTTCTTATTGCAACACTCTCCTCTCTGGTTCACTTTGTATCATTCTAAAAAAAGGTCTTATAAAGGTTGTTAAAGTTGAGGGCAAAGATGCCTCTTACGTTCTTGTGCAACTTGGGACCCTTCCAACAGTGCCATGTCTGCCCATAAGGGCAGATGAACAGCTGAGAGATGAACAAGATAGTAGTTATAGGACAGTGTTTCTCAAACTGGGGGTCGGAACCCCTTTTGGGGTCGCCTAGAGGTTTTCTGGGGGTTGCCTAAAGACCCCTGGTGCAGGGGGCCAGGTCAGGCTTGCCAGACCTCTGGCTGTAGCTGCACGCACACTGGGGCTGACTGAGAGCCGTAGGGCCCAATCCTATGCATGCCTACTCTGAAATAAATCCCATTGTGTTCAATGTGTGCATAGAACACACATTTCGTTTATAACGATGAAAATACATCCTGCATATTGGATACTTACATTACAATTCATAACAGTAGCAAAATTACAGTTATAAAGTAGCAATGAAAGTAATTTTATGGTTGGGGGTCCCCACAACATGAGGAACTTTAAAAGGGGTCACGGCGTTAGGAAGATTGAGAACCACTGTTCTAGGAGAATCCTGTTACAATTCATGCTGGATAAAGGGTTTCTATTGACCTTATGGTATGTTTGACATTCTGCTCTTTAGTCATTCAAGCAAATTACTTCTTGCTGAGCCCAAAAAGTTTCGAAGGCAGATTGTAAACTATAGGAGAGTGATTTTCAATCTTTTTCAGCTCCTACCTAGGGTTACCATAATTCTCTTCCACAAAACCGGGATAGGAAACCCGGTCAAACTTGCCAGTAAATGCAATTCCCCCAAAACTGGGACTGTCCTGGTTTTCTAGGGCATGTGGCAGCCCTGCTCCTGGCACACCAACCATGTGCTAAAATTGTCAATGCACACCATCAAACTTTGGACAATTGACAAGGCACAACTTGCTGCTGGTGGGGGGACTAAAGCTGCAATCCTAATCTCCAGTTAGGCCAGCATAAATCCCAGCATAAATCCTTTGCTGACTTGGGGGTGTCACCAAGTGCCTTCTGTGGAGGGGGGGGGGTTGCGGGCTTGGCCGGTGCACAGACATGCACCGATCTTTCCCACACCACCACGGGAAGATATACCAGGTGAGTTAAGCCAGACTAAATCGGTAGAATTGCGTCCTATATTCCTCAGTAACCTTTAATAAATGATGTTTATTTCATAAATAAATAAATTTGCCAAACCCCCATGGCATACCTGTGGACCACTCACAGCACCCCAGTGTGCCACGTTACACTGGTTGAAAATCACTGCTGTAGAAGGACCTCATTCTGGGTGACCATCTGCCTGGATATATCTGGATTTGTGCTGGTATGCAGGCAAAGTATACATTCTACATTGCATTACAACTCCTTGCTGTAGGGCAATGGTTCCTAAACTTTTTCAATCCATGACTCCCTATAACATGTTACTTTTGGGAGGGGGGAGTTGGAAAGCCTGATCTCAGTAATAAAGTAATAAGTAATTAGGATGAAGAGAGGTAGGTAAATTTGCTTGCTCCACTACTAGATTGTAACTCAAGGAGCAAGAGCAGCCATGAGTACCAAACAGGCCATGAAATTTTCTTCCTGGAAGTGTCTGGCTGACAACATCATCAAGCTGCTACTAAAGAAAGAGAAATGCATACTGGGGGGTTTTGTTGCCTTTTGTTCTTTCCCTTGCAATACAATGACAATGGCTTGCTTGCAATGGCAATAGGCTTGGCAGTCACTGAAAGTAGGTGGAAGTGGGTGCAAAAGTGAAATTTTGCTCAAGTTTTGCAAAAGAGAAAAACCTAATGCCCACAGCCAGAAGAAGTGCTTTGCTTTTACTTCCTGTAGGAGGGGTCAGGAGAAACCATTTAGTCACAATCTCTTTTTCCCCATTCACTTTCCCTTGATTCACTATGGTGAAGATGCCTTTACTGCTAATCATAGCACCAAAAAAGGTGAAAGCAAAATAACAGGAGCAGAAGCCCCAGTCAAACTCAGGCGGTGCTGGTGAGCCAAGGAGAATGAATGCCATGGTCTCTGTCTTTTGCCTGCTCTTTCTTGGATAATGTTGGCTTTGAGGAAGGGGCAGGGTTTCAAGGGATGATGGGTGCAATGCCTGCCCTGGCTGCTTTCAGGGATCACCAGGGAGCCATGGCTCACAGTTTGGGAATTTCTCAGAGGTGTAGGGGATGTTGATCAGTAAGAAGTACAGTAGTATCTTTGATATCTGAACAGGACAATTTTTACAGAATTTTAAAATCTAGTGAGGGGAATGATATACTAATCAACTTCCCTGCTTAATAGTCACTTCAGAATGTGTTTCGAAGTTACAAATGTGCCAGTTATTTTAATGAACATACTTGTGTCAGATATCTAGAACAGTCACAATAGTATTTGCAGTATTCACCATTAAAATAAATCTCTATTATTTTTCTGCATGTGTTGATGACTTGGGAGCACAATTATAATTAGCTTGTGGAATAGATAACATCTGTTAGCATCCTTTGTTCATGCTGTCTATATTTAGTCTTGTGTGTTTTCATTTTAATATGATTTCACTAATATTATATAAGAAGGATTAAGCAAAATGTAGCATATTCCTAGTCCTGAAGTGGAGTTTTTGTGCTCATGCTTCAGTAAACTTGGAACAGGTGCCTTGTAGGCAGCTGAAGTCTGAGGGAGAGATGTCAAGAAGGGGAAAGAAAAGGGTGCATGTTTTGTTTCCTCCACTTCCTGCAATGTATTCAGAAACTTTTGTTTTTGTCTACATTTTCTCTTCTAATTGTTTGAGATGGCTTACAAAGAGCAAGCAGAATATAAGCATAAAATAAGTACAGTGATGCCTTGAATTATGAGCATAATTTGTTCCGGAAGCATGTTTGTCATTCAAAGCGCTCTTTATACAAAGTGGATTTTCCCATAGGAAATAATGGAAACTCGGATGATTTGTTCTACAACACAAACATATTCATATAAAAATGATTACAATACTTTTTACAGGGATCTCCATGTATTTTGGTAGGAGGGCCACATCATCTCTCTGAAACTGCATCGGGTCGGAAAAATGATTTACATTTCAGATTTCAATAAATGTACATAAATTTACATATAAGCCAGCATTAGGTCCATTGTGTTCAGGACACTTGTCACACCTCAGGGTGTCATGGTGCTCAGTTTGCCCTTTATAGCTGATTTTTATAGTTGGGACATAAAATTTCCAGAACTTTGGAAACTGGAAATACAGGTAGGGCCTCTTTGTCTGTAGGTTCAGCACCCACAAATTTTACTCAACGCAGGTGTCAGATCTGCACTGGAGTGCCTCCCTACCTCCCACATGCGGCTGTCCTGGTCTCAGAATAGCACCAGTTGTTTTTGGAAGTCTTCTAAGGATCCCCACCTGTAGATTCTGTTATCCATATGTTTTTTAATCTATGGGGGTCTGGGAACAGATCCCCCATGGTTACCAAAGGACAACATGTAATTTTTTTTGCTGCACTGATCTGTGCAGCTCCATTTGTTTGAATAAGATATGGTTCATCCATTCTTCTGAAGTGCTTTGTTATAATCATGCAGTCTTGTACATAGTAATGTGTTGAGGTTAAATGTGATCCTTGAGCAAAAAATGAACTGTTATTGCTTATAAAACAATAAACTAGAACATAATTTTTCTGATTTCTGACATAATTGCAAAAAAAAATTAAATTAGGATATGTTTCTATTGTCATAACTAACTGATTGTACAAGCCTTGCTTTTCATTCTTTTCTTTAATCATGGCAGTCAGATGTGTGAAGCTTAGGATAAGGCTTATTGCTCCAGTGATTTGGAGGTACTGTGTGTTTGCTTTTGTTATTAATTTCCAGAGAGCAATAATTTTATAAAACGGAAAAAGATCACTTCATTGTTGAAAAGCATCTTTGGAGTTCTGGATGGAATCCAAAGCATCAAAACCAGCTTAACAAAATGTTTTGTTTTTGGGCTCTAAAAATAGTGTTGAAGATTACTGTGTTTTTGTGATTATAATCAAAGTCAAACCCTTCCTATTAGGACATTTCTTGATTTCTTTTGAATACACAAGTGTACAAGAAAGTAGTAATAAAAGAGGCAGTAGGGCACTAGGGCTGAAGGCTTGCAGATGTTATATGCTAGGGATATCAAACTTGTTGCACAAAAAAAGAGCTAAGTAGCATTTATGGTGCTTGCTGAGGGCTGGGAATGACAGCATTGAGCAGAATGTGACGTCATTAAGTAGATGATTGAAAGAAATGATGCATTGTTTGAGGCAGTGTGATGTGGGCTAGCAGGGTAAGCAGGTGTGAACGGGGTGTCTTCCCTGAGAGAGAGGAAGGGTCCCGAGTTGGGGTCTTCCTCATTCAAATAACGCCACGGAGACATTTGGGGTATATTCACCACGGTCTCTTTACTCATCTCCATTTCCAAAACACTACACCACAAAACAGCCAAGACCTCCTCTCGCTCTCCTCCCTTCTCCCCTTCAACCACCAACTGCCAAAACCCAACTGCCAAACCCCTCCGGAACCTTCGCCTACTCCCTCCAGATCCCCCTCCCCTGCAGGGGATTGTTCCATTCTGGTCGAGGGGGTGACGGAACTCTTCCCTTCCTTGATGTGATTCTGCGGCGATAGATATGCTTCGTTCCTTCTTCCTGAGGCAGCTCTAGCCATAACAAGTCCTCAGCTAACTCCTCTCCTGGATTTCGTCGCCGTCCTTCACATTCCCCCCGGGTAAGACTGGAGCTAGGTCCTCCGGTTTCCACGGGGCTTCGTCCCCCTGCCGGGAAAGGAAGTCGGCATTATGCAGCTCCCCTTTTCGATGTTCCACTGAGAAGGCGAGTGGTTGCAGGCTCAGGTACCAATGGGTTAACCTAGCGTTGGAATCTTTCATCCGCTGGAGCCATGTCAGCGGTGCATGGTCTGTCACCAACGTAAAGGAAGCCCCCAGCAGATAATATTTAAGGGTGTTGACAGCCCACTTGACTGCCAAAGCCTCCCTTTCAATGGTGGAATACTTCTGTCCCGCTTAGCTTCCGGCTCAAAAATACAATGGGTTTTTCCTTACCCCCTTGCTGTTGTGACAACACCGCCCCTAAACCCCGCCCTGACGCGTCTGTATGGACTATGAACGGTAGCGAAAAATCCGGAGCTGCCAGCACTGGTGGCTGACTCAGTTTTTCCTTGAGGGTCTGCAAAGCCTCTGCACAAGCTCTGTCCCACACTATCCCTTTACTGCGGGGTCCCTTGGTCAAGTCTGTGAGGGGTGCCGCAATTTCTGAGAAATTAGGGATGAACATTCTGTAGTAGCCGAACATCCCTAATAGGCGCTGTACCTCTCTTCTATTCTTAGGGGGCTTAATGCACTGAATGGCCTCAACCTTATCTCTCACCGGTCGTACTTCTCCTTTACCCACTAAAAATCCGAGGAACTTCACCTGCCTCATCCCTATCTTGCATTTCTTGGGGTTGGCTGTCAACCCTGCCTTTTTTAGCTCCTGTAATACCTGCCTTAAATGGACCAAATGCTCTGCCCATGTTTTACTGAACACTATAATGTCATCTATATAAGCTAAGGCGTACTGTGCGTGAGGGGTTAGGACTTTATCCATCAGCCTCTGAAAGGTGGCTGCAGCCCCATGGAGGCCAAAAGGCATCCTAACAAACTGAAAGAGCCCTATGGGGGTGGCAAAGGCAGTGTATCCTTTCGACTCTGGATGCAGGGGAATCTGCCAATAGCTTTTTGTTAGGTCAATTGTAGAGATATATTTGGCTTCCCGAGCCTCTCTAGCATACTGGTCACCCAGGGCATAGGGTAGGCATCAAATTTTGAGACTTCGTTGACTTTTCTGAAATCCAAGCAGACCCTAAGGGTCCCATCCCCCTTGGGTACCGCTACTGGATAACTGCGCCATTCACTGATTGAAGGCTCAGTTACTCCCAACCTTAACATTTCTTTTATCTCTTTAACCAACGGACCTTCTACATGTTTCGGCCACCTTCGTGGAGCAAGCCTTACCACCATATCTCTGTTTACCATTATTTTGTGCTCTGCCCAGGAAGTTAAACCAGGCTGCGTAGAGAACACTGGTCCTGCCTCAAGTTGCAGTTGTTTTACTTGCGCCACCTGCTGGGGCTCAAGCTCCTTTCCTATTTCTAGTTCTCCTGGTGGATCTAAAGTTTCTTGCACTGAAGGCCCATACTCTTCCTCATCTACTTCTGCTATCCCACTCTCTCTTTCCTTCCACCCTTTCAGTAGGTTAACATGGAAGACCTTCTCCTTTTGTCTTTTTTCCTCCATCCTGTTCTTATAGTTGACTTCTCCCACCTTCTCTAACACCTCGAATGGGCCTTGCCACTTGGCCAACAACGTTGTATCACTGGTGGGTAACAACAGTAACACTTTCTCCCCTGGTTGAAAGGTCCTTACTTTAACTATCCGATCATACCTTTCTTTTTGTCCCCTTTGGGCTTCCTCTAGTTTTTGTTTGGCCCAACCTGCTATTTTCCATAACCTTTCTTGGAGCTTATACAGGTCTAAGGGACCTTGTCTGGTTCCTTTGGCTTCCCCACCTCCCCACTGGTCACGTACTAAGTATAGGATTCCCCGGGGTTTCCTACCGAACAACATTTTGAAAGGAGAAACTCCAAGGGAGGCTTGGGGTACCTCTCTCACAGTGAATAGGAGGGGCTCTACCGTCTGTGGCCACCCTTTGGGGTCCAGCTGGGCAAATTTAGCGATTAGTCGCTTGAGGGTCTGGTTAAATCTTTCCACCAGACCATTTCCCTGGGGATGGTAAACGCTAGTCTGCATAGGACGAATACCTAGTTGGTCCCACACCGTCCTCATAACCTTCCCTATAAAGTTTTGGCCTTGATCCGTAATGATTTCCTAAGGGAAACCCAGGCGTGAGAAGACTTTGATGAGTTCCCGCGCTAATGTTGGGGCTCGCGTGTTCCTAAGGGGAATGGCCTCCGGATATCGAGTAGCATAGTCAATCAGTACTAGAGCATACTCAAAACCCCCCCCGCCCTTGGGGAGTGGTCCGATCAGGTCCATGGCAACCCTCTTAAATGGGGTGTCCACCACTGGCATGGGTCTAAGCTCCCCTCCTGGAGGTCCTCTGGGGCTGGTCCTCTGGCATATTTGGCAGGTCTCACAAAATCTCTTTACCTCCTGATAAATTCCTGGCCAGAAAAAGCGTGTCATCAGTGGTTCTAGGGTGGCCTTCACCCCCATGTGTCCCCCAAGCACAGATTCGTGGGCCAGGGCAAGTGCCATTCCTCAAACCCCCTTCGGGGGCACTAACTGGTCTACCTCTTCCTGCCTTCCCCAACGCTCCTGCCCCCTTCGGTATAAACATCCCTCCTCTATTTCAAAAAGAATCCCTTGGTGCCCCTCTGGATACCCTTCTCAGGCCTGTTTCCACGCCTCTCTTAGGGTTGGGTCAAACTGTTGCTCTCTCCTTACTTCCTCTCCTCCCCAAGGATCCTGCTGTCGAATGTAGCCTTCAGCCTCTTCTCCCTGGTCGACATCCTTTCCCCTAGCCTGGGCCAGTAAGGAGAAAAAGTCCGGGAAGTCTCTTCCCAAAATGGCCAGGTATTTTAGCTGCGAAGCCAGTCCAGCGAGCACCCTTTTTACCCGTCCCCCAACCTCTATCTCTACTTCGGCCTTGGGGTACGGGCGCACATCCCCATGAACACAACTTATCCACAACTGTCCTGGGATAAACCCTTTCCTTTCCTGGGACCGTACTATCGTTTGGGTGCATCCAGAGTCAATTAGTGCCTCCCCCTCTTGTCCATCCACCTTCACCCTTAGAATGGGCGCCCACCATGTCTTTACCTGCTGCCTTGTGCAGGCTATCATCCTGGGAACCTTCCTGGACGTGCAATCACGGCGGACATGCCCGGGCACACCGCACCCAAAGCAATAGATCCGCTCCGTCCGCCGATATCCTAGGCTGGTGTCTCCACTTGCTTTGGGGCGAGCTCCGTTACCCGTGCTCCCATGGATCCCCTTCGCAACTTCGGGTGCTTCAGCATGTGGTTGCTCCATCTTCCGCCGATCAGCCTCTTTTCTCTCTCCCCTGCTTTGGACATTGCCTTGCCCCTCAGTAGGGTTAGAGGCCTTCTCTGCGGAGGTATATACCTCCAGGTATCGTACTGCCTCCTCCAGGTCCGTAGGGTCCTGACACATCATCCAACTGCGGGTTTTTGGCAGCAACGCATGCATGAACTGCTCCACAAGGATCAGCTCCACTATCTCCTCCTTGCTACGCTCTTTGGGCTTCATCCATCGCAGCCCATTGGCTTTGACTGCATTCGCCAGGGCTCTGGGGCTGGTTCCCCCGCTCCAGCGGATTTCCCTGAGCCGAGCCCGATAAGTCTCGCCAGAGATATTCAGAGTCCCCAGGATGGTTTGTCTTATCTTCTCATAATCAACTGCCTCTTCAGGGGTCAGCATGTCCACCGCTTGCTGCGCCGTTCCTGTCAGGTTTAGAGTCAAAATCGCTGGCCACTTGCTCTGCGGCCACCCCGCAACTTGGGCCACTCTCTCGAAGGTCCTCAAGTATGCCTTGGGGTCATCTTCTTGATTCATTTTCATGATCTTGAGGTGAGGTCCTTCACGACTTTCCCAGTCACTCCCTATCTTCTCGAGCAGTGCATTTTGTTGGCCCATTAGGGTGGTCATCATCTTCCCCTGCTCTTCCATCCACCATCTTATCCACTCGGGGGGCTGGCTGCTTCCAGTTGCTTCGCCCCTCCGGTCCCCGTATGGGCCACCACTGTGATGCGGGTAAGCAGGTGTGAACAGGGTGTCTTCCCTGAGAGAGAGAAAGGGTCCCGAGTTGGGGTCTTCCTCATTCAAATAACGCCACGGAGACATTTGGGGTATATTCACCACGGTCTCTTTACTCATCTCCATTTCCAAAACACTACACCACAAAACAGCCAAGACCTCCTCTCGCTCTCCTCCCTTCTCCCCTTCAACCACCAACTGCCAAAACCCAACTGCCAAACCCCTCCGGAACCTTCGCCTACTCCCCCCAGATCCCCCTCCCCTGCAGGGGATTGTTCCATTCTGGTCGAGGGGGTGACGGAACTCTTCCCTTCCTTGATGTGATTCTGCGGCGATAGATATGCTTCGTTCCTTCTTCCTGAGGCAGCTCTAGCCATAACAAGTCCTCAGCTAACTCCTCTCCTGGATTTCGTCGCCGTCCTTCACAGGCAGTCTAAAATCATCTTATTTCCTTATGGATAGCGGTGTTATCCTAAAAAGGAGGATGCTGAAAGCTGTTGTAGCAGTGTTAAGGATTTTTAAATTCCAAATTACAATAATATTTTAATCAGTTTTAAAGCATAATCACTATAATATAGGTAATATATATGTTTTAATTACTGTATAATACTAATACTGTATAATTACTGAATAATACTGGCTGTGGGTGGCGCAAGCGGTTAAGACGCTGTGCCTGTTAACCAGCAGGCCAGGGTTCGAGACCCGGGTCGGCCCCACAAGACAGGGTGAGCTCCTGTCCTTAGCCCAGATCTGCGACTCCAGCTGGATCCAATTGTGTTGGCTCTGCCTTTCCATTGGACTAATTCAGTGGCCTGGAGAGGGGTAATTTGCTGCTTGGGTAACAGTCTATCCTCCATAACAATCCAACCCAGGCTTTCGAGCTTCGCATGTAGCATATGCAGCGCCGAGCACGATACCATAGTCTTCCAAGACTGACGGAGGCCTGCTTTAATACTGACAGGCATAAAACATCTCTCTCTTCCTCCCCCCTCTCATGTTCACATATATGTACGTGCACACACTCACCCCTGAAGAACATAACTTCATATCAACTCCTTGAATTAAACTTATAGGGGCCGTTGAAGATTTGATGTGGCTTGTATGAACAACTACAGTGAACCCAATGCTGCCAAACACAAACTAATTGATATTTTTGCATTGCTGTTTTTTGTGGCTATGCCCCACCTAAGCATCTCTAAAATCCTGATTCTCTCCCCCCCCTCCCGGTGACGTATATGGTAATACGTATATATACATTATATGTTCAATGCATTTATCAACTTGGGAGGGAGGAAATTTCTTAAATGTTTTTTGATCCTGTGTTCATTGGATAAGGACAGCTCTGGTGACATTGCATTTCTCTTGGCCAGCCCTTTCCAGTGGACCAAAGCTTGCATGCCTGCTCATGGGTTAATGTCCAGTGTGGCTTAGAGCACAATCCTAACCATGTCTACTCAAAAGTAAACCCCATTGTGTTCAATGGGTCTTACTCCCAGGAAAGTGCCTTTAGGATTGCAGTCTCAGTTTCACTTTCCATGTAGCTCCATGCATTTTCCTTGTCAGCTTCTGAGCATGCTCAAACGATTCTACCATGAGTTAGTGGGGTTTCACACACGTGGACGGACGGACAGATAGAATTTGACATTTATTTATATGACTCTCAAACTTTATATGATTCTCAAACTTTCCTATTCCATTCCCTTCTTGACTTCATAAATTCATCTCTAGAATAATAAATAAAACATTATTCTAATAATTATAAAATATTATTCAAAAAAGTGGTTTGCACAATCCATTTAGGAAGCAAACAAAAAAATCCAGAACAGTAAAATTACACATTTATTTAAATTTCAATTAAAACATTTCAGTTCAACTCAAACCATCTTTTCAAAATTTGAAAGGAATCTTAGATATCACTTTTACCACCCAATCCTATCTTCTCATCCTGCACAGAATGATGTGGCATCAGAACTGCCTTCTCTATATTCTATGCAGCAAGGAAGGCTGCATGTGGCACTTTGGGGAAAGAGAACATTTGTTCTCTTGCACCAGGTAAGCCCGAGCACTCACCCCAGCACTCACCACAGATGCCAGGGTCCTAGTTTTAATGTCTTCAAAGCCTGGTTCCCAACTTGGGGCACACATCCCACAGGGGGGCAATTTGATTTTTGAGGGGAGCAATTCAAGAATTATATGGCTTTGTGATGAGACAGAAACTAAATACCCAAATTCAGCCAACTTTACAAGAAAACATGCTCTACACTTGCTAGATATATTATACCTCTCTGGAATCAGGATGATCCTGGGATTGAAAATCTGCCCTTCATCTGCTGTTTAAACATCCAACATTGGAATTTGTGTTTGGCTCAAATTGGCAGATATGCCATTTGAATCCCAGAGACAATGTATTAGTCTCTCTAGCTTTGGGCCAGAGGCCCAAAACACCCTCCATAGGAGCGTGCTTAAAAGACTGCACGAAGTGCAGCTTTTAAGCTAGTAACTAAATAAAGCCAGGGCTAAGTGCCTTTTTAAAAGGATATTAAGCTTGTGGCACAATATATTCCTTGTAGCAATTTTTTTAAAAATACTATTTACGGTAAAAACTATAGTCCTTTTAAACATTTTAGTATGTTTAAACAGTTTTTCACATTGCTTGCATTAATTTTCAACACAGGTAGGACTACACTTCTATTAATGCCTCTTGGAATTAGTTGTATCCTCTTTTGAGACATGATATTAGCTTATGCATTCCATTCAGAACTAGAAATAATTTATTCTTCAGGTGGATTTTTCCTGCTTGTTTTACTGTTGTGCAAAAAATGGAATGTTAGCACTTCTTTCTCTTAAAGTTGCCCTTTTCTGTTAGTGTTTTAGTTCAGATAACTTATGGCACAATTTTATATGTGTATCCAGAAGTAAATTCCACTAAGTTCAAGAAAACATGGTAAGGTGCAAATAGTCTTTTTTGGGAAACAGTTGTAAACTGATCAGGAAAGTGCCTGTGTTACTAAGATGAATAATACTGAATATTCCAGGATTGATATAACCCAAAATTGCCTTCTTTAACCACTCTTTCCTGTTCTTTAGGATCCTTCAGTAACTCAAGTGACAAGAAACATCCCTCCAGGATTAGATGAATACAACCCTTTCTCAGATTCCAGAACGGTAAGCATTCTTGTTTAGATATTTTTGTCATGAAGACGTTATGTAAAATTTTTGAATTCATTACAATTTAATAACAGCTAATCAATATTATGCTCAATTACATTTGTAGTGGATTGTATTGTAAGTTGAGTTAGTCATCATCTATTCTAGTGGAACAAATAGCCCAATCTTATCCCATCCACCACTGGAGTGCTTATTGTATGCACTACAGCATGGGACAAGAACAGCTTGAAAAGTTATACAGAACTAGCAAAAAGCATATCCACGTTGTGGGAGTAACATTTCTCATACACCATCCCCCATGGCACAACTTCCTCCCCCCCCTGCGCATCATCCTCCGCCCGTGTGCATCATCCTCCCCCCCCCAGGCGCAACTTCCACCATGTGCAGCATCCTTGCCACAGCAACCTCTTCCTCCGAACAACATCTCCCCAGTGCACCAATCACCAAGCACCAAATTGCCAGGATGTTGGTCAGTCTTCCATGTTAAGTATAGGACAAAAACATGTTGCACCCCTTTTCAGCCCCTTAAGGGTTAAATTTCTCCACATGGGTTCTTGGTGGGTGTTCATGTCACAGAAGGAACTCCTTTCCAGAATTTCATGCTTCTAGGTCCGGGGGTGGGGGCGGAATGTTGATGAGTCATCAATTCTCCAATGCAAAGTATAGGGAGGAAAACGCATTGCGCCCCTTTTCACCCCCTTCCGGTTGGAATTTCCGAAAACCGGTTCTTAGTGCATCCCTCCCTCACCCCACCCCAAATTTCACGCTTCTAGACTCACCGGTTTTGGCAGGGTGTTGGATGAGTCAGTGAGTGAGTCAGTTACTTTTTTCTTTTATATATATAGATACGTATTAGATCCTCGTATTAAATCCTTCAGTAAGAACTTTGGAATTTTTAATTACATTTTAATTGTATTTTAATTACAATATGTCTGTATCTGTCTTTCTAGTGAAAAAATCAGGGTTCATTTCCTGGAGGATAGATTGATTTGATCTTGCAGTCTCTCAAGAGTCTTCTCCAGCACCATAATTCAGAGGCATCTGTTCTTTGGGGCTCAGCCTTCTTTATGATCCAGCTCTCACAGACATACATTACCACAGGGAAACCATTGCTTTAACTAGATGGATCTTAGTTGGCAAGGTGACATCTTGACTTTTAATTAAGTTTTCTAGCCCTGTCATAGCTGTCCTCCCCAGAAGCAGGCATCTTTTGATTTCTTGGCTACAATCACTGTCTGCAGTGATCCAAGAGCCCAGAAAAATAAACTATCCCTACAATCCAGAGTAACTACAGGATCACGTAAGAGACAGTATGTGTACCCATAGTTACTGCACCACTCAGTGAAAACCTATGGGAAATTCATATTGCAATCCAGAGCAAATTGTTCTTACACCGGAGCAAGGACTTCCCGTAGTTACTCTGGATTGTGCCCTTAGAATGACACATAAGTTTTACAACCACCATGCCAGATCCTTCAAGTTCAGTAAAATGTTTCCCACTGTGGCCACCCTGATACTTCTGGGAAGCTCACAAGCAGAACTTGAGATCTGTAGCCCTACTAGCTAACTATCTGTAGTGTACAAACTTTAAAGTATGGAGATTCTTGCATATCATCATTAATAATAACTTCCTCCAGGAATTTCTGTACAGCTGTAACCTGATTATCAGTTGATTTTTCACTCGCAATTATATCTCAGCGTGAATGAAGTTGGCCCTTTAAATTAAATGATGAAACATCCCTTTAAGCAGCAGTTTATGATTTAAAAACATTTAAATACTCAGTGGTTAAATACTTTCAATGGTAATATTGCAATCAATCCTCTCCGGTGCTTAGAAAGGTTTTGTTTCAGCTGGGAGGCAGGCTCTTCTCTTCCTCCTGAGTAATGTTATACAAAGTGATAATCAATTGCTTTGCATACTGTCACTGCTGCCCCAATTGCTTTGCATGTTTCCAATTTGCTGTTGGGACGGTTAGGACAAAATATTGTCCTAAATTGTCCTATTTAAGATACAATATTTCTTTACTAGTTGGTCTGTGGAACTCTGCTACAGGATGTGGTGATGGCATCTACCCCCAATGCCTTTAAGAAGGGATTTGACAAATTCCTAGAGGAAAGGACCATCAGAGATTACAAGCCATGAGGGGTGTAGAGGTGGACAGCCTCAAAATGCCAGATGCAAAGGACGTGATGTGATCCCTGAGGCATCTGATAGGTTGATGTGTGATACAGGAAGCTGAACTAGATGGGCCTTTGACTTGATCCATTGGAGGCTCTTTTATGTTCTTATGTTCATTCAGCTAAACTGCTGAAATGAACTTATTTTAAGCCCAGGAGAGGGAAATTGATTCATTGCCTGCTGCATTACCAAGATAAGCAGGCTATTTTGAAACAGCTGCCTAATCTGTTAATTGCTTTTTAATGCAAAAATCAGCATCCACAGAAAACCACAGATTCTGAGACATAACATGTAATGCTTTTTAAAAGGTATTTAAACTATCTTATTATAGTTGCCACATCCCATGGCAGCAAATACTTAGTGCTGTTCATCTTGAAGAAGTACTTTCTCCTAATCTGTCCACAGTCCTCTGCGAATCAATTTTATAGAGTGACCTCAAGCTTTAGTATGATTCGACTACTTTCTCCGCGTAGTTGCTTGTATGTCTGTACACTCTATCCACTCATCCTGAATTGTTTAATTCAATTAAACATTAAACCTTTCCTTGTAAAGGAGATGCTGCAGCCTCCTGATACATTCTGGTTGACTGTGTCAGTGCATTTTCTGCCAATATCACACTTTTTTTTCAAGTTTCCAAACTTTGTTTCAAAAGAAACAATGATGTTGAAGAGCTGCTGCTTAAGAAACAAGTTCAAGTATTTTTTGCCAAGTGTTTTTGACACTTTGCATAGAGTGAAAAGACAGATCTTCGTGCCAAGAGGCTTACAGTCTAAATACTGACATATGGGAAACAGCAGAGATAGGTAAAAAGAATAACAGAAGTATCTGTGTATATGCATTTTTGTGATAATAATCTTATATGGTGGGGGGCATCATTTTTGTGGATGCAGGTTTCTTGTGTGCTCCCCAAGGCATCTGGTGGGCTGCTGTGAGATACAGAAAACTGGAAACCTTTGGCCTGATCCAGTGGAGGCTCTTCTTAGGTTCTTACGACTGTTGTGTACATAACATTAGTTATAGTAAGGAAAGAAGTCTAGTAGCTCAATCCTGCATAAATCCTTTTGCACTGATATAGTGGTGTCTGAGTAAGGACAATTGTCCCCTTGCCTCAGGTTAGGATCTAGTAGCTGGCTATGGGTAACCTTGGAACTATGTCATTACAATTGCAGCTGCAAGTCTTGTTGCACCATGAAGCAAAAGGATCAGGCCCAAAAAGGGACTCACAGTTCAGTATGTGCTACCGACAGTTCAACCCTTCTCTTTACCACTATCACCCCTTTCATTCCATAACTGCCCCTATCCCAATCAGTCCCAGCCTCCCTCAAAACTCTTGCATGGGCTTCTCTGCTCCAGCAGGATCTATGAGCCAGCTGGTTCATGGGCAGACTGCAGCCTCCTTGCTGGTGGGCTCTCTGAGTTTGTTAGCAGCGGCTGCTTTATGAAAGCCATAAAGTGGCCTCCACTGGCACAATGCTAGTTACACTGAAGAGGGAGGGGAATAGGGTTGGTGCAAAAGGCTACAATCCTACACCCACATTCCTGAGAGTGAGTTGCATTGAATTCAAATTTCTCAGTAAACATGCCTACAATTGCACTATAAAGCTTCATATAGTGCCAAAGCTTCATGTAGAAGGTGTGTTTTGAAAAGGATTTGAAAGAAGCACCTAGGAGAGCCAAAGAAAAAGGATGGAGTTTTCTTGAGGGAGCAGGAGACCTTTGAACTGTTGGGTGGTGGAGCTGCTAGAGCTGCTACTTTTTTAGGCAGTAAATTGCTGGATAGAGTGAGAGAACTCTAAAAGTGAGAGAACCAAGATAGCCATTATAATTCAGCAGGTAGATGTCTGCAGTAGTTGGGAAGAAAGACAACCAGGGTGTGAAGAGTTTTTGGGGAGGGGCCAAGGAAGTCATTTTTTGTAATATTGTAAAGAGATTTGGTGACAGATCAAGTACAGAGACTGACAGAGAGGATGCCAAGGCAAAGGCAAGACTTCATGCCTGCTATATAGGTTGGATGGTGAAATCAATAGATTCGGTGAAAATAAGAGGAGGGTAGAAAATATATTAGAAGTTTGATCTTGTGTATATAGAGCATGCAGGCTGAAATGTTAGACACTTGGGAAATATATGGTTCAGACGTTCAACTAACTGTTATTGTCCATGTTGCAGTCTTTTGTAATTGCTCATTGTAGGATAATATCTGAAAGTTTCTCTAAAACTTCATTGTGCTTTTTTCCCCAGCCACCACCAGGAAATGTCAAAATTCCCAATGTGCCTAGTACGCAGCCGGCTATAATGAAACCAACTGAAGAACCACCTGCTTATACCCAAATTGCAAAGGTATATCTAATAATAATTTAGAATCTGAAAATGTGAGATTTGATTACTTTTTGTGCTTTTTTATCTCTAAATATATTTTTTTTCATAGGAACATGCATTGGCCCAGGCTGAACTTCTTAAGCGGCAGGAAGAATTGGAAAGGAAAGCAGCTGAGCTAGATCGTAGAGAAAGAGAAATGCAAAGTCTCAATCAGCAGGGAGGTATGCCTTACGTCTGTTGTATAAAGATAATAGGCTCCAGTTCTCAAAATCACTTCTGCCTAGAGAAGTAATTGAAGTTCAGCCTAAGCTTCAAGGCCTGTATCAATCTTTCTAAATACAGTAGTGGCTAAGGTTGTAATCCTGAATGTGCTTACGTGAACAAGTGCTTACTTGTTCTTGAATTGAACAAGACCTTCTTTGAATTAAAAATGCAAATAAACATTGCCTAAATAACCCCCATGCACAACATCCCCCATGCGTACCAACCCTGCATGCACATCAGCTCCCCCATGTGCACCATCTGTCCCATGCATGACATCCCACTGCACACCGTCCCCCATGAGCACTGTCCCTCAAAGTGCATCAGGCACTGGGCACCAAATTGGCTGGATGTTGATTAGTCAGTCTTCATTGTTAAGTATAGGACAAAAACATGTTGCATCCCTTTTCAGTCCCTTAAGGGTTAAATTTCTCAACATTATTCCTTGGTGGGTGTTGATGTCACAGAAAGAACAACCTCCCCAAATTTCATGCTTCTAGGTCCAGGGGTTGAGTCAGTCATGCTTCTAGGTCCAGGGCATTGATCAGTCAGGGATTCTCAAAGGAAAGTATAGGGAGGAAAACCTGTTGCACCCCTTTTCACCCCCTTTTGTTTGGAATTCCCAAAAACCAGTTCTTAATGGGTGCCCCCATAAAAGAAGGATCACCCACCCCAAATTTCATGATTCTAGGTCTAGCCATTTTGGCGGGGCATTGGTGAGTCAGTGACTTTTCAATTTTATATACAGGGTGATTCAAAATTAATGGGACAAAAAGAAAACATACCTATGCTTTTTTTGTCCCATTCATTTTCATTCACCCTATATATAACTCCTGATAGGTGAGTGCTTGTTACAGTTTTCCTGTTTGTTGATGAAATGTGTGTACATTGTAATGACTGAAATGCAATTTGGGCATTTCTCAATAATATGAGAAAGGGTTGATGTTATGATTGTTACTTAATTGTATTACTTTATAAAACAATGGGTTTATGTTACATTTTATTACAGTATGATATAGGAAACTGTTAAATGCTGACCTATACTTATAATCAAATTACTCATTTGCTTGAATTTAATGTGCCATTGAATCTAATGAGCACTCCAATTTTGGAGACACACAGTGCAATCCTAAGCATGTCTACTTAGAAGTAAGGCCCATTATCAGCTCCCATTTCTACTAATTCATCCATTCTCTGGTTGTGGGGCTAGCCTGAAAATGTCTGAAGGTGGAAAAAAAAAACTTTACTTCCAATTTCTCTGTGAAACAAGAAGTGACTTTTTAATGCCCTGTGAAGTATTAGGTGGTCCAGGGAAGTAGTTCAGGGGAGGGCGGAATCTGGTCTGTGGGAATGGGTGTTCACCTGTGTTCACTGTTTTGGCTATCCACGAGGAGGGAGAGGTTTCTGGAACAAAAATTCTGCACATAAGCTGGCATGCCTGTACATAATGGTGGATGGAGTGTACATCAGTGTTCCTCAACAAGAGAGAGAGAAAGAGAGAGAGAGAGATTTTCCACCCCCATGCAGCAGAGTCATCCCATCTAGCTAAGGCAGTGATTTTCAACCTTTCATGTCTCGTCGCAGGGAAGAGGCACATGCCTGATGCAGAGCATGCCTCTTGGGTGCGCTGTGCTGAGGGCAGACCTCTCTTTGGGTTCCTGCAGGGAGCCCCTTGCATATGCCTTTCTTTCTCCTCAGAAGTAAGCCCCAGTACAGTCAATGAGGCTTACTCCTAGAAGAAAGCAGAAAGGATTGCAGCCCGCCCAGACATCCTCCACCCTCTGCATTTGCATTCCTGCTGTGTCTCCCCTCTGACAGCATGAGAAGCCTGAAAGGCAGGAGGACGTCTGGGCAGGCCTTTTACTTTGGAGTAAGCCCCATTGACTGTACTGAAGCTTACTTCTGAGAAGCCTGACAGGCATATGCACAGGACCTCCCTGCAGGACTCCAAAGAGCTGAGGTGGAAAAGCGCAGCATGGACAGGTAGGCATACGGACTCAGGCATCCTGGCGGACCCCTGCCTTCCCCACTGCCTGCTGCAGGTGAACTGGCATTATCAGGCCCCATTTGCTTTCTCCTCTCCCCACCCGCCTGAGACTACCCCCCTCCCAGCTCCTAGTCCTCTCCACACCTATGCCTGCATGCATTACCCACCTACCCTGCTTCTCCAGCTGCTTACTGGACAGGGGCAAGTGGAGGAGGTGGTCTAGGGTGGCTGCTGTGCTGCTCAGAAAAGCAGAGGGAGAATGTCTCCAGCCAGAGAGTAGTGCCTCTAGCTGAAAAGGTGTGGCCTTGTGTGTGTCGACACAGGTAGTGTGGCCCGGCCTCTAAAGCCTTGGGGACTGAAAGTGGGCCACAGCCCGGGGGTTGAGGACTCCTGGTGTACGTGATGTAGTGAAAGATCCACTTGAACCATACCTAAGATGATATGAAGATGTAATGTCTGATGTGACCTTATTTTTCAGCAGAGGTTTTGTCTTTGGTCTTTCAGGAAGGAAGAACAATTGGCCTCCATTGCCTGGAAACTTCCCAGTGGGCCCCTGTTTTTACCAGGATTTCTCTGTAGATATCCCTGTAGAGTTCCAGAAGACAGTAAAGATTATGTACTATTTGTGGATGTGTAAGTAAATGCTAAAGAATGCATACTTCTTCATATTGCTTGTTAACTTTTGAACCAATCACAATATCTTATATCACAGACCTAGATCACAGCATAAAATTGGGATAGTGTTGGGAAAAATTTTAATTATTTTAAACTGCTTGGGAAAAGTGCAATATAAAAGTAATAACCCAACTAAATTAATAGGTGGTGGTAGATATCAAAGAAACATAGTTGCCAAAAATAGTATGCAAAATGTATGACACTGCTTTATACTAAGACGAACCTAATAGCTTCTATTAAGACTAAATAGCTGCTACAAAGACAACTAAATTTGGTGCCCCCACACAATAAATTCACATTAATTAATATATAATCAATTCAGATATTCCCACATATACTTGAATCTAAAGCACCATTGAATATAATGCACACTGATTTTTAAAAGGCTTGAGATTTTAAAAGGCTTGAAATTTAGTTTTACTGCATTAAACAATGAGTTTAAAAATATGACAATGAGTTTATGTTATGATTGTTACCTAATTGCATTACTTTATACATCAATGGGTTTATGTTACATTTTATTACAACACAATATAGGAAACAGTTAAATTAAATGCTGACCTATATTTATAATCAAATTACCCACATTTGCTTGAATCTATTGTGCCCTCAAATCTAATGTGCACCCCAATTTTGGAGACACATGGTGCAATCCTAAGCTTGTCTACTTAGAAGTAAGTCCCATTGTGTTCTGTAGGACTTACTCCCAGGAAAGTTTGGTTAGGATTTCAACCTAAATTTGGCTGAAAGAGGTGAGCGTTAGAGTTGAGTAAATTTGGTATTATGAAGCAGTAAGATATTTTCAATCTCTGTTATGAAATTCAGTGTACTTTGACCTTCTTGAGGGAAGAAGTGAAATAATATGAAAATAAATTTGAAATAGTAGGTTGACGGAGCTGATTGAACAAATGGAGAAAGTTAGTAGTTTTCTTCATTTGTTCTTCAGTAAGCCCTAAAGTTCAAAGGTTGGCCACCCTTGTTCAGTTCTAGGTGTTGGAAGTGGGAGATGCCTCCTACTCCGGTTCAATCTGTTTTGAGATTGAAAGACAGATTTACATCGATGGGAAGAACTTGCTGCTTAGGGAGAGGGTAGAAGAGCATCCCAGTTAAGGCCCTGGTTAAGCAAATATACAAAAGGAAAATTCATGGTAAAGGAATTTTTCTTTAACTTCTGATTTATAAGAAATTTCAAGTGAGTTGAGCAGTGTAGTCTTTCATTCTAATTATAGGGAAGGGTTTCTCATGTATTTAGTTCTTGGATAATTAAACAGTATATGCATAAATCTATGTATCTAAGTAATTACTGTAGAAATGTCAACTATTTTGGCAGGTAGCATTGTAGTAATACTTTTCTACTTTTTTACTGGAAATTGTTAGATATATATAGAATTTTTATTGAGCAAAAAACTTTATCTTTTTCATTCATCTTCTTAAACTGTTAGATTTTTATTTATTAAGTTTATACCAGTGATTCCCCAAACCAGGACCCACATTTAAAATGGCACTCTATCAGGACCTGCCTAGGTTTAAAAAACTTTATAAAAAATCTAGAAATAAATGTTATTACTTATTTACACCAAAAGAACCAGAAAAAAGGCTCCATCATTTCCCCCTATATTTTCACTTGCTTGCAAACATGTAGGAGCTCAGCACTTTGCAGGGTAATTAACAGCTATTTTTGAAAAAGCCTAAGAACTTGAGGTAATTCCATTCCCTGTTTTTATTGTAGGCTCTACTCATGTCCTTTTGAGACCCACCAAAAATCAGGTCGCAACCCTCTAGTAGAAACCAACCCACAGTCTTGGAGCCATTAGTTTATGCCCTGCTTTTCTCTGTAATGGGTATCTAATGTCGCTTATAAAATACAGTATTAAAATAGTAAATAATTTTTAAAATAATGAAAAATATACACAAACTACATGATTTTTAAAAACATACCGTAATTGAAACCTAACATAAAAGTATGTATTACAAATATTTTAATAATGCTGTTAAAAAGTAAGCATTTCCTTCAGACTAAACTAAGATGCTAATATAATTTTAAGATATCAGAGCACTATCGTCCTAAATGGATTGATTTTCAAATCAAAATGTTTCATGTGCTAAGGAAGATGAACGGTTAAAACTGAATTCTTAAATTCATATATTTCCTGAAATAGCATATATTTCTGTATTTACTTGAATCTGATGCGTCATCAAATCTAATATATACCCTGATTCTAAAAGGCTTGAGATTTAAAAATGTTTAGTGGTGGTTGAAATGTGCAGCTGCAAAGCAGATGCAAAACGTAATTTTGGAGACTAACCCTACAATCCAGAGTAACAACGGGAGCACGTAAGAGACATTACGTGCACCCGTAGTTACTGTATCACCTAGTGAAAACTTTTGGAAAATTCCAGAGCAGATTGTTCTTACACTGGAGCAAGGACTCCCCGTAGTTACTTTGGATTGCGCCCTTCGAGCATATTCTTAACCATGTCTACTCAAAAGAAAGCCCCATTGTGTTCAATGGGTCTTACTCCCAGGAAAGTGTCCTTAGGATTGCAGCTTAATTAATTTTGGAGACCAAATTTGGCTGGAAAACGTGCACATTAGATTCGAGTAAATATGATATTGATTGCTATTGCAATTGGATGCTTAATACAGCCGTGGGATCATAATTCAGAACCTGCTAATTGGGTAAAAAGGCAGGCCTCCGTCAGTCTTGGAAGACTATGGTATTGTGCTTGGCGCTGCATACGCTGCATGTGAAACACGAAAGCCTGGGTTAGATTGTTATGGAGGATAGGCTGTTACCCAAGCAGCAAATCCCCCCTCTCCACGCCACTGAATTAGTCCAATGGAAAGGCAGAACCAACATGATTGGATCGAGCTGGTGTCGCATCATTAATCATTAATGTGGCATCCTCTTATATTTAGTAGGAGGGAAAGCAACTGTCTTTCAACCCTGAATGATAACTTCTTGTGGCTGTTGGTGGTGTCTGTCCTTCTCTTTTTAGAGTGTGAACACTTAACGGACATGGTGTAATTCACGGATTTATTTTACTGTGTAATTCACTTTGTGAATTTTTGTTGAAAACAGTATATAAATATTAACAATGACATTAATAACCTCTAGTTCAACAGTATACATGTCATTTTCACTTAAATTTTATGAAAACAGGAGCAGTTGTGATGTGAGTGATTTTTTAAAATTTGTTTTTGCTTTTATTTTTTGTTTCACACTGCCAAGCGGCTCCTGTTAAGAGAGGGATACACAGGATATAAATATTTGAATAAATAGTCAGTCTTGGTTCTGCAAACAGTTTATGTTGAGATGAATTACTTGTCACCACTTATCTAAAGTTCCATTTGTATTAAAAGGCCTGACAATAGCAATCAGGAATGCATTTTGTAGAGATCTTTCTGTGAACAAAGAAGAAAGGGTTCATCTAAAGGTCTTGGTAGAGAGGTGCTGTTAAGTCAGGCTTTCTACTGGTGAGGTTGCAGGTTTTTTGAAAAATTTGCAGCTGAAAAATGGGGTCACTTTGACCCCAGAACCTGAAAGCTTTTCTCAACATGTACAGAAATGAAAAACACAATTATTTTAATCTCAAAGAAGATTTTAGCTGTAGGAAGAAACAGTTTTAAAATTTGAGTTTATAAGGGTTTTAAAGACCTGAGGGATATTATTCATTTCTAGAATAGTTTGTGATATTAAGAAAAGTGAGAAATATTTTCAGTTTTCCAAATAGACACCATATTTCATCACTGTCATCTTCGCTCACTAGAAATTGAAACAACTTGCATCAGTAAAAACACTAAATAAAAACATAATAAATAATAATAAAAATATTAAATAGCATTTTGAAGATTTGCCTTGAATACGCAGGGTTTTTTCAAATTTTCTCATACAGTGGTACCTCACATAACAAATTTAATGCGTTCCAGAGGCATGTTTGTTACATGAAACGTTCTTTACGTGAAGCGGATTTTCTAATAGGAAATAATGAAAATTCAGACGATTGGTTCCACAACCCAAAAAATATTCATATAAAAATATAAACTGGATGTAAAAATGATGACAAAACAGTGGAATTGAATTCAAAACATGCATTCAATGTGCATGATCCTATGAAGTCTACTTCAATTCTAAAGACACTTTCCTGGGAGTAAGCCCCATTTAATACATGAGTAAGGCCCATATAACATGTGAGTTAAACATTTAAACATTTAACATGGGAGTTAAACATGGAAGTAAGCCCCATTTAACATGGTTAGGAGGCTGCAATCAAAGACACTTTCTTCTGTAATAAAAGAAACCTTCAAAGTGTCTCCCCACTTTCTCCTTCTCTCCATCCTGAGCCTCTCTCTCCCCTGCTCCCTTCTGGCTAGTCCTGAGCTGCTTCCCTCTTCTTCACTGCTCTTCTCTCCCTCTGCCCAGCGGACACCGGCCACAGGAGAAACAGGATGGAAGTGTTGCTTTCACTCTGGGTAGGTGCGCTAGGCAGCCCTGACTCTTTTTAAACAGGCTGCCGGCCAGCCCATCTGCCAACAAATGTGTTCTTTACGTGAAGCACAGTTCGTTATGTAAAGCAGAATCCTAGAGAAATTTTTGTTTGTTACGTGAAACATACTTTACGTGAGGTGTTCTTTACATGAGGCGCCACTGTAACTCAGTGCTCTATATGTCTGCTAAGGAAGTACTGCTAAGTTCAACTGATCTTTCCACAAGGTATGTTACAGTCTTAGGCTGCAATCCTAACCTATTCCAGCACAACTAATTGATCTTCCTATTCCTGTAGTGATAAAGGGAGGCAAGTGCATGTCTGTGCGCAGGCCTAACCCTTGCACAGGAGTAGTGTGGAAATGGTTTTCAGCACTTTTGTGACACTCCCAGGCCAGCACGAGACTTGTGCTGGGGTTTATGCTGGCCTAACTGGTAGTTAGGATTGCAGATGAAGAACTAAGGTTAGGATTTCACCCTATGTCATTAAATGAGGAAGAAGTGAAAAAGATTGCCCCAAACTATAAGACTATACACATCCATTTTTCTTTAGATTTAACATGGAAAGCCCTGTAAAACCATATGACCATTCAAATGTCATAGTTGTTGGACAGCTTTATCATGGAGTTGCAAAATCTATATATAGTGGTACCTTGCAAGACAAATGCCCTGTAGGACGAACGCTTTGATTACCGAACTGAAATTCCTCTGGGATTCTACTTTGTTGGACGAATGTGCTTTGTAAGACAAATCCCCATTGTCTGGGCTGAGGTGGGACTTTTCCTCCTGCCTGCAGTACTCATTGGTTGGCTCCAAGTGGCTGAGACCTCCTCCTGTCTGCAGTATCAGTGAAAAGGCCAGCAGGAGCGTCTTCAGTCCACCAGCAGGAGCGTCTTCAGTCCACCAGCAAACATGGCTTCTCCTGCAGCCAGCAAATATGTGGCCAACCCAGCATCTGCAACCTCCATCAGATAGGAGGAAAAACGCCTCCTGCACCCCCCTCAAACAAACCCCTTTCTCCCAAGGAAGCTCCCCCCCACCTGAACTCCACTACAACTACTCCTCCTCCCCCACTTTCCCTGCCTGGAGTTTTCCTTTCCTGTGAGTAAGCCCCACGCTTTCCTATAAGTAAGGCCCTGTGCATACAGGACCTTGTGGACCACTGTGGTGGCATAGCCAGAAGGGGGGTTGGGCAGTCTGTTTTGGAGGGAGTCTCACCCCACTTTTGCATCCAGGCAGAAGCCTTTGCTGCTGCTGCAAATTGGAAAGAGTCATCCTATGGGTAAGCCCCAGTGGAATCAATGGGAGTTGAGTCTGAGTAGACAGGATAGGATCTTTGCCCCTTTTGCATTCAGTCACAAGCCATTGCTGCAAACTTCCTATCTGGTTTGCATAGATCTCTCACACACAGAAGTTCCTTGTTGTAAGTTGCTCAAAAAGACACCAGTGTCTCTTAATGAAAATGAGTCATCCTTGCCCATAAAGATTTTTCTTTTCAGTTTTAGGCCTATATTCTAAAGAGAAATTAAGCCCCTTAAAGTGAAATTAACCCTGGAGCAGTTAAGATGACTTTCCATAAAATAACTCTAGAGGGGGATGTAACTGCGTGGACCCTAACTGCTATGGATTTTGCCCTTAATGTACAATATATTACAGTGTTTTATTATTACAGTGATTGTGTTCTGTATTACATTACAGTGTTTTGAATTTGATTACAGTATTTTGTCATCATTTTTACATGCAGTTAATATTTTATATGAATATTCTTGGTTTGTGGAACCAATTGTCCGAGTTTCCAAAATTTTTCTATGGGAAAATCCGCGTTGTAAGAAGTATGCTTTGTAAGACAAACTTGCTTCTGGAATGAATTAAATTTGTCTTGCAAGGCACCACTGTATATAAACATGAAAAATCATTGACTCACTGACTCATCAACGCCCAGCCAAAACCGCTGGGTCTAGAAGCGTGAAATTTGGGGAGGGTGTTACTTCCGTGACCGAGGCACCCAATAAGAACCAGTTTTTGGAAATTCAAACTGGAAGGAGGTAAAAAGGAGCACAATGTGTTTTCCTTCCTATACTTTACATTGGAGAATCCCTGACTGAGTGATGTTCTGCCCCAACCCCCGGAGAATCATGAAATTTGGGAGGGTTTTCCTTCTGTGACATCATCACCCACCAAGAACCGATGTTGAGAAATTTAACCCTTAAGGGGCTGAAAAATAGTGCAATGTGTTTTTGTACTATACTTAACACTGATGACTGACTGATCAACATCCAGCTGATGCACTGGGAGGGAGGGTGCGCATGGGGTGTTGCAGATGGTGTGCAGGGGGGAACAGTGTGCAGGGGGATGTTGTACAGAGGTATTGTGTATGGGGGATGGTGCCCATGGGGGAATGTTGTACGAGGAATGATGCACAAGGGAGGACAGTGCACAGGGGGGGACATTGTACATGCAGGGTTGATGCGCAATGGGGGGATGGCATACGGGGGGATTTTACTCCTGCAACACGGGTACATTTTCACTAGTAACATATTTTTTAGCACTGTAGGAGTTTTCTAAGACCCTGCTTTTCAACACAGGATTGTTAGGATTCTTTTATAAACAATTTAAAATCTAAGGAGTCAGTTATGTTAGGCAAGAATAACTTATTTTTTTAAACCCAATTTTAAATTCAGCTGATTTTTAAAAATATCTACTGACTGCAGTGATTGAGTTCTAACTAGAACATGTAGTGGGAACATGCTTACGTTTAGTAATGCTTCTAGATTTGTGGAAATTCATTTTAACATTTTTTTTTGTAGTTCATGCGGTGACACTATTTCTTAACATCTTTGGATGTCTAGCCTGGTTTTGCCTTGAACCTATCCGAGGAGTTGACTTTGGATTGAGTATTCTCTGGTTCTTACTTTTTACACCTTGTTCATTTGTCTGCTGGTACAGACCACTTTATGGAGCTTTCAGGTAACAATTTCCATCAAGTGTGGAATTCTATTAAAGACTTATTTAATTGCTTTTTAATCTTTCAGAACTTTTCATTTTACAACTTTTAATGTGAATTCTTGTAAAAAGTATGGTCATTGTCAGAGTGTCTCAATGCACTTCATACTTGTCTCTGATTCTGACAACCTCAACAATATAGTTCATTTGCATCTCATATGAGGTGATAGAACCCATATTTATAGCTCTTTAATGGAACTAGATATAAGGGGTCTCCAAAGTTCTTCACCATTTAACATCTGGCATTGTATTGAGGGCCAGAAGCAAAAAATGAATTTAAAATTTAAATAAGTACTTTAGAGATGGAATTTGAATGAATAAATGAATGAAGGGCTAAAATTACCAGGATTTCACCAAGCACCCCATCATAGAAATAAAGCACATAGTGGACCTCCATTTGCCCACCTCGTAACCACCTACACATACAGTAGGGCAAAGAAAGTTAGTTCTGGTTTTTGGGAAAATCTAAGAAGTTTTCAGTAGGAGTACCACATCATCTCTCTGACACTATGTTGGGGACCAGAAAAATGATTTATATTTCAAATTTGAATAAATCTGCATAAATTTACATATAAGATTATATTAGAGACATTACAAGGCTGGCCCACAGCCAAAAAGAGGGGTCTTTCATTTGGCCCCAGGGCCAGGGTTTGGACAACCCTGTCTTAGATAGTTCATTATATTGAGAATAAAAAAATAGATTTAGGGTGCGCTCCTAACGTAGACTGGCACAATTCATTGTTCTTCCTGTTCCTGTGGTTATGCAGGGAGGCAAGTTCATATCTTTGCACTTGACTAACCCTCACCCAGGAGTGGTGCAGAAGTGTCTTATGCACTCTCCAGGCATATATGGGACTTTATGCCAGCCCAGCTGGGGGTTAGAATTGCAGCCTTATGCTGCAATCCTAAAGACACTTCCCTGGGAGTAAGTACTCTGGATTCCAATATGAATTTTCCATAGGTTTTCACTAGGTGGTGCAGTAACTACAGGTGCATGTAAAGTCTCTTATGTGCTCCCGTAGTTACTCTGGATTTGGGGGTATATGTATTTGAAACTATATACAATTTTTAAAATGATTTTAGATGTCATAATTATGTTATGGATAAGCTATTACAATTTTTAAAAATTTTAATAGATGAAAGAGAAATGGAAGAATATCAATTTAGGAAGAATATGTTGAAAATAAACATGGCTGTCTGTAGTTGGATATGTTAGAAAATGTAAATGATTTGAACTTGTGGCTTTGCTGTTGCTGTAACATAGGAATATAATTTTTATTTTATATACCGGTAACTGTTAAAATATTACAAAACAAAACTCTGGCTGTGGGTCGGATAGAGCCTTGCTGTGGGCGTCCATCTGGTCCCTGGCCAGGCTTTGGAAACACCTGATCTAGATAAATGTGAAGCTTTCTGGTTTGTTAAACACAATTTACCATGACATCTGAACTGGAAAATTGTGATTTTAAGTACATTGGGCTTGCTGTATTTTGGGGATTTGGTTCTGGGTTTCTGTGCAAAAGTGAAAAAAATGCATGCTCAAGTCTGCTTGTAAAATGGCATAAAATTACGTACAGTAGAATTAAGTAAATCTTGTGGAAGTGCTGGAAGTGCTGGGTGCAAGGCAAACAAAACACAAATGATACAGAGTGATCTGGTTCCAGATCTGATTTTGCTACATTAGTTTATGTGGAATTTTTTGGAATTACCTTTCAATTTGCAGCTCTATAAGGCCTGTGGGGAATGATGAGCCCACTTGTGGTAATGGTGGGCCCAGTAAGCCATAATGTAAAATCTGGATAGATGCTGACTTGATAGTCTCAACTGGAATTGCTTAAGCTTTTATTTCTGATCTTGGGAAACTGTGATCTAACAAACCATGAAGCTTTGCATTCAGCCTGGAACAGAACCATCAGAGTAGAAGGTATATATTGGTTTGTTTGGCTTAGGAAACTGTATTTTCAAGATTGTTTATGACTTGAATTAAACCACACCACAAATTACACCACAGTTCTGTGGACATCTACTCTGGAGTAAGACCCAAGAAATTCAGTGGGACTTATTGAATTGCATAATATATATAATATAGAAATATAGAATTTCAGGCTGAGGCCGGTTGTAGTTTTCCATGATTTATTACCTTTCCAAGAGTTAGGCTTTCAAAATAAGTTTTAGAAATCGGATGGATAGGAAGTCTTTTTACTAACAGATGTGATGAAGAAATGGAAGCAGTCATAGACAGCAAAACTCTTTCACCTGGGAACTCAAGCTGGCCCTGAGTTTCAAGGCCTCCTGTTTGGACCATACCTCTAATTTATTATTTGCAGGCTTTCACTTTCTTAGAACTAATAAATACATCATAAGCTTTTCCTCCGGCCACCCTGATGTCACCTGTGTGTGAAAACGGGTTACAGTTGTGGAATAAGGATTTACCCAGTGGAATAGGAAAAAAATTGAAATAGGAAAATGGTTATTCCTAGAGCTGGTTATTTCTGGTTATTGTCAGGCAATGTGCTAATTTTTTTTTTTTGCAGTGCAGTGTTTTAGAACTTGTGTGAATAAGTACTGCTGTCTTTGCTTTTGAGTCTGTTATATTTGAAGCTTGACATTTCTATAGCTTTTTTTCTAGCAGTGTTTAATTACTGTAGTTTGGTCAGATTGCATGGACAGCTAGAGCTGGAACAGTATTTCCACAAAGTCAGTAGCTCTGTTTCCATGGAAATTGATATAGTAATAGAAATACATTGTATAATGTGATTGTATGAGTGATGTCTGTGTTTTTCTGTTCATGGTTCTTCTGACAAAGATGCCAAAGAAGTAATCACTAGGAGTAATGTTTCACAAACATTGAGCAGATATTTGAAGTGTGTGTATCTCTCCCTCTTTCTTTTTCAGGAGCGACAGTTCTTTCAGATTCTTTGTTTTCTTCTTTGTGTACATTTGTCAGTTTGCTGTTCATGTACTTCAAGCTGCAGGTTTCCAAGGATGGGGCAACTGGTAAGTAACCTATTTTATTGTTAAGCAGTACCTTTAATTTCTGAAAGTTCAATAATGTATCACCTCCAGAATTATACAACATGTAGAGAATGGACACTTGCCTTTCAGTGTTTGGTAGTTGAGAACCATTATGTATGACAAGTAAGTGTTACCTGTCTGAGGTGGGTGGCTTTCAGTTGTAAAGCTCCAAAACTCATTCCCATCAAGAGGTTTTATCGTGATTAAGTGATGCTTTAAAATGCTTTAAAAGCAAAATGTAACAAATCTAGATTGTAGGGGCATGCTTAATGTACTTCAGTAATTCTAAACATTTTTGTTTTATGCTATACCTAAAGTGCTAAATAGATGGGTTGGTGCCTCAATCAAATCTAGGGCCCACTATGTGGGCTGACACTAGATAGGACTGGGATATTAGTGCATTCATGAGTTAGTACATAAGAACATAAGAAGAGCCTCCACTTGATCAGGTCAAAGGCCCATCTAGTCCAGCTTCATGTATCACACAGCAGCCCACCAGATGCTTCAGGAAGCCCATATGACACCTATATTCAGGTGCCCCCCTCTACAGCTGGCATTTTGAGGTTGTCCACCTCTACACACATAGTAGGTTCTCTTGAACCTAGTGTAATGAAACTGGATGATCAAATACTTGATTCTTAACCAAAAAAATTTCTTTTTGTGTCATTGTAAGGATGTTCACCAAGTATAAGTCTATTCAGTATCCAGTTAGAAGAATTCTGAAATGTATGTGAAGATATATAATAGAACAGGTTTGCGGTATTGTGCAGTGAAATACCATTAAAAACTACTTACGGTACAGGCTCTTCATATACTGTATATTTTTTATTTAAAAGATTTTTATACCACATTTTAAGTCCTTTGAGCAGATATAACATAAAAATAAACAAATAAAACATTTGAATAAAAACATTGAAATAAAAAAATGAAAAGCAATTAAAATAATGCAAGATGGTGATTTTCTTTTTTTTCATCTCAGCACATTGACAAGGTGCTAAAATTATTAAGGCACACCATCAACTTAACCACAGACAAGGCATTATATACTGCTAGTGGGGGCTGAAATCCCCCAATTGCTCTACTGAAATAATAAAAGGCAGGAGGTCTGGTCTAGACAGTAGAGCTGCCTCATGCCTGACTATTTTAATAATCACTGATCATAGATCATAAGATCACTGTTCAAGATCATAAGAAGCTTACCTTGACAAGCTGAGTGGAGTTGTTTTGGGGATAGCCAATGAAGCTAACATTGAAGTCCATTTCCTTTTCTTTCCCCATCTTTTCAACTGACACATGAACATTACATATCTCCTGGTAATCATTGAGCATGTTCTGTCTGCATTAGGTATTTCAGGTTTTTTTCTTTTCTTCACCCCTGGAAGTGGGGTGAAAATAGGTACTATGTTTTTGTCCCTATACATTGAAGAATCCTTGACTCATCAATGCCCAGGCCCAACCTCTGGACCTAGAAGCTTGAAATTTGGGGAGCATATTCCTTCTGTGATTCTTTCCTCTATGAACCGATTTGGTGCCCGGTGCCCCATGGTGCCTGCTGCTACCAAGTAGAGATGCCCAGTGGTGCATGGTTAAGATGCCCTATGCCCAGTAGTGCCCAGTGTCCACTAACTGCCAGTGGCCACTGGAACCCCATGCCCAGTGCCTGCAATCTGGTACCTACTGGTATCCACTGGAGCTTGGTGCCCAGCAGTGTCCGTCGGTGTTCAGCCATGCCCAGTGCCCATGCTCCCGCAACAACGGGTAAATTCAGCTAGTCTATATATATATAAAATTGAAGAGTCACTGACTGATTCATCAATGCCCAGCCTAAACTGCAGGACCTAGAAACGTGAAATTTGGGGAGAGAATTCCTTCCATTATTGAGAATCGACATGAGAATCGATTTTTGGAAATTCAAACCAGAAGGGGGTGAAAAGGCATGCAACATGTTTTTGTCCCTATACTTTACACTGAAGAATCTCTGACTGATCAATGCCCAGCCCCAACCCCTGTACCTAGATGCATTAAATTTGTGGAGCATATTCCTTCTGTGATGTAAGCACCTGCTAAGAACTGATTCGGTACCAGGTGGTACCTGATGGTGCCTGCTGTCTGGTATTGCTCATTGGTGCCTGCTGCCCAGTAAGCATGTCTGGTGGTATCTGATGCTGTCTGCTACCCTCTGCCGCCCTGTGCCTCATAGTGCCTATGAGGGAAGAGCGGTGCCTGGTGGTGCCTGGCATCTGGTGTCCTGTGCCTGGCACCCAGTTGTGCCCGCTGCCTGGTGGTTCCCTAGTAGGGCTGCCTGATAAGGATGCTCGATGGTGCCGAGAGGTGTCCGCTGCAGTGGTGCTCAATGATATCCAGAGGCCACTGCCCACCGGTGCCTGCTGACCACTGGTGTCCAGTGGTGCCCGCTGCCAGATTGTGTGAGGGGGTGCCTGATGTCTAGTGGTGCCCTGTGTTGTCTGCTGCACAGTCATGCCGTGCCACCCAATAGTGCCTGGTAGGGATGCCCACTGGTGCCTGCTACTGCCTGCCATTACCTCTTGGTACACTCCAATGCCAAGTGCCTATCATTGCCCAGTGGTGCCAATGTATGCCATGGCCCACCACTCAGTGATACTGCCTGGTGTCCACCAGTGCCCAGCCTTGCCTGGGGCCCATAAAATATTCTTGAAATGTTACTCCCACAGTCGTGGGCTCATTCTGCTTGTAAATAAATATACTCCTGTGTATGCAGCATTAAAGGGAACATTTCTGTCATTTCTCCCAAAATCAATACTATTTTTTGCAGGAAACTCACCGATGGATTGTCTGACACCTATAGCTCTCAAAATGTGCTGTAGCTAATGGACAGATATGACAATCTTTTCTAGACTTTACACAGATAAAATGGGTCTACTTCCTGTGCTTTTATACTTCATTGCATCTTCATTGCATTTTCTAACTAATTAGGTGGCTGTGCAAATTCTTGGCTGTGCAAATTCTATTTAATTAGGTGGCTGTGCAAATTCTGTTGGAAGATCATATCTACGCAGTATCTACAAATCTATCCTTCTGCTATCTAAATACTGTAAATACATGGATCTAAACCATGACAATGGGCACACGGCAAGTTTGGATAGTTGAATGATTCTGGTATTTAAGTAGGAGAGGGTGTGTGTTGGAGGCTTGCAGTCTTCATATGTGATTAAATCAGATGACAAGGCCTGGGAACACAATTCTGTCAATTAGAAATTGAAGCACCAAAAAGTAAAACAGGTTGTCAATTTTTGGTTATGTAGAAATGAAGTATTTTTTACATCTCAGTTGTGCTTGGTTCTTCCGAAATATGTAGTCCTTATTGAATAAAACTAGTACTTTAAGAACAAAGTTGCAGTTTCATCAGAGATACTGTCTTGGAGCATGTGAATGCAATGTATATGTATCTGAGGTGTGTGTTCTTTTTTCTTTAGTGGATGGATTTCATCTCTCACTGGGCTTAATCGTAGCATCCCAGTAGGCATTATGATGATAATCATAGCAGCACTTTTCACAGCATCGGCAGTAATCTCACTAGTAATGTTCAAAAAGGTAAGTTGCTATTGTGCTTGTCTTGTGCGCTATGAGAATTAATCAAGTAGATTGGCTAATGACATCTTCCAGAACAAGGTGGTTCGCTTTCTTTTGTACATTTCTGTCCAATTGATAGTATTTGGAAATGTTTCACAAATTGAATTAGAAAATAATGAACGGTGTAAACAAGTTTGGAGGACTCACACATTTTCACGTAGTGCAAATGTTTTGGCAGGAGGGCCACATCAGGTTAGTTGCCATAGTTGTTCCATATCCTGAGGTTGAGGTTGATTGCAGATAGGCTAGCCAAGAACTCAGGTTCTTTTGCTAACACTGCCATTTTTCCTCTGGCTTATCATGGACCCCTATGGGTCTTTACAGGTAATTACAGGTAATTTCTGTACCTGCTCCTGAGGTGGTATAACTCTTGAGGTGCTAGAAAAAGGAATATCTGCCCTAGAAACAGGATGTGCATCTAGCATAACCGCTCTTCCCTAGGCAATGCTAAACATGCCCTCAACATGCTCTCCTGAGCTCCATAGTCTGGCCCAGTTAGGGCAGCCCAGGTCCATCTGTCTTGGGGCAGTCTATATTGCCTTAGGCTGCCCCAAGCCTTTTCTGATAACTGAGCTGCCCCATCTTGGAATTGGGCCACCACAGTTATAGATAGAAGCGCACTTCTGGATTGCAGCCAATAGCAGTTTTAAAATAAACAAGCTTGTCCATTAAAAATTCTTTAAAACAGCTTTTCTTATTGTTGTAGAGAGCCAGCCAGCAGTTAGAAAATGCAAAGTCACCTTTCCCTGAATCAGCTGAGGAATGGATTGATTGCTTGCATGACTGCCTATCCACAACAGAGAGGCATTTTCCCCCTTCCCTAGTGGGGAAGTGGTTCTTTCACATATGTAGTGGCCATTTGTGTTGAACCAAATCTATGTATAGCAAGATTGTACCTGTATATTAGTGACAGATCTTATAGGATCCATGAATGAATGAATTCAACTTGGTTCATAAATATTTTCTAACAACGAGAGAAGAAATGATCTTCAAACTAGTTCATAAGCACTTTCACAGAGAGAGAAGTTGAGCATGTAGCCTCCCCGATCCTCAGAATACTGTTCCAAGGTGAGGGGAGCAGAGTTCCCTTTGCCTCTGGAGGATTACAGGGCTTGTCCACAGGGTGGGTGGAGGGGGGCTCTCCATGGGTTCCATCTGGCCCCTTGGCTGTGGTTCGTGCACACTAGGTTAGAGGATATATAGGCTTAGATTTGAAAAAAAGCATTTATAGGCTGCAGAAAAGAAATGGTGGGATAAACAGAAAGCAAAGACGATGAAGGGTGTTTTAGCATTTGGACTGCTTTTATTTGGAAAGTAGAGAAATAATTAGAGAGCAGTTCAGTGGAACTTAACTTTACATGAATCCTCTTGAAACCAGAGGTTTTTGGATGTTAACTGTTTGGGAATGGAAACCACCACCAGCTTACCTCTAAGTCATTTGGTTTTTAGTTCTCCACCTAACTAAATGATCCAACTATTGTCTCTCAGTGAAATCCAGCATGTTTATGGCTTATTTTGTAGCCACTAGAGGTCAGGCTTTATATCTTATGAAATAGCTACTATTGAGTTGAAATCATAGGTGTTGCAATATGCTTATTACTTTTTAAACAACCCTTTGAGGAAATGTTTGCTAGTCAGTATTTATTTATGTTAAGTAATTTTTTTAAAAATCTAGACAACCAAAATTAGCTCCTTTTGTCTTCCCAGACACTGAGAAATGAAGCATAATCCAAGAAAGCATAATCCTTCACTTTTAATCAAATTGTTTCAATGTTGACTTGATTTTTTAATTGTTTGCTCATTGTTTTCACCTGATTTGCCTCAGTATGGTTGTTTGCACAACTGCCAACAGGCAGAACTAATTATAACATAATTCCCATCAACAGCTACTTAAATATCAATAATTTATGTAATTTAAAGGATCTTGAATGTATGAAAACCAAAGTATGCATTAGTCTAAAATGTCCAATTAAAAAAAAGTTTGAACTTGAACTTTGGTTATATTTTGGGTGAAACAGCAAGCTTCATGTGGTTCCAGGATATCAGATAGCATCTCCATGTTGCATCCCTACCTCCACCCTATAACTTATGCAGGTTGAACCTCAACATCCGCAAGGTTTGTTCCAGGAATCATTTTGTTTAACCTGAAAATTGGTATGCACAAGCAATTGTTTACCATGGTAATGAGGCTTTAATCAAAAGTGTTGTTTCAGGTAGGAGACAGACACTTCTCTTCCCCCTGCAAAGCAACTGGGAATGCAAACCAATTGGAAAGCAATGGGGGGGGGAGAAGAAGGGGTCTGCCTCCCAGCAGAAATTGAACCAACACAGAAGCCTTTCTTAGGAAAGACTGATTGCTATGCTACCGTGATAATCAGACTGTTTTTAAGCCATTAACATGCTGCTTAAAGGATAAAAGGATGCTTTTAATTTTAATTTAAAAGACCAACCTCATTCTTATTGAGATAAAATGGTGGGTTTAAAAAAGGTCATAATTAGGTTATACCTGTAATCACTTACTACTGTTGCAGTGTTGTCATATCCCTTGTCAGTGGCAGTTAATGGAAGCAGGGAAGAATACACCCCCAGAAGGCCTCCCACTGCCCTCCAAGCACCTTCCCACTCCCCAGAAGGCCCCCCAGTACTCCCCAAGCACCCTCTCACCCACCCCAGAAGGCCCCCAAGCACCCTCCCACCCACTCCAGAAGGCCAGACCTGCATGACCCAGCCAAGGTAAGTCCCCCTTGTGTCTCTACTCAGAAGTAAGCCCCATTGTGTTCAATGGGGCTTACTCCCAGGAAAGTGCCTTTAGGACTGCATCCTTATAAGTACCTTTAGGACTGTGTCTTTAGGATTGCAGCCTCATAAGTGTCTTTAGGATTGTGTCTTTAGGATTGCAGCCTAACTAGACTTCATAGAATCATGCACATTGAGTGCATGTTTTGAATTCAGTTCCAGTGTTTTGTCATCATTTTTACTTTCAGTTAATATTTTTATAGGAATATTTTTTGGATTGTGGAACCAATTGTCTGCGTTTCCATTGTTTCCTATGGGAAAATTTCACTTAAAGAGTATGCCTCTGGAATGAATTAAGCTCTTTATGTGAGGCACCACTGTAATGTCATACGCTTAGTAAGCATTGCTATGTGGGACAGAGAGAGGTCATCTGAACACAAACTGGCAGCATCTCTACATAACATGTAGTTTCAACCTTTGGAAGATGGTAGTCTGTAACAAATGGTAGTTCTGTGGTGTTCTAATATCAGAAGTTGTTTTTTCCCCATGAACATGTTGTTGTTCAAAACTGGCAAAATGTTTTCTATTATAAGGTACTGCTTTTCTCTTAAATGCCATTTCACATTTTTACTGGGTTTCTTCTTCAGGTACATGGCCTCTACCGCACAACTGGAGCAAGTTTTGAGAAGGCCCAGCAAGAATTTGCAACAGGTGTGATGTCCAACAAAACAGTACAAACTGCTGCAGCCAACGCTGCATCAACAGCAGCAAGTAGTGCTGCTCAGAATGCTTTCAAGGGTAACCAAATATAGAGAATCAGAGATGAAAATCCCTCCAATTTTCTGGCTGTATCTTATTTTCCAGTCATAAGACTTGTGTTCAAAATGCAACAGCATGTATGTCTCTTCAGCTGTGCATGGGCTAAAACCAGGAAAAGTTCTTGTTTCATTCCTTTATACACTTATTTATTCATAAGTACTTCCTGGCTACTCTATTAAAATTTTAGTAGATATATTTTTCTCCAGATTTTTGGAGTTATGCTGTATTTGCTGAAAACTTCAACAATGGACCTGAAATTGAGATGACAGCTTTTGGGGTCACTTTAAATTGCTATTAGGTGTTTTCTTGTCAATCATTCTCTCTGGGATCTTTTCATTTTGACCTGAGATGAGCACTTTGAAGCAACAACGTTCTGAACTGCTTGCTTCCCTACTCTTTTGGTAAGAAGCAGGGCAGCTGACAGTTTTGAATGGGATATTTGACTGCTGCTTTACAGCTCCAGCAGCTGATGAAGGACAGGTGTAAGCTTAAAATAAGTGTGATAATGTAAATTCTTTTTTTTAGGATAATAAGTCTTTTGATAAAAATTTGTGTTTGCATGAAACATTTCTTTGACCATAGTTGAGCTAGTGTTTTGGTCCAGAATTTGTCTCTTCCACTATGGTTACTGTATCTGTTGGGATCTGTTCTCATGGTATATGGTCTTCTAAGTTGGAAACTTTGGTGTACAAGGGATATCACTGAAATAATGCAACACAGAGAGATGTTAACTATGGCAATCCTTTAACACTTATGTGGGAGTATACTTCAATGTAATAGGGCTTACTTCTGAATAAGCATGTATAGGATTGCATAGTTAGTTTAATTGGAGCAGAATTGTTATATTTGCTCTTTTTAATTTCAGTATTCATGTCTTGGACAACAATTTGCTAAAAAACTGTTAATCTTTAGAACACTATCATGGCTAATCTTGTTGGATTTGTGTTAAATGCAGTGAATTTTTTATTGTGCTTAATGATTCTTTCTTTTAAATGTGCACTTGTTTTCCAGTGGTACTAGTCTTTAGTCAATCACTCTGTTTTGCTTCCTGTAAAGACATCTGAAAATATCTTAATTTCTTAGGAACATAGTTACTAATCAGGCTTTTTAGAAAGTGATATTTAATTATGTACTTGAATTCTTTTTAACATACCTCAGCCTTCATTTGATAGGGAGCCCAATCCTATGTCTGTCTACCAAGAAGTAACTCCTATAATAGTCCATGGAGCTCACTTCAAAGAAAGTGTGGATAGGATTGCAACCTTAATCTGAATAAATGCATTTTGTAAAATGCAAATTGAAAATAAGTTTAGCAAAATACAGGTAAACTGACTATGGCTGCAATCCTAAAGACAGTTTCCTTGGAGTAAGATCCATTGAATACAATGGGTCTTACTTTTGAGTAGACATGGTTAGGATTGTGCTCTATGAGCTTTAGTAGTTCTTGGTGGTTTTAATTCCCTCATAATAATATGACGGGTCTTAAGACTGTTTCACCCCTTTTGGCATTCTAATATATTGATCTGGAGATGGTACCCGGGGGCGTTATCTTGAGTTGTTTCAAACAGTATCTCAGTTTTTGTCATTTTAACAGATCTTTATTCTTAAGTATTGTTTAAATTTTAGTGTAGGGCGTAATGTCGATTCACTCTGACCTAATATTTAATAGGAAAGATTATCACGTCAGCATGACTCACTACCTAGATTTTGGAAGTGCTCCCATATCTTAAATTACAAGTATTACTTCACAAATAAACATTTAGTAGAAATTTGACAACTTGCTCACAGCAATAAATATAATTAAAAAGGACTACATGGCAATTGGTTTTTTGTAAACGTTTTCAGCTGCACCAAAAGCAGAGGGCAAGTAAAATTATATATGTAATGAGGAGGTTCAGTGTAGTAAAGGATGATTAGGAGAAGCTATGCGTTTTGATATTTTCTGTGCATTTGTGTTACTCCTTAATCTGACATTGCTATCACTAAACCATTTATAATTTTGCTAGTTCCTTTCCTTTAAAATTGTATTGGGGAAAACTGTATTTGCATTTAAAAAATGGTTCCTAGATACCTATTTCTCAAGGTATAGTACATCTTGAAACTTGAAACAGATAAATAACTGGCCACATTCTCAAGTGTTGAAACCACTGCTAGCTCGGCAAAGAGCCACCTTTTAAACTGCTGTTGTCATATTTGGCAGGAAGTGAGCAAATGCCCCTATTTACCCAGCATGACATCTTTTTGGTAGCTGTTCCTAATGTCTCTTAATCTGTTTTTAAATATTTTGAGCCTTTGGGGAACGCAAAGCATTTATTTAGCTATTTAGTCTGCTTTTGTTGGTGAAGTAGTCGATAAATATAGAGTTCCAGAAACAATATAAGTTGGTGTCTATATTCTTTCAAAACAGCACCTAGAACATTAAAAATAATCATGGTTTAAGATCAGTTCAGATCTAGCTGGGTGAATTATGGCATTATCTCTAACTTCTCATTTTTACATTTCCCAGAAGGCTGATGTTTGTTAAAATATTTAACAAAATGGTATTAATGTATGTCAGTTCATGCACATGCCCACTGAAGTCATTTTATATAAGTTGTGGCTGGTTTTGTTGAAAATACAGTTTCAACACTGAAAATCTATGATCTGTGTGAGTTTAGGCACTGGAGTTATTTATCTGAGGAACGTCTGTATATTTTGTAAATTACTAATAATGCTTTGCCATCCTGGTGAATGTCATGGTTCTGTACAAATGCACACAGATTCTCTAATTCTGCATGTCTGACTAGTTCAGTGGTTCTGCATATTTATTAACTCAGTAACACTGATTTTTTTTCTGTTCGTTCTGTATAGTTTTCAAGATAAGGAAAAGGTTTTTTTGTAAATGGCTAAATGCAAGAGGGTTAATATGTACAGAAAATATCTCACATTTGCCCCAGTTCAGCTTTAGTTATGCATCATCATGCAATGACAGAATGTGAATGGAGTTATGCATCCATGTGGCAGCAGAGCACAATGGATATACAGTATGATATCCACATTCAGATGTGTATCCAATGCAAAGCATAATCTGTCCACATTATAAGGTGTCTTCACTGATGTGCAACTCCATGTATGGTTTCATCCACATTTTGGCTCTCCTAGTCAAAAGTAACTAAAGCCAGATCAGGGATGTTTTTGGGCATGGGGAGGGTGGCTGGGTTAAGCTGTATATAAATCCTGTAATCTGCTGCAGTGGAAAAAGTATGTCAATCATCAGAACAATTAATACAATTAGAACTGGACCTGGTTTTAAAGAAGCACCCAGTAATGAATCAGTGTTTGGTTTTGTGCTGTAAATTGAGAACTTTGAGAAAAGAAAATGATTTGTTAGTACTGATTTAATCTACAAGTATTAAATTTGTCTAGGAATTTGTTGGAAGTAAAACAAAACTCTGAAAACAATTGTTCTTTGCTGGTATTTGTTCTTTTTTAATTTAATTTTTTCTTTTTAAAAAACCTGGCTTATGTGTTACTTGGCAAGGTACATTTAAATTTATGAAGTTTTCAAATGTACTTTTTATATTCAGAGTCCATTCACAAGTTCCATTCAACATCAGTGAGCCCTTGCCTATTGCTGTGACTGCTCTCTAGAGGGGTTTTATTAAAAGACTAGTGAAAACATACCCACGTTGGAGGATCACCCCCCATGTGCAACCTCCCCCCATGCGCATCAACCCCCCCATGCACAACACCCCCATGTGCATCATCTCCCCGTGTGCATCTTCCATTGTGCAACCCCCCCATGCGCAGCATCCTCCCCAGTGCAACCTTTTCCTCCGAACAACATTCTCCCATGCACCAGACACCGAGCACCAAATTGGCTGGATGCAGTTCAGTTTTCCATGTTTAGGACAAAAACATTTTGCACCCCTTTTCAGCCCCTTAAGGGTTAAATTTCTCCACATCGGTTCTTGGAGGGTGTTCATGTGACAGAAGGAACACCCTCCCCGAATTTCACACTTCTAGGTCCAGGGGTTGGGGCAGAGCATCCTTCAGTCACCAATTCTTCAATGCAAATTATAGGGAGGAAAACACATTGCGTTCCTTTTCACCCCCTTCCGGTTGGAATTTCTAAAAACCAGTTCTTAGTGCACCTCTGAGTCACAGAAGGAACACCCACCCCAAATTTCACACTTCTAGGCCTAGTGGTTTTGGCTGGACTTTGATGAGTCAGTTAGTGAGTCAGTCAGTGACTTTTTTATATGTATAATAGAAGATTTATACAATATGACATAGGACCAAAATCCTTTCAAGTTAAAAGCATTACAGTGACTTATTAAAACTGCAGACCCATAGCAGAGCTAATGTTAGAAATGGAATAGTCTGTTCTTGCACCATTAGTGCAGAGATGGTGGTAGGGATATATGACAGGTTATGCATGTTAACCTTCTGGAAATTCTGGACCCCAGGGGTCTTGTGCTGGAAGCAAAACTTGTTAACATACCTTTGGACAGAAGTTTATACCTGTAGTGTTGGTCAGTATATATTGAAGGTAGCATGAAAAGCAGCCAATAACCCAGATGTGGTCTTTCATTAGCATTTTAAGGGTGATCACAATTTTGCTTCATTATCCTTTACTAATGTATACACCTTAATTCAAACAGATGAGTCCGGATATATGTAAGAGCTCTTGCATCTTTCTTGATGTGAAGTGCTTCTCCCTCTGACCCTTGCGAGCCTGTACAAGCCAGTCCTTCTGATTTGTGAGTGAAAAATATAGACATGATACGGTAATTATCTTTTCCCACAAAGTAGTCAGATTTTTGAGTTGAAAGTAATCTAAAGTAATTTTTAATTTTTAAATTATAAAATAATTAAAAAGTAATTTTTTAATTTTCCCTCGACACACAAAGCGGTAAAAGACGAAGTGATCATCTAAAGTAATATATCCAAAGTCAGCCAGTTTAACACCGTGGGTACTGATAAATACAGATATGCCTGGAGATTCACCTTCTGTAATAGAAGACAATCTTATTTGTCTCTCCACAACCTATGATACTGATTTTTTAGTTTCCTGATAGAATTATCCAAAAAAATTTGATGGAGCTTTGGGATAAATCAAATCAGGGCAGCTTTCTTTTGTGCTTACAGGCTTTCCTGCCACTCCACACATAACAGTCATCCAGTTATGGGGATGTGTGGGGAGGAGGGGATAGACACAGAAATGGCAAAAGATGAAAATGTACCCTATCTGCAGGTGAACTATTGTAAACCCGTGTGGTGTTCTTTTTGGTGAACTGCAGTAATATAATCCACCAATGGAGTTTCTGCTGCTGTTTCTAGATGTAAAATCACTACTGGAAAATGCAACTCTTTGTACTTCTACCAGTATTATCTTGTTCATAAGTATTTAAATGATTGCAACTGGGAGTGCAGAATTTTTGCAGTATGTTATTTCATATTCCCTTTTGTTTTCAAAGAGAAGCCACAGCCAATTTCAGTTTTGTAGTTCCTGTCATGTGGCTTCTTTGAAAGGCAGGGTACAGAAGTTTTAAACTATATCTCTTTTAGAATAGTGCATATTGAGATTTTTATAGCCAAAGCCTGGACAAAATTGAAAATGATTTATTTTCAGGGTTAATAATTGTTTATTAGACAAAAAATTACTATATTGTAGACAAATTAAATTAGCAGTATTGCTCAATAACAATGTTCTTTTCTTAGTTTAGTAGACAATAGAACATCAAGCATTTTTCTCCCTCCTCTCCTTTTGTTGTTGATGAGCTCACTGTTTGCTAAATATCAAGAATAACTTTCACATTTAGAGTTCAGGCTATAAATAAGTAGACCTGGATTACCCAGAAAGTTCCAAAGAAGCTGGGAATCCATCATCAAAATGGTTATCCCACCTTCTTTCCAGAGGGGTTTAAAGGACACGATTGGCACTTAATAAACATTAAATAGCAATTCCTTGCTTTATTTGTGCATGGAATGTGCACCATTCTTGTCCTTTCCAAATCACTTGCTTTTCTAATTTGTTGCATATCATACACACACGTGTGTGTGTGTGGATCTATATTTATATATTCTCAATTGATAATCCTCTGAAAATAGCAGTGGCATATTCAAAATAAAACATGTACAAAAGCAAATCACAGATGTTTAAGAATTATTTGTTAAACTATTTTATAAATTTTGAGCTATCTAGAACACAGGTTTAAAACTCACTGGTAATTTCTTAAGTTAATATAATGCACATCAAGAAACAGCTGCACAAATGGCCTCTTGAAAAGCTGATAGATTTTTTGTAGAGTCTTAAAAGTGAAATTCAAAACCTATCCACAGGTCATGATTTGTTAAGTTTTAATCACCTTTTTGATAATCTGACATGAAACATTTTCAAATAAGCGTGAGGTTGTCATGTTACCAACAGACATAAAAATTGTTTTCATTGTTTGAAATATGCACTTGTAAAATGTGTGGTTGAACTCCCAACAATGCCAATGCAGATTTTGTTAGTAAGTTGTTCTCCTTGGGATATTATCTTCCAGTACTGTCAGTGTGGTGTCCTCCAAATGGGCATGTTTATGCATTCTTGAGGCAGGCGTCTTGGAAAACTCACATATAGAAGATCTTTTTCTTTGACGCTCACAACAGAGAAAGGGAAGACCAACATCTTTTCACTCAGTTCTTCTCTGACCCATCACAGTTGGCACTGTGCTTACTTTACAATTAATGTTAATTAGGTGGCAATCGTTGCATTGTTAACCCAGGTAAGCAATATTTTGGTAAGGACTTAAATACGGTACTATATTTGTCTTCCTTTGCTAACTATACTGATTTTTTAGATTTTGTGCTGTACACAAGGGCCAAGATAACCTACTGAACATGCTTCTCAAATTACTGAATTCTGAAGGCTAGATGACTGGATATTTCTACTTAGAGTAGGGTTTTTGTTAATATGAGAAAGTGTGAATTACAATGTAGCATTTTTGTATGGTTGAACCAAGCATCATTTCAAGGCTAGGTCAAAGTTAGTAAGAAGTTTACTCTGTTCAGACAAACTTTTTCTAGCATATTAGTTTTGAAAGTACTGCATAAGTTTGACATACCTATTTTGAAACCCTGAAAAGGGAAATTTGGGGATTTGGGAAGCCAAATAAATTGTGTATCAGTTATTTAAAAGTACTTTTTGAGAGCAGCCTGTAACAATTCAGGCAGCTGTCAGAGGACATTCAGTTCAGCCACTTTTTAGAGCTGATTCATACATTCATTTCTGCTTTACTAAAATCTCACCTCTAGGTTCAGAGTCGTTTCTGTGAAAAGTCCCCATAGTTTTGTGGGAGAAAAAGCTGTAAAGTTACTGTTTTTCCCTGCCATAGTCTAGAATCTAGAGAAAAGAACCAACACAAATACTCATTGGAGTGTACATATGCACATACACACACTTTAAGAAGCTGTCTCAGCATTCCCAAGTAGCTCTGAAAACTTGTAGACCCTTAAACTGTTTGGATGTTGGGTGGAACTCTGTTTGAGTAGGCAGTATTTTCCCTTTTCAGCTGCCTTTTCAGCTGAAAGGGAAAGGTAATATCTTTTGATGAAAACTTCTTGAAATGGAATACAAATTCAGCCAAAAATACCCCATCTTGGATTATAGTAATTTCCAAACCACTCTTCCCATTGGGAGACAAATAATCAGTGACTTTGTTGTTTCTTGAAGTCAACATTTGAACAGGCTTGCTGAAATTCATTTAAGCTTCAGTCTAATACAACTTCAGTCATTTTAAAATGACAAGTCACTTGAAAGTACCAGCAAGGGCAAATTGCATCATATCAACAAAGATGCTTCATGTACGACTATGGACTTTGAACTGATTCTAGAAAAAGTTAATCCCGCCCACCTGCAAACCATCATATACTTGTGACCAGCCATATATGTTTGGTGGTAGAACCCCAATAAATCTGCCTGTATGTTACAGTTTAAGTATGTAAAGCCTAAACTGGTGTCATGTACCTAGTGGTATAAGGTAAGTGGGATCTATATGGCTTGGGTCACAAGCATATTCCTGCACCTTTGCAATAAGTGGGATGCTTTATCTTCTGGTATCTAAGCTATGGCTCCTTTGCCATAGTAAGAAGGCATTTTATTGCCTCTTCATCACAGTTCAGACTTCTCTAGTGTTAATGCATTTTGGTATTCAACACATTACAATGGCTAATATAGCCATTATATGGGAAGTTGCCATAAGTAAAGTTTACAAAGTATTTTTTTTTAAAAATAAGTGGCAGCAAGAACTCTAGTCAGGTGACTTCTGGTCTCCAAGTGTAGACCTTGTAGTGTTCCAACAAAAGAGCGTAGATTGAAAACCCCAACCCCTGCAAACACTGGTAAACACAGTGCAACCCATTAATTCATGTGTCTTGTGGGCTGACTAGTTATAGCAGTGGTTGGAGAAGCAGCCACTGCAAAGAATAATTCCTGAGTTAGAGGGACAGACATTTTGAATTACATTTCTTTTTCACTTAAAGCACAATCCCTAACCATGTCTACTCAAAAGTAATCCTCATTATATTCCTTGGCTCTTACTCCGAGGAAAGTGTCTTTAGGATTGCAGCCTTAGAAGTTTTGATTTATTTTAATTTTAAAAGCGAAGGTAAAAAAATAAGTGGTCATTATTAGTGGTTTGATACAGTTTTGATCCAACATCTTAATCTCCAACTGCTTTTGGTTTTTCTGCTTCTTACTAAAATATAAGCTGTAAATGTCAATAACAACACAATACTGGAAGTTAGTCATTGCATCGCCCTTCACTTTGCCTTTTTCACCACAGTAACACTTTTTCTATACAAAAACTGTACAAGATGTTGTAAGAAAACTAATTAAAATAGTTGAATGTCATAAGACCATGTTGAAAAGTGTCAGTTATGGAAAACTGATGGCACTTAATAGAAGTAATACTTTTTAAAAGATCTTTTAACAACAGTATTATACCTTTTTAATGTAGCCACTCTTGAGATAATATGGCTTTAAAAGCCGAACTGGTGAGATGAGACAGTTGGTCATCAGTATTTTAAAATCAGACATGAGAATGTTGGTGGAATTCCAAATACCTCCCATCAAGCTTGATTGCTGTTGTCCCTGAAAAAGGATAGAGCCTGAGCATTCTCCTGAAGGCACATTTCTGAAAACTCAGTTCTGAATTTGCAAGATGTTAAGTCAATCTGTCAAAACGTGATACAGGTAAATCAATCACTCTTTGGGGCTGTGTTCTTGTGCTCAGAGTCCAACATAACAAATTCTGGCTACTACAGTAAACTATATTTTTAGTAGCTCTCTGTCACATGGATATTTACTGATCAATATACTGCTTGATATAGCTGTATCAAGACATTATTCTCTCACTTCCTTACCTCCAAATTTTAATTTTTGCAGCTTTGTTTGTTCCTTTGATGCAACATTTTTCACCATACTGTTGCATGGAAAGTAAGCAGTTGTGCTTTTATTGTAGAGGAGGATGTTACCTATTGGGTGGCTAAAATGAAACCCTCTTACATCTTTCTGTTCTGTGTACATTGGAAGCGTTTTGTCTATTTTAAACAAACTCCTTCAAAGAATCCTTCATGGTGGTAAAAGTAAGTAAAGTAGAATTGGTGACATCCCACAATGGTTAGACACAGTTAATAGAAACCGCCAACAGGTGAGTTTGTACCAGTGCACCCACTTGTTAGCAATACAGCCTGTAGCTCTTGGTGCCCATCAAGTGACTGTAAAGCTTGATCTCCATCAGGTTTGTATTTCCACTGTCCTGTATAGGTGTCCATTTATTTGAGCTACTTGTAACCAGTTTTCCTGGGCCTTTAAAGTAGGCAAATAAGACTCTTCCCCTCTTCAATTTCCTCCTGTACTTTGTCACTGGAGGTGGCAATTTCAGCTTGGGCAGAGAAGACTGCACAGATGAAGGTCAGGACAGTACCACCAATAGCAGTGTAAAAAGCCCAGCCCAGGGAACAGTCACCAAGTTTGTAAGCAGAAGCATAAGGTCCACAGTAGCTTATTGCCTTCTGGCAACCCCAACCAGCAGGGTATAAGATCAAGCCAAGGATAAGGAAGAGACCTATCAAGAAAAAAAACAAAAAATAGTTAGAACAAAAATGCTATAAAACAATATAAATATTGTCATAGAGAAGCCACTTTTCAGAAAAAAGCAAACCTAAGCAAGCAATCAAAGATTAAACGTTAAGAACATAAGAAGACTCTCCACTGCGTCAGGCAAAAGGCCCATCTAGTCCAGCTTCTGTATCACACAGTGCCCCCACCAGATGCCTCATGGAGTACAAAAGACATCTGCATCTAGGTGCCCTCCCTGCATGTGGCATTTTGAGGTTGCCCACATCTACACACCTCTCATGGCTTGTAACCTGTGATGGCCCTTTCCTCTAAAAATTTGTCCAATCCCTTAAAGGCACCGAGGTTAGGTGCCATCACCACATCCTGTGGTACTGGGTAAAGAAATATTTTCTTCTGTCTGTCCTAATTCTCCCAACATTCCATTTTAGTGGATGTCCCCTAGTTCTGGCGTTTATTTGAAAGGGAATATCATATGCAATATACTGTATAGTTCACAACATTGATGGAAAAAGTTGAGGGGGGGGGATGGCTCACATCAAATGTAAACTCCCCCGGTCACTCAAGTTTAAAAAGACTCATAACACAGACTCTTTTTGAGTACTCAAATTCCCCCTTTAAATTGCTGGTTTTCTTTTGCTGAAAATTGCTGATGTTCTCTTTCCCATGCTTTTATATGTGGGTTGTTGCGTATGTACACGTGTATGAAAGGCAGACAGTTCACATAAGCAAGGCTGCAATCTAATGCAAACTTACTGGAAAATAAATGTTGTTGACAAAAGTGGCTCACTTCTGAGTACATTGCAATGCTCTCCATTTTAACAGGGCTCCTCTGCATTTCCCCTTCTTACTCCTCCTCCTCCAACTTGGTTCTGCAACCAATAGTATGGCAGGAAACACCTTGATTTCTGCCTCCTGTGCTGCCTCAGCATATAAAATCATTAGAATTCTGAAGCTTTGGCCAATAAGTGTTCATTCTTCCCTTCCTGTTGGAATTGGCCAAAAGAGCTTCAAATCACCCACCCACCCACCCCGTGCCCGCCTAGGAAATACTACCTCTTCCCTGCCTTGTGCCTTGAACTCCCAGCTGCTTGGCCAGTCTGCATGCTGGCACCCTTACAAAAACAAATAGCCACTACCCTGATTCTCTTGAAAATAAGAATAGAACATACCAAAATACTTGTATTGTTGAACACAACCAGAAACGGTTCCAAGTGACTGAGGGCACAATCCCGACCAATTTAGGCCAGGATATCTCACCTGGCCTATCTTCCCATGGTGGTGCGGGGAAGTTGGCATGTGCTTGTGCTCTGGCCTTATCCCCACCTGGAAACAGACTTGCCTTATGGCACGTTAGTGACACCCCCAGGTCAGCACAGGACTTGTGCTGGAGCTTAAATCCTAACTAGAAGTTAGGATTGCAGCCTGAATTCTTTAGGTGTCCTGGGCAGTGGAAGAACATATCTATTGAATCTGCAGGTTAGAATGGATTTCATGTGGCTATCAGAAATTAACTTCAATCTGAGAGAACTGGGGGTGTGATTTTACTTAACCATGTAAATATAATCAAGATGAAAATGAAGTGATACTTAGCAATATCACAATATTGTTTTCCATTTTCTCCGCAAGCCTGAAGTTTTCACAAAGTTATACATCACAGCTATTATCTTGTTGTTCAGTAAATCTTCAGCAGAAGAACAGATGTGAGAACTATTTTCTGTCTCATGCAAAGCAATTAAGATTTTACATGCTCCAGTACATTACAGTTCTTAATTATTGAGCAATAATGTCAGCCGGCTGTAAGAAGCAAACCAATATTCACTTTACATAGGAGGGTCACAAAATATACACTGGTTCAAAATAAGCCTTTACAAATGGTAAGCAAAAAGCATAAATTTATCAAGCATTTTTTATATAGAGAAACCATTCAAGTGAACTTTATTTCAGCTGTTACTAAATTTCACATATTAATCAGGGTGCAATTCAGTATTGAGTTGCAACAAGATGTGGTGTATGTGGAGTATGATGTGTTTCCAGTCAGAATGCCTGTGACATGAGGATATAACGTATTGCTTAATCCTGGGTAGTCCAGGATAAACTGGGCTTTCATCCTGCAGAGCCCACCAGCTGAGACAGACTAAACAGCAGAAATCCACTTCCTGACCTCATCAGAAGTTCTTTTGTCAGAGGGATCCAGCACAACTCTTCTGGTTGAAAGAATTACCCTTTCCAGCTACACCAAACAGACCAACAAATGCCACTTTCTGATTCAAAATTGTTTTCATCTGTGAAACCTCTTGTGGTTTAAAATGCCGCTCCTCGAAACACATTGCTTCTCTCATGAGATAGGACTGCATGTACATGCCTGAAAAGAACACACAACTAGCTGATAATGGTATGACGAGTATGTGTGATACCAGCTGAGCTTCACAGCCCTGATGGATCCCAGGAATTGTAATTAAGAGAGTGCTGAGAAGTCGCTGTTAACAGATTAACAGAATTCCTGTTACAAATTAGGCTTATGGAGAAACATTAGCCCTGATGCTTGTGGGAAGAGCACATTGTCCAAAGAAGCAACACAAGTCCCCTGTTGCAAATTCTCCACCCTCAACTGTTCACATCCTGATTTTGAAGACTAAAACAGTCAATTCGTGTCCGCCCATCTCTGTTTTGCTGCTTCTCCACCCACAGCCACACAAAGTTAAGTGATTCAAGGGTGGGGGCACTGATCAGGCTCAGCCTGCAGCCAGATTTTCTTTCCGGTGTTTAAATCATTCTCTGAACATGTTCCAATAGTGTCCCTGAGGTGTACTTCAGAGGAACTATGTCCTGTATCATTTGCAAGGAGTGGTTCTGAGCTTTAAAGCTTTCGTTCTGCCCACACCAAACTTCCGCATCTTCCTGACAGCATGTCCCACATACCCCTTCAAGGGCTTTCTTCCATGTTGCAGTTTCTTCACTTCACATGTAGGCTGCAGCACTCACTTTGTTTTCTGCCATCCTGACTCTGTCCTCTTCATCCCCTTCAACGCTGGTTTCAGTTCCCTACTCCTAATCTGTTTTCCAGGGTACATCAAACACTTTGTTCTGTTTATATGAAGAGAACAAAGGTGAAGGTGAAACCTTGCTAGGAATTCTGGCTCCTCTTTAATCCTTTGAGAAAAAAAATTCTTGCTTGGGCTTTATGACCCTCACTGGGACCTTGTGTTAGGCAGTGTCTAACCTACAAATGTCTGAAGTTCCAGAAGTATCCAGAAATTTCTACCTTTCTGTGTCATCCCATATTATAAGGCCTGGGATGAGAAGTGGAACACTCACTTGAAAGAGTGCCTCTTACCCAGTTAGCAGTGGTTTAGCACACAGTTGTTTCACCTTTTCTGTATGTCCGAAGGTGAAGCCCTTTTGTGTAGGGTCTTACGACACACAGATTGGGAACCTTTGCTCTACAGCACACTCAGTTTTCTAAATCTTTGTCTTTCAATAGTCTACTGCATCCTGACAAGAAAACCAGAAGAAAGTCAAGGCAGTTAAAAGTTGTGCTTGTAAAAGCAAAGAGTGATAACATAGGCCAATAAAGCTAAAGGTGTAGGGCATGGTGCTCATCCCTATTTCTAAGGCTTTAGAGCCAGAGTTGTCTAAAGACACTTCCATGGTCATGGGGCCGGCATGACTGCTGAAAGTGCAAGGAATGCTGTTTTACTTTTCACCAAAGTGGTACCTATTTATTTACTTGCATTTACAAGCTTTCAAACTGGGCTAAGGACAGGAGCTCACCCTGTCTCATAGTCCCTTTAAAGGGGAGGGCAGCGATGCAATCCCCAAGATCATGTCTCTAAGGGGGATAAAGGGGTGATGTTTTCATTCACCGGCATGTCATTTAGGCTTCAGCAGACTCCAGGAAGCGTGGGGAGCCCTCTGCAGCCCCCCCGTAGGGCTCTCTGAGGCTTGAAATCTTCAAACACAGCTTTTGCAAAGCACTTCCAATTTCTAATTCAATTAGTATCAAAGAAGCCCTAGGCAGTCCTGCGGAGGGCTGTGCAGGACTATGTGTACCTCTTGGAACCTGCTGCAGCCTGCAGTGAATAAAACTAACCCCCAAACCCAGAGTAACTATGGGAGCACGTAAGGGACTTTATGTGCATTCATAGTTACTGCACCATCTAGTGAAAACCTATGGGAAATTCATATTGGAATCCAGAGTAAGTTGTTCTTACACTGGAACAAGGACTCCCTGTAGTTACTCTGGATTTTGTTCTAAGTGAAAGTGTTCCTCCTTAGAGATGTGACCCTGGAATTGTGTCCTTGCCCTCTCTTGCAAAGACTTACTTAGGGAGTAAGTGTCCCTAAAAGCTTGAGAAACACTGATATACACACACTCGTACAAGGTCTACATAGTCTTACCAAATAGGTATGTTTCTAGCTAGCACTCTGTCCACAAATTACAGTAACCATTCAAAACAAATGTTTAAGAACGTCTTCCTTCTCTACCACTTATTTTAGATTGTCTCTAGAATTGAGGAACATAAAATTACAATTACTTCAGTACATTAGTGCCCCATATTTAATGATCCCTGTAGAAATCCCGCACAATACAATTTGGGGGAAGAAATGAATGGCTAATTAATGCACCACTCTTTAGTGGTGCATTAATGAGTGGCCACTCTAGAGTGGCTGGAGCCAGCTCTGCAGAGTATCAAAACAGTGCATTTGCTGAACTACTGGTATTTCTATTTTTAAGTAGTTGCTACTCATCCTTAAGGAAGAGGAGGAAAAAAATTCTCTCTTTATGTTCTCCTAGCATTGTTGGAAGAAAATATGTAGTAAACTGCAATCCTAACCTGCAGTTAGGCCAGCCTTAGTCCACTGGTAGGCCCAAGCTGGTTCGGGCCGGATCACTCAAACCGGTTGTTCCCGACACCCCGCCACTCCCGAACTGGTAGCAGCGGGGTGGCCAGAAAACCCAGCGTACCGGTTCAGCACACCAGGAGAAGGAGACGCAATGCACGTGCGCCGACCTCGGCGCATGCACACTGCGTCTCCTCCTGCTGGAGAAGACGCACAGCGCAAGCGCTGGAGTCGGCGCGCACGCTGTGCTTCTCCTCCAGTTGGAGGAGACGCACTGCGCAAGTGCCAACCCCCGGCGCGCGCGCTGTGTGTCTCCTTGAGGAGACTCATTGCGCGTGCGCCGGGAGTTGGCGCATTTGCAGTGCGCCGAGGTAGGGGTCCACCCCAGCCCTGGCCTCCGGCCCCGCCCCAACTTCCGGCGAACTGGTTGTTGGGTGAGGCAGGGCCCACCACTGCCTTAGTCCCAGGAGAAGTCATATGCTGACCTGGGAGGTGTCACAAAAATGCCATAAGGCACTTCTGCCCTCTTCCTGGAGGGGTTAGGCCACTGCACAGGCTACACCAACCTCCCCACACTACGGGAAATTAGGCCAGCCCAAATTGGTTAGGCTTGTGCCTGTAGAAAGTTTTCTGAACAATAGTATAAGTTAATCATTTGTCACAAAATTGTTTTGTAGAACTCCCTTCCACAGCCTTGGCCAGCAAAAGCCCTAAATTAGTTCAGCTATGGGATGTGTTACAAGACCACAGAATGTCACCAGAGAATTCATCAGTTTCACTGAATTCCACTTATATTCTCAAATGTTGTCTAAATGGAAATGTTTCCATTGATGTTCTCATAAATTGGATATAATACTACAGGATCAAGACACTTTTGCACACATGCACGTTCAGGAGCTCTGCAATATGTGCCATCTAATCTGTTGCTGTTCAGATAACATGCTCAGAATTGAATTGCCTGAATGCAGCAACAGTTCCCATTGACTTAGAAATATATTTCAGGAAATTGAATCTGGTTTTTTAAAAATCACACCCCATTCTTATACCTCACTGCCATCAGGTATATCATTCCATATATATACTGTGCTTTTCTCTCAATACATCTTAGACTCAACTAGATGTATTGAGAACCCAGATGTACTGAATTGCAGTATAGAATTACCAGTGTATTGAGAGCCCAATTTTGAGAGCAAATGTATGGAGAGCTCATCTATTACAGTCCAGTTCTATCAAGCTGGATAGAAACACTGATGGAATATATGAACTGTTACGTCCTAGACTTGCCCCAAGGAACCTGCTCAGACTTAGACCAGCTAAACCTGACAGGTCTGAGAAGGCCCATTGGAAACCAGGTAGCCTATGGAGAGCAAAGTAGTTGCTCAGCAGCAAAGCATGGTTTGCTGTTGGTAAGATTTAAGATTGAAGTTCCAGCCTTTAAATAATAAATTTCTTCTGTCCTCTTTTGCTTTCTGCTTTCCTTTCATGTTTATTCCATTTCGGATTTTGTGCTAAAAAAGAAATCCTGACAGAAACAGTTTCCTTGCTACTCAGAACCATGTGCACCAGGGATGTGGTTGCAAGTCCAACCCCCTGGCTGTAGCAGGGGGAATTTCTGCTGTAGGCAGGGGGTTGGACTAGATGACCTACTAGGTCCCTTCCAACTCTATGATTCTAAGTACAAACCACACTGCTTATTTGGGCCCTACTTAACTTGAGAGATTTATCTGGTGATGCTGCAAATTATATACAATAATTCAGTTATGTGCAGCTCAAGCTGGATTAGGGCCATGGTATTGGAATAGTAATCAGCAATTACTTTTAATAATCTTCTAATAACTTTCTGGGTAATTGATCCCATCACTCTTAATGAATTAAATCCACATGGGCAAGAACATTTTTCTTATCTATTAAAGCATGTAATTAACATAACAGCCAGAATCTTGAATGAATAACTCTAAAACCAGCCTGCTTTTCCCAAATGCTATTTTCAGTGATGCATAACTGTATATAGGATAAAGAATGCTTTCCACATAATTTTGAGAAGCATTAGATAACATAGCAAGAGGCAAGATCATAGTTAACCAGCTGTGATACCCTTTTTATTTGGATTCAGGGGAACCCAAGAATGTAGCAAAGAACATAAGTAAAGTCCTGCTGGACTGGACCAAAGATCCCTCTAATCCAGCAGTCTGTTACAATACAGCCAACCTCCTGTTTCTGGGAAACCTTACAATCAGATCATGATGGTACCTCCTCTTCCCAGGGTTTGTTCCCTATGTCTGGTATGCAGAGGTACTCTGCTTATGACTGTTGGGGTTCCATTTCATGATAATGCTGAATTGCCACTGATCATAATGAAGTCCATCAGTGCAAAAAGCCAAGAATACTCTCTATTAATAAAATTTAACACTAAAATTAATCACTCCCTAATGCCCTAAAGCCTGTGCTATTCACTATATTTGAGCAATGCCAGAACAGCAGCTTTGCAGTGACATAAAGCAGATCCCTGGCCTCATCTTGGAAACAACATCTTCACAGCATAGTTAGTTGCAGGCTTTTTAGTCCTGACAGGCTCTTGTACAGCTGTTCTGACACTTTTAACAACAAAATATATTTGCAAGTGCAAGTGCTAACTTCTCCCATTTTCTACCCAAACAGAGGAGGATGTGGCTGTTGAAAATAGTACAACCTGGGTCACAAAGTGTCCCACATAATGGTAGATGTGCAAGACACATATTGCATTATTTAAACAGAGGAGAATAGCCAAGATGGATGTGAAGTTTCCAGCAAGAATCTGTTGCTTCTACCCATAAACAACAAGAAAACTCTTTTACCCTACAATCCAGAGTAACTACAGAAGCACGTAAGAGACATTTACATTGACATATTATGGCACCACCTAGTGAAAACCTATGGGAAATTCATATTGCAATCCAGAATAAATTGTTCTTACATCGGAGCAAGAACTCCCGTAGTTACTCTGGATTGCGCCCTTACTCCATTATACTGCATCCCTTAGTGTTCAATGGGTTTTACTCCCAGGAAAGTGTCTTCAGAATTGCAGCCTTAGACCACCACCCTAATTCTAAGCCAGTACAGCCAGGTTACATAGTCTGTGCTTCATCCAATACAGTTAGGAGGGTGCTGGAGGTCACCTGGGGGAAGGGGATATTTTTACCCTTACCCCATGTAATATCCCAGTCTGCCCTATGGAGCTGCTCAGATCTAGCGCTGTCTAGGGTTTCGAATACAGTATGCACCCCGACCACATATTCTACCCTCCTCCTGGGCTCAATCCTCCCTCGTTCTTTTGTCCTCCACTCAGAAACAGCCCCTCCACCTCTCCACACCTGGAACCCCATCCTGTCACCCTCTCCCACCCCCTGCACTGCCTGGTACAATCCTACCTTTATTGGCAGGCAGGGCTATGGGATCCAGAGCCAGCAGGGCAGTCAGTGCACATCCTTGAACCAGTTCTGCTAGCTCTTGAATCAGTGCAAATATACCAGCTCAGGGTCTATCATGACTTATTTAATTGTTTTGTTTTCAGTCACTGACTTGTGATTGCAATAAATATCACAGTACATCAGAGTTTGGATACTTAGGAGGTATTTAGACATACCCTACAATCCAGAGTAACTACACGAGCACATAAGAGATGTTACATGCGCCCATAGTTACTGCACCACCTAGTGAAAACCTATGGGAAATTCATATTGGAATCCAGAGTAAATTGTTCTTACACTGGAGCTAGGACTTCCTGTAGTTACTCTGGATTTCGCCCATAATTTTTAAAAGATAAATGAAGGTATACCCAAGCAGGCCTCCGTCAGTCTTGAAAGACTATGGTATTGTGCTCGGCGCTGCATACGCTGCATGCGAAGCACAAAAGCCTGGGTTGGATTGTTATGGAGGATAGGCTGTTACCCAAGCAGCAAATCCCCCCTCTCCACACCACTGAATTAGTCCAATGGAAAGGCAGAGCCAATATGATTGGATCCAGCTGGCGTCACAGAGCTGAGCTACGGACAGGAGCTCACCCTGTCTTGTGGGGCTGACCTGGGTCTCGAACCCCGGCCTGCTGGTTAACAGGCACAGCGCCTTAACCGCTTGCGCCACAATCCCTTCAAAATATAACCATCTAATAATGTTAGGTACCATTGCAGTGGGAATGTAACAGCATTCCACGCACCTCGGCATATAGTCATGCCAGCCACTTAACCACGGAGATGTCTTCAGACTGTGCTGGTTCTTCAGCTTAGAAATGGGGATGAGAACTGCATCCTATAGTTGGTCACGACTAGTAGTATAACCTGCAGGAGACACCTTTACTTTTCAGAAATGTCCATAGGTCATTAGCATCACCTTTATCATTGGTGAAACAGGGCAACACTGACAACCAGAAAACAGCCTTTCTATGTAACTAACGCAGCAATCCTAAAGAGTTTCCTAAAAGTAAGTCCTATAGAACAGAATGGGACTTACTTCTGAGAAGACATTTATTTATTTTTATTTATTCAATTTGTACCCCGCCTTTCCTCCCCCATAAGAGGGAGCCCAAGGCAGCTAACACTGAAGAATAAAACACCATTAAAATTGCTAATAAATACAAATTTAAAACATAATTAAAATACAATTAAAATACAATTAGAATAATAAAGATTAAGAACAATTAAAAACAAGCTAAAAGACATTCATTAAAACACTAAAAACCACTAAAACACTACCCCCCACCCTCTGCCGTGTTTAAAATGCTTTTTTAAAATAAAAGGTTTTTAGGCTCCGCCTGAAGCTCTGTATTGAGGGAGCTTTCCTAAGTTCTATGGGGAGGGAATTCCAAAGCCGGGGTGCCACCACCGAGAAGGCCCTATCTCTGGCCGCCACACCTCTCACATCTTTTAGTGGCGGCACAGTCAGTAGGGCCCCCTCAGATGACCTTAGGTGACGGGCTGGATTGTACGGAAGAAGGCGGTCCCTCAGGTACCCAGGACCCGAGCCGTTTAGGGCTTTAAAGGTCAGGACCAGCACTTTGAATTCAGCCCGGAAACGAATGGGCAGCCAGTGTAGTTGCTGAAGCAGTGGTCCGACAGAGTCGAGCCGACGAGCCCCAGCAACCACACATGTTTAGGCTTGCACCCTAATTGTTTTAACTAGATCATCCAGTGCCTGCAGCTCTAAGTGCAGCTATTCAGAAAATAAAGAAGAACAAGGGTCTTCCCTCTCCTTGTCCTACTTTTGAAGTATCAATCAAGTCAGCATGAGGTCAGTCTCTGGAGAAGAGCAGAGTGTTCTGCTTTCCACCTTGGACAGGGAGGAAGAGATCTGGTAGGCAAAGGTCAGTGTGATATCACAGATAAGAGACTGTTCTTGGCAGAGGGTTGGAGCTCAAACAAATTTAGACTGGAAGATCAAAGCTGCTCAAAACCTGTAGATCTTGGGACTGAGTACATAATCCAGTCAAAGTGGATTTCCATAGAAAATATTTAAGGAAATGCTTCACTATCTCAGTGAAACCAACAGGACATTACAATGTTTAACTCTGGATGGGTTATACCTAAGTTTTGCACACTTTTGCAATCAGATATGCCTTGACTGTTTATGTAATAAAACCAGTTCTAGAAACTCTTAATTTGACTTTTAAGATTTAAGTAAATTAAAACTGATCCTAGCAGATCCTAGTGTTAGATGAATGGGTTAGAATTCTTCTGATCTCTGAAGAATATACATTTAACAACAATCAGCAGAAGAAAAGGACAAAAAGGGCTGCAAGATCTGAAAGTAAAAGGTATTAGCTTCGGCTGGCAACCTCAGGGATACCAGGCTTTCCTGTTCCAGTTACATTTTGCAACAACTCTGGTGAAATAATTTTTTGTGCTAGCAACTTTTCAAAACTACCCACATATACTGTGAATCAAAGTCAGCCCCAAAATCATAAGATAGTCCTTTAAAAAGAATCAGAATGATGGGGCTCTTCTTTCTGACCACTATTTTCTCAATTATTCACAATGCTTTTGTCTACAAATACACTGGCTGCAAAGTTTCTTAAACATGTGCCAACCAAATTATGGCAGAAGCTGAAGTTCTTGAATAAAAAACACCAGCACAGAAATAGTTATTACACACACTGCATTTTTTTGACTGCATTAATGACTGTATTTTATCAGAAGTTCCCTGAAGAAAAGCTCTTTAGCAATGTTTCAGCAGGTCTGTTGAGGTTGAAAGCGTTCTTAGAAGATAAAAAGTTTGCAAACTAGTAAACTCAGTTTTACACATAGCAGGCCTCCTTCAGTCTTGAAAGACTATGGTATTGTGCTGGGTGCTGCATACGCTGCATGCGAAGCACGAAAGCCTGGGTTGGATTGTTATGGAGGACAGGCTGTTACCCAAGCAGCAAATCCCCCCTCTCCACACCACTGAATTAGTCCAATGGAAAGGCAGAGCCAATACGATTGGATCCAGCTGCGTCGCAGAGCTGGGCTAAGGACAGGAGCTCACCCTATCTTGTGGGGCCAACCCGGATCTCAAACCCTGGCCTGCTGGTTAAGATACATCTCCACATAACTCCACATAACTGGTAAGCATACATCTCCACATAACTGAAGTCATTTAGGTACTCTGCACACAAGTCCATTTAACCAAATGGCTGTTATAAATAGTGCAGTTCTTAGAACTTCCATCAATTTAAGATAAGAATGCATGGCAGAAGTTCCCAGATGATATCCTTCAGGGTAAGTAAGTAGCATTTTCAGCATTTCCCTGAGAAATTCCTGAGCCAAAACAGATATGGGAGTTCTCTGAGCAGGGCGGGTAGGAGTGCGGGTAGAGTTAGGGTCCTGCAATGGGACACATAGGTGGAGGTACAATTTGGACTGGGAAAATACCACAGTGGCTAAGAGTTAAAGAGACTTTCTTCCCCCAGTTCCACAGCTTTAGTCCAGAGTCTGCTCTCTCCCCAGCAGTATTTTTTAAAAACTGCTTTCATTTATCTTCCTCCAGCACATCTGGCTTGGCTTTCAAAGCCAGCTAAAATCTTAAAATAAAGAGTATGCACACATTAAGCCCAAACTGCCTCAGGTAGTTGGAAATGTTTTACTGTACCATCTGTAACAGGGGTACAGCATTGACTTGATCTGTGAGCTTCTGAATGACTTCTGGAAATCAATTCAGGTGAGTTTTGTGAGTCCTACTCAAAATATCACAACACAGATACACAACAGAGGGCAAAGCATTTCTGCTTTCTTCATGTTCTTCTATCATGTCTTCATTCAGTTTCTGCATCATCAACTTGATATTTCATTTACAATTTAGGAAACAGACTAACAGTGCAATCCTATTTCTGTCTACTCAGAAGTAAGTTCCATTGACTTCAATGGGACTTACTCCCAGGAAAGTGTTCTTAAGATTACTAAACCAAAAAGGAGAACTAAAAATACTGAGGTTTACACTTCAGTTCTATTCACGTCTACTCAGAAGACTGTCCCACTTTTTCAATGATATTTACTTCCATGGAAGTCTGTAGAGGATTGCAGTCTTAGGGCCAAATCCAGCGCTGGTGCAGTTTTGCCAGGGGGGTATGCACTGCGTCCTGCGGTGAAAATATAGGCCTTCTCAAGCTATGTGAACAAGTGTCCCCTTACTAAGGGGGTGCATTGCGGCTACGCTGGAGCTGGAACGTTTTAGAGGATTGGGCCCTTAGGCTGCAATCCTATCCTCACTCACCTGGGAGTACGGCAAAGTGACTATAGAGGTAAACTGTCTTACTTCTGAGTAGACATGCATAGGATTGTGCTCTGAATCTCCTCTGACATACATTTTCAAATACAAGAAACTGATTCTCTCTCCTCTGCTAAATTTTGTATTAAAGCATTTCATTTCTGCATGGTTCACACTGTCAATCCATTTTGCTTTTCTTCGATGGCACCTTTGAAAGGTGCTAAGCTGTTTCAACTCAGAACCCTCATGTTTCTGGAGAGAGGGTAAAACACTAAGTTTTTCAGGTGTAAGTTTTTGCTGCTGTAAAGGGATCCCTGCCCCTCACCTTCAGAGCCACTATACTGCCATGAAAGCAAATATGTGACTTCGGGTCTTGAGGTCTTGAGCTCTACGTGCTAACTACCCCTACAATCCAGAGTTACAGCACCACATAATGAAAACCTATGGGAAATTCATATTGCAATCCAGAATAAATTGTTCTTACACCAGAGCAAGGACTCTCCATAGTTACTCTGGACTGTGCCCTATATTGATAACACCTCTTTTATGAGGTAGCAATGATCATAAGAAGCATACATCTCCCAATCTGTTATATATTAATGCCAAGGGTATGCAAAGACCCCCTGTACTGCCCTACCACACACACTATTTCCAGATGCTAAATGTGGGCACAGACCTGTCATCAATTCTTGGTTTGCACATGATAATTTGGGCCATTTTCAGAAACTCCATCAATTTGCCTGAAAGTATACTAGACTGATCTCATTTCTTTGAAAAAAAATTATTTATTCTATACCATACCTAAGGTTTTCTCTGACTAATAAATTCATGACAGAAAAGTAATAATATGAGACTTCTGACCTCTAAGTTATGGTGTTGTCCAAGGTTAGCTTACCTAAAATCACTGGGAAAATGTTGCGAAGTCTTTACTGTAAACTGACTGTGCAGAAAAGCTGTAATTTGACAGCAGAAAAGACGTTTCACAACCTTTGGAGCCATTTCCACTGAATATATTACTTTGGATCATGCTATCTTCCTGATTATCATTCATATATTGGGACTCGCTCAGGCCAGTCAGCCTACCTGGGGGCTAAACTGAGGTTAACCTTCCTGAATATATTTGTTTCATGAGTGCAATTGGTTGAATCTGCCTTTGCTCAGTGTTTTCTTAAAGCCATTCCAAAGTTGGTCTTAAGGAATGTTCCAACTTAGAGTGCAAAATATTATGCAGTTATTGTTTTGCTTTAGGATATTAGACACAGCACAGCTACTAGCCAGACTCAAGTGCAGAGACGGTAAAAATAAAGTTTGGTAGGGAGCAAGAACACTGTTCTGGAAAAGAATGATTTTCTCAGTTAATAGTCCTGATCTTATCTCTCTTCCAGTTTGAATGCATGACAGAACTTTGGATCTGCAATCCTAACCACACTTTCCTGAAAGTAAGTACTATTGAACTCAGTGGGACTTACTTTTGAGCAGATATGCTTAGGATTGCACTGAAGAATACGAGTAACAAAAGCCACTTTACGCCATCCTCAGGAGTAAACAGAGAGCTCCTGAGAAAAGATAGCTGCTTGCTACTATACCTGTTGCTGCAGGAGCTCCACATCTTCATGACTTTATAAGATTGTGCTGCCTGATTTAGATTTCCTACTGAAAATTTATGGCAAATGTTCATCATCTTTTGGAACAGCGAAGGCAATGTACATGCACGCACATCAAGACCACAACCAACAATAGATAAGCTGTCCATTTTGTTAGGTTAAAAACTAGGTTCAAATTAGAGGAACTAAAACAAAAAATAATTTATTGTCTGCACTACTTGAAAACAGTCCCATCATGTAGTTGTAATGCCTGCTTAGCTTACTCACTTAGCATTAGCATGCTTTTCCTTTTAAGTTCATCTCCTCTTCTTTCCTTCCCATTATTTTCCTGAGCTTTAGCTCTCAGTAGTTAAGTACATATGAGCTGTCCTACTGGAATGCAGCCATCTAAATACAGAAACTCATGTACCATGCAGTTCAGAGCACCAATGTACGTGTCAGGATTTCCACTATAAAACATATATACAGCTTTCCCAAAAGCAGAAAAAGCTGACATCAGTGAGTGAAACACTTTAGGTGGAAACTTAGTACAACTTTTGTGCTTAAAATAATTTTTGAAAATATTTTCACAGTTGTTTTATAAAAAGAATAGAAACAAGCATTTAAAATTATTATTTAATATTAATAGTTATTTCAGGGATATATACCCTGCCTTTCCCATGCCAATGCAAATACCGAAGGCTGCTAACAAAGCTTTAGGTTCTTCCTGCGTGGTGTCCTCACAACAACCCTGTGATGCAGGTCAGTGTGTGACCAGGTCAAGGTCACCCAGAAAACTTCATGGCCAAAAAGAGATTTAAACCTGGATTTTCCAGGTCTCAGAACAACTAACCACCATCCTGGGACTCAACACCATGTTGTTCTTTAGTTGTTGTGTCCAACTCTTTGTCACCCCATGGACTGTAGCACATTAGTCCACCTTATCATCCAGTAGCTTCTGAAGTTTGTCCAAATTCATGTTCATTGCCTTAGTAAAATCTAACCACCTCATCCTCTGCCATCCGCTTTTCCTTTTCCCTCCTGTTTTCCCCAGCATCAGGCTCTTTTCTAAGGATTCCCTTCTGATGATGTGGCCAAAATATTTGAGCTTCAACTTCATTATTAGTCCTTCCAGTTAACAGTCAGGGTTGATTTCCTGGAGGATAGTCAGGATTGATTCTCCTTGCAGTCCAACTTTTAAGTGTCTTCTCCAGCACCATAATTCAAAGGCATCTCTATTCTTTGGCAGTCAGCCTTCTTCATGGTCCAGCTCTCCACTTTCACCATGGTCCAGCAACACCATCTGTATAGTTGGCATCTTGCAGACAAGGGCAAAGAAAGTTTGCTCACAGCCCCAAGGAGAGCCCTACTTAACAAAACATCATCCATGGAACACAAAAGAACAAGGTGTTTCAGACCACCTTCAGATCCTGGAACACAGGAGAACAAATTATGCTTAACTTGGCTGCAATTATGAATGGGGAATTAAGGGGTTCTGAAGAAGGATCTGAGGGAAGCAAGAGACAGAACTGCCCCCAAAGTAATTTTTTGGAGGAGGGAGTTCCCACTACTGAGACCAAGTTGGCCTGTTATAGACTAACAAGAAATGTTATTGCCGCTGAAGATAACAGTGTCAGAGCTGGTTTGGGAGGACACAGGTTGCAAAACCTGCCATAGTGTTGAGTGGAGTCAGCCCTAAGTTGTAAGTCAAAGGTGATGGTTATGGAATGAAGGCAGAGATGGTGTTGGGGAAGGAAGCTGGATCAAGGTGGTTGTGCATATCACTGGTGCAGTTATAGAGGAGCAGGGTGGGAGTGTTGAAGACTAATCCAAGTTAGACTACATAGAGATTTGGAAAAGGAAGTTAAATTATGCTGGGAACAAACAGTAGAATGCTAAGGATCAGCGGATGGATCAGAGGAACAGCACAATCCAGAGTAACAGTTACGGAACAAAAGAGACATTTATGTCGATGTAGTTATGGCACCACTTATGGGAAACCTATGGGAAATGCATAGAGTAAATTTTTCTTATGTCGACCTAAGAGCTCCTGTAGTTACTCTGGATTGTGCTGGAAGACTCAGCGGAAAAAGGAAAAACTGACAAGGGCGAAAGAAAAGCAGAGCAGACCCACAGATGTAGCTGGGGGGGAGCAATCAGTCTTGGAAGGAGCTGAACCCCTTTGGAGCCACTCCAGGTGGGGGAAAGCAAAATATAGCAGTATAACTCAATTTTGCTCCGCTGCCTGGAATGGCTCTGAAGCGATGACTGACTGACTGCTCTGCCCCCTCTAGTTATGCCACCAAGCAGACCTATACAGCTTACTTGAAAACAGTCAGCTTGGGAAAATGGCTAAGAAGTGAGGAGGGGCTGAGGCAGCAGGAAGGCACAGCGGAGCATTCCTACTTGGAAAGATCTTTGTTTCGTGGCAGCCTCTTGGGTTTGGATATCCAAATCTGCATGTGCAGATCATTATTTAGCTGTCAAATGTCAAGCAATTTTTCATCACAGTTCATAAGCCAAGTTTGCCTTGTGGTCCGCTTGACTCTCCAACAGTCAACTATCTCTCCTTAAGCCTCACCATAACAGGCAACTTCAGCTAACATTTCAGCCTCCAGGATTTTACATCAGCTGGCACAAGCGCAAAGAACTAGATGATGTCCCTGCTTTGCCAGTAGCATTTTTTTGAATTCCCAAACACAGCTGCACATCCACTGCATATTTAAGATACATTCAGTTAAAATTTTACATTAACACACAAGACAAGATAATAACAGTAAGATGCAATAACCAAGTGACAATGCCTGGATCCATTTGGGAAGTCTGGAGCTCTGTGCTGCAAAGACTGCTTTCTATAGAACCAGTTCTTTGAGCTGCGTCAAGACTGCCTGGTGCCCTACCGCAGGCACAGACATGCTGGCTGGTGTCTCACAATTAAGATAACATCAAGCTCTGTGTCTGTTCTGTTTCTGATTAGACTGTTACTGAAGGCCTCTCTGTTTGACAAGCTGCAAGCTCAGTTTGGATGCTAGCTTTCCCGACTCCCATTTTACTTTCCCCTCTCTCCCATACGTTACATGGTAACTGCTTCCCTTGTGCTTCTCGAATGCACCTGAATGTGTAGTTTTTGTCTGAATATAGCAACCTAAAATACAGGTGTGCACTACTTATTGATGACAATATATACTCCAATCCCCATGGTTAAGCCGTTAGGTTGTTAAGTGAACATTCCACCCAATCTAGTGTCTTTGTTGTGAAGACATCCCCTGCCAGATACTTGCTGGTTACACAATATACTGGAGACAAATTGCTGCTTCTTTGCTTAAAGAAGCTATTTTTTCTATAAATAGATTATCTGCTGCATGCTATGGGAGACATGACTGCCTTATTAAGAGGCTATTTGTTGTGCTTTGATCACCATCATAAATGCAGTCTGTCATTATGTGGTCTATAAGCACCACACACCTATATTGCTGTGATCAGTCACTTTCATACTCAACTGACACCCTTGAAGGAAGGCAGAGTACTATTCTGGCGGGTAAAAAACATTATGTTCTTATATGTAATTGGCCATGCCCATGTGCTGTAATACGTATATGTACACATAATAGTCATATATGTCTGAGGGTCAAACTAGGTCACACCAGAATCCATGGATCTTTGTCTTTTTTTCTTCACTGAATGCAACTCAGGTGATGGGAAAATTATTAGAACCATGGTGTAGTAATATATTTCATACAGTGGGAGAGATCAAGAGAGTTAAGGGTTTCACAATCCTAATTAACTTCTCAGCACTTAAGTAAGGGCAGTGCAACTCCTAAGTAAGGGAACATCGTCTTACTTGAAGAGGCCACCATGACTTTCATCCAATTGCTGGATGCAACATGTGCCTTCCTGGCACAGCTATGTCAGTGCTGGAAATTTGGTTAAGATTGCCCCCTAAGACATATAGGCAGCATATGTTATTCAGCCAGCAGTTCTAGAGAGTCACATGCAAATCTTCATCCAACACACTTAAGATCACATCTGTTTTTCAGTTTTAAAGACACGTTAGCAATTTTTCCTTTGAGCTCAAAGCTATTAAACATGACAGCCTCCATACATTTGAATTCTACTGGTAGAAACTTGAAAACCTCTATTCATTATTGCAGAAAAATGGTGACCATGCATTTGAGTAATGTGACTTGACACTATTTTGTTGTTTGTTAATAAATTGAGCTAGAAGCATGCTAGCAATTTCACTCACTGCCTACTATTTTCTTGTTGAAAAACAAGTACAGCTGTAGCTAAAGATAAGTTGGGGAACTGGTGGTGACTAGCTAACCCTGTGCTTCTGATAAGGCACTGCTTCCACTATCAATCATGCTAGTACACAGTATTGAAACAAATCAGTGCTAAAGGAATCATTATTATGAGATATTAGTATATAGATGAGAGGAAGTTTTAACTTGCAGCCTCACCTATACGTTACAGCCCTGATCCAAACTGCTCTCACTCACACACATACACCCAAGTACTAGAAGGGTAAAACTATATAATAGAGGCATCTGTATGTATTCCCTTCTGTGGCTAACAACACATAGGGGAAAGGCAATTTGCCTGGAGAATTGGCGATTATACCTGCTCCATCTTCACCATGGTCTCCTCAGTGTTGTGATCAATAAGGACAGATGCATCGACATACTTCCTTTTTTCACTGAGGATTCAAGATCACCATCCACTCCTACAAATTTCACATACTATTTAGTAATTATAAGGCCTAGATATTTTCAATTAGAAGGACTCAGACCTCAATCATAAGACTAGAAGTCTTGGATCAGCAGGCGCTGATAGAACTGATGGTTTTGCTAACACAGATAAAACTGCAATCCTAAAGTCACTTTCCTGGGAGTAAGACCCACTGAACACAGTGGGGCTTACTTTTGAGTAGGCATGGTTTGGATTCTGCTCTAGATCAAAGAAAGCACATCTCTTTCATGTGAGTCCTTCATTTTCTTAAAATGTGCATTTATGGTGCTGGGCATAACAAAGACTAAATACCTGATGGGTGGGCTCCAAAAGATACTATGATATAAACATAGAGATGGCACTGCCGATCTTTACTAGCTAAAACTAGGAAGCTATTATTACAATCAATCCACTTAAAATTAATTCCCTGCTTGTATTTTAAGAACACAATTGCTCACGATCTGATTTTCTAAGTGATTCACAGTCTTCTTAAAAATAGCTTTTACACCCCCAAAGGATGCTCAAATAGCCTCCTGTCCTGTCTCTTTTGTTTGTTAAGTAGCAATTGCTGATCTAACGATATAGTTCCATTTCCCTTGGACCTTTTGAAGCTGAACTCTATTCTTTCCTTAACCGTCAAGGTTCTAATGTTTACCAAGTGGAGAATGCTGCCTCCCTATTTTGACAAACAAAAGAGCTATCAGAGGAGTTCAGAATTATTAAGATTTCAAGAAGAACCTTTTAGCCAAGATAATTTTTTTGCAAGAAATTAAAAAACACTAAATACCTGTAGCAAGACATATCAATTATCTCACTGATACAGGTCTAGAAATGCAGTTTTTAGAGAAATGTCCTTTCTTGTCTCACTTTGACATCTATATGGCCACTACCATGACATCTACATGTCCACTATGCCCACAAGGGGTCGGTGCCCTTCTGCAACTGGGAGGTATTGACTAGTCAGTCATGATGTTGTCTCTGGACACTTGGGGATGAGATCAGTATGACATAGCTGAACTTTCTGAGTTGCCAAGCTCTGCACTGTACAGAGTATGGCCATGCACCTTCAAGGAGACAGTGGAGAGAAACTGAAGCTATAAGACACATTTGCACTGACTAGAGAGCTGGCAGTGCCAGCACATCATGTGTCAGCCTGCCAGTGCTGGTTCTGATCTCTACACTAGCCAGCAAAGGGAAATGTTGCAGCAGCAGGTGTCATGGAGAGAGAAGGTGGCAAAAGGGCAGTGTGGAGGGGCATTCTTGGGTGGCAGAGGGTGAACTGGAGCAGACTGGTGGTGGCAGCACACCATATCCTAATCCCCACTCCTGACTTTGAACCCTACACAGACTTCTCAAATGTGTTCTAAATAGCTGGCACAGAACTGAGTTGTACCACAGTGTGGGCTGAGACACAGAGTAAGGGAAAAATATCCCTGTTTCCCCAGGTGAACTCCAACACATTCTATGCAACCTGGCTGTACTAGAAGGAGGTTGGGATTGGACTGTAAGCTATTCTTGGCATAAGACATTTTTCAGGAACAGAAATTTCCTGAAATCATAGAAATTTAAGCTATTTTTAAAATCCTACGTAATCAAACAGAACCTCAATTCTCATACTTTGTGGAAAGAAATAATGAAAAATCAAAAGGAGCACCAAGGAGAAAAACACAACAAATTTGTGAATTATTTGCACTTCACAGAAACAACTTTAAAAAACAACCTGCTAACAAACTCTTCTTGGATGTATGAACTAATCTTAAAAGGAGGCCATATTTTTATCGTTGTATCCACTTATATCCTCATTGACAGGCTACTTAAACTATTTGGTTGAACACTTTGCAAGAGCAGGAATGGGAAAAACTGTGCATCACAGCTGCGCTATCTCACCAGCAGAACTCTGGCAATCATCCAGGCTTTTTACAAAGCATCAGCGAACTCACTACCAAGTCATCACAAGATTACTAATTCTGCAGTCACGACATATCTTGTAAAGAAATAAATATCAGACTTCTTTGAAAGTGGGTGGTTGCTTTTATCCTTGGAACATGAGACATTTCAGAAATTATTGTTGTTCACATTAGTGATATCATCATTCTTAAACTATGGCATATCTAGATTGTCAAAAATAAACAAAAATAAAAAACAGTTGAATAGATTCAGCTTGAAATAATTTACATTACAATTTATAGAGAGTTGCACCAACATGACCACTTCTACTGCCTTTAATTTTATAATATTTTTTAAGAAGGAGAAAGGTGGGAGAAGGAGAGCACGGGAAAGGACCAAAGATTTCATATACTATGCTAAATCATGGTTTGATGCAATTTAAAGATTCACAAGTTCAAGAGCTCCCCTTCTTGTGATGTAGGTTTGGGGCAATTGTGTTCTGACTTAGAAATTCTGGTGTGTGCTTGCACTGAAAACCATGACTAGAAAACAGAATCTATGGATGCAATCCAGAGTGACTACGGGGAGTCCTTGCTCTGGTGTAAGAACAATTTGCTCTGGATTGCAATATGAATTTCCCATACATTTTCACTAGATGGTACAGTAACTACGAGTACACGTAATGTCTCTTACGTGCTCCCATAGTTACTCTGGATTGTAGGGTGTGTGAGGTGTTCAGCCCATTTTTGCTGGTCAAGTACAAACCACAGTAGGATGATAACGACAGAACAGCAAACTGTGGTTTGCCTAAAACCAGGAAGGGAAAGAAGGATGGAAAGCTTGTGAGAAGGTTAGAAGTGGTGGGCAGACAAGCAGGTCCCAAAAACAAAACTTAAAATATCTCTCTTCCTCTCCAGCTCCACTTTTTGGAGCCAACATCTCTACACTTCTACCTCAACCTAACCTTCAAGTCTCTCACTTGGGCCTGTTTGAATGTAGATTCCAGATTACCACAAGGAAGGGCTGTAGCCAGGATTGTAGAAGTGGGGGACACACACAATTGTTTCAGGGGCAGTTATGCCAAGTATAGATACTGGTGTATATCTATACAACAATAGTTTGCATAGAATAAATGTATCTCTGTATATACCGTGTAATTGTTTACATAGAAATAACGTACAACTTATCTTTCCATTTTGCACACCAACACAATACACAGGCCTGCATCCCTACAAAAGTACAAAAGCCAAGAAAAGGCCCCATATCCCATGTGGTCCTCCTATGTAAGGAGGATATGTATGCTGCATTCAATGAACTCTAAAAGCCAAGAAAAAGCCCCATATACCATGTGGTCCCCTGCATGCAAGAATCCCTCTACACCAGGGGTGTCAAACAGAGGGCCGAAGTTAGCATTAATGGTGTTTCCTGAGGGCCAGAATCCAATCATATGCATGTCTACTTGTAAGTCCCATGTTAAGTCCAAGTAAGTTAATGGGGCTTACTCCCAGGAAAGTGTGATGGAAAAGCTTTTGGGAGCCACATGAAATGGAGCGGTGGGCCACATTCAGCCCACGGGTCTTGTGTTTGACATCTGTGCTCTACACCATCACCCCATATGGTCCCCTATATGTAAAGATTCCTCACTTCCCCCAACATAGAAGTCCTGCATTCAATGAACTCTAAAAGCCAAGAAAAGGCCCCAGATGATCCCATGTGGTCCCATGTGTGATGATCTGTATATGTAAGGATTTCTCTCTCTCTCTCTCTCTCTCTCTCTCTCACACACACACACACAGCATAGATATCCTTCATTTAATGAACTCTGAAAGCCAAGAAAAGGCCCTAGATGATCACATATGGTCACTCAACAGGTAAGGATTCCCCTGCCCTTTCAAGCAAGCATTAAATTTAAAAATATATCTGAAAGCAGAAACCCATCCCAGGTTTCTCCAGAGAGAAACATTTCTTCCCACCCCATTCTACCCTTATCATCAATAGCTTTGTAATAATTTATTTGCATGATCCAGAGCAGGTTATTCTCTAACTCAAGTCAACTGATGCCAGAAGACCAGAGATAAGAAGCAGGCTCTATGACTCTGCAGTTGACTGGGCATGATCTTCCTTGCCCCTTTTTGGAAAGACAGAGCAGCCAGCAGGCCATACTGCCCTCCTGCCCCCAGCTACAGCCCTGCCACAAGGTCCTTCAGGGCACCATGGAAGCAACAACAACAAAAAAAGCAAACACACAAACACCAAAGCAGAGTGATATTTCCACTTGCCCCCCAAGAAAAACTCTTGAGTCCTAAGTCACTTCTGGTTTCAAAACATGCATAACTCAAGTCTGCAAATGTCACAAAAAATGTGTTTGGCAACTTTGTCCAAGTCAAATCAAGGGATTTGCCTTATGAGAGCAACACGCTCACCTTTTGCACAACTGGCCAGCAACACCCATGGCAGGAACAAAAGAAGAGGACGAGATAGGCTTAGAACCTTCATTAGCTTCTCCATTAAGTTGCTCACCCAGCAGAAGACAGCAAAGAGTACTTCATCTGACATTTAACACCTTGCAGCACCTCTAACAGGCACATCTGATTGTGAGTATTTAGTACATGGATCTTTAAAGATCTGCAGGAACTTTCACAGGGTGTTTACAGCAGAGGCCAATCCAACCTGTCCACACTCACATGCAACTTATGCACCTAATTTAACTGCTGGTACCTGCCAGCCTGACTATCAGTATGCTGCCTCTCCTGCTCCCCTGCAACTTCCCACCATATTCTATGGCAACAGACAAAAAGGTCACAAGAGAGCTTGTGGACACGAGATCACAAGATGTTGTAGTCATGATCACAAGAGATCTGCATCCTCTTTCAATTTTACTGCTCATACAGTTTCACTGGCATCCAAGCTGCATATATGTGTTTCCCCATATGTGTGGTTTGCCCATATATGTGGTATCCATGACACATCTGTCGGTGGGCAGATCCTGAACTGGTGGGGTTTTTGGTGGAATAGCTTACAATGAGATACACCAAGATACAAATATCTAGCAAATATCATGAACAAAACTGAACTGTAAAGCATGGAATCTGCCCTTTCACATGACTGTCACTAACTGGGCTGATGAGATTTCCACTATGTATGAGTCAACTCACTTGCTAAGATTGCAATTAAGGTTTCTATTCCAGGTTTGGGAGATTAGATTGTCCAGATTATGAGCACAGCTGTTTTGGTGGCCTTGCTTTAATCTACTTTAAATGTTTAAATAAAACAATTTATTTAAACCAAATGGAGAAAGGAAGGTACAAGTGCCTAACATTAATAACAGATAATACTACTGCTTATAATGTTCTGACTTTGGGATATTTATTTTTTACATTATAAAATTTCACATTATTTTTCCCTCCATAGAGCTCAAAATTTCCTCCTTGTATTCTCACAAGAATCCTGCTTGATAGATGAGGCTGAGAAACAATAATTCATAGAATCATAGAATCATAGAGTTGGAAGGGACCTAGTAGGTCATCTAGTCCAACCCCCTGCCTGCAGCAGGAATTCCCCCTAGAGCATCTCCAACAGGTGCTCATCGAGCCTCTGCTTGAAGATCCCCAGTGAGGGAGAGTCCACCACCTCCCTTGGCAATCTGTTCCACTGCCGAACCGCCCTCACCATCAGGAATTTTTTCCGGATATCCAACTGGAATCTCCTTTCTTGCAGTTTGTACCCATTGGTTCTAGTTCTGCTTTCAGAAGCAGCAATGAACAAATTGGCCCCTTCCTCCCTATGACAGCCCTTCAGGTATCTGAAGAGGGCAATCATGTCTCCCCTCAGCCTCCTCTTCTCCAGGCTGAACATCCCAAGTTCCCCCAACCTTTCCTCGTAGGGCTTCCCTTCCATCCCACTGATCATTCTTATCGCTCTCCTCTGGACTTGCTCCAGTTTGGCTGCATCTTTCTTAAAGTGAGGTGCCCAGAACTGAACACAGTACTCAAGGTGAGGTCTCACCAATGCAGAATAAAGAGGAACTAGAACTTCTCGTGACTTGGAAGCTACAGTCCTCTTAATGCAACCTAAAATGGCATTTGCCTTCTTGGCAGACACATCACACTGCTGACTCATGTTCAGCTTGTGATCCACGGTGACTCCAAGATCCCGCTCACATGTTGTGCTGCCAAGCCAAGTATCCCCCATTTTATACCTATGTTTTTGGTTTTTATTGCCTAAGTGCAGAACCTTGCACTTCTCCCTGTTGAAATTCATTCTGTTTGTTACAGCCCAGGATTCCAGTTTATCCAGATCCTCCTGGAGGTTTCTCCTATCTTCTGATGTGTTTGCTACTCCTCCCAGTTTGGTGTCATCTGCAAATTTGATCAGGCTCCCCCGTATCCCTTCCTCCAAGTCATTGATGAAAATGTTAAAGAGAACCGGTCCCAAGACAGAGCCTTGGGGTACCCCACTAGAAACTGACCTCCAGGTTGACACAGAACCATTTACTAAAACCCTTTGAGTGCGGCCATCGAGCCAGTTGCAGATCCACCTAACAATTGCCCTGTCTAGCCCATATTTTTCCAACTTCCTAATTAAAATGTCATGTGGGACTTTGTCAAATGCTTTGCTGAAGTCAAGATAAATGACATCCACAGCATTGCCATGTCCAGTAAGCTCGTAACCCGATAAAAAAAGGAGATCAGATTTGTCTGGCAAGATTTATTCTTGGTAAATCCATGCTGGGTTGTTTTGATCACCGAGTACTTGTCTAAATGTGCACAAATTGTGTGTTTTATGATTTGCTCTAATATCTTGCCCGGGATTGAAGTCAAACTGACTGGTCTATAATTTCCCGGGTCTTCTTTTTTCCCCTTCTTAAAAATTGGGACTACATTTGCCCTCTTCCAGTCCAGTGGCACTTCTCCACTCCTCAAGGATTTCTCAAAGATGATCGACAGAGGCTCTGCAAGGACATCTGCAAGTTCCTTAAGAACTCGAGGATGCAGCTCATCTGTCCAAATGAATTCATTTAGGCCAGTTAAGTGGTTTCGAACCAGTTCTCTGTCAATCTTAATCTGCTGTTCTGCACCATCCATGTTTTCATTACCTCTTTGGGGATGTAAACACATCCCCGAATCAGTCAATGATCCCGCACCCCCATTTGCACAGCCCTCCTTCTGTGAATAGACGGATTCAAAGTAGGAGTTGAGCAGCTCCACCTTCTGCTGGTTTCTAGAAACCTGTTGTCCATCCTTGTCCAAGAGCAGCCCCACCCCCTCATCTCTCCTCCTGTTCCTTTGGGCATATCTAAAGAAGCTCTTTTTGTTATCTTTGACTCCCCTGGCCAGCCTCAGCTCATACTGAGCTTTAGCATCCCTGACCCCCTCCCTACAGGACCGGGCTACCTGCCTGTACTCCTCTCTGGTGATCTTTCCAGTCTTCTACTCCCTATACTTCTCTTTCTTTAACTTCAGCTGATCCCCAAGTTGCCTGTGGAGCCAACCTGGTTTTTTCAGCATTTTCCCCCCTTTCTTTTTTATTGGAATTGTTTCTGACTGTGCTTGTAGAAGCTGCTTCTTAAGGAGCTCCCACCCATCTTGGGCCCCTTTCCCCATTAGATCATCAACCCATGGGATCCCACCTATGACTCCTCTAAGCCTGTTGAAATGAGCTTTCCTGAAATCCAACATATAAGTTTCACTCTGCACTCTTTTTATTTCCCACATTATTCTAAATTCCAGCAGCTCATGATCGCTTTCCCCTAAAGTTCCCACTATGTTGACCTGATCAACCAGTTCTTCATGATTTGTTAAGATCAGGTCAAGGATGGCCCCTCCCCTTGTCGTTTCCTCCACTTTCTGGACCATGAAGTTATCTTCCAGGCCCATCAGGAATCTACTGGAGCTTCCATGTTTGGCTGAGTTTGTCTCCCAGCAAATGTCTGGGTAGTTAAAGTCCCCCATTACTACTACCTCATATTTCCTTGCAATGCCTGCCAGTTCCTCCAAGAAGATAACCTGGTCCAAGATAACCTGGGAAGCTTCAGGGCTGAGCAAGAATTTGGATCTTCCAGGTCTAAGTTCAAGTACTAAACCATTACAATTGGTGCTTACCAATATTTTACAATGTCACAACCCGCCTCCTCCTCCATGGTGGGTTTCAATACTACTGGTGGAGTTGGGGAGGCTTCTTCCGGGTTGTAGCAGACCAGCAACCCACTCTACTGCCCTTTGTTGGTCTTAAAATGACCCACAGAAATCTCTGAAAGCCACATCTGCTTTTCAAAGCAGACCACATCGTCTCAGAAAACCAGAATTGGGTTTTGGAGGCTTCTATGGGCCACTAATATAGAAATGCTGTTGGTTGGTTGGGAGCCCAAAGGAAGCTAGTAGATTTGATCCCTGCCCTGGTACAAACCAAAAGAAGTCTCCTGGGCAATGCAATGCTCCCAAAATAGCTTCAATTTTTTAGTCATTTAGGTGCAAAGGCACACAGAAGGGCCCAGCCCATGATCTACCTTATATAAGCTTTCAACCCACCAGTGTGTTGTGACCCACACTTTGGAAAAAGCTGCACTACTCCATCCTATCACTCTTTAGAGGGTGTTTGCTAATAAATTGCAACATTACTTCCTCAAATGGTAATGGTAAAAATTATTTTTAAATGGTAAAAATTACCTCTTCAAATGGTCTCAAAGGGTAATGAAAGATAGACCATTTGTTGTGATACATGACCCTGTATCACTGCAAAGAGCTGTGAAGATATAACCCATTTCTTCTCTTCAAGTACCTTTTAATGGTAAATATATCAACTTGTATTTACTGAAGTGCTTCAAATAAGGAAAAACATGATTCTGTCATATCTCTTTAGGCAATGCTTTGTTTGATTCCATTTATTTTGCAATTGAGATCTGACTACTACCACAACATTTTGAAGAGTAACAATCTGAAAGAGATTTATTGTCTAGCCCAAAATTACTAAATTGTTTCAAAAATGGAGTTATTGCTTAAATGTATCTTTCTTTCTTGAGCACAGAAAGCTTATTTAATGTGAAATGGAACACATTCTTCTATCTGACCTCGCAGATTGGCGTAGGAGGGATGGTGTGTTTAGTAATTTCATGTTTTAAAAAATGGTCACTTGGGTATAATAAAATAATTAATAATAAAATTTAATAAATTTAAGCCCCAGTTTTCATTGAGGGATGCAATGGTCAGTAGAATGTCAGATGTCAGCGAGTGGCAGAAAGACACAAGCACTGTTGTGTGGACCACTGTGAGCTACAGGAAGCAGGACTAGATGGGCCCTGGATCTGATCAAGCAGGATTTTTCCTGTGTTCTTATTATACCTGAATTCCTTCTAGTTAAAAAGGTAGCTGTGCATGTCTATGCGACTTGATAGCTAATGATCAGGTTATGCCTTGACCATGTCCCTGAAATACAACTCATAAAGAATAGTCTTAAATCCAATAGGAAAATTGGAAAACAATAAGAGGGAAAGATGGCATATTTGTGCTCTCCTAAAGATAGGAGAAACATTCATTTCCTGAATTAACATTTCCACATAGTAAAACAACAACAGAGGACTGGTATGACATAAGATAGTTTCAACATAGGCTTATCAAATTAATCTCCTGGGGACTTTACTTCCCTGATAGGCTGAAAATGCAGAAAAGAACAAGGAAAAATAAACATAAAAGTGAAAACCCTGAAGGTAATCTTATCCACATTCCTCAAACACATCAAAAGTGGTTCAGTGTCACACCTACCTGCAATCCCTTGCAGCAGCCCACAGACATTAAAAATACTTTTCTTCATAACACTCTGTACGCACATGGTGAAAACGGACACAAATGCGACAGCACAGAGTATCAAGATCCCCATGGCAAGGAAAATAGCAGTAGCCTGCCAGAATCCACTGGCAATCTCATTGAAGTTCTCTGCGTAAGGGCCACAAAGCGTGTCTTGCCTGGAAACCTGCATGTACGGGATTCGGATGCAACGCCCATAGATTCCCAAGGTTGGATGGTAGGGTTCCAGTGATCCTCCTGTCCCATTGTCTGTGTCCTTAGAGCTGCTGGGTTTTTCCTTGCCGATGAGCCAATCAGCACTCATGAACGCTATAAGCTCTGCAAACGCCACAACAATACTCAGGAGAGTCCACAGCATTGAGCGGCAAGTGACAATGACATGACACATATTGCAGTCCACTGCTTGCGGCCAGTGCAACTCAGAGCCTGAAATCCACAATCAAAAGTAATTATAAAAAAATAGGAATAAATTAAATTAGGGGGTAGGAAAGGTCTGTGAAAAATCTTGTTTCTGCTCAATTTTTCTTCAGGAATAGAAATGGGAAGTATTATATTCTCAACAGAAATTAGTCACAGTCAAGGTTTTGCAAGCTGTCCAGTCATTTGTTGAAATCATTTAGTTTCTCCTTTCACTTCTTTGGTTGCAGAGCACTGAAGTATGTGTGTCCGTGTTAATATTCATGCTGGCACATGACGTTTCAATAGTGTGGGTGGCTACAGAGGACTGCCTACTGGTTTGACATCACATACCTAGAAAAGAGAAAAGAAGAAGGGTAAGGCGGGGCGAGAATGTTAGCAGTGAAAAAACAGATCCGTTCAGCTCTACCCCATGGCTTTTGAGAACAATCCAAGTTTTTAGCAAAGAGCTAAATCAACATCTCATACTGTAGTTCTAACATGGGCTTTTCAAATGCAGCCTGCTGGAGACTTTCCAGACTTTTAACCTCAAAAGGGCTATTAATCTCCTGCTCCAGTCCTGTACTTACAGTATCAGTTCCACGCCATCCAACTGAGCTGTTGTTTGTCAAAAGCTTTACAAGATCCACAGAAACACACACCACACCCACCCATTCAAAATTAAAAAATGACCATTAGTGGCAACTGTCCTGTAATATATGTTAACAAAAAGTTATTTATTTACAACAGAATTGTGGTATTTGCTTATTACAAAAATTTATTGTACATTTAACTTAGATAAATGTCTTTTATGGTTGGGATTGCGCTCTGGTACACAAAGAGTCATCATATATGGCAGAGGGCATGAGTGAAGAAAGCGGAAGAGAAGCCAGGATCTGACAGTCAGATCCTATCTCCTCTCTGAAAGCAAGCGAAGCAGCTCCTTGCTACTCTGGCCTTCTTAAACTTGCACTGCTTAGTGTCAGCAGCGCAGTTGCCTATTGAATAGACCCATAAGGGCTGCTGCAGCCTTACTTTGGGGAAGGGGACAAGTTTCCCCTCCTCAGGGTAGTGCAGTAGCAGCTGGATAAAGTACAAGCACATTAGCCTGCTTGCTCCTGTGCAAGTTAGGTTTGCTCTGCCCTTACAGCTTGCACCAAAGATGCAGGCTGTAATCTTAATCCCCTGGTTAGGACAGCACAAGACCTATGCTAGACTAACTCCCTAACTCCGGGGGTGGGTGGTGTGGGTTAGGCCAGTATATAGATAAGCACTGGCCTCCCCACACCCCCACAGGAATGGGAGATGGGTGAGTTATGCTGGCCTAAACTGGTTAGGATTCTGCTCCCAGTTAGTTTCTTAATACCACAATAGCTGAGCAAAAAGGAGGGATGGAGGCATGGTGAAGAAGATGGATGGCCCTAGCTTTTGCAGAAAGAAAGGATGATCTAACATAGGCAACAGTTTTATACAGGATAAATAAAAGTAAGCTTTAAAAAAGTTGGGATTTTTTATTTTTAAGAAAGCAAGAAAGGTCCCAAACTCTGGATCCACTAAAAATAAAGAGCTAGTTCAGTTCACAACTTGACTCTTGGCAGAAATTAAAAGACAAGCAGAGCTATTGTCAGGCAGACTGATAGGCATGTGGTGCAAACACACCCTCTGTAAATAACAAATGCAGAAAGATAATGTACATATGCCAAAAGAGCAAATCCTCTCAGCAAGTCCAATTTCAATAATAAACCGGAAGGACGGAACAGTAATAAGAGTTTTTTTTAGACATCGCCCATGTTATAAAGGAGGTTAAGAGTTTAAGGAGGTTAAGAGGAACACTTGCTTTGAAAGTAAATCCATTACCATTTTCAAAAGTGATCCAGAACTATTGAACAAAAAAGAAACATTCATACAGCTCCAAAACTTCATTCAGTAAGCAAGAACAAGTAGTAGAACGGCTGTGTGATAGGCAGTGGTTTAGCGCAATGAAATTGTTCACAGCCACAAGGAAGAGAGCAAAGTTTATGTTTATTTTACAAGGCGTGGAGATCATCTGCTTGCTGAAAGGAAAAGTGATAGAAGTATGAATCATTTGCCACATGCAGTACAACGACAACAAGGAATAAGCCTGAAAATAAAGCAAAAAAGAAGTGTTGGTATGACAGGTTTATGCACTTGGTTCAGTTCATATACAATGCATCAAAAGGGGGGTGTGAATGTCTGCACAGATCAAAGGCTCTTTGGGGGTTGGCACAAAGCTGCGTTGGCACAAAGCTGCCAACACCTACATCAAGTTCCTAGAAGAAGCATGCACATTGCTCTTCCTGAAAACTTATGTGTTACAACAGATTTCTCAATCCACCCAAATGCCCAACACAGCCACAGTGGATGTAATGCAATGTCCACTGAATGCCACGGGTGGCCTTCAGTTTTGGATGGAGGGGTGATTTAAATAATTACCGTAGTTCCTCATTATTTTAATACAAAAAATATTCCCCTTTAAAGTGTCTTCAAAGGTACTGTTGTAGACAATGGCATTTTTAGGATGCCATTTGAAAAGGGGGAAATGAAATCATTTATTCATTTATGAATATATTACTCTTAATATATCATTCATATATTAAAAAGGGGAAATGAAATTCAAGAGGGAAACTGCCACACTGAACTCCGACACTAGTCTGGTTTGGTTCTGTAGCACAATCCTTACAAGAATGGACACTTCAGTGGGCTGTGTAGGGCCTTGGAAGAAGAAGAGGACCAGGGGAAGGTAAACTATGTTGGGGTAACTATGCACTACATACTGTACATTCTGGCTGCAATCCTAAGCACTCCTGAACACTGCAATCTTGAGCACTTTCTGGGAGTAAACCTCATTGAACTCAATAGAACTTACTTCTGAGTAGACACAAACAGGATTGCACTGTCTGACTTGCACAATTAGATCTTAAGAATCCTTCTATATGCAGTACAAGGTGCTTGGTTTTCACACAATTTTTGTTCCTGGGAATACATATTAATATGGAAAAATGGCTTGGTTTACATGATTGGTTAATCATGTAACTGTATCTGGAATGCGATTCAGATCACAGAGCCATTCTAAAATGGTTATGTAGATGGCCAATGCAATCTTGCCTGTCAAAAGTTGGCAAAACCAACTAGCCATACTAAATATGTTTCCAGTTTTTTTAAAAGGACAATTATACTTCATCTATCATATTCAAATTAGAATGAATTTCATATGATTGTATCAACTTGTTTGCTGGTATCAGATATGAAAAAAAATTGTTTTGGTTTCCTGTTTCAATTATTGCTCAGATGCTTTTACTGATTCTACATAATTTGGTACAGCTTCTCAACAGGATATAATTTTATGTTTGGTATGAATGTATTATTCATTTCCTCTCACACAAAAGTGAAAACACGGCAAAGGAAACAGTAGTATTTGGAATAATATGTAAAATGTAATAGCATTCATAAGAATACTAGTACTAAAATAAATAATGTAACATTAAAAGCAGAATTAAATTTAGTTCCAGAACTGAACTAGTATCAGTCTTAGGTTGTGTTGAAAATAGTCAGCTAGTTATTTTGTCTGTTTAAATGGGTCTGTAATCCAGGACCCGCTTTCAAAGTTTTGAATCTGTTGGTGGGACCCTGTCAAGCTTGCTACCCCGAATCCAGGACACAATGCTAAAAAGGGGAACTTGTCCTAGAAAATTGGGACATATGGCTGGAATCCTACCCACTTTTCCCTGGAAGTAAGAACCATTCATTCTAATGGTACTTACTTTTGAGTAGACATGCACGAGCAGCCATGGGCAAGGAGGCACTGCAGGCAGGAAGCTGGGCAGGGAAAAGAGGGTGAGGCCATGCTAATAATGCATGCCAGTGATAAGGAGGAATTAACAACGTTTTGGATATTCTGACCACGGAAAACGAAAATTATTCCTGCTTATTCATTGTGCTCTTCCATCTTAACAACTTTTAGTTTTTATTGCTGAAAACAGTATCAGTTATGATCAATACAAGAAATCAGTTATGTTCATACAGAGCAAAAAGAAGACAAATGCTTTGATTAATAAATGGAAGGAACTGCCTTATTCAGTACTGTCAAAACAATATTCTATCTAGACCAGTATGTTGCACCATGTTATGCAACAGGATGTGGGGTCTCTAGTCCAGATACTGTATTTGATACTTTTCTGAATCGGAGACACTAGTGAACTGAATCCAGATTTTTGTACACATGAAGTATGTGTTTATAAACTGACCTTGGAGAAAAGCCCTCCCCCTCCCCCTCCCACATATACCAGACTGTTTACCTTCTGTTTGTGATTGTACCTGAACCCCAGAGCAACCTCAGCAGAACCCATATCTATCCTTTTATTTCTGAAGGCACTTTCCCTGTGCCCTCCCTTTTCATGTACGGATCTTTTAGATGACACATCACAAGGCTTTGGACATCAAATGTCAGTGTGGGTTTGGAAGTGTATAGAAATTACTTGTGCGAAATTTCAGAAGCTCCAGTTTGAAGGGCACAAGCTTCAATTCACAGAAGTAAAATTATGCAAAATGCCCCAATATTGGCAGGTCTTTTTAATTACACAGATCACAAATCCATTTTTTCCTGTTAAACAGAATTTGGCACAGAAATCAGATTCATTTTGAATACTCAAAGCCCATGGATTTGACTATGATATGCAATTGCCAGAGCAGGTCTTTGTTTTTAAGCATGGCATATTTCAATATTACATAGCAAACTAACACAATTGCAAAATTTTGATACACAGATTGGTTCAGAGTACAGTACTGGACAGAAGTACAGAATTGGAATAGAGAAGGAATTATCTGCAAGTTGAACTGGCTGATATATCACATCTCCTTTTCACGGTAGATTGATACAGATAGTTCACTTTTGCCATCTGTGTTGAGTTTACTAAAGTTCCTGGTTCTGTGGATTTCCTTCTACCATGGTGTACCTTGGTAACCCCTATCCTCAATTTGCTGCCATCAGGAGGATGCAGGCTAATCTCCTGAAAGTATTTGGGATGTGAAGAGTTTGTCCAAAATGCAAGTGGAATACAGAATGCCTAAAAGGCTTTCAGCTTCTTCAAGTCATACAAGGTCTGAATTCTTTTTCTTTCTTTTGAAAGCACAGGCCTGGAAGTGTATTACACCTCATTCCCCTAAACTTATATTCTCTACAACCTCAACTGTTTAATATATCATCTTTAGAAAACTGCCTTTTGGCTCAGCTTAAATAAACAGTTGAAGTGAGGGCCACACAGAAAGCTGAAATGGGACCATTAAAAGAAACAGCTGAGGGCACAGCAAAAACTTTTCTTCTCCTATTTAGTACAGTCTGTAATGAAACCATCCAGAAGAGTTTGTATCTCTCTTTAAAACCTTGTTTTAACAAGATTAAAACATCTTGACGTCTAAAATGAGCAAAGCCCACCAGTATCCTGAACTGTTATTGATTACAGGATTCTACCATATTCTGAGAATGTTTTGAGCAATCGATAGTAGAGATGTCTGCTATGTTGATGATTTCAAAATTAGAACCATTTCAAGACACACATATGAACTTAGAGCATTTTGCACAGAGGCTTCCAGCCAGCTGACTTCAATTTGATTACACTTTCTCCCTATTATCCCTCCCTAGCTATATCATGTCCAGAAGTAGAAGAAAATAAAATCAGTAGGGTTTTTAAAAAAAAAATTTGGGTGTAATTATTGCAATTTCTTATATCACTACAAATTGTTTCCAACCTATTTTCAGCATATGATTAAGCAGACATTAATATTAAGTTTCTATCATCATAATCTATCTTTTTACAAAATAAGGTACTTGCTCCTTGTTTTAGCATAGGGGATATCAACCTTTCGACTTTAGTGCTCCTTGACCTTTAACAGTTGTATAGCAGAAGGAATTTATAGCAAGTGCAAATATCTCAGGATTTCAGTTTCCCTTGGGGGAACAGTCTGAGGGGGAGATGAGTCCTACAAATCCCTCCAGGTTTGTGGTAGGTGTCAAGTTCATTTATAAGGAGTAATGCCTCTCTTCTTTAAAGGAGGCCTGGGTATACCTGGGGTCTGACAGCAGGGATATAGCCATCTATATCCTGACCATATGGTTAAGTCCATTGCTATCACAGCTCAGGTTTCATGATAACTAAGTGACTAAAAGGAAAGGTAATGATGGGATTAATCATATGGGAATCTTTAAGCAGACAAAACATTGCCTCCAAATATCTGAATACATTTCAACATAGCAACATTTTCTTATATCAAAATAGTGTCTTGTTATTCACTTCATATCTGAATGCAACTTTTTCTAAATTTGGAAAGGAAAATACCTTTCAAATTCTTCCCCATTTGAACAATGAAAAGGAAAATGAAAAATGAAAACCATAGAAATGTAAAAATCCATTTGATTGCTGATGTCATACAGTTGTGATTAATCTCTGCTTTATTACACATCTACAAAACCTTGTTTTTATACTTTCATGGCAAGAAGGTCAGACTCCTAATGTGATTCAGCATCATCAACATTTCAATTTCCTGAACTATGGATTTGTTCCAATTATGTTTTGTTCTTGCATTTCAAATTCCTTAGGTCTATGCCATAACATTGTGTTTTCAAAACTTATTGCAGATTTGTTGTAATTCCAGAATGTATTAAATCTTGTACTGTAAAAGGAATGAAGACAGCATGGCATTTGGGGAGGGTGTATTTAAAAATATCCTTGCAAGACACACAAAAAGTGTGTGCTACAAGAAGCAAGCATAGCCACAAACACTGGGATAATCTAACTATTCAAGAATTTATCATCTGGGAGGGAAATTAGAATTTTTTCCTTTTTCATTCCAGATGAAATCCACCTTCTTATGTATGTACATCATCTCTCCAGGCAAAGGCAAAGCTTTTGTTCCTGTAATAAAGACAACCTTAAAATACTCTTATATTGCTCTAAATCAGGCCTAAACGAAGATCTAAAAAAAGAAAACATCAGAAAATTCTGTATATACAGGTTGAACCTCCCCACCTGCATCATTTGGTTCCAGGAACCTTTATGGTTATCCATTTTCACATTGTAATAAAGTAATCATTTACATTGGTATCAAGGCGTGCAAGGAATCAAGATAAATCAAGTTCCCTTTCAAGTGGCTTAAAACGGTTTAGTTTCCGCTTATAGGCAATTCAAAAGTGATAATCGCATGGGGAAAGGGAGGGGTCTCCCTCCTAGTTTAAACCTGAAACCAGACTGAACCCTTTATGAACAATTTCTAAGACAAGCGTAATTGTCTGCCACATTGCCATGGTAAGCAGGTTGCTTTTGAGCCATTACTGCTACTTGAGAGATGTTTATCTTTTAAAGAGTCAACCTCATTCAACCAAGGATGACTAATTTTTTCACTAAAAGAGTCACTGACGTCTTTTTGAGCAACTTTAACAAGGAACTTATCCAATGACACTTGCTTTTATCTCCTTTTGAGGATTTCATGAAATGTGACATTGCATTGTCATCCAACAGAGTCACTGCTTGCACTGTTACAGCCTTACTTGGGTGGTACTTTTCTACCAAATTTTGCAGAATTTCCCAATGTTTACAAATGTCCTTAATCTCATGTGAAGAATTCCTCATCCTTATTCTCCTCCTCCTCCTCTGCAGATGAGATCATAACCTCTTGCTGTTGTTCACGACACAGATCCATCAATTTGTTCGTTTACAAATTTTTGTTGAAAACTGTCTTACAAGGCACTGTTTGTCTTACAAGGCAGAATTCCTTAGAAATTTTAGTTTGTCTTACAAGGTACCACTGTAAAGGGATTTATTTCTGAGCAGATAGGAATAGGATTGCACCCCAAGAGCTATAAAATGCTCTGTTAACATTTAACTGGAAAACTGTATATTTAAAAAAGCAAATTAGAATACCATTCTCCCCAACTTTGCTAGCAGTTACCAAACTGAGATGGATCCTTGAATCGTGAATCTTCCTGCCACTCAAAACAATCAAATATTACCAAAGAGTTTAATAGTGAAATGAACAGACCTGAAGGGCCTAGAGACATAAAATACTCTACCAGTTCACCCTTTTGCTTTCAAAGAACAGTACTTTCCAATTATTGCAACCCATTCCTAACAAATGTTTAGCTTGTTTTTGAAAACGTCATACAATGTGATAGTAATAACTTTACTTAGGTTGCAATCCTAACCACCTGTTAGGCTGCCATAAGCCCCGGAATAAGCCCCGGAATAAGTCCTTTGCTGACCTGGGGGTGTCACTAAAGTGCCATGAAGCACTTCTGTCGCATTCCTGGTTTGGTGGTGGTGGGCTGGGTTAGGTCAGTGCACAGGAAAACGCCAATCTCCCCCACCACCCACGAGAACATATACTAGGGGAGCTATGCCAACCTAAATTGGTTAGGATCGCACCCTTATTAACTAATTTCTACAGTTCTTTCAGATACATTTACTTTTTCTGCTTTAAATTACTAAATTGCACTAAAATTCAGAAGTCAGAGAGAAGTTCTATGTATAATATCAAATGTGTTTGTTTGAATACAAATATATTCAAGACTTGATCTGCGCGGACTTGATCGCATGCAAATGAAATATAATTTTTTTATGTAACTGCAAAACAACCGCAGCTTTGTAAGCATCCAGCCAGGCAATTCACCAGACTACAACAAAGTACAGACTAAAATTTTTGCAGTGATAGTCATGGTTGATAAACCATGTAATCAATCTGACTGCTAAACAGTGAAGGATGCTATACACTAACTAATAAAATACTTTTAAGATGTTCTTTTTAAAAAACTGATCTGCTCTACAGCCTTAACATTAAAGCATTAAAAGTAAATTTTGCTTTAGAAAACAAATTGTAAATTACATATATAAAATGTATAAGCACTGGTCCCTGACTTTTCCAATTAGTGGCTCCCCTGATCTATCGCTCCCCATTAGGGGTATAATCCTATACACTGGTTAGTTAGGATTAGTTAGGGTAAGTTACTTAGGGTTAGTTACACTGGTTAGTTAGGCGGTGGGATTTTTGCTAGAATTCTACTATTCCTCCGACTGGTCTCCATGACTCCAAGGGAGCCACAGCTCACAGTTTGGGAACCACTGACATAAGACTATAAAAAGAGCCATATACATTATATTATAAGAATTTTAAAAGAGGATCAGGCCAAAGCCAATCTAGTCTAGCTTCCTGTATATCACAGTGGCCAATGAAATGCCTCAGGGACCACACAAGATAACAAAACATCTGCTTCCAGGTTCCCTCCTCTGCATCTGGCCTTCTGAGGTAGCCTACATCTAAAATATAGAGGTTGTACATATAACCTATGATGAAATTTTCCTCCATAAGCTTTAAAAAGTTTCAATCCTAGTCATTTCTACTCAGAAGTTCCATTAAAGTCAAAGGAGCTTACTCCCATGTAAGTGTGAATAGGATTGCACCCAAAATCTAATAATTTATTATCTTATCACATGATTATATGCCAGTATCAGATTGTGCCCAACTCATGCTTCATGTGTGAAACTATAAGCTTTAACGGACCCTGAATTAGTATGAATACAGCTATCCTTGCAGGATTGCAAAACATTTGCAAATTTAGCAATTTAGCTCAGTGACCAGAATATGCCATGCCAGTTCTGTAAATTCATGTCATAAGATGTGAGGAAATGAAATCTGCTTATACAATTATTTGTGGCTTGCAGCTTCTCAGTATATAACAATATGTGAGAATGTACAACTCATGTGACTTTGCACATTCCGTGATCTATTTAATTTCTAGTTAGAATCCTCTTTTAGGATTTCAAACCTTATTCACATGCTGCAGTTTTCATCAAACTCCATATCTAAGAGCATCAGTAAATATGAGAAAATGGCAGGATGTAACTGAACTGCTTCTGAAGCCTATCAAAGACTATTTTTAACACACTTAGTACCATGCTGTTTCTTAAATTGGTTTCCACTTAACCCAATTTCACTCATTCATCCTTATTCTGCTCTTTCTTCCTTCCTTGGTTATTTTTAGGTGTGTTTGATAAAAACTGCTATTTATTTTACTGATTGATGCAGTACCATCAGGACAACCTTACCCTAGTCATGACAAAGGGCCCAATTCTTCCAAATTTCCTGCTCTGATGCAGCCCCAAAATAAGGGAACAAGTATTCCAACACCTTGAGGAGACCTTGGTGACTATCCCCCCACCACAGGATGCAATGCACTCCCCACTGGCAAGTTGGATAGGACTGGGTCTTTAGTGTGCTCCTGAAGTCCAAGCAGGATTTTGGGAACCACTGAGCTAAGCAAATTCACTTTTTTCCTCTAATTCTTGTGATTTTAGTCCCCTTCTTTTCAAGGTTTTCCAGAATTCTGATGGCTCCTAGATAATGATGTGGCAGCAGTGGAGAAGAAATGTTTTTGCACAGCTGAGGCTCATGCACAAGTCATTCATTTATTTTCATAGAGAAGCCAGATCTTGCTGTGGTTACATATGGCTTGGTTACACTCAGATTAGATTCCTCTGGAATACACTTTCCATGTGACTGTTTTTGGAAAAAAAATCTGGAAACTATAAGTCGTGCAAAATGCAGCATTCAGACTGTTGATGGGAACTTTTTTCCAGATTTTAAGATACTAGCTCATTATAATATTGGCGCATGGATTGTTTTCAAGTTAAGTTCAAAGCACTTTGTTTGATGTTCAAACAGCTTTGGACCAGGATGCAGTGAGGACCGTCTTCTCTCATACAATTTACTTGTTAGCCTTGATTGTCAAGGGAGAACCTCCCTGTTCCATCTTCTACAGACAGCTGAGGTGGATAAGTGGGTGAGACAAGGCTTCCTTGGTAATAGCAATGGAATTCTTTGCCTCTGGAGACTCAGATGACACCTCCCTCTCAGCCTTCTGGCAGGAGTTCAAACCAGTGTAGACATGCATTTGCTCAAGATGCTCCTAAAGTAATTCAGAAGGAGCTTTGTATTTATTTATGCTTCTCTATTGCTCTCCTGATTTAATACTGTAACTATCTTTGATATTCATTTCACGTTTGTTGTTCTGGCATGCATAGTTTTATGATGACTACTCACTCTCCTGAGGGAATAAATATTGTAATTATTTAGGATTGGGGAAATGAACCACCCTTTGGACTCTGTAAAAGAGATGCAGTGGCTTAGTGGTTAAAGGTGCCGTGCCTGTCCATCTGAAGATTGGCAGGTCAGTGGTTCAAGACTCGAGTACTGCAAGACAGAGTGAGCTCCCATCAACTGACCAGCTGCTGCCAACCTTGCAGTTCGAAAGCATGGAAATTCAAGTAGATAGATACCACCTTGGTGGTAGGATAACAGCATTCCATGTGCATGCGGGCCATATCCATGGAGGCATCTGTGGCTTAAGAAACACTGGCTTAATCCCAACACTGGCTCTGTGGCTTAAGAAACAGAGATGAGCACTGCTTTATAGAGTTGATCATTACCAGAAGGGCAACCTGCGGGGGACACCTTTACATTTACCTTTATGGACCCTTTACATTTACCTTTATGGACCCTTTATCTCTGTTGTTCATGGATTTGTGACTAGTTTTATGCTAATTATTTTGTATGTTTTTAAAATATTAATAAAGGTTCTAAGTCTTGAATTAAATAGGGGAACATTTAATGCTCCTTCGTCCCTCTGCTCTCAAGTCTACGCTCCCAGAAACACACAAATCTTAATTGATCCTTACATTTAAATAAATGGAATGAGATCCACCTGTTTTCTCAAACATTAATACCCTAATCATTTTTGTATTAAGAGTCCAATCGTTTGAGCAGCGAGTGCAGACACGGTGACTGCAGCACCAGTCCAGATGTTGTAAAAGGGCTATAAGGTGCTTTTTGACATCTATAGAGCACAATCCTAACCATATCTACTCAAATGTAAGTCCCATTGTGTTCAATGGGTCTTAATCCCAGGAAAGTGTCTTTAGGATTGCAGCCATATAGTAAATGACAGTGACAGGATGCCTGCACCATCATTTGGGGACCACATCCTTCCTGGTTAATGTTGCACTAGATGGTTTTGAGAAAAGGGGAGGCCCACATTCCAGAGGCACTGAGGGATATTTGGAGCAAGGGAAAGTGAAATGAGGAGGCAGATGGGGCCAAGGAAGAAAAAACAGAGCAGGTCTTACCATATCCCAGCTCCCATCCCACACCTGTCTGCTGTATGCAGGCAGTTCTGCACCAGCTAAATGCCTGGTCCAAATAGCCCAATTGGGCAGGTTGGGGCTCAACATGGGAATAAGGAAACAAATGTTCCCTTACCCTGAGTAGACCTCCAGGCTGCTCAACAGCAGGGCTGGATACAATGAAGGCCCTAGTGCCCAGTTGCACCAGTGCTGCCCAGGACTATGCTATTTATTTATTTACTCTTCTGAATTTGTCTTAGATGGTAAGGCTGTAGAGAACTGCACATCTGCCACCATTGTATGACCAACAATTGGGCACAGGCATGGTATATACTGAATACTAAAGGTATTAAAATCTTTCTACTTTATCCATATTTACTTCTGAATGTTAATTTAGCTCATTTACACTGCCATTGTGGGAGAAGATGTTACACTGTCCACACACACTTTGCTATAAAGAACCACAAAGCCTTCTCTCTCTGTGCCATGTATTCAGCCCCCAAAAGGTAAAAATAGTTCTGTTGTATAGTGTATGGTGTTGTATAGCTGATTTTTAAAAAATTATGTTTTAGTAAGGCTGCAATCCTGAACACATTTTCCTGGGAGTAAGACCAATTGAACACAATGGGGCTTTCTTCTGAATAGATATGGTTAGGATTGTGCTCTAAGTCTTTTAGTTGTTTGTGTGCAAGGAAAAAATAGAAAAAAGAGGAACAAGAAAGGCATCTGAACATGAAACAAACATGTGTATTTAGGCTTGAAGTGTAAATTTGGCCTTTTATTCATTTTATGTCTGCTTAGTCTTGGGCTATTTTTGTTAAAGAGCTGGGCACCTGGAAAGAGACAATATGTAGGAAGCAATTAAAGACCAAGCAGGCTTGCAAAGGAAAGAAACAAACAAAAGAAGACACACAGCTGTTCAGATGGTAGAAGAGTAGTGAAATAATTCTGCAACAAGCACTTGACACAAGGTGGATGCAATTATAAGGAATGGAGGGGGGAATCAGAAATAGCAGGTGGTAAGGACAGATTACCAAATCAAATCAGAAATGTACTCCAGTGCAGTGAACAGGAAAATACAGTATTTCAGGAAAATATTCAAGTAACACAGGGCATTTCAAGAGATCAAAGCAAAGAAAGGTGATGGAAATGAACTCAACAAGAGAGGTCAGCATTCCCATCACCCTCCACCACGTGAGGGCAGTGTTAAGTCAACTGAATGCTGCTCATAACAGCAGTCCATCACATCCAGGTCAGATGCCCATGATACCACCCTTCCAAAAAAATGTTGCCTGCTTGCCTAAAAGCATGAATTGTCATCTTGCTGCCATGGAGTGTCCAGAACTAATGGGGCCTTCCTTGCTTATTGTGCAATCCATGTCTACTCAAGAGTAAATTCCATTGAGTTCAATGAGGCTTACTCCAAGTGCTCTTAGGATTGCAGCCATTCTTTCTTTTTTCTTTCTATCTTTTTCTGTCCTCTCAAACATTGTTATTACACGATATGGATAAGAGACAGAAATATACACGCACAAGGTCACTGAACTAGAACAGAATGCCAGCTTTTCTGTTAATATAAGGGAAACATTTATGACAATAAATTATGTCAACCAAAATCATGGGTTGCCTTGATGATAATTTTATATCAAAGGATAGGGTTCTGCATTAGAAAACTCAAATTAAACTCTGAGTAATAATTTTGCTCAAGTTCTTAAGTTTACAAAAAAGCTTTCTTGAGTGGGTTACAATAAAAGTGCATCCCACTCAAGAAAGTCCAGATCGTCTCCATTGTGGTCATTTGACTCAGATTAATGGATACAAGGTGCTGTAATGCTATGGAACCACAATCTCTCCGGAAGACCACCCAGAGGGATGTAATTAAACACTAGAGAATAAGCATCCTCCTACAAAGCAGGAATGAAGAGGTGAAGGTCTAGTGCAGATATTGCAGCTGTGTGAGGGGAAAAAAAAGAGGATGTGAGGAGTAAGAAATGAAGAATAAGGTATTGCAGTTATGCTCTGGAAAACTCATGGAAGAAAACTGTAAATTAGAAACAAAATAAAAATGCAGAACTTTAGTAAAGTAGTTGGTGCTTCATAGAGGAAGCAAAATAAAGTGGGTGAGGAAATGGGATACTTGCATCTTTAAGCACTTTTTTGGATACAAGTTCTACCGTTGTCAATAGATCTTGGCGTGAATTGACATTGAGAACACGAAGAATATATTATTAGCATGAAATTGCCCAAAGAATCATCCCTGCATATTTAAAAAATATTTGACAGGTTAGGAACCTGTCAAAAGTCAGAAACCACCAACCCTAAAACCACCCTAGCAAACTTTGAAAAAACGGAAGTAGCTTCTACAGGCTCCTGAGGGCCATTCCAGGGCTCGCAAAGGCTCACTGAGGCAGGACCAACCCCTAGAGGCTCTGGTAAGTTCCAGGTTTTTAGAATTGCTCCAAACGAGTGCAAGGGTGGCTGGAAGAGCCCAAACTGCAACCTACTGTGCTAGGGCTCACAACTGACACACTTTGTGAAGCACTGGATTACTCTTATATCTGAACTGATGATAGATGCTTTTGATCAACAATTACATGCTTTTCAATAATTTATTCTTTATTAAAAATGAAGTACAGTATAAGGTCTCACTTATATGGAAGAAACAGAGAAAGAAAGCCACGCACACAACATCTGGAAATAATTAAAGTTCTTCAGTTAAAAGAGTTTAAAAAGCTCTACCTTGCTTGCTTCTCTCTGTAGACATCATCGTTATTCCAACAGTACAACAAACACTTGATGTTGTAAGATCTAAGATGTTGTGTGTGATTTTGTGTGTGTGTATGAGTGTGTGTGTTATTCCCTATCATAAATTCATCATGAACTCATTTCATCTTATAAATGGTTTTACTCTGAAATGTGTAATTTATTTTACATATGTTTATGCTTTACTTTAGAAAAAAATCCCACATAGCTTTACTGCCCTCCACCAACTTTAAATGGCATACAGTATGGATACATATGCGTTTAATTTAAGCCTTTAAACTCTACATTCACGTACAAGCTCCAAGGGAAGCAAGTTACACTGTGATATTTATTACATCCGTATACACATTATATCCAAAAGATGCTATGTCAGAAACAAGCAAAAATAAATATAATTTTATTATAGAGAGCAGAGTCTGAATTCTGTTTGCTCCCTGCTTTTTGCATTTTTAAAATTTAAGTATTCAAATTGACCCTACAATGCAGAGTAACTACGGGAAGATGTAACAGGCACTTAATTAGGTTTCCCATAGGTGACACCGTAACTACATCGGTGTAAAAGGTCCCACACTTTCTCTGGATTGTAGCCTAAGATTCTCCAGATCTTTACTCCACAATTAAGATAGCTGGGTCCCAACTAAAGGGATTGCTTGCTAGTTCCAATCATCCATCCTGAACTGTTTCCCCTCCTCCTTGGAACTGTCCTGCTTTCGGTTGAACAAACCGCAAAAGCAGACTGCCTAGCAACCACCCACAAAGTTCTTGTAAACCATCCCAAGGGAATCAAAGGATAAACCTCAACCATATCCCTGGGTAAGTTCATAATAGGGTGGATCAGCCACAACCCTTTCTGAACTGCTACTCGAAGGTCATAATCTTTTCCATCCATCTGTGGGCTCCCACACGCCTCTTCATGATACAGGGAGAGAAGAGGTGACCAAGAAAGCTGGTTAGAAAGGCCTCATGCAATTTGCATGGGACACAGGGTAAAACAGAGCAATAATTCTTACAGCACTATCCTAACCATGTCTACTCAAAAGTAAGTCTCATTGTGTTCAATGGCTCTTACTCCCAGGAAAGTGTCTTTAGGATGGCAGCCTTAATCTTCCATTAAGATTGATCTTCCATATGATCAATACAGCTAGCAGGTGGGGAAATCAAGGTCATATTTTTTGTGCTTTGGTTCTTTATGCTAATGAGCCAGCATTTAATTTTTTATCTACCTTGAATCTTTGGCTCAGAAAATCATGGAAATATATTTTAAGTGAACGAGGGAGTTAGCACAGTGAGCAAACCAAATTTGCTATCTACCTTGGAGTGTCACAGCTCCACATAATTTAACACGGTGGTTTCAAGCATTTCAGTCTGGGATCCCCTTCTGAGAACGACAATCTGGGTCCCTCCAGAAGTTATGTCATAGCTGAAGTGACATCAAACCAGAATTGACATCAATATGAAGACAGAGATTCTCTAAGTCTACTCAGAAGTAAGTCCCTCTGTGTTCAGTGAGATGTAGGGCACAATCCAAAGTTAGGGCAGTGAGGAGTGCCCTAGCTGAACTGCCCCAACTATTCTGAATCCAGAGCAGAAAGTTATGCTGCATCCAAAGAGTCAGGATGGGCTGCCCTAACTGGTCCAAATGCACTTCTGGATTGTGCCCTTACTTCCAGGAAAGCAATATGAGTGCTCCATTCCAAGATGGCAGAACCCAGTGCCAGATTCCAAGATGGTGGCACCCAGCTTTTTGCAGCCCCCCTGATGTCACATGTCTTGATCCCTGAAGTATTATGACCGCTTAAGTATTAATAAATAACATGGATTAAATAAACTTTTAATCAAAACTTTTGAAGTTCAATGACTTTAAAACTGTTATTCAAAAAATAAGCTGTTATTTTTAAAAAAAAACTGTGAGAAAATAATGTTCTCTACTTGGTCCCAGTCACACTAAAAATGGCTGGAAGAATAAAAAAAATCCAGCCTCACCAGTGGTGAGTTCTTCTAATGTCCTTGGACTATTTCCCTACTGACAGAAAGCCAACAAAGGCTGAGGACACAACAGAGTGAAAAATGAAGACACGGGACAGGGTGAACATATGTCCTCCTTTTTCTGGGACATGGCCTGGATTTTAGCCTTGTGTCCTGGAAAAACTTCTATGTCCTCCTTTTTGTTGTGAGTGGGCAGCATGTAGCCTACTGGTAATTAATAAATTATATGTAATAGTTTTAAATTTAATAAGTAAATGTAGAGTGCAATCCTAAGCATATATATTCAGTATTCAATAGCACTTACTCCCAGGAAAGTGTGGTTAGGATTTCAGCCATAGTGTTTTAATTTAGCACATGAAAGCTTAATAGATCAGTATTTTTAGCTTTAATTTTGTCATGTCTTAACTTTTTCTTGAGTGTCCTACATTTCGGGACTGCATTGTCTTCTTTCATGATTATGACATATGGTCACCCTGATACAGGAGCAATGAGAGGGAGCTGGATTGAAGGGGGCTATTTAGAGGAGATTTCCTTGAATACTACAGCACCCAAAGGAGGATGCTTTATCTTTTAATTTCTGCCTGCATGGCACAAAGCTCTGCTTGATCCTCCTGTTCACCTGCTCCTTGCTCTGAGCAGCTGAACAAGATGAAAATCTGCAGGCTTTGGTCTCTCCCTACTTGGGAGTTTTGTGTAGTTACACAAGGTAGATTGCTGCAGCTCTCACCCTTAGAAGCAGTCTGGCTTATAAGCTGTCTGCTCTCTTGGATCCCTGCTCAGGTGCGCCTTTGCGTTCCAGCAGGAGTTAAACACAGCAGTTCTCAGCTAAGCAGCAGCAGCATCTTCCCTTGCATGGCTGTTCAGTGACTTTTTTTGGTGCTAAGTCCCTGTTCAGCTGATTCCCTGCTCAGCTGATTCCTGGTAAAATGCTGCAACTCTAAGGTAGTAAAATGCTGCTGCGGGTGCAAAAGAAGCCACTTTTACCCCTTTCCCATCTGACATGCAGGGTAATAATTAAAATGGAGATCTTAAGATGAACAGTATACCAAGATTAAGGCTGCAATCCTGAAGTGCACCTGGCTAGCCTATCAGCACTGGTCTAGCCCAATTCCAAGAAGAGTCAGCCCAGTTACACCAGAAAAGCTTAGGCTGGCATAAGTCAGCATAGACTGACCCAAGACAGATGGACTTGGGTCGGCCTACCTGTGCTACCCTAGGAAGTTTAATAGAGGCATGTTGAGGGCATGTTCACCATGGCCTAGAATAGTGCAGTTAGGCTGTATCCAGAGCCTGTTTCCAGGGCAGACCTGCCCCCTCACAGCTCCTCAGAGTTAGGCCACCTAAGGAGCAGGAATAAATCTGGGTAGACCCATAGGGGTCCATGATAAGCCAGAGTAAAATTGGAAGTGATGTAAAAAAATTCTGAGTCTTAGGCCAACTCCTGCCTCTCAACCAGGGGTACAGCACAACTACAACACCCAAGGGAGCAGGTTGCCCTTGTGTCTTCAGCAGCCATTGGGCCAGCCAGAGGCCTTTTAAGTCCTGTGGATATGGCCTAACTTATCAGCTTGGGATATGGCCTACTTAGGCCAGCTTAGCTGGGCCACTTTTCTGGCCTAAAGTCAGGACTGCATTGTAAATGGAGAGCACAGAAGTTATTGAGTACCAACTTAGGGAGATCAAGTTTTTTCTAGTGTTTAGATTCATAGGTTGATTAAGAAAGTTGGGTGCAATGCTGTGTACACTTTCCTAAGAGTAAGCCCCACAGAAGACAATAACACTGATAAACAAAAAAAATCTTTCAGCGGATATCTTGGTATCCAACATGCATTCTAAGACAATTGAGACATGCTGATTCAGAATATGCAAACCGTTGTCTCTATCACCCACCGTTCTTGAGATATCACCCAGTACCACTTTCAGTATCACCCAGTAAGTCTTCGAAGTGGCTGTCTTTCACTTTTGCATAACTCAACTTCAGAAACTTGTTGCACAGGTACCGAAAAGCATCTGAGTTGTTATCTAGTGCCTTCACGAAGTTCTTCATGAGCCCCAGCTTTATATGAAGTGGAGGCATGATAACTTTGTCACGCTCAACCAACGGCACACGAAGGACGTTTTTACTTCCTGGCTGCATTTTATCTCTGAAGGGCCAATTGTTATTTATATAATGGTGCTTCCTATCTCTGCTGTCCCACTCACAGATAAAGCAGCAATACTTTGTGTACCCAGTCTGCATTTCCATGAGAATAGTGATAACTTTTAAATCACCACAGATATGCCAGTTGTAGTTGCAATAGCGTATTTTGTCAAGAAGTAGCGATATGGTTTCATACGTCTCTTTCAGGTGGGTAGAATACCCAACTGGTACTGATGCATATCTGTTACTGTTGTGTAATAATACTGCCTTTAGACTTGTCTTTGATGAATCAATGAACAGTCGCCATTCTTCAGTGCTGTGTTCCACCCCGAGGCTTGACATAAGACCTTGGACATCCATGCAGTAACAAAAACTGTCACTCATTGCAAAGAACTGCACAAGTTCTTTGTGTCTGTGCCGAAAGCGTGAAGTTGTTGTACCTGGTGTACGATTTCAAAATCGTTGTAAACACAAATTGAGTTGCATTACAAAAAACCGACGAAAACATATTCGACAAAAGGTGTTCCATTTAAAATATGTATTTTCTGGTGCAAGCAGTTAAGACGCTGTGCCTGTTAACCAGCAGGCCAGGGTTGGAGACCCGGGTTGGCCCCACAAGACAGGGTGAGCTCCTGTCCTTAGCCCGGCTCTGCGACGCCAGCTGGATCCAATCGTACTGGCTCTGCCTTTCCATTGGACTCATTCAGTGGCGTGGAGAGGGGGGATTTGCTGCTTGGGTAACAGCCTATCCTCCATAAAAAATCCAACCCAGGCTTTCGTGCTTCGCATGCAGCATATGCAGCGCCGAGCACAATACCATAGTCTTTCAAGACTGACGGAGGCCTGCCTGTGATATCTTCGAAACCTGACGTGATACAGCAAAACGGTTTTCAGATTTGAAATAAGCATGTAAAACTGCATTATAAAATGTAACCATGATGTCAGATATCTACACCTTGTTGATCAGTGTAATATTTGCTTATGAGTAGGCATGCAGAAACTTGAGAGAGACCACCGCACCTGAGCAACTGTTGATCTCTTTCCCCTTCTTATGACTCTTCAGGGCTTGGCACCTTTTGTTTGTTTCTTTAGAACTTTGGAAGTTGCCAATTAGGTGTTAAAAGCAATCCATCAAGCCTGCAGAGAGGCAGGCAGTGATGGGAATGCCTGCCTACCCTGCTCGGAAGTAACACTGTGCCCCTCGCAACAAGGAACAGAAAAGCAGCAGGACTGCTTCCACATGTTTCCCCCGCCCCAAGTTACTAATTCGTAGCACACCTGAGGATGGGCCACAGCACACCAGTTGAAAATTGCTGCGCTAACATAACACATGTTCCTTTATCAGAAGAACTTCACAGTTTATAGAACACATCAGGCAGATCCCACACTGCTGAAAATCTCGTCAAACATTCTAATTTCTGACACTATATCACTTCGGGGTTTTATTTTTTCCTACCAAATATTCCCAAACTACTACTGTAACCAGTGGGTACAAATGTTTTTAGCTTATAGCCTAGAATTCCAGAATTTCTCCAATACAGGCTGAGCATTAGCTGGTTGAAAAATATGCCACCTCAATTAAACAGATAGCAAGCACTTAATGTTCTTTAGGTTGCACGTATGGATTTTACTTAAACAGAAGGATAACTGGAAAAAACATTTCTTTAATATCAACATGCTTTGCAAGAAAAGAAAATTTGACTTAAAAACCAGCACTTGTCAACCTTTCATTCCCAAAAGGGTATTCCCACTAAGTCTGAATAATCTTTTTCATATTACCAAGGTCCTTCTTTTTGAGGATTACTTCAGAGATATAACTAATGTGTCTTGGAAACAAAACAAACCCATTCTGTAACTAAGGGTTTTTTTCCCTCAGCTTGTCTGGTATTCAGGAAGTGAGACTCTGATTAGCAATCTTCTGAAAAAGTACTTAAGATGGTCTTATTTTTTTCAAGTAAGGCTGGAAAACAACTTATCAAGGCTAAAACAAAAAATCTAGTTGATGGGAAGGAGAAACACACTGACCAGTATTGAGACAGGGGCATTTTATTTCTTAAAATGTCCAATTTGATGCAGTTGCTTAGCTGTTGGTTTTGTGCTTCAAGATGACCTCTGGGGGTAGCGATCCTACCCACAGCGATCATGGCAGGATTGGGACAGTAAGTTAGGTGACTTGGAGTCAAGTCATGAAAATACATGTTTTTCTCTGGCTTGTCAACTCATGAGTCACATGCTTGGAAGACCCTGAAAAACACTTGAGTCAAGGGGCCCCTGACCTGGCACTCATCCCCATGCATGTAAAAGTGAGGGTATGTTCGCTTATTATTTTTGCAGTATGGAAAACCTCATGGTTTTCCATGAGAGTAGCCAGGCAGTTCTGGTCACATGGCAGGAAGAGTTAGTGTCTTCTTTGTTGAGTGGGAGAGATAAGGAAGGAGAAGGCTTTCTGTCTGTCTCTGATAGGAAGTTAACAGTTGATCACTGGATAGATGGAAGGTTCTGTATTTTCTTTGGTTGAGGAAGGGCAGGAGGAGAAATCAAGGGGATTCTTGCTTTATGATTGACTGCAGAAACCCAGGGAGAGAAAGGAGGGAAGCTGGGGGAAGAAAGAAAGCAATTTGTAGGAATCACACTTTCTTCTGCATGGCTGCTATAAACTCTTCTGTTACTTGTTACGTCAGCCCCACTGAATGACCGGCTGCAGTGGGACCACTTCTGCGTAGAGCTACCAAAGATTGGGTCATCCTCGCAAGCCTCCCAGGTGCTGTTTGCAACCCTTGATCCTCCTCCTGCTGTTTGCTGCTTCCTTCCCCACTTTCTCACTGTCCCTCCAACTCTGTTTACAGATGGACTGACCCAATGGGGAAGTTAAAGAGATCTCTGACACACCAACTCCAGTAGCAACTCCATTTCTCTCCATGGCAGGCTTTTTAAAAGGAGGGCAGAACTAAAGTCTTTGGGACTCAAGTCACAAGGTATCAACTTGGAAAGTGCCCGTTATGACTCTTTTTCAAGTCAAATCACAGGGGGATGTTGACTCCAGACCAAACTGAAGCCTTGCTGGGTTTTCCCATCCCTGGATCATGGCTTCTTTGAAAAGTGGCTATCTGAGTGGATTCCCCACTTACAGCCACTGAGAACTGCTCAAAGCAGCCACCCAAAGAGCAACATTCAGTCTGGAGTTGTGAAGGCCAGTGGTGCTCAGTCCAAAATTGGCAATGAGAACAGATAGCAGAATAATCTGCCCCTAGCAGGATCTCTTGCAGAACTGCATGCCATCAGAAGTAATAGTGATAATGGAAGAGAAGGACAAAACTACCAGACACAAATTAGCCCTAACTAGGTTAAAAAGCATGCAATTTCACTGCCATGCATTCTACAATCAGGTTAAAAACATTTTCAACACTGCAATAAAACCTGTGTTTTATGAACTTCTTCAGTTTCCAACATTTGTGGTGTTAAACAACAATCTGGAAAAGTTAGCTTTTCTTAGTGTAAAATCAATATCTATATGGGAAGGGATGTTACTGTGTTCTGGTTTTTATTATGAATTTTAAAAAATTACATAGAATGGCTGCACTAATGCCATGTCTCCACTGAACACTTAGCAAAACGCAATATAAAATCAAATTCTGTGTATCTAAAACATGATGACACTGAATAAACACAGTGGCTTTCAGAGAGGAACCAGATTTCTTCCCACAAGTGATGAAAAGTTCCAGGTAACTGCTAATCCACAACTCAATTAAGCCAAGATATATGGATTTCAGTTGATTTACTTCTGGATCCTAACACTTACTAGTGTCAGCAAATGAGTGCTTACAGTTGATTGCATTCCAATAGCTGTGCCAGAGCAATGTCACAAAATCTGTTTTGCAGGCACTGCAAGGACCTTATACAATACTGCAGGAAAATAAAACAGCCAAAATAATTTAGGGGTTTTATGCCAATCCCAATGAAAAGTTTCAGTTTAACAGAATTATGGACAGAAGGCAAAGGAGCTAAAATTCTTTGAAGCATTCAACAATTGCAGATCCCAGAGCAAGCTCCAGCTATTGAAACAAAAGACACAATCCTAACCATGTCTATAGAAAAGTCCCATTGGGGTCCCATTGTTTTCAGTGGACCTTACTCCCAGAAAAGTGTTTTTGGATTGCAGCCTAAAGTAAATCAAACTGAATAACCCAATTGTTTTTGCTTGCAAGTTACAGCCTAGTCCTACCTTTAACAGCTTGTGTGATGCAAACACACCAAAGGAGCAGAACAGTAACATGCCTTATAGCAGTACCAGAACTTAGGGCAGTGGATTGTGAGATCTAATAGACAGTGGAACGAATAGAATTGGACATTATAGTGTTAAAAGAATCCTGCACTGTGATATCCAAAACCTTTTCAATAATCTTCAGGTAAGTATTTTAAAATAATTCTCCATGTTTATGCCTGAAGCATTAATTTTGAAAAAAATCAACTTTTTCAAAAGCATATTTTGAAAAATTAAAAATTTAATGCTTTTGAAATTTAATTTTTTGAAAATCAGAAGGATAAATGTTATAAGCCTTTAAAAGTAAATGTAGACATTCTAACATATATGTGCTTAAGATCAGTGAAATCCCTGCTTTCATCTAGGCTTCATGTTGTGTATCCACTTAAAAGGTAACACTTGAAATGCTTATAACTTTTTCCCATCACATACACTGCAGGTCAAGAGGTCAATCAGACTTCCCTGAAATGTTTGTTACACATTGGGAAAAAGACATGCATACATCATGAAACATTTTAGATCTAGCATTCACTGCACAGTCTATAATATGTTACCTATTAAAACTGAAACGTGTAAAGCAGCGTTTCTCAAAGTGGGGGTCAGGACCCCTTGGGGGGTTGCCTGGAGCTTTCCTGGGGGTCGCCTAAAGACCCCTGGTGCAGGGGGCCAGCTGGGAAGACCTGGCAGAAATGCTGGAGCTGCTGCGTTTCCCCTCCCCACAGATCCTCAGTGCGCCTGTGGGCTGAGAGTGAAGCACGCTGAGGTGTGAGCATGGTGCTCCGCTTGTGCACCAACCATTGTGCCCTGCTCCTTGTGCTCTACTCAAACGTAAGCCCCCTCAATGTTGTTGTTGTTTATGATAAGTGAATGGGATTTACTCCCAGGAAAGTGCTAGGATTGCAGCCTTAGAGTCCAGTTCTATGCATGTCTACTCAGAAGTCAGTCCCATGATAGTGAATGGGACTTACTCCCAGGAAACAGTGGCTGGCTCTGCTGCCTGAGATCCCAATCCTATGGAGGTCTCCTCAGATGTCAGTCCCATGATAGTGAATGGGGCTACTCCCAGGAGAGTGCTAGGATTGCTGCCTTAGAGCCCAATTCTATGCATGTGTACTCAGAAGTCATTCCCATTGAGTTAAAAGAGGTTTACTCCCAGGTAAGTGTGCATAGCACTGCAGCAGTAGCAACGAAAATAATTTATTGTTGGGGGTCCCCACAACATGAGGAACTTATAAAGGGGTCACGGCATTAGGAAGATTGAGAACCACTGATGTAAAGCGTCCCCAGGAGTAAGAATAGGAATTTTCTACTGACAAACACATGCACATTTTCTGGTGAACATTCTGGGTGTTTTGCTCTGACAGCCTTGCACATGCTGGGAATGGGACGGCCAACATTTTCCCTGCAGAGCTGGAAGCACTGCTTTTTCTGACTAGGTGAGCCTGATAATCCATGAAAATGTGTGACATATCCTAGTAATCAGAATTTAAAATGTTCTAGCTTGCCAAGCCAGATAGTCATTTATGATTTGGCCAGTATGATATGGTTCACAGGTCTCCAAATCATGGCCCTCGGGCCAAATGTGGCCCTCAGCAATCCTCAATGTGGTCCTCAGCAAGACCTTTCCTTTTGGCTCATGGGCAAGTCTTGTAATGTCTCTAATACAATCTTATAGGTAAATTTATTAAAATTTGACATGTAAATAATTTTCCTGGCCCCCGACACAGTGTCAGAAAGATGATGTGGCCTTCCTGACAAAATGCTTGGAGACCCCTGATCTAGAGAGTTCAATTTGACAGATCAAATTGTTCAGTCATCTGAAGTGGCTGAAAAGTCAGAATAGCATAAAAATGCCTTGAATATACAGGAATCAGTCCTTATCACTGTGTCCCTATGGCAACTAGAATGATAAAAAGTGCAGGGTACGGTGACTGGAGAAGGAGGTGGATGATCTGAGCCTGCTAACCAGCAGGCCAGGGTTCGAGAACCGGGTCCCCACAAGACGAGGATTTCCTGCTACAGGCAGGGGGTTGGACTAGAATGATCCACTGGGTCCCTTCCAACTCTATGAGTCTATGATTCATAACGTCTATGATTCTATGATCATAGAATCACAGAACATCAGAGTTGGAAGGGACCTTGGGTGATCATACCCTCATATGTAAAAGATGATTAGAAGACTGGAAATCTTGCGCTATGAAAAAAGATTGAGGGAACTTGGTATGTTCAGCCTAGAGAAGGCTGACTAGGGATATAATAAATAGCACTCTTAAATGCCTGAAGGACTGTCATATGGAACAAATGGCAAATTTGTTCTCAGCTGCCTCTGAAAGCATAACTAGAACCCCAGTGCAAAGTGCAAAAGAAGATATTCTACTTGGATAGGAAAAATTCTTTTGATTAAGGCAGTTTGACACTGGAACAGACTGCCATGTGAGGTGCCCAATAGAGCCCACTGCCGGGTGGTGCCTCATGCCCAATGGTGCTTGCTCAGTTGCCGCTAGGGATGCCCAGTCCCCTCTGTGTGGAGGTGCACAATGCCCATTGGTGCCTGCTGCATGGAGGTGCCCTATACCCATACCCAGTGCAGGATGCCAGTGCTCACTAGGGATGCCCAATGTCCTTTGTCCACTGGTGCCCACTGCCCACAACATGGTGCTGCCTGCCAGTGCCTGTTATGGATGCCTGGTGCCTTTCAATGCCTGCTGCTTCCTGCCACTGCCCACTTTTGGTGCCCAGTGCCATTCAGTTACCACTGCCTGCTGCTGCCCCTGTCCAGTGCCTGCCAAGTGGTGCCAGTGCCCAGTGGTGCCCACTGGTTCCCAGCTATGCCCAGAGCCCACAAATATTCTGAAAATTTTACTCTCGCAATGGCAGGTTCATTCTGCTAGTAAGCTTATAAAAGAAAAGGACAATATCTTTTGAGTAGAAATTACATCAAATACACTACATACACTCGTGTTAGTAGATCTCTTTCACAAAAGGCTTTGAATGTTACAAAACCATTCAAAAAATTTTCACACATTGCTCCATAATAGAATTTAACAACTAGTCTGAGAATTACACTTTTAGGTTTGAGCCTCAAAGATGATGATGAACAAACAAGAACAAAGACTAGAATACTTAAAAACTAATACTTATGCTTGTTAATACTACAGTGATTAGTACATAATCCAGGTTTTTAAAAAATTGCTGGTGTAGTGCTCTCCACTTATTAGCACCTTTAAAAATGGGAAAATATTCAGTTTTATATTCAGTAAAACCTAAAATGTTCAGTAAAACCTTGTATTAAGAGTGTTTTGCAAGATAAGCAAACATTTCTATAAATTTTGTCTTGCAATACAAGTGATGCCTTGTACAATACAAGTGAAAAAAATAGTACCGGCCAGTTTCGGCGGACCTCAAGCACCTACTCAGCCTCTCATGAGAGACCATCCTATGTATGTCTACTCTGAAGTAATCCTATTACACTCTATGGGGCTCACTTCTATGTAAGGGGGGTAATGGAAAGGAGCCTGAGAGCACAAGCCTAACCATGTCTACTCAAAAGTAAGCTCCATTGTGTTCAATGGGTCTTACTCCCATGAAAGTGTCTAGGATTGCAGCCTGAGAGACCTAGACTTGCATGTCTACTCTAAAATAAGCTCTGCTATAATCAGTAGGGCTCACTTCTGTGTAAGGGGGGCAGATTGCAACTGGAGAGCCCCAAGAGTCTAAGTGCAGGTTTGTTTTATTTTTCTTTAGATTTTGTATTTTCTTTATTATTTTGTCTTATAATACAGTATTGTAATAATTCTTATACGAATATTTTTGGGTTGTGTAATGAATCGTCTGAGTTTCCATTATATCTCATGGGAAAATTTGCTCTGATATACAAGAATTTTGGATTACAAGCATTCTTCCAGAATGAATTATGGTCATAAACAAAGTCCATGTGAACCCCTGATAGCAGATCAAGGATTGGGAAGGATATAGGTGCTGCTGGTGTTGTTGCTACTAAACCTGACTCAATCCACCCTCCTCTGGCCCATTCTGCCTCTTACCACACTGACTCCCCCCCCCCCCCCCTTATCCACTGGCACACTAAACTGATTGCTCACTGCTTGCAGCTGTGGCCAGACAGACTGAATTGCATGTCATGCTTTGCGACAGCCATTAGTGGTCTGTACATTGTTGGTACAATAGTTTCAAGAGGACAAGACCCTATTGGGATTGGGCTGGTAGGTGAATACAGGTTAGAATTTGCAGTTCTGAAACCAACCGAGTTTAGAAAACAAAAAAGTATTGTGTTTTCTCTTCCTTCACCTTTAGTTAAAATAATCCTGAACTCCAACAACAAATCAGTAGTTAATAGACAAAGAATAGCCCACAGCCGATCAAAATATTTTCTTATCACTACAGATTTCTGCTTGAGAGAGGAACCATGCTTGATATATCAATAATGACTCAACAATAGTTATTTATCTACCATCTCACAGCTCTGCATTTTTAAACAATCCATCAATAAAAGGTTAAGCAATTTATCACATCTCTCTCATGGCAAGTTTTAAAACTGTGGTTTGCACCTATCAAAAACTCTAGCAGAAAACAAAAATGCAACTAAAATTATAATAAATTACAGTTAAATCATTTTATACTGTCCCAGCAATAACATTTCAAAAGACATGCCAAGTTTAATGGTATTCCATTTGTAAAGAAATGTGTACTTACAGCACATTATTCTCCTATCCTATGTGAACAGAATGTAAGAATTCCTCCTTCTGTTACTTTCTGTTAGACTCTTAGAGATGTTATTGGGATAGAAATTCATCAGCCAATGTTGAAACATTTTTTGTTCTTTTCTTAGTCAGAAATAGTGTGAAGGAAACTGATTAGTCTACTACTAAATTTCAAATAAGTGATTGCAGGCGACATCTGTGATTATTTCTAAAGTTGTGCTGCTAATTCCAATATAAATGCAGACTACTATCACAATAGAGAAATCATGTTGTAGTCACAGAATAAGAAACGCTAAACAAATGAGACAGTAAGTAATGTTTCTATTCCAGCCTCGTGCCAAGTCCATGGGGCTGTTGGTCCCCAGAGGTGTGGCATAGCAGCTGTGCTAGTGCCTGCCAACATAATTTTTCAATAATGCAGTGTGTCTACTGCTGCTAATGTTTCTAGAAAGAGGGGGAATACTGATGATAGCAAAATAAAGATAGCAGGCACCAATAGAGTGGCTGCTATAATGTTCCTTGTTGTTACTAAGGTAAACTCCCACCAGGATTTGGGGATTTAACAAGGTTTCAACATTAGCCCAATGTACCCTCCAACAGCTCTACTGGAGACATAATATCTTTGGTACATTCTCTCTCCTCCTTACAACAATGCCAGTTTAATTTTCCTGGCACCATGGCTGCAATCCTAAAGACACTTTCCTGGGAGTAAGATCCATTTAATACAATGGGGCTTACTTTTGAGTAGACATGGGTTAGAATTGTGTTCTAAGATGAAGAGTCAAAGATTTCTGAGGCCTATACTTCCTACCATACCAACTGGAGCAGGAAAGCTAAGTGGGTGGCAGTCACATCCATCTCTTTTGGCATCAGCATCATCAGAACAGTGGCACTGAATGGGGAAGCGTCAAGCTACCATTGTGGATCAGTAACACTAACAGCACAATCCTAACCATGTCTACTGAAAAGTAAGCCCCATTGTGTTCAATGGGTCTTTCACCCAGGAAAGTGTCTTTAGGATAGCAGCCTGAATAAGTTTTCCCACTGAGCCTACCCACCCCCCACCAGAATAGCGGATTATGGTGAATAGCAGCAACACAGCTTCTCTTTCAGTGTGTGTAACCATTTTGATTTCCTAGATATTTTATTGTGCCGTTCTGATTTGGAGTGGGACATAAAACAAAGTGGCAAAACACAGTAAAGGATGGCAGCGTTGGTTGGTGCTGGTGTCTACCACCACCTAGCAAATATGTGTGGGGCAGGGCTAATTAGAAGGCTTATAGAGTAGTGCTGAATAGCAGGGGAAGTGAAGAACAACTTTTCCCTTCTTTGGGATTCAACTGACACAGACCCTTGTGCAGGAATGTGACCAAAGCAGATCCTGACTTCACCATCCCCTTTTGCCAGCCTTGGTTATGTTAACCTTATTATGATTGAGATGTACAAAATTAGGCAAGGAACTGATAGAGTGATGCTCTTTTCCATTTCACATAATGCCAGAACTAGGTGCACAAAACTTGTCCTATCTCCATTCACCCAATGTCCACTCCATGTCCATGTCCACTCAAATTGAATGTTAGGAGGGTTGGGGCAGATAAAAGAAATGTGCTAAGTTAAATTACTGAAATGGCCTGGAGTTCACAGCTGTAACTATGTCCAACCACTTAGTTTCAATTGTAGTATTTCCTGTACTCAGTTTTGTGCTTTTGGTTTTGACCTTTTTTACTATAGCATACTGGATTCCTTCAGCTTATAAAATTCCCAGGTACTTACAGATTTCCACCTGTAACTACCCAAATCTTTTATTACATTTCTATTCACAAGTTGTATTCCTTCAGAGTCAGCAGTTTTTCCTCTTTTTATTGAAAGCATTGAAAGTCAAAAATTCCAAACTCCAAGGCTATGTCTTGCTGAATATTAAGATTTTATTAAATAGTGATTATATTTATGTTTCTGTTCTTCCAATATACAGGTGGGGTCTGTATCCACGGATTATATATCAGTGGATTATGACTCAATGTCTGGAATTCAGCCAAACTTGGTTTGAACTGAATTCTCTGAAGGTGACCAGAGCTGTGCTCCAGTTGTCTCCAGAGGGCTTTCTGAAGCCCACAAGACCATACACATATACCTGTGGTGTGGGACAGAAGTGTCTCTCAGCATTTTTGTGACACCTTCACACCAGCACAGCACTTCTGCTGGGGCTTATGCTGGCCTAACTGGAGGTTAGGATTGCACCTTCTGCCTCTTTCAGTACTAGAGGCACTTCTCTTATCCCACCACAGAGAGTAAATGAGGCATAGATTGCTTTCTCGTCAACCTGTGTTTATTTCTTTCATGAAAATATAATTACATTAGTTTACATGCCACTGAAATAGAGCAAACTGCACAAAAAGCATCATAGCCGCATCGATGGGCAGCATCTAACACCACATGCATTGTGGTAATGGCTGCCAAAAAGAAGAAGAGAGAAAATCACACCTGTTCTAGACCAAAGAGGATTCATATTTGAACAGGAGTCTGCAATTACTCACCTTATCAACCACTCACCTTATCAACCTCCATATACTAACTTCAAAATTACATTGAAACCAAGTCAGTCAGAAGCAGCCTCTTAATTAATATTTAAATCCCAAATATTTTACAGTTCTGTACTGGTATAGCAGCAGGTATTATAAGTAACCATCAGACATGCTTACTTTCAACACTACAGAGCTCAAAGCATGCAGTGCAGATTGCATATATGGACAATAACTAAGCTTTTTTAGCTCACTTAAGACCATGACCCTGAAGAAATCATCAAGAGTGAAAAATGGAAACAATATACATACCGGTAGTTAACTCCACCTGGAAAGAGAAATAACTTCTTCTTTATCTGTTTAAATTATTCCCACTCACTTTTGCTTCTCAGGGAGACAAATGGAAATAGGTAGATATCTGAACAAAAATAACTCAGTTTAAAATGCAGATGTTTGGGAAATCATTGAAAATAGCTCCTGCCACTAACTCTATCACATTTAACCCTTGCTTATCTGGGCAAAGAAGTACAGTGGTGCCTCACATAAACAGCTTAATTCATTCCGAAGGCATGCTCTTTAAGTGAATCACTCTTTAAGTGAAGCAGATTTTTCCATAGGAAATAATGGAAACTCAGACGATTGGTTCCACAACCCAAAAAATATTTATATAAAAATATTAACTGGATGTAAAAACAATGACAAAACACTGGAATTGAATTCAAAACATGCATTCAATGTGCGTGATCCTATGAAGTCTACTTAGGCTGCAATCCTAAAGACACTTTCCTGGGAGTAAGCCCCATTTAACATAGTGGTTAAGAGGCTGCAATCAAAGACACTTTCCTGGGAGTAAGCCCCATTTAACACAATGGGGCTTACTGCTGAGTAGACATAGTTAGGAGATTGCAATCAAAGACACTTTCTTGGGAAGCTTAACTGGGCTGCTGCTGGAGGTTCAAGGTGGTCAGTGGGGGCACTTCAGGGCAGTTAGGGGCAGCTGCCTCTGGCACCTCCAGGCAACTGCCCCCAAGTTGGGGGCAGTTAGAGGCAGCAGCGCTGGCCAGCAGCCCTTTTAAAGAGTCTCCATGCAGAGCATCAGGGCTGTATAGCACGCGTGCCCATAGCGTGCTTGCTTGTTAAGTGAAGTGGAACTTGTTATGTGAAGCAAGATTTCTTGGAAATTTTTGCTTATGTGAAATGCTTGTTAAGCAAGGTACCACTGTACTTTTTAAGTGCAGTTTTCTTATATTTCAGTGGTTGCCAACAATTGGCAGCCCATTTCCATAAATTGTACCTTTCATGATAGCTAAAATTTTCTAGTTAATATAATTGCTGTTATTTCAAATTTATGTTTTCAATTTCTGATCCAAATTGGATAATGCATGAATTGATGACCAGAAACTAGCCATTGCTGTGGCATTCCTTCCAAGCTTTACAGTTTGACTCTGTTGGACCATTTCTCCAGCATCTAGTGGCTTGTTTCTAGGCCCAATTCATGGGCATTTCTTACAGATGAGATACTGAGGGACCTGGGAGACTTTTATCTGACCTGTAACCTGCAGTTTGATAATTTAATTTGCCATTTGGTCCTTCTGATGTTCTATTGCTTTTATGTATGTGTTGTTATGTTTTTAACCTTCTCAGGAGTACCAGGCTCTTATCCAGGGAAAAGGTGATATGTAACTATTCTAAATAAATTTAAAAAAAACTTTATTACTAAAATATGTTCTATTTAGATCTAGAATATTTCACCTTCATTTCATTCCTTAAGGATACAAAAGTAGTACTGATATAACATGGCGCAGATTTCCACTAACTGCTGTGGTCCAAACGGTTCTTATGTCTAACTGTTTCATACTACTACCAATTTGTGAAACATCTAAGAAAATATATGCACTGGACAAAGTACATAAGATGATAGGCCCTGTTCACTAGACTTATGCTCTAATTTTATACAATTTGCAGAACAAGCTTTGTTAACAAAGCAAATAACATCAGAATTCCCTCCAAAATTAGCAATATTACTTTTGGATTCAAATATAATTTATTTAGGGCACAATCCAGAAATGCACTTGGGTTACCCTATCTATCACTGGGCTGACCCAATGCAAGATGGGCCACCCACTCTAGTTACTCTGGAAAAGGCTTAGGCACCCTAAGGCAACATAGGCTGCCCCAAGAGAGGTGTACCTGGGATGCCCTGGCTGGGGAAGCTTAGGTAGTTCAGGAGAGGCATGTTGAGGGCATGTTTAGCATCGTCTAGGGCAGAACAATTACTCTGTATCCAAAGCCTATTTCCAGGGCAGAAATGCCCTCTTCCAACTCCTCAGAGTTATACCACCTCAGGAGCAGGTATAATAATGAGTAGATCCATAGGGGTCCATGATAAGGCAGAGCAAGAATGGCAGTGTTGACCAAAAATCTGAGTTCTTGGCCAGCCTAGCTGCAACCCCTGCCTCTCAACCTCAGGATACAGCAAAACTACAGCAGCCCACTCCAAGAAGCCCCTTGTATTCACTTAGACTGTACTGGCAGTCTCATCAGGGACTCCATAAGACAGGCACCACAGCTGTTCCTTGTTCAGTTTGACCTGAGGGGCTCTCCTCAGGAGCAAGCTCTCCCCAGGTGTCCCTGACTTGGTGCCTACTTAGCATGCTCTGGAGCAACTAGGGCAGCCTAGGCTTTCTGATTCTCTGGATGCAGCATAACATTCTGGTCTGGATTCAGAATAGTTGGGGCAGGCCAGCTAGGGCACTCCTCACTACCCGAACTCTGGATTGTGCCCTTAGTGGATAATGAAATAACAATGTTTTAGCAAGAAGCACAATAGATAAACATGGTCTCTTCTCCTTTAATTTCTAAGAAAGCATTTCTTCATACTATTAGAACACCTTACTACAGATGCAGCTGCTGTCCCTTATAAGGGTGGAGTTAGTGTTTGTCTTGATTTGCTATGGGAAGCAAAAGCCTTCCAGCTGTACAAATGGCGCTCTGGCTGTGCTCCACATAAACATTTCCACCTGGTCTCAACAGAATGAGTAGGAGGCAAAGAAATGATGTAATTTCCAAAGCACTGGTAGAGACAAAGCCAGACAACCAATCAATCAGACCCCAGCAAGCCCATACACAAGCCCTCTCAAATTACCACTTCACACCAAGAACCTGCTGAAAATGTCCCCTTTTAACATCTGCTAATCAGATTGCTTCTAATGAGTTTATAACAATTAAAAAAGTTATAAAGCAATATGGTAAGAAGGTGGATATTACATATTGACGGCTGGGCATTTAACAAAACAGATTGACTATATCTGAAACAATGACAGCGTTTGAAATCAAGTTATAAAACGGTGAGAACAACACTTTCATAAATCTGACTCTTCTACTCATTTGCAGCTCCTACAGAACAGTCACCAGGATCAAAGGGGATGGTATCGAAATCCATCACCCTCAGATCTACCCCTTTCCACTGCCTCTTCACTACATTTCATCCTCTCCACTCCCTGTTGATGCCTTACCTGCTCTGGTAGGTCTTGACAAGAACAGATTCTTCCAGAAGCACTCCCAAAATGGCACTGATGGAGCTCTATGCACTTTGTTGACAACCACTTGACATAAATGGCTGCATGTGACAGTCTAATCTGTGGTGGGTTTGAGTTGTTAAGCTTTCACAGACTACTTCACCAATCTACTAAGCTACAGGTCACCAAACCTATGCTATAATCAATGTTAACAGGAGGCATCTGCTAGGCACCTGCCCAGAATGTGACAGAAAGGGGAGAAGGTGCATGGTAGATTTGAGGAAATAAGTACATAATCATGGTCTTCAATTATATCTGAAGCCAATCTTACACAACTAGTCTCTAAATATTTTAAAAGGTAAATGAAGAGAAGCTCAATGCCTTCTTGCTTCACAAAGGATGCTACTGTACTTTAAACAGTCGGAGAACAAGCAGAGATTTGTGGTATCTAAAAAGATGGATAAGACCAACTCTGAAGTGACTTAGGCTGCAATTCCAAACACACGTTCTTGGGAGTAAGACCCATTGAACACAATGGGCTTACTTCTGAGTAGACATGGTTAGGATTACGCTCTATTGCTTAAGTAAATCCAATGCTGCTTTTGAGACAAAAGAGTTATTGCAGGAAGCAATACAGTAAGAAGGTAGAATCACATGTCTTTCTTTCACTACTGCTCTTAAAAGAAAGTGTCCTGAATGTTTATATTAAAAGAACATAGCATGTGTGCTTCCCCCACAAAGAACATTTTACTGTTAACGTTTATAATGAATTTGACAGTCTCAGGAAGTGACCTGAAATACATCCAATCTACAAGAAAGAAGATCTGGAAAACTAGTTCAATAGCTTTTTCAGTACCCTGTATTGAATTTCCTTTTGTTATTCCCAGCACTGACTTTTCCCTATAAACAAACAAAAAACATTATCTGGCGGGAAGAATGTTTCCCTTATTTAACCAACATTTCAAATCTTTAAAGCTACTCAGTTGAATTTTATAATTCAAACAGTACCTTCTTCCACCACAGACAAAAATATTCTATGAACATATTTTATTTTGAGAGACATTGCTGTTTTTCACATAGTTTAAAAAATATCTAACAAAACTATAACTGAGTTGCATCAGTTAACAAGTAGAATATGGGCCACTTAAAACTGTGTTTTAAGTGAAATCTCATTTGCAAAAGTAATTAATAAGAAAGGGGGCTCGTTAATAATAGCCACAATACATATCTGTTATTTTTTCCTATTGTGAGAGCATTTTATATCTATCTTCAACATCCCTTGGCTGGTTTCCATGACTCACAATTTGGGAACCATTGGCCTAAGAACAGAACTGTGCAGATAGTAGAAAGAAGTACAGAGAAATTAGGAAGAAGTACTACCTAGAAGTATTAGGCCCTAGTTGTTAGGCCAAAGGCAAGCATCCTAGTGCTTTCTTTCCTGTCCAAAGGTTACATAACACATCATAAGCATGTGATTCAACCTTTACATTATTGTTTTTTAAACAACATCTGTGGGATTGGAGGGGGGAAACCAGTTTATAGCTGTTGTTTGCTTTGAGAAGAAAACTCATTGGCCAATAAGAGCTTCCTTCCTGGGAAATACCAGTGACAGCAATCCACATTACAACTGTGACCTTTAAAGAATTATTAGCTCTCACAGGTTTAGTTTTTATTTAATCAAAAGCAGCCAAATTGGCTAAGACTTTGGGTCAATATTACTACTTTGGACCTTTGGATCAATACTTTGGATCAATATTTGGACTTTGGATCAATAGGACTTCACAGTTTGCATCTATAGAATGGGGTGATATTTACCCTGCTGTTTAATGAGGACTTTTTTCTTGGGATCAACAGCTGCTGGATTATGCTCCTATAGACTGCAACTATAACAAGGTATGCTTATAGTCATTCTACCCTCCTATAGTTCTGACTTGCACTGCTGTATATGTAGTTTGGCCTCAAGCTAAAACCACTTTCCTGTATGTTCTGTGGGGAAAGAGAATAACAAGTGACTTCTTGGCTCTAATCTTGCACAAGGGAAACCCCCTGCTGTTCATCCCCCCCCCCCCAAATTTCCATTTATTATAAATAACAGGGGTTTTCCAAGCTATATTCCATAAACAGTGTTCTCTTTAAGCTGTCCACCTGAACAGCTCCAAGCCAAGCTCTGCACCGCACAGAGCTAGGCAACCCAGAAATTTGGCAATGATGTGTCATTATGTCATTACAGTTGCAACAATAGGCGAAAAGCAGGGCTCTATGCGCTGGCAGAGTACCCTTGGAATATAGTCCATGAAGTCCACACATTTGTCAGAAATGCTGAACAAACATGCCTTAAAGATACTTTGACTACAATTACTGACGTGTCTCTATAATGATGTACTAGAAAAACTACATCACATTTGAATACAGACTGAATACAGGACAAGAGACCTGTCCAGCACTGGTATGATCTTGCAGGAACTGGACCATAACATGTTCCATTCCCTGAATTTTTTACAACAATCCACAGTGATCATCAACAGGAAAGTAAATGTGGCATAGATTCCCTAATGTTACATTTGGAAATCTCAGATGTTAAAATTCTGAACAAGTCAACATCTGCTCTTCCTATGTCATAAATCTAACAACCCCACTGTACAAAAGTCAGCTCTTTTTCTGGACCACTTACAGCTATGATGCACAGCAAACAGTATTTACTGTGTTATTCAATTGAGTACTATGCATGCTTTTGGCTACACAGCAAAGAGGTAGGTAAGTGCACTGGCATGTGCGCTTTAAAGAAAAGGCTGCTCTGATTTATTGTTGGTAATTAACTAGTAATTTTCTGCAGGATGCAAGATGCTGATCTCATCTCACACAACAACCTGAAATATACTCTGGGGATGAAGGTGCTTACAATATTAGAGTTATAACCTTCTAAGATTGGATAAAGTCCAAGATGAGATCAGCGCTGTCCCACTGCTTAAGGTTGCTGTTTTCCAAATATCAAATGTTTATTCTTGTAATGTGAGATGTATTTTAATAGTTTCCAAAAAATAAAAATACATATTATAGAAGAGGTATTAGCAAAATCCTCCATGAAATCAAAATAAAAAGCATATCAACTACAAGGGAGAAAAATAAGCAACATGTGATAATCTTAACAGTGTCCTAACTTCAGTAAGAAATCTGACTCCAAGCACACCCCTTGGAAGTAACTGCCACTGAATTCAAGGCAGCTTCCTTATGAATAAACATGATCAGCATCAGAGTGTTAATATTTTATATTTCTCAGTATGCAAACAAAATTAGTACAAAAAAAAGTTTAAGCGCCTTTATAAAATTATTAAAGTTTCCACACATGCCAATCATCACCTGAGGCCTTGCTCCAGGCTCCAGTGCCTTCTGGGGCAGATACTAACAGGATATTTTTGTTGGTTGTACCAACTTTGTGGAATGCCTTATCTACAGCAGATCCCCTTCAGATGATAAGTGAAAAATCTGGACCTGTCTGGACCCAATCCCATGCATTTATCCACATTGCTCTATGTTAGGAGAGGTAAAAGACATTCCTGTTGCAAAGTCCAATTAAAAATATCCATGATCTTCAGGTCATGGTCCAACAAAATATCTTCTCCCTGCTGTTTTGTCCCCCTCTGTGGAAGGCATTTTCACAGAATCCATAATATAACATCACCACTATTCCATGATGGTTTTCTGTTCCATGCTCACTAGGGCCAAGCCATTACAGGTACATGCTTCTCTGTGCTAAGGAACATGAGGATTAAGTTTTTCAAACAGAGTTATTTTTGTCTCCAATGAAATAAACTGGATGTTCACGCAAGGATTTCAAGAATGAAAAATTTGTCTAATTTAAATCAGTGTTCACATAATATGAACATCATTAATCTTATTATTAATCTTAAAGAGAGAGCTTTTCATCTCCCAAGTTAAGTTCAGAGTTATTCAGCACATAACAAAACATCTTAGCTTTACTCACCTGTTTTGTAAATCAGAATATTTCTTTCTGGATAAATGTTGGCACTACTTCCCAAATGCAAGGTAAACCTGGAAAAATAATATTAAGTGAAATGTAAGACATTGATACAACAACCAGACATTCAATTCCAGTCATGCCAATGATGAACGGAATTTTCTAGTCTTTAATGTGGCACAGGACCATCATTTTCTGCCATTACAGACTAACATTGCTATACTTCTTGAACAAATTTCACAGCATAGGTTGCAAACCTGTAACTTTCACTAGTGTGATACATTTACTAGCCTGAAAATTTACAATCTGAACTTTTCACTTTGTGTGAAATCAATTCATTAAGAAATTCCAACCCTTCTCCAGCCCTTGGCATTGCTCAGTTGTAACATCAATAGTGCGTTCCAACATGCTGCCCAGCTCATCACAGCCACCCACCCTTTATTGTGCAAAGATAGCAGAGCTAGCCATGAATACCAGTTGCCACTTTCCACCTCACTCAGTATCTCTAGGGTCTGTTCAAGGCTGGCCATAACCAGTTGTGCATAACTGTGTTCCCTTCCTACTGAGGTTTGAATCTTATCCTTAGGGAACAATCCTGCATATACTGTATCTGTGTACTGTCTTAACCCCCTCCCCAGGAGTGGTGCAAAAGTGCATTATGGCCCTTTTGTGACACCCCCAGGCCAACACAGAACTTCTGCTGGGATTTGTGCCAGTAAAGCCAGGGGTTAGAATTGCAGTGTCAGCGGACTTTTAAAGGAAAGCTGAATATCTTTCTCTGTGGTTTAAGATCTTCTTTCCCTTATAGGCTGCTCTTGTTGCATGTGTGTTTTTATCGTTGGCTGCTTTCATTATTGCTGCTTTCATTATCTGTTCTGTTGTTGTACTGCTTTAATCAATTGATTTGTAACTGGCACTGTGTTTTATAAGAAACAGATATAAATATTTCTTGTAACTGTGTACGACTTTTTAAACTCCCATCTGTATGTATATATACACACTAAAAATACAAAGGGTTCTCGTTCAGGCTGCTAGCTTGAACCTTCCACCTCAGAAACTGTTGAATATAGAGGTTTGAGATGATCACATTTTTCTATTATTAAAAAACCCATTATAAAAACAAACAAGTGACCTAAAAGGGGAAAGGGTATATCCCCTTTCAAATGCCTCCTTTCCTCTCATGCTGCTAGTTGCTTTTTACAAAAAACTAATATGCTAATTATTAACACACAAGATATTGCAAACCATATGTCAAAAGAAGCAAAGGAATGCCTTCCTTCAGCATACAAATGAACCACATAAAAATTTACATTAAGGAAACAGCCATTTGTACAGGAAAATAGTTTCACAACTCGGCATATACGGTACTTCATATTGTATTCTGGGGAGCAAAAGCAACACTCACAGTCTATGTTTATAGGAAACATCTGCCTGATATTTTACCTATGCACCTCAGACTAAACATATTTTCAACTATCAGGAGGTAAGACCAGGCAGCTGATGTATGACTTAACAAACAAGGAAATAGCACTGAACTTTATCTAACCTTTGCAAAACAAGACTACAACGAAAGAAAACAAATATTTGATCTTAAATATGCTAACTTGAAAATGTATATGAAAGTGTTTCATATTTGGCAGCATAACAATGACAGTTAACATTTACAGTTTTAACAATTATATGGTGTCTGCAGAGGGGCAGACTAGGAAGGCATCTGAGAAAATTTGTTTCTGAAATTCTGGAGAACTACTGCCATTGATGATGACAACAGAGAGCTAGATGGACCAATGACTTAGTAGAAGACAGTTTCTGATGTCTTATTATTCAACTTGTAACAGCCCACAGCTTTGTGGAGGTACAGACGTCTCCCACTTTGTTCATTTTCTGACAGTTCTGCTCTTTCAACATCTTTCAACTATACCAGAACTCATTCATTCAATGCATGCTTCACTCTTTCAACCTCTCTGCAGGTCTAAAGGCTAAAATTGCCTCACTCCGTTATGTGACATGGTGATTCAAATTGTTTTGGTGTGTGTGTCAGTGAGTGCATGCATACTAGCTCCAGATCTATTCCTGTTCCCGAAGGCATTAGAGAGAATGCATCTGCTGAAATCTTTGAGTAATTCCAGGAATTTGCAAGATTAAAAATCATTCACAGATCACTAGCTAAAAAATAATTGGAAGCAACATTTGTAAATTTTAAAAGACCAGGTTCGACTTCATTATGGCTCAGGTCCCCAACCCGTCAAATAAGCAGGGGATGCCGGTACAATATAACAGCATTTATCAGTAAAAAACCATCCTCACTTTCCAACATCTCAAAGGTCCTTTTGCCACCTCTCTCCTCCATGGCTCTCCTCAACTGTCTCCCTCAAAAGCCTTTTTGCCACCTCTTTCCTCAATGGGCCCTCTATCCTCTTCTCAACCTGGCCTTTTATCAGTTGACAATCGGAATGTTGACATTTGCATCACCTCAGCCTGCTTGAGTGACACAAAATGTTGGCCAGAAGATGAGGACACTTTTATGCACAGGTTAAAGCTTTTATGTAGAAAGAAACTGTCAACGAGGTAAAGGTAAAGATGTTCCCCAAAAGTCACCCAGCTAGCCGTGACCAATTGTAGGGTGCGGAGCTTATCTCTATTACAAGGCTGAAGAGCCAGAGTTGTCTGAAGACAACGCACACGGAAGGCTGACCTTCAGATACACTGAAGTAGTATCTATTCATCTACTTGCATTTACATGCTTTTGATCTGCTAGGCTGGCAGGAGCTGCACAAGTAATGGGAACGCACTCCATATTGCAGTACTCAAGTCACACTGCCAACCTGCCAGCCTTCAGGTCAACAAGTAAAGTCTTTAACCACTGAGCCACTGCAGCCCTTATACCACTGCATATCTCTAATACTTCTACGTTCATATGGCTACATCTGACGCTACCTGACTAGTACACTTTAAAAGCAATTATAATTTATAAAACACTGTTTTCTGTACATATAATTTAGAAAAACACCCATATACACAAAAAAACCTTTTTCACCATCCTATGATTCATGTCAGTATAACTGAATATGCAAATTTTTCAGTATTTCTAAAATGATCAATTTCTATGCATACTGGTCACAATCCAACCAACAAAGAATTTTTAAATTTCATTTATATCTATGGGAAATTTTCAGCACAATCCTATGCAAATCTATTTAGGAATAAAGGTGGATGTATCATGACAGGTTGCCCTGCTATGCTTAACCAACCATGGGCAGTGCTCATCCTCTTTACAAGTCTGAAGAGCCAGCATTGTCCAATGATGACTCTGTGGCCAAGTGGCCAGCATGACTAAATGCCAAAGGTGCAAAGAATATTACCATCCTACCAAAGTGATAACTGGGGGCTAGATTATTATTATTATAACTTTTTTTATATCCTGCCTTCTTCATAAAGACTCAGATGTGGCCCGTAGCCTGCAGCAAGACTCCTCCATCTGGCCCGTGGACAAGCCTTGCAATGTATCTAATACAGTCTTATATTTAAATATGTGTAAATTTATTCAAATTTGAAATGTAAATCATTTTTCAGCCCAAATACAGTGTCATAGAGGTGATGTGACCATTTTGCTGAAATGTTTGAACATCCCTGGTGTATATTGGACTGGATACAATCTTAACTCCAAAACTGGATACAGAACAGTAATATGATTTAAGAGTTTCTTTGGCTGGGTTGCCAAACAATGGGACAAATCTAATCTTTTTTTACAACTAACCCAACACTATTATACTTCAAAAGTCAACCGAAATACCAAGAACAACAAAACAAAACAGAATTCCTGAGGAAAAACTAAGGGCTTTTCATACATCTCAATTACATGTTGTTATGACTAGATTTAACAAAATAAAGCCGCTTACTCTGCTTAACCCCACTGGCATGTCTGTCTCTTGAGAACATCCCTCAATTTTCACAAGGCTCTGGATGGGATAAGCAGAAAATTCCATGAGTCACTCAAATAGTTTTTCTGAAAAGGTCTAAAAGAAATAGTGGTTCCCTGAATCCAACAGGAAAAACTGAAGATGGTTTCATCACTGCTTTGAAGGAGTTAAAATTGCACTAGTTTATGTAAAGGGAGAAATACCCAGTCTTGAGAAAAGTAGAAATTCAAAAAAACTACTGAGAAATGTTAACTGTGGTTTAGAGTTCACACAAAGAACCTTTTCTTTACTTTTTAATTTTTTTTACATTCTAGGATCATGGGGGAAGACCCAAGTGTTTTAAGTACTGAGTCTAATATTTTCACCAAAAAAATTACAGCCTGTTCTTTTTGTAACAAAATAAACAGAGCCTTTATGGTTTAATTGGCTCTTTGTCATCAGCTTTAGAAAGGTGGTAAAGATAAATATTCGTCTTCAAAAGCTGTGGCAGGACATTCTGCCAAACTAAATCTTACTCACTGAAATAAATCTGTTGGGCATTTTGTCTTGTTAAGGCAATTCTGTGCAAATGACTAATGGGCTACATGAAGAGCTCCAGATGAGGACACAATATTTTTCTATCTTCTTCTCCTCCTGCCTATCCTGTTGTTCCTGAAAATGACTAGCTTAGAAAGAGCCAGTCATCACATATACACAAAATATGAATGTAAATACTCCAGAGATGAGGAGGAAAACCAGTCTGTTTTCCATTTCTTTATTGGTTATTAACTTATCTTCAAGAACAAGACTTACTGGTGTTTGTGAATCTTCCAAAATCTCTTCATAGAAGAGGTAGTTGCTTGCTGGATAATTTTACAAACTCAGAATTTCAAAACACACTCGAGTCTTCATTTTTTTTAAAAAAGTACATTTGTAAGTGATTGCTGCGGGAGTAAAATTTCAAGAATATTTTTGGGCTTCAGTCATGGCTGCATACCCACACTGGGCACCAGCAGGCACTAGGCACTGCTGGGCATCAACAAGCACTGGAGGCGTACCAGGGGCAATGGCGGGCACTGGTACCATGGGGCATTACCAGCTATCAAATCAGTTCATAGTAGGTGCTTACATCACAGAAGGTATACGTTCCCCAAATTTCATGCTTCTAGGCATAGGTGTTGTGACTGGGTGTTGATCAGTATTCAGTGTGAAATATAAGACAAAAACATGCTGCCCTCTTTTCACTCTCTTAGGAGTTAAATTTCTAAACATCGATTCTTTTTGGGTGCTCATCTCATGGAAGAAATACCGTCCACAAATTTCATGCTTCTTGGTTCAGGGGTTGGGGTGGATGTTGATCAGTCAGCCATTCTTCAATGTAAAGTCTAGGGATGAAAATACATTGCGCCCTTTTTCACCTCCTTTCAGTTTGGATTTCCAAAAATTGGTTCTTGGTGGCTACATCATGGAAGGAACACCCTCCTCAAATTTCATGCTTCCAGGTCCAGAAGTTTTGGTTGGGCATTGAGTGAGTGAGTCCTCAATTTTATATATAGAATAGAATAGATATAGGAGAAGATTCATCAAACCAAAGGAAGCCTGAATATTTGAGTTTTGAGTCTTGAGTCAATTATTTTTCTTGGGTCTGCAAGTCCATATCAAAGATAAAATACAAGTTTATTGCACAGAATTGTGTTTCAGTTATATACCAAAAGGTTATGCAATATGCAAGTTTTTACCATACAGTGCTTTTCCTATGGGCCCCACCGTCTAGGACAGGGGTCCTCAAACTTTTTAAACGGGGGGCCAGTTCACTGTCCCTCAGACACTGTCGGGGGCTGGAGAGTGAGAGGACTTATGTAGGACGTCCCACATTTTAAAAATGTAGGACATGTTAAAATGAAGCAAAAATGCTTGTATTGCTTTCCTGTACTTAATTTCAACACTTTTGAAATAGAAAAACTTTTAACATGCCTGATTCTCACCCAGACATGCAAGACGCCCTCAAAGCAGTTTCCAGCAACATGTTACTTCAACATATTTAACTTAACATATTTTTCATGTCAGACTTAAGACATATAATTGTAAGATACCCTCAAAGAATTTTGCAGCAACACAAGGAATGTCAGTGACATGCACTGACACACACCATGCGCTCTCTCTCTCTCACACACACACACCCCCATGTATTCTTACACACACACACAAGCTCACCTCAGTTTTGAGCTTGCTGTTCAGGAATTTTGCTCAAGCCTATGCATGTCTAATCAGGTGTAAGGCCCATTAGAGTCCATGAGGCTTACTCCCAGGAAAGTGTTGATGGAAAGGTGGCCTTAATAGCCCAGCTCTCTGCTTGTCTACTCAGAAGTAAGCCCCTGGCAGCTGGGGGGCCGTGAGAGAGTGGCGGGAGGCACGCATGCCAGCCTCAAGCCCCTGGTAACTGGGGCGGCCACGCAAGGGCAGTGAGAGGCACGCGCGCGCCAGCCTGAAGCCCTGGGACGGTCGAGAGAGAGCAGCAGGAGGCGTGCGTGCCAGCCTCAACCTGGGCCCCTGGCAGCTGGGGCAGCCGTGCGCTCCAGCCTGAAGCCCCTGCTCCAGCTGCGCACACAACATTTAAAACAAAATTTTAAGGGCCAGCTTGAAGCTGCCCAAATTCCAGAGCCTGGAGGGGCTCTCTCCCTTTGCACAGGGCTGCCATGACTGGTGGATCTTCGCCGCGGCAGCCTTGAACTGCCCCCAAGTGCCCACAAAGCGCCTCCCAAACCCCCCCCCCAAAAGACCGGTGGGCCGGATTGAGGCCACTGGCGGGCCTGATCCAGCCCCCGGGCCGTAGTTTGAGGCTCCCTGGTCTAGGAAGTTACCCTTGGCCTGCTGGAATAGTACAGTGAAACTCACAGGGGAATGTTTACCTCTCACTTAATGCTTTATAAAATGAATGGAAATGTTTTTAAGGCTCAGAAATCTTCTCCTTGCTCTTTTTGTACTGTTTAGACTTAAATATACAGCTGTCAATTGTCCAATATCAAGCAAAGTCATAATCTGCCACTTATAACAGATAATTGGGGGGGGGGGATTACATAATGTGAAGATACCTGGGAGGACACAAAAGATGGCTGCCATCATTGCAGTCACAGAAGCCTCCTAAGGTAAGAGGATATTTGTTCCCTTACCTTAAGACCGCATTGCATCAGCACTGGAAAGGATCGTACTATTAGTCACACTAATTGTTACTTGCCTATCTGACGACAAGGATGGTGCATGATGAGGCAAGGGAAGCTGGATCAATTCCAGGAAGGGGGCAAGTTAGACATTAACCTGAAAAGAAGGGAAAAACCCTCTTCCCTATTTATAGAAAGATACCAAAGTAGACAAACTAAGAGGCTGTTTACATACCTGTTGTAATTGTTCATTAATTTATACAGCCAGACATGCTTCCATATCCATCCCTTTCCCATAGCGGTCAGGGAACATACATTGGGACTGAAATCCAATTACTATATATTTTATCCTCTCATTCATCCTAAACCATATCTGCATCTGTTGTCATCTCTCAGTCCATACACTCAGCTCAGAGATGCAACTAGCTCAAGGTTATCCTATAGGCTTCACAGTCAAGCAGACAGCAGAAAAATAATCTCAAATCTCCACAGGCCCATGTCTGAAACTAACCCAGCAATTTTCAATTTTTTAAAAAACTCATGGCACACTGACAAGGCACAAAATTGTCAAGGAACACCATCAGTTTTTTTTAACCATTGACAAAGCACACAATGTTGCTGGTGCCAGCTCAAATCCTCCAATTGCCCTATTAATAAATGACTACCTAAAGTCCTGCAGCACACCAGTGGATCATCCATGGCACACTAGTGTGCCATGGCATTGGCAGAAAATCACTGTAAAATCACTGGCTTTCTCATTGATCTAATAAAATTTACAATACTGCAGCTTCCTGAATTGGATTCTTCCTGAATCAGTTTTGAATTCAGTTTTGTACTTTTTAAAAGAAACCGAGGACAAAGATATAAGGCAGATACTGTACTTTTTGTTTTGTACTTTTTAAAAGAAACCGAGGACAAAGATATCAGGCAGATACTGTATTTCTTTTATTACTATTCTTCTTTATATGTTCATAAATATTTGTATTTCTATGAATGCCTACTCAGAAGTAAATCCCATTGTGTTCACGAGGGCTAATTCCCTGGAAAGTATTAGTACAGAACTTCAGCCTTAGTAATTTTCTGAAATAAGCTTTTCTCAGTGTCGAAAACTTGACTATAAATTGCTATTAGCCAATTTAAAGAAAAATAGATTAAATACTGAAAATAAGAAACAGCACATCAAGAAAGTGTATCCAAAGTGTATTATTTCACTGGCAACACTTCATCATTACAATATGCTCAACTGCTTCTTTGTCACCTTTCTTTCCAGCAATCATAATGTTGCTGAGAAACTAAATGAAACCCAATACACACAACAGTTCCAAAAGCATAGTCTTTTGCAAGTCTGTTGCAAGGCCTGTCTGGAGTCTCTCTCAGAACATCTGGAGTTGACAGTTTTTGCATTTGTCTGACTTAACAAAGGATCCCCCTTTCCTCTCTGCCAATACAAGAAAGGATTTAATGCTTCACTAGGGACCAGAAGACTGAAACTTAATCCAACATTTTCATAACATGATTCACAGACATTAGCTTTCAAAGCAGAGCAAGAAAATTCCTTAAAGAAATCATGAACAGAATAAGGGTGGATTCATACAAATTCTTTCCCTCCCCAAATCATCTTTCTGCAGATATCCCATGGTAGTTATTCAGGTTATTGTTTCTTTAGTATTTTTTATCATAAAGTCATAGTTGGAAGCCTTCATTTTGAAATATCTGGAATGAATTTCAATAGGCCTTACTTCTGAGTAGACAAACGGCAACATCCAGAGTAACTACGGGGAGTCCTTGCTCCGGAGTAAGAACAACTTACTCTGGATTCCAATATGAATTTGCCATAGGTTTTCACTAGGTGGTGCAGTAACTACAGGTGCACATAAAGTCTCTTATGTGCTCCTATAGTTGCTCTGGATTTGGGGGAAAGACAGGCTTGCACTGTAGACTGCAGGTGCATTATCTTATTACTAGGTAGCTGAATAAGGGCACAATCCAGAGTAACTGCGGGGAGTCCTTGCTCTGGTGTAAGAACAATTTGCTCTGGATTGCAATATGAATTTCCCATAGGTTTTCACTAGGTGGTGCAGACATTACGGGCACATGTAATGTCTCTTACATGCTCCCATAGTTACTCTGGATTGCAGGAATAGTCACTTTACACACACACACACACACACACACAATTCAGTTTAATTGCATACAGTATAACCTCAATCTGCATTGGCTTTCTTCAAAGAAAGGGAAATAGACTCACATTCAGAGAGGTCTGCATGGGTGAGCACACTACATAAGCTGCTTTAACATGTCTTTTGAAGTTATTGTTGCAGCTGGCATAGCCCGAGATCTGAGTGTTCTGGGCAGATAAGTGATAAGTCTGAGGATCAAAAGAAATTGAGATAGTAAAGGAAATTGGAGACTTTGGCAAGTCAAGAATGTCCAAAAGGTGTCCAACAATTATAAAAAGTGGCTAGTCATAAATTTAAAATAAAGATTCAGTACCTCATGCATTTTCTCACTAAACATACACCATTCTTATATAAATACTGTATAAAATGTTTGTTAGCTATCATAATGCAAAAATTTATTGGTTGGAACTAAAATGCCTTACTCAGTTGCCTTCAGTCAGATCATGTTAATTTACAATTTTGCAAGTCTGACACCTGACTGATTTTTGACACCTGATTGATTTTTGCAAATTTTGACACGTGACTGAGGCTGCAATGCTAATCTCCAGGTTAGGCTGTCCTAAGCACCAATGTAAGTCCTGTGTTGACTTGGGGTTGTCACAAAAATGCCATAAGACACTTCTGTGCCGCTCCTGGGGGAAGGTTAGGCCAGTGCACAGACATGTGCTTGCCTCCCTACATCATCACAGGAACGGGAAACCAATGAGTTATGCCAACCTAGATTAGGATTGCACTATGGAACCGCTGTTTTCTGTAATCGTATGCCAGTAAAGGTACTGAAACTGAAACTGATTAGGATTGCACCATGAGTATGCTTAACATCACAATTAAAAAGTCAATGTTAGAAGTACACTTGCCTAATTAACCAATCTCAGGCGATACATGGTTAGTACTTGTCTTTCAAGTAAAGATTTGCAAATCTGGCCTGCAGATTTTCTACAGCAGGTTTGCTAAATTGGTAAAATTTTAAAGTAAGCAACATTATATACATTATATGGCAGTTTCTTTTAGTGGTATCAATCTTAAATGTTTTAAGGAGTTTTCTATGAAGAACAGAGGAATTGCAGGGGTCTACAGTTTTTTTGCTGGCGTTTGCTGGATTAGCCAAGCAGTAGTAATGAAGCCTTCTTCCATTTTCCTTCCCTACTCTAAAGCAGCTGCCTCTAGTTTGCAGCAGAGACAAGCGGTACAGGGAGGCAGGTAAGACAAAACCTCTAAACAGCACCTCTAAAAAGCACTACCATCACCAGTGAAGGTGAGTGCAGAAACACTACAAAACACCACCACTCTGAACAGTTGTTGGAGCCCTTACACAATGTTTGCAGACTCAAACATTTGTGTACTTTGAAGTGCTCTTTGGAGGACTCAATTGGGGTGGTTCTACATCACCTGCTAATCTCCACATCACATGCCCCTGTTTATCAGTAGGAAAGAGAGGTGCAACAAGAAAGATGATAGGAAGGATGGGTTCCTGGGCATGTGGAGGGCAGAACAAGAATAGTGGTTGGTCCAGGAAAGGTGACCTGTAGGAGCCTCATCTGCTGGATCTAATGCCCTGTGTTGGGATCAAAGGCCTGATATAGGACTTCTCAAATCTGACCCAGATTTGAGAAGCCCCATTGTGCTTCTCATTACTGTACAAATGTCTCCTTTCCCCAAGGAGATTTCTGGTGGCTTCCCAGGCTGCACAGGTACATGGGCAGCTATTTTGGTGTTGCTGTAGCCCACCGTGCAGAGAATCATAGGACTGAGCTGCCCACTCTATGACTAGTATGTAAGTTTGAGCAGACACGCATAGGCTTGTACTGTTAATCATAACCTAAGCACAAAAAAAAAAGCAGGAATTGCTGCATAACTGCCAATGAGTCCTATGATAAACACTTAAAACTTTTGCATATATGTGGTATGCAACATTCTCTTATTTGAAAATTACAGAATCAGCAAGACCCTGACCTCTTTAGAACCCCACTCGATCTAAAGATGAAGAGCTTTACAGTGATATGATGTGCCATTTGCTAGCCGAGAGAAACCATACATCTATGTGACCTTTGCAAATTTTGCAACATAAGCAGATCTGAGGGAAACACTTATTAAACTACAAGCTGCAATGAAGATATTACAGAAACATTATGACTGAGCTGACCATTACATAACTTAACATTCTGCAACTGAACCATTAAAGAAAAAAAATCAAACATTGCTAGTTGATATCCTCACCAGTAGATAAGACTATTAAAGCATTGCTTGGTCTTGTAAGGAAATATTTCTGTACTGTTGCTTCCAAAACTGATGCCTATTGATACTGATCAAACATTAAATATAAAAATCTCACACTACTTAAGTATAACATGTTCCTGATATATTTTTAATACAGCATGTTTCACAATTTAGTTGTGACAGATTATATCTGAACCAATAAAACAGGAACTGAAAAAGCATTAACAAATAAATAATTTTTACCTTTGATTTTTAGAAGCGACTCACAGGAATATTTCAGGAAATCTTAGAAATTTAAGAACTGGCAAAATGCCTCTAACCAACTCTAATTTATACCGCTTAATTCCAATGTAAATACCACTTGATCTAATTTATACCACTTACACTTTTATTACATAAATTGTCACTAATTAATTATTGCTGTATTCCCTGGAAGGGGAAAAAAGTTAAAATAAATACACACATAATAGACTTCCTTAGCTTAACTGTCTGGCATAGTATAAACAATTTTTTAACAAACTCAAATTTTGAAAAACAAATGCATTATTCAGCAAAAAGGATATGTGCAATTTTCCTTCTTCAGCACAATGCTAATGGGATTTCCATTACTTTCCTGTTTTAATTTTAAGAATGGGTTTTCTGATAAAACTTCCTTCTGCTGTTTCTATTCCTGTACATGTTGAGGGGTCAAGGATTTGTTCTTGCTAAATCATAATTTGAGTATGATAAAAATTGTTGTTTATGAACTTCATGCTCAACTGCGGCAGCACCAGTATAAAGGATGCACCTATAAATAATTCAGCTAAAGCCAAGGTTATTTAAACTGTGATCTTATACACAAGATCTTATTCACATATAGCAAAAATCAATGGGACATGTGTATTAACTGTGCAGAACTGAAGGCCTAATGGTTAATGATGTCTTAATACATCCTGGCTTACCCATTAAATGATGAGCCCTCAGAGAATTTGGCTTCATGCTTCAAAAACAGAACCCGTGATGGCTGGAGATGTCTTTGAACGTTTGAACTGTAGGGGAAATCACAGCTTGCCTATAAAAAGAGGCCACACTTGTTTAACTACAGTCAGGTCACAACTATGTAAGGGTAAGGTTCTGGAGTCACTGCATATAGTCCAAACCACCTTAAATTCAGAAAAGATATACATTATCTTTTTAAAAACTGAAATCACAATACAAAAGAGATGTGGGAACTGAGAAAATTATGTGGGAAAGAGCATCCAGGGGCTGAAGAGATTCATATGAAATAAATTCATATGACCACAAAAATTTCTTAGAATGATTACAAAGTACTCACATAATGTCATGACTCATCTAAAAATCAAAGAGCCTTTTCATTATCCTCAGTGGAAGGAAAGCTTGCTCATGATTACCTTATCATATGAGAATCAGCAAGTATAGCTAATCAGCTGTGCTGTCAATTATCTGGTAGAGTCAATTATGCAGGAGTAGAAGAATGGTACCTCCTCAGAAGTAATTAAGAGCATCCTCCAACAAGTCACTCAGCATGTTTAACTTATCAACATAAATCTGAAGTATTTGAGTTGCAGTAATGATCTACTAACACTTTTAGTAGATGATAACGGAAGGTACTTGCTTTAAAAAACAGCTTGCCATTAGCATCTTTTAGAGCGTCTTTAGGATTGTAGCCTAAGAATCTGTTTTTAAAAATAAAGTTATTAAGCATTAAGTATTCCTATCTTCAGGATATTCCAATAGCAAATACTGTATTAAATTTATGTATTCATTCATTTATTTATTAGATTTGTACTCTACCTTTCTCCCCGAAGGTTACCCAAGATGCCTTTATTTTGACTTTATGATGCCAATTGCTGGCAAATATCTTTTATAAAGCAAGCAAGAATTCATTTTAATACATGTCTAGGGAATGCATTGTCCAGGATGCAGATGACTCTCAGAACAATTCTAAACCCCAGTTAGGCCAGCACAAGTCCCCTGCAGTAGCCTGGGAGTGTTACAAAAGTGTTGTATCTCTGAACCGCTCCTGGGGGTGGGGGATTAGGCCAGCACACGTCTATGCATCCACCTTCCCTTGCCACTGCGGGAAGGGGGCAATAGGTACATTGTACTGGTCTAAATTGATTAGGATTGCACCCTCAGAGGCTACTGTCTCACAGCCCAGTCCTACTCTCCACAACCCACCATGCAGCTATATCAAAGCAGCGACCACTATATCTTGCAGAGAGGGATAGTTGAAAGGTCCTTCTCTGGGTAAGAGAACATACAGGGACCAACCGAAACCAATTAAAGCTGCTCAACTTATCCATTTCTGTTCCCATAGTGGTGTGGAGAGGCCAACACATATCTGTGCTGTGGCCTAACCCCCCCAGCCCCCAAGAGTGTTGCAACACCCATAGGCCAGCACAGGACTTGTCCTGGTCTAACTGGGGACACATTCCTCTGAGTAAGACCTATTGAACACAGTGGTGCTTACTTCTGAGTAGACATGGTTAGGATTGTGCTGTTATTCTCTAACCTGGGGGTAAGCACTTACAGTGCTTCAAAACTTTGATTATCTTTAGGTTAGAAAACTATTCTCTTAAATTCTTAGGCATATCTACACTATAAGACTAATAAAATTTATTACATTCACTTTTTATAGAAAAACGTAATGTATGCTTCATACAATTAGCTTGGTTTTTCAAAAATTCAAAAATTACTCTAAACATTTTGTGATTTATTTTTAATGAACTTTAGAACATGAATCTTATGCAGACATTTCGTACTTCAAGCTATATTGATCTTTTTATGGCTCTAAAAAACTTTTTATAGCAATTATGATGAATGCTCCATTTTTGCTTCAGATAACTTTTTAAAGATTCTTTATCCGTTTCTAAATTTGCCTTTGAGGCTTTACAAAACAACAAACTCATTGTTTTTCTGGTTAGGGTACTGGCTCCACAGTACCCTACTCCAAAGAACAAAGAAAACTTAATCCCTCACTTCTACCCCAAGAGCCTGAGAAGTCCACAGACTTGTCATTTTTTGGGCTAAAAACAACTTCTAGATTGTGTAAAGTGAAGACCTGTCAATGGGAAGTTAAACAGCATTCTTATAAACTACCCCGACACCTTCCCATGAGATGCATTCTAAATTTCTTCCTGTAGTTTGAATTTTTAAAAAACATTGTGTTAAATTTCTGTTAATAGATAAATACATCAGGCAGTCACAAATCTTTTTGTGTATGTGGGATAACTACTAAGAGGATTGTCTTTATAACATAGGACATTTTTTAAAAATACAAATTATTAAACTATTCATATAATACAGATACATGAAAATAACAGTTTTGGTAAAACAAGAATAGTACAATCAATGCATTTGCTTTATTATTTTAATCCTAAAACTATGCAGTCAATTTACATTTATCTTGTAAGGAAAAATTATTTAATAGTTTGCTGATGATACTATATACAGTAACTAGCAAAAGGCATACCTGCGTTGTGGGAGTAACATTCCCCCATATGCCATCCCTCCACTGCGCATCAAAACCCCATGCACATCAATCCCCATGCGCATCCACCCCTATGTGCACCATCCCCCATGTGCATCATCTCCCCGGTGTGCACCAACCCACCGGTGTGCCATATCCCCCTGCATGTGTAGCATCCTCCCCAGTTCAACCCCTCCCTCCAAACAACATCCCCCCCAGTGCACCAGGCACCAAATTGGCTGGGTATTGGTCATGTTAAATATAGGCTAAAAACACATTGCACTCCTTTCAGCCCCTTAAGGGGTTAAATTTCTCCACATCGGTTCTTAGTGGGAGTTCATGTGACAAAAGGAACACCCTCCCTGAATTTCATGCTTCTAGGTCTGGGGGTTGGGGCACAGCATCCCTCAGTCACCAATTCTTCAATGCAAAGTATAGGGAGGAAAACATGTTGCATCCCATTTAACCCCCTTTCGGTTGGAATTTCCAAAAACCAGTTCTTACTGACTCCCTTGGACATGGAAGGAACACCCACCCCAAATTTCATGCTTCTAGGCCCACGGGTTTTGGCAGGGCGTTGATGAGTGAGTGAGTCAGTCAGTCAGTCAGTGACTTTTCTTTTATATACAGTATATATATAGATTCAGAAACAGATGTACCACTTCATGTTCATCCACCCATGTCATGGGACAAAAGTCAACAGAAGGAAGACACAAAAAGCATTGAGCTATGGACTTGCTATCTTTTGTTAACCAATATGCATACAATGATCTGGGAACAAATTATAGCAAGCCATGTGTCACAAATCTTTCCCAATGTAATCCAGTGCCAAATGCAAAATACAAGTACTTTACATTGCGGTTACTAGTTTTTATTCTGATTAAAACAACATGGATTAGTTCAGACGTCACAGTTTATTTGGCAAAATTTAAGCTAGTTTGATATTCCAAACTAGGTTTGCCAGCAAACTGTAGATTACTATAGAAAACAAACCATGATTAAAGCATGATCCACACATGTGGTTTGAGATTGATTACCCAAAATTTGCCTTAACTATGGGTTTGTGTGATGTGTGAACTAAGAACTGCAATCAAATTCTGGCTTGTTTTGTCAGCTCCATCTTTGCAGAACTAGCTTCTACAGAAATGGTAGCCTAAATAAACGGCAAAAGAAAGACCAGAGCAGTGATATTCAAGCATTTCGGCACAGGACCCCCTTCTGAGAATGACAATTTGTCCAAGACCCCTTGGAAGTGTTGTCATGGCTGGAAGTGACATTAAAGGTGCCCAATGCCAGATTCTAAGATGGTTGCATCCAGCTTTTCACAACCTCCCTGAAACAAAGTCAGTGGTCTAGACTCCAGACCAGTGGTCTTCTAGACCAGTGGTCTTCTAGACCAGTGGTCAGGGAACAGGGGTAAATTACCCCAAATGGAGTTAAAATGAAATTCCTGGGGGTAATGAACAGTTGCGCTGCCGAGACACAGCAGGGCATGCGTATGAATCTATATGATTCTATATGCATACTCGGCTGTGTGTGTTATAGTACTGTAGTGTACAAGGACCTGATGCAGTGCACTATATTAATAATATATTTCCTTCCTTTCAAATCAAGGGGGTAACATCAGCATATCTAAATATATTTTGGGGTAAAAGGTAAAAAAGTTCCCTGACCCCTGTTCTAGACCCTAGAAGTGGTCTTCTAATAGGACTCTAGAGCAGTGATCTTCAAACTGGGAGTCACAAAGACATTCGGGGGGAGGGGGTCAAGGAAGGTTGGTGCTCCCAACTCCCAACATGCTGGATGCAAGAATGGGCCAGGCTAGGAGGCAGCAGGCGAAACACAGAGCCACTATCTTCTTTTCAGCCAGCCAACTGCAGAAGGGGGAGCCAGCTGTCTTGTTGGCCAGCTGCACAGCGGTGCAGTCCTAAACTCCCTTCCGTTCCTAAAGCTGTACAAGCTGTTCAGGACATGCTACAAGTTGCCTCACTCTGCATGTGGCAAGCAAGCAAGGAAGGGCAAGGGGCAATAGGTGGGAGAGGGTCTGGGGATCAGGGGGCAGTGGAAGGGTAAAATGCTGTTTTACCTTCCCACTATGTTGGTACCTGTTTATCTACTTGCATTTACATGCTTTCAAAGTGCTAGGCTGGCAGGAGCTGGGCTAAGGACGGGATCTCACCCTGTCTAATGGGACCTATCTATCTACATCTATCTATCTACAGTATTTATATACCGCTTTTCAACTAACAAGTTCACAAAGCAGTTTACAAAGAAAATGGAAAAATAATGATAGCTATTTAAAAGCTAATGGTCCCTGTCCCAAAAGGGCTCACAATCTAAAATGCAAAAAATAACACCAGCAGAAGCCACTTGAACAGACACTGCTGGGGTGTGTAGGGCCTGGGTCTGGAACCTTGGCCTGCCAGTTAACAGGCATAGGGCACAATTCTAACTATGTCTACTCAAAAGTAAGCCCCACTGTGTTCAATGGGTCTCACTCACAGGACAGTGTCTTTAGGATTGCAGCCGTAGTGTCTAAACCACTTGCAGTGTCTAAACCCCGTAATGTGCCTTGTCAATTGTAAAAAAAATTGATGGTATTACTTGTGTGCCATGAGCATTTTTTAACATTGTCAGGGTGCTGGGAGATTTAAAGGTTGAAAATCATTTAAAGGTTGAAAATCATATCACGAAGAGGCTCTTAATGAGACGATGAGGTTTCCCACAACTTGCAGCTGTTTGTTTACATCAAGAGCCTCTAGAGACACTTCTTTCACATATATTCCCCTCACTTAAAACCGTTTAGCTACTAAGTTTGACAGTTTGGCTGCTTATACACCCTATCAAGTGCAAAAATGCATGAAAATATGAAAGCATCATAGGTATCTTATCTTGAGGTTTATTCATCCTTTAAAAGAAAAAAATATGAAAGCAATAAAAAGAAACAAGTCACAACTTGTAAATAAAATTGACTGAAGAACTCCAGAGGTTTTTTTAAAAAAATAGAAAAAAGTTTTTGGTTTATTTGTTGGTGAACATTTGTGGAAGGTGAAGGAAATTGTACAAGCTCAGCAGAAACTATTGCATGCCCCTATTATTCTTGGGAACAATGGGAAAGGTAAAGCTGACAAAGTGATGGTTTGCCTGGAGGGGATTTCAGCAGGTGTAGCTTGTCTATGCCATAACAAGCTGTACCTGCCAAAATTTGCTCTTCTACACAACTGTTAAAGCTCCGGGAGCACTAAAGTTGAAAGGTTGGTCACTCCTGAGCTAGATAAGAGTTGAATTGCTGAAGGCTGCATCAGTCAGTTCATGGAAGGACTCAGAATTAGGATGGACACCAAGGAAATCTGACAGTGTAAAGAAGAATTTGTTTATCACATGTGGCACCAATTTTGTCTTATTTAAAAAATACTATGGATAATTTAAACTATTTTTGTATGACATCTGTAATGTCAACATATCTGGGAGACAGGGTTTTTGAATCCAGTCCTCTCCAGAATACAGAACAGTCTCACTGTTCTTGAACTACAACAGAATACTGACCCAGGCAGTAAGTTCACGGTAGGATCCCTCAGCTTTTCCCCCACTGTTTAACCTTACAAAATACAAAAAATATTACACTGTAAAACACAGCAATGTTTACATTCTGCAATAGTAATGGTAAAAAAATCATAAAAGGGATGGAAATTTATCACAGCACACTATGCAGCACGCTTCAGCTGCACGCTATGCAGAATGCAGAGCACTGCTGCTGAAATGTGCTGAGATAAGGACTAGAAGTTGAAAACTTTCTCCCCTGATCTATGATAGTTGTATGTCTCTGTATCAGAAAACAGAACTTCATTTTAACATTGCTTTTGCTATATTTACAGTGAAGAAATGAAATTTTAACAAGTACACAAATCTCAAGTCTGTATAGTGTCAAATAGCAAATAGGTCACTGACCAAGTCATGACAAGACTGTATATACCTTCTGCTTCATGACAGGACTGCATATAAAACAATAGTCCAAGCTCAACGAAGAGGCTCTTAACGAGATGATGAGGTTTCCCACAGCTTGCAGCTGTTTGTTTACATCAAGAGCCTCTTTATACAGTAGCCTGTTCATGTCTCCAATAGCTTCTCCAGCCAGAATGTGTTTGGTGGGAGTATCTATTTATACAACAAAGCCACAGGACCACATATCTCCATTGTTAAGTGGCACACACCTGTATTAGCAACAGAAAAGAACTGTATTATGCCACATGCAGAGAAGACACCCAAGTTATTATGAAGGAAGGTGCATGGGACTGTGCATTGTAAGATTTACTAAACACTTCCAGTATTACAAGTATCATATCTAAGAAAGGGCTTGATATTGGAAGATGCAGTCAAGATCTATGTTGTGCCAAGAACTCACTGTTATTTGACAGCATTCAAAGTCCCTTTGTGTCAAGGTTTCAGCTGTACCCCAACCTCTACTATTATACACAAGACTCTGTTTTCAAAAAGAAGAGTTAAAGAAGGAATGTTTAGAATACAAATCATATTATTCAGTATACAACAGAGACTTCTGTATATGTGGTCAAGCCAATGAACAACAAAATGATGAGTCAAGCGTTCTTTTTTTCCTCTTTAAAAAGAAAGCACACTGTGTTTCATCAGGCTTTGATGAAACAAATATTATGCACTGTTAATAAGGAAAATATGAATAGAGTGTTGAACTGCTAATAAAAAATTATTGTTGAAAAAACACATAACATTTTGACCTAAATTCTCAAGCTCTATAAAAAGTTGACATGGATTGTTCCTGGTGATCTGCCATATGCTCGTCTCACTTAGAACTACCATTCAGTCTATTTTTATATTCATAAGCAATGCTAGGCCAAACAATTTCCACTCTCTATAATTTGGCCAAGAATCTGGAAATCAGAAAGCAACTTATTACTCAAACCTAAGCCCATACATAGAGGAGGAAGGTGGCTGAGCCCAAGACCCAGAATCCAGCTCTTTTTATAATGCCAAACCACTGTTTGACACAGCATCTGAACTAAATCATTGTCTTTTTCTGTTTTGAGACTACTGATTGCTTGCTAAAAACTGGGCAAGTCTTCAGAGCAGAGGAGACAAAACTCAGAAATGATCAGCCTCAGAGAAAAAACTAGCTAACTTCCAAATGGGTAAATTAAACCCACAAACCAATCAGCACTGGATTCTATAAACCTTCCCAATTCATCAGAAATAAATTCAAAGCATTATTCCAAGGCAAACCCCAAATCTCATTCTACAATGCCTTTTTGAGCAAACCTGAAATATTCCTCTGGGGATTTTGCTTCAGCAAGCTCTGCAAGTTCTGGTTCATAGCTTTCAGCTCATCTGTTAGAGTGTGAGGGACATGTTATTTTTAACACAAAGGTCTTGACTATTTTCTGCATATACTTCATTATGTCATCCTTTCAATCTGGAAACAGTGAACTGTGTTGGAAAAATGGCTATGGATATAAACTAAACAAAGTCATATGACAGAAGATCCTTTTCACGAGTAACTATCCTTCCACTTCTGTCACTTTGCCACTAACAAGAAAACAGGAGCAAAGACAGTAAAAAGGTTTACTGGGAAATCCTGTGCATGAGTGTGCATAAGGACATGGCATGGTAGATTTCATGTGAGCAAGCAGAGCACATGTAGGGTGTTCCTGAATTCTGAAAAATCAAAGGGAAAGAAAGCAATTAGGGATACACTTCCATAAGTCAGAGTCATCTGCATCTAGGATAGGGGCCGAGGGGCAAGATATTGCCCTTGGCAAGCCTAAAAGCACACTATGGCAAGACCCTTTCATCTGGCCCTTGAGCAAGCCTTGTAATCCTCTCCAATGCACTTTATATGTAAATTTATTCAAATTTTAAATGTAAATTGGTTTTCCAGCCCTGACAAAGTGTCAGAGATGATGTGGCCCTCCTGCCAAAAAATATGGACATCTCTGCTCTAGGACAATACCTTGCCCCCATTGTTCCACAGATGGTGTTGTACCATCTTTCCAACACACAAGTCCCAAAAAGTAATTAACAAAATTGTTCTACTACACACAGTAAGATATTTTAATCATTATGATAAGATATCAAAGTAACAGACCAATCCTATCATTGGATTGTGCTACCAGAATATGTGTTCCAGCCATGAAGGAGGGCTAATGGCATCAAAAAACACAAGTTTATAGTAGTGTTTATAGTGCACTACTATAAACATGTTTTTTGACTTGGCCACTGCCAGAAATGGCAAGGAGTACCAGCCATGTAGCAGCAGCTTCCCTGGATCCCCAGCAGTCAGTGGTTGATATGGAGGATTGGGGGATTCCATGGGAGGAACCAAGAGATGAAGGGGAAGGAGGGGATAAGTTTGTCAATGGTGACACATGCCAGATATGTGACGTCAATGGTGACACATGCCAGATATTAAAACCTCCCAATTCATTTTCTCTCCTAACACACCATCAAAACTGCTGATATTGTAAGACTGGTAATGAACAAAAATCTCTCTGTAACTGGTATCTCTGTAAGCTTGTCATAATGCAGAGCTTTCGGTATTAATTAGATGAAGAATATAGATGAAATTCAATGGAAAAAAATAATTAAACAGAAACACAAAACATTTATTGACTATACCAACACATGGACCATAACAAAAGGGAAGGGAATAAGACCAAAAACTGGTCCTGGCAGCAAACCTAATTAAAATGTCAACTCAGCATGTCCTGAGAGTGAGGAAGTCAAAGTCCATGTTAGGGATTATTAGTTTTCCGAAAGAGACTGAAAATAAAACAGCAGTATCATATTGCCTTTATAGAAATCTATGGTGAGCAATCACCTTTGGAATGCTGTATGCAGTTCCACCTGGTGACCCTACCTTAAAAGAGGATACTGCAGAGCTGAAAAAGGTTGCAGAAAAGAGCAACCACAATTTGCAGATGCTGGAATATCATTCCATCTTTTGGGATTTTTTAGTTTAGAAAAAGAATGACATGGTGATCATGGCCTATGACATTATGAATATGAAAGAGAAAGGAGATCTTGAAAACAATCTCACCCAATGGAATTAGAAATAAACTGAGGACAGGCAAAAGAAAGACCTTCACACAACATCTAATATGTACAGAACAAATGCTAGAAGGTGGGATGGTGGCCCCTGGTTCAGAGAGCTTTAAAAGGGGATTACACAAAATGCCAAGAGGAAAACTATCAACTGCTCTTAGCCATAATAGTTAGCTAATATGTTTAGCATAATATATCTTCCAATGCATTATGTCTCTGAATATGAGTTCCAGGTGACAAAACACAGGAGAGAGATATTATCTTTATACTGGGTGTGGGTGGCGCAAGTGGCTAAGACACTGTGCCTGTTAACCAGCAGGCCAGGGTTCAAGACCCGGGTGAGCTCCTGTCCTTAGCCCAGCTCTGCGATGCCAGCTGGATCCAATCGTATTCGCTCTGCCTTTCCATTGGACTAATTCAGTGGCGTGGAAAGGGGGGATTTGCTGCTTGGGTAATAGCCTATCCTCCATAACAATCCAACCCAGGCTTTCGTGCTTCGCATGCAGCGTATGCAGCACTGAGCACGATACCATAGTCTTTCAAGACTGACGGTGGCCTGCATCCATTTTTTTGAGGTACTTTCAATGGCTCATGAGTAAACATGCAGTGTTAATTCAAAAAGCCAAAACTGTATTTCATTGTCTCTGCACTCCAGCATCTCTTCTTGAAAACCAAACATGTAGTTTCATTCCTCTGCAGTTTTACCTTCCTTGCAGCTGAACAGAAAAAATGTTAAAAATGTGCTAACCTAAGCCTTTAGACAACGAAGCATGCCAGACCTAAGACATACTGGGAAAGCTTTTCTATCTTATTTGACTGAAATTGTCCCATCACAATCTCTGGACTTTCTGATCCAGTTTAATTTTACAGAAAGATTTCCAGTTAGAGTACATCCAGACTTATCAGAAGGTCAGATATCTTCTTCCCACTTCAAACAAACATAACACACACATATACAGTTCTCAAATAAGTCTGGAACCTAAAGAAACCCAGACATGGTGGATCAAAGAAAAGCATATTCTACTCTAAAGCACAAAACGTCCAGGCCAACAACATTATTCTTATCTATCTATCCACCCACCCACCTCTGCCTTGATCCCTCTCCCCTTCTTCTCAAGTGGTAACAGAGACAATCCAATCACTAATATGGTTAATTATAAGACAGGGAAAAACTTTAGTATCTCCTAAAAAGTTGGATGAAAAATTCCAGAACAATAAAATGTAACTTGACATTTTAAAATCTGAATTACATCCTTATTAGCTGCAAAACTCGGGATTATAAAGAAAGCACCATTAACAAAAGTCAGATTCATAATAAGAAGCTTCAAATTTATTCTACCAGCACACGAAAGAAGAACACAAAAGTTTACGAACTTCAAATCATGACTTAATCATGTGTCATTACATATTTTATACTATGTACCAGCCTCAAATTTCTCTGTTTGTGAGGTCAAAGATGCCTGGAGTTTTCCCAGAACAAATGAAAGAGTCTTAACGTGGGAGGATGGGGGAGGGGACTTGTTAACAAATGACATTTGTCCCCATCGTTGTGCATTCAACTCATGCCTTCAACTTACAGCCCAATTTTGTACATATACAAGACACAAAACTAGTGGTGTGAATGCAGGTTCTGCTTTTCAGAGTTACAAAAACCTCTTTGGAAGCATGCAAAGACATACATGCTGGACATATATATATATATATGAAACTTAGGATGGTTTCATATATAACTGAAGGACCAGGTTTAAAAATGAAGCCACTTTAAGGAAGACATAGAAAGCAAAGACTTCAGCAGACCTTGGAAATAAAATCAGATGTCTTCAAGCAAAATTGTAATCTGAAACAGTCCTATTAAATTAAAATAAAGAAATTAGACCTTTTTCAGCAGATGTAACCTGCAAATGACCGCATTATAACAGCTCCCTCTCTCAAGAGGACTAGATAAAATCTCTCCATCGCTTCTTAATTGGTAAAATATTTAAACAGCTTCAAAAGAGTCACTGGAAACTCTCAATATGGAGCTTAATTATTAACATTTGCAGGCTCAAGTATTTATGTAATGAACACTTTCAGATTACTGTTGTCCATTTCTTTTATATGAGAAATGTTCTTTTAAATAAATTTTTAAAAACCCACACATCAAGTTGAAATCTAATTCAATAGATCTTTCCAGATCATAACCCAGATCCCAGATCTTTTTTAAATGTTTCAGTTCTATTTTCAACCATTGATAGTGATTTCTACTTATGATACTCTTATTAAAGCAAAATCTATCAAAAGATTGCACAGAAACTTAAAAAGGAACTACTCATTTTCAAAACCTAGGACTTCTGAAGTTATCAACTACAGCAAAAAAGCAATCTTTAAAGAATAATATTTATGGTGGAGCACCGTTTTGTGATCAGACCCCATTTCATCAGATACCTGAAGTCTGATTTTCAGATGGCAGAGGAAGATTTTGTATATAGAAAGACACAAAGTCGAGAGAGAGGAGAAAAAACAGATAAACACCAAGGCCAAATGGCCCTGTGACACAGGCTACAGAACTGTTTGTGAGAGGCATTCCAGACCAAATGGTAAATTGTTTAAGTACAAAGTAAGCAGAAACAATTGAAAAGCAAGTATTGATAGCTCATATTGTCTCAATTTGTTCACCTGAACATGAGCAAACAAAAACCATCCTTTTTTCCTTGATTGTTGTATATTCTTTCAGATTATCAGGAAATAGTTTATTTCAACAAAAAAGACTTCAAAGACAGGTTGCAACAGCTGCTGAAACTGCTGGACCAGAATTCAATTTGAATTTAACTGGAATTATCTTTTTCACTACAGATGTTGGACGTACATGGTGCATCAAAAGATGCTATTATCAGTGGCTTCTGGGATAAAAAAAAAACACACTATTCATTCAAAACTGGATCACTGTTCATTTCATACAAGTGGATTCTGGACTGATTAATCACACAACTATTACAGATTATACTGCTTTTGCAAGCATTTGAGAAGAATGGATAAATGGTTTGAGGTTGTCGTAATACAGACTTCTGGCCTGAAGTCACAAGGCATACATTTCCAGGTCAGAGCATGAATGACAGAGTATAAATCTGACATAGGTTTTATCTGACATTTATATGTCAGGTATTCTGACATATAGGTAAGCATTAAGAATGGAATTAGAAACTATAACCCTAGAATTACTTTAACCAGTTTATTGGTAATAAGCCATTCAGCTTTCTCATTAGTACAGCTTTCAAAAAAAGTTGCTCATAAAGTAGTTTATAAGGCAAAATAAGAGCCTAATCATGCAAATCATGCAAAGAGCCTAATCATCATAAGGCAAAAAAAAATCCTAATCATGTCTACTCAAAAGTAAGTAACTGTTTTTAGGATTGCAACCTAAAAAATCAATGGTGCTGAAGCAAGCATGACGTGGCCACACATTGACAAAAGGCAAGTTGGTGAGGGGAGAAGGTAGTCGAGGGAGGAAATCAAATAAATTCAATATAATTTTATTGTATCCGCATTGTTCAAAGCACAAATTTGCTGTCATTCCAAATGAAGAATACCCTTTCAACATCATTAGTATTAATTGTATCCAAAGCTGACTAAACCAACAAGTCTATAGAAACAGCTGTCCTACAAACTTTTGACAAAACAATACATCAACAGTTGCATTTCACAGCCAGTTCTCATCAACAATCATCAATGTTTGTCTCTAAATGTCTTTCCTCAGTAATTCTCCACAGCAAACACTTCTTCCAACTGATTAATTATGTTTTATGCCCAATTTAACAGGATGGCAGAAAACTGAAGAACTGGCGGATCAAGTCAAAATCCAAATTCAGTAGACATGTCATAGCAGGAATTTACTCCACATATAACATTAAAGAAATCAGTGCATCAGGAATGCATGTTGACAGAGAAATTTGAGGAAGCAAGGAAATGACCATTTAAAAATAACTATTAAAAAACAACAATATAGGAATCCCTCGCTTATTTGCTGGGTTAGGGACCGAAGCTGCAGTGAAAAGCAGAAACAGTTTAAAAATGGAACCCAGCCCTTTTTTTGGTTTACAAATGTTGCTTCCAATTTTTTTAGCTAGCAAACTGCAAATTTGCTAGCTAAAAAATTTGCTTAAAAAATTATTTTTTAATCTTGCAGATTCCTGCTACCACACAATCAATCAATCTTTATTAGGTCTCAGACCAGAATATAAGTAGCTGATACTGTCTTATATATCCATCTACACAAAGATTTCTGCAAATGGATTCTCATTAATGACTTTGGAAATGGGAATAGATTTGGAGCTAGTGTGCATGCACTGTCTCTCACACACACCAAAACAGTTTGAATTACGTCACATGCAAATCAACATGGAGGAGGCAACTTTAACCTAGTCTGCCCAAGACTATCAGAGAGAAGTTGAAAAAGTGGAACATGTGTTGAATGAATGAGTTCCAGGTATACTGAAAAGTGATGAAAGAGTGGAACTGTCAGAAAACCAAGTGTGAGAAAGTGGAGGACACCTGTATATTATATTGTAATCACCATTCAACTATGGTTATTTGGAAATTATTCACTTAAAAGGTCATTGGCAGCCAAATTCTGTCCTTGATATGTGTCAGTGTACCTCTATGTACATCACCATAAAGACAGCCCCTCCAGTGTTGAAGCCTGCCTATGGATGCACCACAGACATAGGCACAATGCCAGCCAACATAGAGCAACACAGCATAAATACTACTCCGTGGAGAGGCCAAATTAGGAAGGAGATTTGGGAATTATCCATGAGGAACTTAACTGTATCAAAAAATTAACCACAAGCATGTAAAATGCTGTAGTAAGAGTCACTTGCAAGTACAGTATGGTAATGTAAGATTATAGAGAGGGTGTAAGAATAATAAATGGAGAAATCTTGAAGAATTAGAGGATTTTTTTTGTATTTTCAGCACCAAATTGTACTTCCACAAAAAATTCCATTATCTTATTAATTTAAGGGAACTACTGCCATCTTCAGGAAATTCTAAATGAAATCAGTGCCAAATAATTAATTATTTGAAGACACATTTTCATTGATAAAAGTACATGCTACCCTGAAGAAAGTGCCACATTTCATATGTTGTCTTTCTCAAAAAAATCCATATGGCATTTGCTACAAAGCCATAACTAGATTAAAGGTACAATTCAAAATCGCCCTTGGGCTGATGCAACTCACATGCGTGGGCCAATGCAAAAGTGCCATAAGGCACTTTTGAATGCCAATTTTGTAACAAGGAGGCTGGCGCAACGATGTGCACAAGACTCTGCACTGCCACATAACAGTTATTTTGGATGCTAGCTTTGTTATGTAGGATCCCAGGCCTCGGCTGCTTGAACTTGTGCTGCCTCCTGAGATGGAGCAGATCTGAGTAGCCCCATTGGGGCTGCTATGATTATCCCCAGGGTAGGGGGAAGTTTCCCTTGCCTTAGGCTGGTGTAGCAGCAGCCTGTACCTTATGCTGGATACAGTGCAGGCTTATCAACCTGCCTTTTCTAGTACAAGATCATGCTGCATAAATATCTAAACATCTGCTTTTTGTCATCCGTTTTTCACTATATAACAGAGGAGATCATTTACACCCTTCTGCCATACCCACCAATTGTGCCCTAGTTTCACATCACAAGCAGCTGAGTCCCATCTTGCATTTGGGAGTTGCAATTGGCATCCATCAGTCTTGAAAGACTATGTTATCGTGATTGACGCTGCACGTGAAGCACGAAGGCCTGGGTAGATTTATATGGAGGACAGGCTGTTACCCAAGCACCAAATCCCCCCTCTCCACGCCACTGAAATAGTCCAATGGAACAGCAGAACCAATACAATTGGTTCCAGCTGCGTCACAGAGCTGAGCTAATGACAGGAGCTCACCCTATCTTGTGGGGACCCAGGTCTTGAACCCTGGCCTTCTGGTTTACAGGCACAGTGTCTTAACCACTTGCGCTACCCACAGCCCATGGGACTTGCATAAGCACAGCACAAATGGAAGTCATGCTGCATGCTATTCACAGGGAATGGAGGCACCCAAAAGGCCAACAAACTTTTTTACTTACTGCTTGGTAACTCTTCTGGAGGCCAATACATCTCCGTAGATCTACAGCAGCTATGTGGCTGGCTTAAGACTGAAGAATGAGGGAAGGTTGATCTAAGCCTCTAAGAAATTGAGTCACTCAAGTCACTGGAGCTGGGATCCACCCCCTCCATTCCCTGAACCACCACCATTCCCTTTCCCTCCCAATCCCTGTACCATGATCCATCCCCTCTATCAATATTTTCTGGTTCACACAGGCCAGACTCCACAATGGTAGGTATATACAATGGGCAACAATGGGAGATTCCAAATTTCCCAGTACAGCAAGCCTTTGCTGAGAGAGCTGCTGCATTTGTGACTGCAAACACAGATTGGGATAGGATTGGACCCTATGTCTACTTTGTTTCCTCACACCATTCTCACTCATTTTCCATATCTTGGAGGCAACTGGGTGGGGTGAAATTAGTCCGTGATCCAAAGACTATCACATAATTATAACGAAGCACATATTATTGAAGTGCTAGAAAGAACCAGGGGGAAGACAAGACTTCTTGTGCTAGGCTTGGCCTGTTCAGCTAACATAGAACCTCAAATTCAACATTGAACTCCCAAGGGACATAATACATCACACACATCATGAAGGTGAGCTAATAAGGACTCAATTAATGAGAAATCATGCCATGGAGAGTTCCACAGTGGTAGTATAAACTATATAAGATGCATCCTCTCCTTCAGATCACAAGTGAAGTCTCAATTTTTTGAATGCTCCCCGTTTTTTTAAATCTACAATAAAACACCGGCAACTCAGGGACAAAAAGAATTGAATCAACTTCACTCTTTGTTGTTCCCGTTTTCTATTTGCAGAGCATTTTCCACACTCTTTGCACAACCACCACTTCATGGTCCCAATCAGAACTGGGGACCCATAGCTTCTTTTAAAAATTAAAATTAAAAAATTGTGTAAACCAAGCCTATTATTTAGATTGTATAATTAATGTAGTTTCAGATACCATGCAAACAACAAAAACATTTTCCTGTACAGATAATTATGTTTCCTCTGACACTTCCTCAGGCACCATAACAAGAACGCTGGGTACAATAAGCTTTAATTTCATACTTAGAGCACAATCCTAACCATGTTTACTCTAAAGTAAGCCCCATTATGTTCAATTGGTCTTACTTCCAGGAAGGTGTCTTTAGGATTTCAGCTTAAATGCCTTACAAAGAATGCACAATTTTTGATTTGGCTTTCAAATATCCAGTTGTATTTAAAAATAAAATATAAATTCACAGCATAGGTGTATTCATGTCCTTTCTGGTTCTGCATCTAATCTGTAGCAGTTTTCTACAGTATTGTCTTCCATCCTATTTCTGTTAACCAAAATTAAAGTCTTGGCTTTGCCACTTCATGTAATTCCAACTTCCAATCAACAGTACTCTTCATGAAGGAGGGAACAAAATAAGAGGGCAAACCTTTTAGGCAAGTAGTAATCCTTAAGGAAGAGAGAAAATAGAAGATGCAATCATATCGGGAAGGCAATCATCATGGCTCAAAGGGTCTCAAAAGCTACATGTTCTAATTTGGCCATTTTAGAATGGCTAAAAGAAAACATTGTAATTTTCAGCAGACAGTAACATGCCAAAGTTTTCTGTTTGAATTGTAAAGAAAATAAATTGAAGGCTTTGGCTCAGTACAAATATTTGTGTATATCTTGGACCAAATTACTAGCTCTGGAGAGGGATCCCTAAAATCTCCGTAGTTTGAATACATGTTTTTAAAGTGCAATTTGCACTTGTTGAACCTGAATCAAACAAAGCAGGTTAGGGGATAACTATGGAACAATAACAGCAAGGATGTTGTAGTGTCTAGGGAGTCAGACTTGATGACAAAGACCTGGAAGATCCAGATTCAAATCCCCCGTCAACTTTCAAGAATATTTGTGGACCCCAGGCTTGGCTGAGCACTGGTGGGCACCAAGCAGGGTGGCAGGTACCAGCAAGCATTGGCAACACTAGGCAATGACAGGCATCAGGCACTGGAGGATACCAGGGAGCAATGGTGAGCAGCAGCAGGCACCAGTGAGTATCCATCACAAGCAACAAGCTTCACTGAGTTTCTAAAAACCAAAAACACTACTCAAGGGCAGTTTGGGGCAGGAAAAGGAGGCTAGGATCTTGGTGTGGTGTGCATAGCTGCCATAAGCTCCTCTTCTTCACACCTGCACACAGCAGATCCTCACCCCAGTCTGTCCGTACCACTATTTATCTGCTCCAACAAGCTCTCTGTTGCTCATCACTGGTACTATGGGGCTTCGCAGCTTCTGTGCCACTGCTGACAGGTAGCATGGTCAAGGCAACATTGGATTGTGCAGTGCATTAATGGGTTGCAACAACTGTCAATATGAGTTGCATCCATAGAATTGAGCTTGAAAAATTCTAGGACCAAAATATAAATAATATTCCTGTTTATCTCATAATTTCAATCAACACAACTGTGGATATATACTAAATCCCTCATGTGAAGAAAGTTTGGCTATACAATACGTTCTTCCTTTCACTAACATCTCCCCAAGTAACACTGCAAGTTCCATGCATACTGCTGCTGGCTGCATGCTAAAGCGACCATTCAACAATTCTGTGCCAAACCAGATCTATTTTCAGGCTACAGTGAGATGAACAACTTTTTCCACACCCTCCGTTATGGGATGAAAATCTTTATGACTGTACACCACATCAGCCAGCAGCTGTGCTGTAAAGCCCGGTGCAACTTGATGTGAATACACTGCATCCAAAATATTTTGGTCAGTGGACTTAACCTTTGTGGTTAGATTGTTTTTAAAACACTGTCAATGGGTTTGATAATCCTTCCAGGAAGATAAGAGTGGGATATGAGTCCAATCCTATGAGCCATTATAGCACCAGTGCTGAGCTCAACCACCTGTGCCACAAAGCACTTACATCTCTGTGGAAGAAGAGTACCAACTGGCAGGTGGAAGAGGTGGAGGATCACCAGACTTATGAAAAACGATTGGGCTGCAGTGTGGGGGAATGCATTCTGGGGTGGGAAGGGCATGGTAAGGTGAAGAACTGATCCAGGATGGTGGAACCAGAAGAGGCCTCCTCCACCGGATCCATTTTTCTGTGTCAGACTGAAAAGCTTGACATGGAGGTTCTCATGTCTGTGCCTGAAAAATAGCTGGCGCAAACTTAAGAAGCAGCATTACAGGATCTTACCCTAAGACCAGAGTAGCTTCCCCATGCCTGTGGGATACAGCAGCCATCATTGGGTCATGGAACTGCTGCTTCTCTGAGCACCAGGAAGCTAAGGATTGGGCTGTCCGTACCTTAATAAATAAAGCTAAAAGAACTACATTTTTTAAAATGATTTTTCAGGCAACTGGATTATGCAAGGACTTCTTGATGGTTGCATTCCAAGCTACCTCACCTTGCTCAAAGATTCCCCAGTTCATTTCTTTCAAAACTGTTTAATAGCCACTTTGATATACTGTACTGTATATGGACATGTAACAAAGGGTGCACAATCCATACATTATTCCAAGAGCCATTTACATAAAGTCCATCAAAAGTTCTAGAAGTGGCTCCAGATGTCATGGATCTTCTTCCAACAGTAATTTCACTGTTAAGGTTTCTAAAAATGCTTTCAGAGCTGGGTTGGCAGATTGCCTATACAACCACAAGGACTTGATGGTGGCTGCATATTTGTCTTGCTTTTTGCTACTACTGTAACTATAATTGGGGAGTCAAAATCCAGGCAGCAATGGTATATAACTATGTCCTAATTTGGCAATTTGACCTTCCAGGACCAATTTTCCAGACTGGCTGTAGCCTATGCTTCCAACAGCATGTGTGTTTCTGATCCAGATCCTTACCAGTGCACCAGTGTTTGATTTCTACAAGATTGGTAAAGGGCCGAAAGGGTTGTTATGATGAAGATTCCAAATAGGCTCTTATGCAACTGGTTTCCATAGAGAATTATTCTCCAGCATCTAACTGGTCATACAGGGAGAATTTGTGCATCTGCTATGAACAAGTTAAGGAGCCACAACCTACTGTCCTAACTGCTGTTTGTTGATCAGTAATAACAATATCAACCTTGAGTGGCTGCACTTCTTACACCAGAATGTTATAGCTTTGTCTACACACCAAAAAAAGGAAAAAAAATACATTTTCAAAGACATCCCCCTCTTTTTTGCTTCTCTGTTCCTTGCCTTCCTGGTTTTTTCCATCCTTGGAGCTACCGTACTTTTGCAGTCAGTCTTCACCAGTCCTGCCTAACTCAATTTCTCTCATTATGAAGTAGTGACTTCCCTAACCTTTTCAACTTGACTCCTTCTCATACTTGAGCAAGCTGTTGCTCCCCCCAACTACCACTACAGGAGGTTATGGAGGATGGTGAACGGAAGACTCAGCAAATGAAAAAATAAAAACAGAAAGTCTTGATATTGCTCTGCTGGGCAGAGGGAGAGAACAGCAGTGGAGAAGAGGGAAGCAGCTCAGGGAGAAGGGGAGAGAGAGGCTCAGGATGAAGAGAAGGAGAAAGTGGGGAGCTTTGAAAGTGTATTGGATTGCAGCCTTCTAACCATGTCTAAGGAGAAGTCCCATTGTGTTCAATAGGGCTTATTCCCAGGAAAGTGTCTTTAGGATTGCAATCTAAGTAGACTTCATAGGATCATGCACATTGAATGCATGTTTTGAATTCAATTCCAGTGTTTTGTCATCATTTTTATATCCAGTTAATATTTTTATATGTTTTTTGGGTTCTGGAACAAATAGTCTGAGTTTCCATTGTTTCCAATGGGAAAATCTGCTTCACCTAAAGAACATTTCACATAACAAGCATGCTTCTTGAACAAATTAAACTTGTTGTATGAGGCACCACTGTACCTATTTTCAGCCCTTCAATGCCTCAGGAGGTCAAAAATTGGAACTTCCGGTTTTTGGAGTACAACTCCAGTTGAGTTCAGAGGATCAGCATGCAGTGACTTTAAGATTTAGTTATCTGCAGTTTTCAGCATTCATACTCAGGGAAGGGAATAAATGGAACCCCCACAGATACTGAAGCCTGATTGTACAGTAATTCCATCTCCAAGTTCTAGTTATTGAGTGGTGGTGCTGGAGAACCCAAACATTTCGAGCACCCTCACAAACTAAAATTTCCAGACTTCTTTGGAGAAAGCCACAGCAGTTGAGATTAACTTAAAAAGAAATTAATTTGTAGCTGAGGACCCTAACTCTCAGCCAAACAAATCTAGAATTGGAATATTCACCGAGACAAATCACATGATGAAGTACTGTGTAGTGTGCAAGTCATTTGCAGTATTTTTCAGTGCAAACTACATGAACACACCAGAGTGTTCTTTTCATGAACATTAATTCACTCTGTAAAAATCATACTGCAGTGTCCCTAGAGAACACAAAGTAATTTAAAGCCAGTACAGTAATTGGAAAGAAATCTCTGGTGAATTCAGACCAGCAGTAGCTTTCCAATTTCCCCTCCCCAAATATTCTCCACGTTTTTAATATATCCAGAATAAAAGTATACATTTAATATTCAAAATGTGCATAATTATTTCTATATGATAAGAACTTGTAACATCATTGTTGTAATCACAGTAACATGCCCTTGTTCAAATGTTTGCCTTCTCAACAGACACAACACCACTAATTTTTTTAAAGGTTACTTCGATCATGTACACCCAACTACCAGTACTTTCCAGTCAGTGGTCTCAAGCATTAATCCCTCACATTAATCCCTCACAATCCCTTTCCTTATTATTGCATCAGAATTATTTATACATACAGTATGCAACTCACACAGCACAGTAGAACTTACATACATCTAAAGAGTTTTAAAAGAATGTTGCAAGAGAAGGATGTAAATATAGAAGATAGGCGATGAAGAATAACACAGCAACAATGAAAAACAAACCAGAACAGTGGTCACACGAGAGCATGCTGTATCAGAGCATACCTTTTCAGAGGAGAGGTGAGAAGGAACACAGAGTCCCAGGTGAGTGGAGGAGGGGGCTGCTTAGCTGAGTGCTTAATTGCTGCTAGGTGTTCATTGGCTGGTTGCCTGGTGGGAGTAGCTTTGTAGGGCTTTATTAGGGCCTGTTCCTGGTTCAGTCTAATTTTCAAAGGAGAGGTGAGAAGGAACACAGATTCCCAGGTGAGTGGAGGAGGGGGGCTGCTTAGCTGAGTGCTTAATTGCTGCTAGGTGTTCATTGGCTGGTTGTCTGGTGGGAGGAGCTTTCAAGGGCTTTATTAGGGCCTGAGGCGCGATCCTGTGGACCGGAGCCTGTGAGCAAGGAGGACCTGTGAAGTTGACAGGAGATGGAAGGGAAGGGCGCAGTTGTCGTGACATGCACCACGTGTGCCATGTTTGTCTTCTTGCCCAAGGACCCCGGGGATTATCGATGCTGCAAGTGCAAACTGGTTGCACTGTTGAAGGAGAAGGTGGCAGCATTGGAGGGTGAAGTTTCCACCCTTCGTCAAATTAAGGCATCTGAGGAGTTCCTTGATACAACACACACGGAACCTCTCCAAAGAGATGACACCAGTGGGGACCCCAGCAACGATGTCTCTTCGTGGAGACACGTGACAGTCAGGAGAAAAAAGGGCAGGAGCAGTCGAGAACCACTGGAGCTATACAACCGTTTCCAGAGTCTCTCAGATTCCACCATGCTGGCAGAAGTTCCTCTTGCTAGCACACCTACACCGGATCCTGGCATTGCCCATACTGGCATGCCTACAGATCCCCCTCATAGACAGCAGCCACAACCATTTAGTGTGGGGGAAGCTAGACACAGAAGGAGAACACGGAGGAGGGTGGTGGTGATTGGAGATTCTCTCCTGAGGGGCATGGAAGCTGTCTGCCGACCAGACCCGTTTTCCCGTGAGGTGTGCTGCCTCCCTGGTGCTAGGATACGGGATATCACGGAGAGGCTACCGAGGATGATCACACCTGCTGATTGTCACCCGTTCTTACTCATCCACGTAGGAACAAACGATACAGCTCGGGAAACTTTCCAAAAGATAGTTGGGGATTATGAAGCTCTGGGGAGGAAGATTAAGGACCTGGGGGATACCCAGGTGGTATTCTCATCCATCCTCCCAGTAATTGGCAAAAGTCCTCAGAGAGATAGCAAGATTTTTCAGGTCAATAGCTGGCTTCGAAAATGGTGTCATCGGGAAGGATTTGGATTCTGGGATCACAGGATGAACCTCCTTTAGGAAGGACTCCTAGCAAAGGATGGACTACATCTTACGGGTTGGGGGAAGAGTGTCTTCAGACGGGAGATGGCCAACCTTATCAGGAGGGCTTTAAACTAAATAAGAAGGGGGTGGTTACGTCCAAAGGGAACCTAGGAATAAGGAAAATGCTCTGGATGGAAATTGCCAGGGCACAGCTGTAACTCAAAAATCTTTAGAGGGGCCTGGCCTTACAAAAAAGGAGGGAAATGCATTGAGTTGCAACCTCCAGGGCTTAAGTTGCATTTACACAAATGCACAGAGCCTGGGAAATAAACAAGATGAGCTGGAGCTTTTAGCAAGTGAAGGGAAATTTGATTTGATAGGAATAACTGAAACTTGGTGGGACTCCCATGACTGGAACACACAATTGGAAGGCTATCAGCTGTTCCGGAGGAACAGAAGTGGCAAAAGGGGAGGTGGAGTAGCATTATATGTCAAGAACATATATACTTGCTCTGAAATCCAGGAGAGTGGTCCGGATATCCCTGTAGAGTGTGTTTGGGTAAAAGTAAGGGGGAAAAATAAAAAACAAAACATTGTGGTGGGCGTCTACTATAGACCGCCAGGTCAAGGAGAAGGAGTAGACGATGTCTTCTTGGAGCAACTGGCAGGCATTGCAAGGAAATATGAGGTAGTAGTAATGGGGGACTTTAACTACCCAGACATTTGCTGGGAGACAAACTCAGCCAAACATGGAAGCTCCAGTAGATTCCTGATGGGCCTGGAAGATAACTTCATGGTCCAGAAAGTGGAGGAAACGACAAGGGGAGGGGCCATCCTTGACCTGATCTTAACAAATCGTGAAGAACTGGTTGATCAGGTCAACATAGTGGGAACTTTAGGGGAAAGCGATCATGAGCTGCTGGAATTTAGAATAATGTGGGAAATAAAAAGAGTGCAGAGTGAAACATATGTTGGATTTCAGGAAAGCTGATTTCAACAGGCTTAGAGGAGTCATAGGTGGGATCCCATGGGTTGATGATCTAATGGGGAAAGGGGCCCAAGATGGGTGGGAGCTCCTTAAGAGGCAGCTTCTACAAGCACAGTCAGAAACAATTCCAATAAAAAAGAAAGGGGGAAAATGCTGAAAAAACCAGGTTGGCTCCACAGGCAACTTGGGGATCAGCTGAAGTTAAAGAAAGAGAAGTATAGGGAGTGGAAGACTGGAAAGATCACCAGAGAGGAGTACAGGCAGGTAGCCCGGTCATGTAGGGAGGGGGTCAGGGATGCTAAAGCTCAGTATGAGCTGAGGCTGGCCAGGGGAGTCAAAGATAACAAAAAGAGCTTCTTTAGATATGCCCAGAGGAACAGGAGGAGAGACGAGGGGGTGGGGCTGCTCTTGGACAAGGATGGACAACAGGTGTCTGGAAACCAGCAGAAGGCGGAGCTGCTCAACCCCTACTTTGCATCCATCTATTCACAGAAGGAGGGCTGTGCAAATGGGGGTGCGGGATCATTGACTGATTCGGGGATGTGTTTACATCCCCAAAGAGGTAATGAAAACATGGATGGTGCAGAACAGCAGATTAAGATTGACAGAGAACTGGTTCGAAACCACTTAACTGGCCTAAATGAATTCAAGTCATTTGGACCGGATGAGCTGCATCCTCGAGTTCTTAAGAAACTTGCAGATGTCCTTGCAGAGCCTTTGTCGATCATCTTTGAGAAATCCTTGAGGAGTGGAGAAGTGCCACTGGACTGGAAGAGGGCAAATGTAGTCCCAATTTTTAAGAAGGGGAAAAAAGAAGACCCGGGAAATTATAGACCAGTCAGTTTGACTTCAATCCCGGGCAAGATATTAGAGCAAATCATAAAACACACAATTTGTGCACATCTAGACAAGTACTCGGTGATCAAAACAACCCAGCATGGATTTACCAAGAATAAATCTTGCCAGACAAATCTGATCTCCTTTTTTGATCGGGTTACGAGCTTACTGGACAGTGGCAATGCTGTGGATGTCATTTATCTTGACTTCAGCAAAGCATTTGACAAAGTCCCACATGACATTTTAATTAGGAAGTTGGAAAAATATGGGCTAGACAGGGCAATTGTTAGGTGGATCTGCAACTGGCTCGATGGCCGCACTCAAAGGGTTTTAGTAAATGGTTCTGTGTCAACCTGGAGGTCAGTTTCTAGTGGGGTACCCCAAGGCTCTGTCTTGGGACCGGTTCTCTTTAACATTTTCATCAATGACTTGGAGGAAGGGATACGGGGGAGCCTGATCAAATTTGCAGATGACACCAAACTGAGAGGAGTAGCAAACACATCAGAAGATAGGAGAAACCTCCAGGAGGATCTGGATAAACTGGAATCCTGGGCTGTAACAAACAGAATGAATTTCAACAGGGAGAAGTGCAAGGTTCTGCACTTAGGCAATAAAAACCAAAAACATAGGTATAAAATGGGGGATACTTGGCTTGGCAGCACAACATGTGAGCGGGATCTTGGAGTCGCCGTGGATCACAAGCTGAACATGAGTCAGCAGTGTGATGTGTCTGCAAAGAAGGCAAATGCCATTTTAGGTTACATTAAGAGGACTGTAGCTTCCAAGTCACGAGAAGTTATAGTTCCTCTTTATTCTGCATTGGTGAGACCTCACCTTGAGTACTGTGTTCAGTTCTGGGCACCTCACTTGAAGAAGGATGCAGCCAAACTGGAGCAAGTCCAGAGGAGAGTGACAAGAATGATCAGTGGGATGGAAGGGAAGCCCTACGAGGAAAGGTTGGGGGAACTTGGGATGTTCAGCCTGGAGAAGAGGAGGCTGAGGGGAGACATGATTGCCCTCTTCAGATACCTGAAGGGCTGTCATAGGGAGGAAGGGGCCAATTTGTTCATAGCTGCTTCTGAAAGCAGAACTAGAACCAATGGGTACAAACTGCAAGAGAGGAGATTCCGGCTGGAAATCCGGAAAAAATTCCTGACTGTGAGGGCGGTTCGGCAGTGGAACAGATTGCCAAGGGAGGTGGTGGACTCTCCCTCACTGGGGATCTTCAAGCAGAGGCTCGATGAGCACCTGTTGGAGATGCTCTAGGGGGAATTCCTGCTGCAGGCAGGGGGTTGGACTAGATGACCTACTAGGTCCCTTCCAACTCTATGATTCTATGATTCTATGATACAGTAAAGATGATGCTGACTGGGAGACTTTGCCTTCCAAAACATTTCAATAGTACTGAGAAGGATCAATAAGAAAAGTCCATGAACACCTGAATACTCTTAACATACTTGGTGAAAGTTTCATTAGTATAAATTAAACTTTCTTGTAGCACCAGACAAAGGGAATGCTGGCTTACCACGTGTATTAACAGCCCAATCCTATCCAAGATTGAGCAAGAGGCAGCAGTGCTCTGCATCTATCAGTGAACATTCTTGGACTAATAGGAGCAGGTAAGGCATTGAGGGGAAGGAAGAGGCGAAACTGGGTGGAGAAGGGGGCGGAATGGGTGGAGAGGTTGCAGGAGGGGATAAATGCAGCAGCTTGCTACATTCTATCCCCTCTTTATTGAGCCTCTTTCTTTTCTCAAGCCTCTTTCTTGTGCAAGCTAGTTTGGAAAAAACACGTTCTGGAAAAACAGGACATATGGCCACCCTGCCCCTCAAACTCAGGCCCTCTCTTACCATCATCATCCCACACTGCCTATGAGCTCCCTCTTACCCAGGATAACAATTTTTCCAGGACATGTTCTCTTTTTTTAGCCTTGTGTCCTAGAAAAAAAATCTTCATTGTCCTCCTTTTCCTTGTAAGCAGGGAGTATGTACCTTTCTTGTAATTAGTAAATTATATGTAATAGTTTAATAAGCAATATAGTATTTAACAACATGAAAGTAATACATATGAATGGTTTTAGCTTTTATTTTGTCATGTCCTACATTTTGCTTGGGTGTCCTACATTTGAGGGGCATTTTGACTACATTCTTTTTACAGATATAAATTCAGTTATCTTATATCATTACTAGCGAAAATGTACCTGCGTTGCGGGAGTAAAATTCCCCCAGGCGCATCAACCCCCCCCCCCCCCCCCCGTGCACATCAAACCCCTGTGCACAACACCCCACATGCACAGCATCCTCCCCACTGCAACCCCTCCCTCTGCACATTACCCCCCTATTGCACCAGGCACCGAGCACCAAAATGACTGGATGTTGATCAGTCTTCCATGAGGGTTAAGAATAGGACAAAAACAGGTTGCACCCCTTTTCAGCCCCTTAAGGGTTAAATTTATCAGCATTGGTTCTGGGTGGGTGTTGATGTCACAGAAGGAACATTCTCCCCAAATTTCATGCTTCTAGGCCCAGGGGTGGGGTAGAGCATCCCTCAGTCACCAATTCTTCAATGCAAAGTATAGGGAGGAAAACATGTTGCGCCCCTTTTCACCCCCTTCCGGTTGGAATTGCCAAAAACCGGTTCTTAGTGGGTGCCTCTATCATGGCGGGAACACCAACTCCAAATTTCACGCTTCTAGGCCCAGCGGTTTTGGCTGAGCAATGATGAGTGAGTGACTTTTCAATTTTATATATATATAGATATACACCTGAAGGGTAGCATATTCAATAAAAAGAACACAAAAAACCTAATTTGATAATGTGCACTGTGCAGGGGTGACCCGAGTGCATGCGTCACCTGGTGCAGGGCACAGCGCATCACACCCAGGATGTGTGCAACCCTCTTCCAGGACTGCGCAGGTGCCAAAGTTGCCGCCTGCACAGTCTCCTCTGAAGCCAGCCTGCTCCTCTTTTGAGCAGAGGAAGTCCGCGCCTCTGCAGGGCCATTCGGCCTCATTTGGGAGGCAAAGCAGCAGCCCGTGTGTCTCTGGCCAGGAGCTGTTGCTCCGCCTTTGGAGCAAGCCCCAATGGGTGCACAGAGATGCATTGAGTATTTCCAAAGGCATGGACATGCACAGTGCCTCAGTGTGCACTGCACCTTAGCTGGCCATTCTGGCCGGCTCTGAGGCAGCCTGAATGGGTGAGCTGATGCCCAGGGCTGGCCGGAGGAGTGTCAAACTCCTCTGGCGCATCACCCCTAGGTGATGCATCACCTGGTGCGGCCCACACCAGCCACACCAGTCTTGTGACACCACTGGCACTGTGCTTCTCACTCCATTCAATTTTAGTTGCAGCAGAGGAACACAGTTCAGCAAAAGGAGTTCACAACCTTTTAAATATTTCCTTCCACCTTCTCCACCGCCACTGTAACACAGCTTTGAAGCTTTCTCACATCTCAAATGCAGGTTGCCACATGGCCCTTTTACACATGTGGACCTAGTCAATGAATTCTCTGGACCTCTGCCATCATTTTCATGGATTACAAGAAAGGATAAAGAAGCACTGAAAAACATATCCAGTTTTAAAACAAGTAAATTATTTTAGATTGTGTCAGTGGAAGACTGGAAGAAAATTCAACATTAATCCACTAACTTACTATGGGCATCTGTTTCACTGATCTCTCTGTCAAAAACTTGTCATAATCACACCTGTTCTTTACTTTTCCTGGGCATTTTTACTGTATGAAAGTGAATAGGCACAATACTCTATTCAAGGGATAGTAATTTCCCTGTGTTCTCACTTTCAAAGCTACACTTTACGTATGTTATTAATAATGCCTGAAATACTATACAGAACATTTAACCTCAAACATCCCCCATCTGCACTTTGACAAGTTCTTCCTGGTTTTTTCTAGATTTACTTACAAAAAGTGTTTCAGTTTTACTAGTGATCATTGTGCTACCTGCCAAACCAAAAGTGCACCCAGATGGGAAGCTCTTCTGCTCTCCAAGTCCATTTTAGAGCCAAATTAGAATTATGTGACAAATTTGTATGGAGTGCACATAACCAGCGAAGTAGCTACAGGGGGAGTTGCCACAATAACTACTGCAGGTACCTTAATGTGCTGTAAGTGGCCCCTCCCACTTGACCTCTGAGCTATTCTGGGCACTCACACAGCACTCACACAGAGCAACACACAGCCAAATGGTCCAACTTTGAGTGGGAGGGGGTCCTTACACAGCACATAGCGGCACCTGCAGTATTTATTGCACGACATCCCCACAGCCACACCACTGCACACAACCCTAATGAGGATCCTTCTTTCATCCATAGTTGTCATGAAAACTGACAAGGCACCAGCAGAGGCACAACTCAAAGCATATGTGCCTTGTGGGAATCAGATGTTTTGCTCCACTCAGATCAACAAAGGGACCTGCCTAGGTGAAGCAACAAACAAAAATGCTACTGTCAGTATTCAAGAGAGTACTTTGGAACGCTATACAGTACTACAGTGGCCCTTCCTGAAACAAAACAAAAAAATAAAAAATGAAAGCCAGTCCCCAAACAGAATCAATGTTAAATATAGCAGGGCTTTCCTGGTAGCTCTCATCATCTCTGTGCCTTTACTATGAAACAGGACATTTCAGCAACTGAAACCTTCCTCCTTCCATTTCAAGGTGCACCTGCCAAAATTCCATCTTGTACACAATTGTTAAAAGATACAGGTGTGTCTTAAAAGCCTTAAGATACAAAAAACAAAAAGAACGATAAAAGCTTGTTAATGGGGTAGTTTTGCCTCTAGGGAACTTATGCTTTTATAGACCCAGAAGGGAGGAGGTGGTAAAACAAATTGGCTCTCTCCTCCTCTTGGCCTAATTTGGATTTACAGAAAAATTTGTTGGAAAGTGTCTGGGAAGAACTCATGACTCCTTAGGAACTGCACACATTTATTGAGGTAGATCTAAAAGCTTCAAGAACTGTGGCATTACATCAGTGTTGGCAGTTGTAGGAGAGCACGTTCATACCATTGTTTTATTTGACACCAGTCCAATTTCCTCAATTTAAGACTGCAGTTTTTGCTATGTCCAAAAGCTTTTCCTAAATTTTCCCTAAATAACATCTACAGTTGTGAATGTATCCTTTATACTATCATTTCCTTCTTCCTTCCTAACACCACTGGTACCTTTAAAAAAACAAGTCTAGAAAGCAACAACAGCAACAAAGACAAAAATATGTTGATTCAAACTGGAACACTGTGCAACTTCAATTCCATTCAATATGAAACACTTGTCAATGATTGTTTTGTCAACTGCCCAACCTGTTGATCAAGCCTATATGAAGGGCCAATCATCAGGTGAATAACAGGTATATCAGTACCTAAAGCTTGCAATATTCCATACACTTACATGTGCCACTGAATTCACCAGACTTACTTGGGAGTCATCTTACACAAGATCAGGCTGAAAACAATACACATGATTGAAAGGTAAAATTCCTTCTTTTGTAATTTCTTAATTTGTCTCATCTGCTTCACTGCTTTTCTAAATTCTGGTTTATATGCCAACATTTTTCCCATGAAAAAGAAAGCTTATTCTGTTGGAAGGAAAAATAGTCACTTTACCAAAACCAAAAAAACCTGGCTTGTAATATAGAAAGAAAATAAAGGCAAGAGTGGAAGTATATTCAAATGTTAACTATGTAGTTGTATGAGGCTGGATACCTTCATGCAAGCTAAGTGAGTGGAACAACATCTGATCTGCGGTTTTTCCTCTTCATGTCATCATAGCCCTTCCCACAAATATGCAACAGGAACAAGAAAAGCAGTTTGAAAAAGTTTTCATGGCTAATGTGAAGACAAAAACGCCTTGTAAACTGTTTTCCCTTAAATGCACAATAATGCCTGCAAGCAACAGAAGAAGAATGCAAGGGCTCCTTTCTGAGCCACAAGAGGAGGCAGAGAGAGGTTATCAGTTCTGTAGAAACCACTCACTGCATGCCCAACCATTAAGGTCCTCCACCATGAACAATGCACTCACTCCTGCGTTCATTTTCCACCCTGCAAAGGCACAGCAGGCTGCAAAGCAATAAAGAGAGTGGCAGATTTATCAGCCTGCTTGGTTGTTGCACAGACAGATGGAAGTAAAAGGCAGGACGACCATATGTTATAATCACACTCTATCTATATATATATATATATAAAAATCACAAAAACCCAAAATATAGAATATCCAGAAAAATGTAAGACATGACAAAATAAAAATGCTCATGTATATATATAAAAACTAGCGAAAAGCGTACCCACGTTGTGGGAGTAAAATTTCTCCATATGCCATCCCGCCACAGCATTTCATCCCCCCATGCGCATCATCTCTCCCATGCGCATCTTCTCCCCCATGCACAGCATCCTCCCCACTGCAACCCCTCCCTCCGAGAAACGTCCCCCCCATTGCACCAGGTACCAAGCACCAAATTGGCTGGATGTTGATCAGTCTCTCATAAGGGTTAAGTATAGGACAAAAACACGTTGCACCCCTTTTCAGCCCCTTAAGGGTTAAATTTCTCCACATGGGTTCTTGGTGGGCATTCATGTGGCAGAAGGAACACCCTTCCCGAATTTCATGCTTCTAGGTCCAAGGGTGGGGTCAGAGCATCTCTCAGTCAGGGACTCTCCAATGGGAAGTATAAGGAGGAAAACGCATTGCGCCCCATTTCACCCCTTCCGGTTGGAATTTCCTAAAACCAGTTTTTAGTGCACCCCTTGGTCATGCAAAGAACACCCACCCCAAATTTCACGTTTCTAGGCCCAGCAGTTTTGGCAGGGAGTTGATGAGTGAGTCAGTGAGTAACTTTTCTCTTTATATATATATATATATATACACACACACACACACACACACACACACACACACACACATACATACATATTATATATATATATATATATATATATATATATATATATATATATATATATATATATATATATTTAAATTATATATATAATTTAAAGCCATTACATGTAATTTATTACATATAATTTTATTAATGATAAGAAGGTTACGTGCTGCCTGTTCACATGGAACAAGGACAATGAATTTTTTCCAGGATACAAGCCTAAAAAAGAGGACGTGTCCTGGAAAAGAGGGCATATGATCACCCTGGTAAAAAGTTGCAGCAGCAGCAGTAACAACACTAGAAGCAGGACCCAGGTTCCCATAAGGCTGCAGCTCCACTACCAAGCCATAGATGTGCCAGCTTGCAAAGTTTTGAGATCTGGCTTCCTTCTCCCAGGGAGTAATCTCCAAGCTAGAGGAAGGAAAAGCTAAAAACTTGGGGAGAGGAGGGCTAGACTTCGAAGGTCTCCCTTGCAAGAGTTCTTTGATCACCTTCTACCAAACCAGTTTGTGGGATCTCAGCTTTTTTTAAATGTAGCTACTACAAGGAGTCTCCGGGACATAATATGCTCAAGATCTACTGCATATCCCCGCTTGCTTTTTCTCCCACACCCACACGGTCAAACAAACCTCCGGAAAAGCTGCAACTCGGGACTCTCCAGCCAGATCTGTTGCAGTCCTTTCATCCTAAGCACTCCTTGGAAGAAAACCCAACAGGAACCAAGGGGGACTTACCGCCTAATACTATCTATACATGTCTACAAGTAAGTCCCATCATGGTAAGAAAGACCCATTCTGGTCACTGGGTTTTACTCCCAGGTCAGTGAGGTTAGGATTGCAACCTTACTCTCGAGTAGAGAGGAACCGGCTCATATTCTGGCATATTAACACACACATGCACTGATGGCACTTTTACGGATCCTAGTTTTCATGTTACTGAGTAACAGTAATAGTAACAGTAATCTTTGCAACCACCTCAGTCGAAACATGGTCGCCACCCACCTATTGCATCCCAAAGTTGATAAGCACATGGGGGGACTTGCAGGGCAAAAGCCCTTCTTCCCCTTTCCACATCAGTGGTGTAGCGAGAGGGGGGCGCAAAGCAGTCTAAGTTTATCAGGGAGTTTCAGTGCAAGGGATCCCCTCGCAGGCGGTGGAAGGAAACGGGGTGCGCCTCTTACATGCTGCGGGGAGGCTCCCTGCAGAACTGAGTGCTTTGACCCCCCCCCTTTCAGCTCCAGCATCTCCATGCAATGAATGGAAAGGGAGGCATCGATGGTCTCCCAGGACTCACCGCCGTCTGCCTTGCAAGCTCCCCCGGCTGGTAAGTCCCCAGTGCCTGCCAGCCAGCCAGCCAGGAAGGAAGGGCCGGCCTGAGCACGCGTGCCTGGAGGCTCCTCCGGCCACCCAGCCCCACGGCCGGTCCAGAGGGAGGGAAGGAGGATGGACAGACGGGCGGCGTGGAGAGAGGCTGCCTCTGCCCTGCCCTACCCCGGACAGCCCAGCCCAGCCCACTGACGTCCCTCCTTCCTCCCAAACACAAGGGGGGCGGCGGCAGACGATGGAGTGAGGCGGCTGGAAAGGGGAGTAGCAGTCCCACCAAAAGGGATGGAGGTGGTACCCAAGTCAGCCTGGGTGCAGGAGGACACCGTGATTATATTTCCTCTTTTTCCAGGACCTGTACTCCTTTTTCAGCCTTGTGTCCTGGACAAAAATTCTTCATTGTCCTCCTTTTCCTTACCAGCAGACAGCATGGAGCCCTCCTGTAATTCATAAATTGTATGCAATAAATTACTTATAATAGTTTTAAATTTAATAAGAAACAACATAAGGTTTAAATAACCACACGCATGCACACAATCACACACACAGTATTATGTAATACTACATATAGTATATATAAACATTCATTATACTGTATACAGTGGTGGGCACCAGCAGTTCGCACCTACTCTATAGAATCGGTTCTTAACAAGAGATAGTACATATAAAGTTTAAAAATAGCCATTTAAAAGTGGCTGCCAGATGGACAGAGAACCGGTTCTTAATTTCTTTGAAGCCCATCACTGACTGTATAGTATTACTAGCAAAATGTACCCACGTTGCGGGAGTAAAATACCCCCATATGCCATTCCCCCATTCCACATCACCTCCCATGCGCAACATACACCCCGTGCACAACATCCCCCCTGTGCATCACTGCTCCCCCTGCACCCTCCCTCCCACTGCATGAGGCACAGGGCACCCAATTGGCTGGGTGTTGATCACTCTTCAAAGTTAAGTACAGTATAGGACAAAAGTATGTTGCTCCCCTTTTCACCCCCTTAAGAGTTAAATTTCTCCACATCAGTTCTTGGTGGGTGTTGATGTCACAGAAGGAACACCCTCCCCAAACTTCATGTTTCTAGGTCAAGGGGTTGGGGCAGGGTCTTGATCAGTCAGCAATTCTTCAGTAGAAAGTATAGGGAGGAAAATGTGTTGCACCCCTTTTCACCCCCTTCCGGTTGGAATTTCCAAAAACTGGTTCTTAGTGGGTGCTTCCATCATGGAAGGAACACCCTCCCCAAATTTCACACTTCTAGGCCCATCTGCTTTGGCTGAGTAAGTGAGACAGTCAGTGACTTTTCAGTTTCATATATATATATATATACACACACACACACACACACACACAGAGTATACAATACTATATATAGACACACACACACTATGTATAAAGTTTAATTCGTTCTGGAGGCATGCTTGTTATGTGAAATACTCTTTATGTAAAGTGGATTTTCCCATAGGAAATAATGGAAACTCAGTTGGTTCCACAACCCAAAAATATTCATATAAAAATATTAACTGGATATAAAAATGATGACAAAACACTGTAATTGAATTCAAAACATGCATTCAATCTGCATGATCCTATTAAGTCTAGTTAGGCTGCAATCCTAAAGACACTTTCCTGGGAGTAAGACCCATTGAACACAATGGGGCTTACTTTTGAGTATACATGGTTAGGATTTTGCTCATAGTTAGGAGGCTGCAATCAAGAACACTTTCTTCTGTAATCCAAGACACTTTGTAGAGTGTCTTTCTCCTCTTCATCCGGAGCCTCTCTCTCCCCCTGCTCCCGTCTGACTAGCCCTGAGCTGCTTCCCTCTTCTCCACTGCTGTTCTCTCCCGCTACCCAACAGACACCCGGCCACAGAAGGAACAGTGCAGAAGTGTTGCTTTCCCTATGGGCAGATGCGCTAGGCTTTTTAAAAGGGCTGCCGGCCAGCGCATCTGCCCCAACTGCCAACAAGTTTGTATGTTATGTGAAGTACAGTTCCTTAAGTGAAGCAGAATCCTAGAGAAATTTTTGTTTGTTACGTGAAACATACTTTACGTGAGGCACTTGTTACGTGAGGTACCACTGTATATGTATATATATATATAGTATATATATATGTATATATATATACATATATACATATATGTATATGTATATATATATGTGTGTGTGTGTGTATATGTATATATATATGTGTATATATATATGTGTGTGTGTGTATATATGTATATATATATGTGTGTGTGTTATATATATATAACACTCATCTATATATATATAGCATTATGTAATACCATATATAAAAGCAGGCCTCCGTCAGTCTTGGAAGACTGTGGTATCGTGCTCGGCGCTGCATACGAAGCACGAAAGCCTGGGTTGGATTGTTATGGAGGATATGCTGTTACCCAAGCAGCAAATCCCCCCTCTCCACGCCACTGAATGAGTCCAATGGAAAGGCAGAGCCAATACGATTGGATCCAGCTGGCGTCGCAGAGCTGGGCTAAGGACAGGAGCTCACCCTGTCTTGTGGGGCCAACCTGGGTCTCGAACCCTGGCCTGCTGATTAACAGTGTCTTAGCCACAGTGTCTAAACCATATATAAATGGTTTATATATATATATTTGTGTGTGTGCGTGTGTATACACATGTGCGTACGTGTATACACACACACATAGGGTGATTGAAAAGCAACTAATACTTATAAGTATACTTATAATTTATAAGTATTTTAAAAGAGGGAGTTTACCGTGTGTGTGTGTGTGGGGAACTTGGGGGGGAACCTAGATTTTGGGGGGACCTTGCCCTCTTTTTTTGGTCATGACCTGCGACATTTTGATCATGACCAAGACATTTTGTGAGCAAGCATCATATCTACATGTCCATTCACCCTGCAGGAGTAGAGAGAGATGTGTGGGAAGGACCCTGAAAGTAGAGGGGTGAGGAGGGCGGGTGGGGGACACTTGGTGACCTCCTAAGGCAGGAGAAGGGTTTCCCCAGAGAGGCTGAAAGTTAGAGAAAAGTCTGGGAAGCAGGGAGGAGTCAGTGTTAGGGAAAGGAGTTGTTTGAAGGGAAGAAGGTAAAGGATGGAAATAAGCTGAAGGTGCTTTTTCCAACAGAGGGGTGTTCATGAGACCGGGCTCGCTTACCTGGGAGTAAACTCCATTGACTATAATGGGACTTTCTTCTGAGTAGACATGCAGAGGATTGAACTCTTAGGCTGCATTCCTCTCCATGCTTACCTGGGAGTAAGTCCTATTCACTACAGTGGGACTTCTGGATACTAGGATTGGCTCCAAGGCAGGGTTACACTTACTGAGTGTAAGGCCACACTTACTGGGGAGTAAGCCGCACAGACTCCAACGGGACTTACTTCTGAGGAGACTGCATAGGAATGGGTGCTGATCAGATTCAGGAAGGAGGGTCAGAGGCGCAGCTGGAGTAGTTTTGAGGGAGCCTGCCTGGCTTCAGCACCGCAGGGGAGGGAGGGAGGGAGGCTCCTGAAAAACATAGTGCTTCGCCCCCCCAGCTACGCCACTGGTGCGAGTACTGCGCTTAGTGAAGGGGAAGCGGCGAGGAGGGCTGCCTGCCTCCTCCTGCGGGGACTGCCCTTCCCTCCCCTCCACCAGTGGGGACCAGAGGGAGAGGGTCCTGCCGCGGAGGAGCATCCGCGTGGCTCCTTCTCGGAGCGGGAGGCGGCCACAGGCAGGCCCAGTGTCCCAGGGCGGAGGACGGGTCAGCCCGGCTGCCGTGCGTGGAGGGAGGAGGGAGGGAGCCCCGAGGAGTGTGGGCGTCGCTGCTGCAGACACAATAAAGGGTTCACGCGCCGAGCACAGCGGCTGGAGGGGGAGGAGCAGCCCCGGCCCCGTCCTGAGGGGCTCCCGGACTCCCACATGCTCCTCGTTACAGCTCACGGGGAGGGAGACTCTGACTGACTGAGGAGGAGGAGGCTGCGCTGTTCCCGCCAACTCCACATACCTGCCTCTCTCTCTGTTGTGTGTGAGAGAGAGATGGTATGAGGTGTCCCCACCCATATGTCTCTCTCTCTCTCTCTCTCACACACACACACACGCTAATGACATGAGGTGCTTCTCTCATATACACATGCATGTACTTCCACACCTACATGCTTCTGCCTCACTCTCACAAACATGCACAGATGTTAATGGCGTGGCTGTTTCTCACACAAATATTAATGGCATGAGGTGCTTCCCCCCCCCCCTCTCTCTCTCTCACTCACACTCACTCACACACACACACACAGATATGTTAATGGCATAAGATGCTTCTCATACTCATAGAGATTTTAAAGGCATGAAGTCCTCTCGCTCTCAGAGCACAATTCTAACCATGTCTACTCAGAAGTAAGCCTCATAGTGTTTAATGGGTCTTACTCCCAGGAAAATGACTTTAGGAGTGTAGGCTCAGACACATACACAGGTGTTACCGGCATGGGTGCTTCTCACACACAGAGAGATATTAATGGTATAAGGTGCTTCTCTCCGACACACATACACAGATGTGAATGGTATGGGTGCCTCTTTCTCTCTCTCACACACACACTCACACTCACTCACTCACTCACACACACACACACACAGATATGTTAATGGCATGAGGTGCCTCCCTGCCAAAAACAATTCCAGGCATGAAAGCAGTGTGACCAGATGTATAAAAAATAACCAGGAACAACAAAATGGAACACAATTTGTGCACATCTAGAGAAGTACTCGGTGATCAAAAGAACCCAGCATGGATTTACCAAGAATAAATCTTGCCAGACAAATCTGATCTCCTTTTTTTATCGGGTTATGAGCTTACTGGACAGTGGCAATGCTGTGGGTGTCATTTATCTTGACTTCAGCAAAGCATTTGACTAGGTCCCACATGACATCTTAATTGGGAAGTTGGAAAAACTTGGGCTAGACAAGGCAATCGTTGGGTGGATCTGCGACTGCACTCAAAAGGTTTTAGTAAATGGTTCTGTGTCAACCTGGAGGTCAGTTTCTAGTGGGGTACCCCAAGGCTCTGTCTTGGGCCCAGTTCTCTTTAACATTTTTATCAATGACTTGGAGGAAGGGGAACGGGGGAGCCTGATCAAATTTGCAGATGACACCAAGCTGGGAGGAGTAGCAAACACAACAGACGAGAGGAGAAACCTCCAGGAGGATCTGGATAAACTGGAATCCTGGGCTGTAACAAATAGAATGAACTTCAACAGGGAGAAGTGCAAAGTTCTGCACTTGGGCAATAAAAACCAAAAATACAGGTATAAAATGGAGGATACTTGGCTTGGCAGCACAACATGTGAGCAGGACCTTGGAGTCGCCGTGGATCACAAGCTGAACGTGAGTCAGCAGTGTGATGTGTCTGCAAAGAAGGCAAATGCCATTTTAGGCTGCATTAAGAGGACTGTAGCTTGCAAGTCACGAGAAGTTCTAGTTCTTCTTTATTCAGCATTGGTCAGACCTCACCTTGAGTACTGTGTTCAGTTCTGGGCACCTCACTTTAAGAAAGATGCAGCCAAACTGGAGCAAGTCCAGAGGAGAGCGACAAGAATGATCAGTGGGATGGAAGGGAAACCCTACGAGGAAAGGTTGGGGGAACTTGAGATGTTCAGCCTGGAGAAGAGGAGGCTGAGGGGAGACATGATTGCCCTCTTCAGATATCTGAAGGGCTGTCATATGGAGGAAGGGGCTCCATATGAGGCTCCATAAGGGGCTCCAGCTTCATAGCTGTCTCTGAAGGCAGAACTAGAACCAATGGGTACAAACTGCAAGAAAGGAGATTCCAGTTGGAAATACGGAAAAAATTTCTGACAGTGAGGGCAGTTCGGCAGTGGAACAGATTGCCAAGGGAGGTGGTGGACTCTCTCTCACTGGGGATCTTCAAGCAGAGGCTCTATGAACAGCTGTTGGGGATGCTCGAGGAGGATTTCCTGCTGCAGTCAGGGGTTGGACTAGATGACCTACTAGGTCCCTTCCAACTCTAGGATTCTGTGATTCTATGAAAATGTAGGACATCCAAGAAAAATGACCAAAAAGCTACAAACACTTATACAGTATATTGATTTCCTGTGGTTAACGTAAGCACTCTATTAAATGTAAAAGTATATTACGAATGATTTACCACATATGGACCCAATCCTAACCAATTTACCATCTCCAGGGTACGGACAGTGCAGCTCCAAGGCAAAAGAATAAACATTTTATTCTCTTGAGGAGGCCTGTCTGTGTTGCCCCTCCTGCCCCCACTCCTAAAAAGCAGGATGTAGCACATGCCCCACTGGAACAGCCATGCCAGTGGTGGAAAGCTGGTTAGGATTGTACCTGAAATGTATTTTAAGAAGGCTATGGACTGCCTTGCAGGGTCTGCTCATAGGGGAAAGGAGGACATTAAAGTTTTTTCTAGGACACAAGAGGACATTTTTCCAGAAAAGAGAGGACATGTCTTGGAGAAAGAGGATGTCTGGGCACCCTGAGTCAAAGGGAGAATTTTTTGAATGGTAATGCAATGCAAATAATTGTGTCCTTGAAAGAGAGGGGTTCTTGAGGGTTTGAGGTAGACTAGTCTGTCTCTCAAAGAAGGAAAAGAAAAATACAGGCCAGAAGAGTTAATAATTCTATCTATAAGTCGCTGTTACCAGAGATGTACAGTGAGATCTTAAACCTGTTCACCCAGAAGTCCCTCTTACCTAAGAGTTTATTCCCAGCAGAGTTTATTCCCAAGAAATAGTGCACAAAATTGTATTTCCTCCTCAGAAGAGACATTAAAGGCACCCATATTTCCTCTCATGCTTTGGCTGTAACTTCAAATACACTGAAATTGGACAAGAGCAGATTAACAGCTGCTTCTACAATATCTGCACAAACTATTACAATAGCTCATCCTAAATGACATGATAATTTCTTCTCTGCATTTTAAAAGTGTATCACTGAAAAGCTCTGGCACAAAAAAATTATCAGATTAGGCATCAACCAGGGAGCCGCAGGAAAAGCCACCAGGACTGCCCCTCTCATCCTCACCATACACTTTGTCCCAGGTGGCAGTAGCACATAGAGGTCTCTACATACTTGCAAGCAGTTAATTGCTTTTAGATGGTTTCCCAGTTGCTTTTCTCTGAAAGCATCCATGTATGAGCATTAACAGCTCTATTAATTTAAAGAAGTCGTTAGCAGAAGATGGGAGAAAGACTTGGAGAAGATGGGAGAAGACTTGGAGAAATGTATTAAATCCATCCATAAGCGCTGAAATGAGATGATTTGTATTCTAACTACATTAATTTTATACAAATATAAATATAAAATATATTTTATATTTTATATAAATATATTTTAAATATAAAATATATAATTTTATGTTTACCTCATGCCATGATCTCAAAAAGTAACTTTGTACATGTACCGTAATCTACTTTTGTATATACTCTACTTTGATTCCAATCTATTTTGAATCAAAGTACAATCTACTTATCCAATCTACTTTGGATACACCTTTGGATATAATCTATTTTTGTCTGTTATTTTGATAAAACTGTTACTCCACTACTCTCTTAAGGAAAAAGAGATTTACAGCACAATCCAGAGCAACTAATCTGTCCACATAAGAGCCCTTGGGTTGCCCTATCTATCACTAGGGTGGAGCAACTGCAGGATGCTCCACCCCAGTTACTCTGGAAGAGGCTTAGAGCAGAGCAAGGCAACATAGGGTGCCCTAAGAGAGGTGGACCTGCTCTGCCCTAGCTGCTCTGCCCTAAGCAGTTCAGGAGAGGCATGTTGAGGGCATGTTTAGCATTGCCTAGGGCAGAGCAGTTACTCTGTATCCAGAACCTGTTTCCAAGGCAGAAATGCCCTCATCCAGTCCTCAGAGTTATACCACCCAGGAGCAGGTATAGTAATGAGTAGACCCATAGGGGTCCATGATAAGGCCCGAGTAAGAATGGCAGTGTTGACCAAAAATCTGAGTTGTTGGCCAGCCTAGCTGCAACCCCTTCCTCTCAACCTCAGGATATGGAACAAACTACGGCTGCCCACAAACCTCAGGATACAGCAGGCCACTCCAAGAAGCCCCTTCTATTCACTGTAGAATGTACTGGCATCTCATCAGGGACTCCTTATAAGGCAGGCACCCAGTGGCGTCACCAGACTGGTGATCAAATTTGATTATGTATAAAAATGAAAATTGTGTCACTTATTAGGGAAATTGTGCTAAGGCAAAGAGGAATGGTTGTTCTTGACCTGCTAAATAGAAGAGGAGCATCACTTAGAAGTGACTGTATACCCAGTTAGTATGGGGTAACTTAAGAATGGAACCCTATTAGCCTTTAGGTTAATGTAGGTTATTAAAACCTACATAGTTGTTTTCCTCCTTAGTTATTTTTGCTGTGCCGTAGTCTTTTGACTATCATTGTTTTTAGTGTTGTTTTACTTTCTTGTGTTTTTCTATTGCATTAATTGTTTTCAGTTGTGTACCTAGAGGGTGCAGGGGGTGCAAATGCACCAGGCTACAATCTTTAGGGGGGCTACAAGCTGAGCTTGACACCAGTGACTAAAATTGTGAAAAACGGGGTATATATGAAAGATAATACCATAAAGTTATATATTGTTGGAAAGGAAATTTTATGCATAATGCACCGAAACAAACTGCATTGTAATATCTATAATCTATCAAAGGTTATGGCCAATTAACTAAAAAACAATGAAAATACAAAAGCCTATGGAACAAAAGTGGATTTTCTTAACTCAATCTTTCCGATGTTACTGATAGCTCTGAGAGCCAATGAGAAGTAATTCAGATACTTTATGGAATTAATAAGGTGTTAATATGAATCAGCTTTCAGGACATATATACAGTACATAGATAAAACAAAATGTACATAGGGACAGAACATGGAGTTTCAACTCCTGTAAAAGACAATGGCTGCTTGCAAATCATGCCCAGCAGCTTTTTAGGCTGCTGAACCTTCACACAAGCTTCTGGGGAGTTAAATGTGTCAAAAAAATAGAGGGGAAAATGGGAAAAAGAGCAAGGGGAGAGTAACTGGCCATACACACCCCAGCAATGTCTGTTCTAGTGGTTTCTGCTGGTGTTCTTTTTCCATTTTATTGAGCCCTTTTGGGACAGGGACCCATTAGCTATTAATTAGCTATTAATTTTTTCATTTTCTTTGTAAACTGCTTTGTGAACTTTTTAGTTGAAAAGTGGTATATAAGTACTGTAGACAGATAGATAAACTGCTATGTTAGATTCTATGTATGTATGTATGTATTTTGTATACATACATAGCTAACACAAAATATCATGCAGTGTAAGCACATGCATATTTGCCCAGAACTATAAGTGCTGAATGAGTTCAATGTGGCTCACACCCAAGTACCCATACATATGATTTCAGTCCTAGTGTCTTAAGTTCATTTTATGTGAATACTTTATGAGAAAAATTTACTGCCAGAATAAATCTTTTACTGGTATTCTGCACACAGTCTAAACTACTGAAACACATTTACAAAGAGGAAATTCAGATAGAATTAGCTCATGCAAAGGTCAGGATGTCATGCAAAATTAGCTTTTGGACAACACTGAAATGGAAAGTCCTGGAAGATTTAACTTTACTAGTAACCCAGTATTGTTTAGCAGTGGTCACTACTTATTACTGTTTACATCTATGATTTATTTGATATTTCCCCAAAACTAATACTTACAGATTTTTGTTAATATCTTGCTGATTGCAAAAGATTCTTTTTCTCCCTTAAAACATTCCAGAAGTTCACTTCTGCAGTAAAATTTGTGTAGAATCTATAAATATATTGCTAATAATGTATTAAAAAACAGGATATCAAAATATAGAATCAAAGAAGCCTGTCATATCTATAAACAATGAATGAACATATACTATATCAAATGGACAAAATTATTTGGCTTAAAATTAAGGAATGAAATGAAAAAAGATCAATCAGGAAACTATTTGAGACTTCTTGGAGGAGTGCTGATTTTGAGCAAAGACTGTAAATGTCTTCAAAAAACTTATATACCTAATTTGGAAGCCGTTTCAATGATATTATTCTGCATCTTCTATAAGAGTCCTACTCCAAATGCTGTCTCTTGGGATATGAAATCAAAGAATATGGAGCCACTAATTTGAAGAGGACTTCCAGAGCCAAAATATAAAGATTTTTAGGAAGTATCATAAAACAATATACTTTTTTTGTTAGAGGTTTTAAAAAATTAAACTGATATGGACTTTTATTTGGTTTGAAGGCCTCAGAAGGAATAAGCCATGTAAGAGACTTGGGAAACAATTTCTTTCTTGGAACAGAAATCTGTGCAAGTGATTGAAGGTATATGCAATCACCACCACTAGGGTGGTGTGAGTGGTGCGGTTGCACCAAGTGACGTGCCGAAGGGGGGGGGGGGAGTGACACGCACTGGGGGACCTAAAAATTGCAACTTCATGATGGTGCATCAAACCCCATCATGTCATATACCATTGGATTTGTATGGAAGAGCAAAAGTATGGAATGCAAAAGTCCTTTTTGTAATAGCACCTTTCTATCAAAAGTTATGGCCAAAAACATAAAAGAAACTAAAATATGCATTGAACTCTATAGAAAGTGAAAGTGACCCATATCACAGCTTTATTCATGAGTAGGCAAACATGCCATAGTTCATTAGAAAGGGCAGGCTGAGGAATCGAAGAACACCTGAATTGTCCTGATCCAATGAACACAGCCCCCACAAATCACCCCAGAAGAAGGTCCCTGATGGTTGCAATAAAATGCATTGAAAATGAAAGTAAACTGCACAGCTGTGTTTGCTGGTGAGTAAGCAGGCATGCCTTGGCTAGAGTGGAAGGTCAGTCCAAGAGAATACAAGACTCCCAAAATGGTCCCAATCAGGGACATTACTAGGGTGTTAGAAAGGAGGCACCCTTGAAGGGGGTGGCATCCCTTGTGATCTAAATGGCTAAAATCATGGTTTGTAGAAATAATCTTGTCATGTTATACACCTTTGAATGTGTGATTTACAGCAGAATGTAGTGAAACAAACCACTTTGAAATATCTTTATTCTATTAAAATATATGGCTAAAAGAACCAGTGGGGGAGGGGCAATGGCACATAACCCACATAGCCCACTATTTTTATTGTTGCCCCACCCAATGTATGGGGGTGATGGGCTTGCCTCCCACACCAGGTGACACGAACCCTAGTGACACCCATGAGTATATGACCTCTTCATTGACCTGTACAGTCCTAGAATCCCAATAGACTAGAAATAAGAGACAGATCTGTTTATTTTAGCAATAAAACTTATTCGAATAAGAGCACAATCCTACCCATATCTACTCAAAAGTAAGCCCCATTGTGTTCAATGGATCTTACTCCTAGGAAAGTGTCTTTAGGATTGCAGCCTTAGTTTTCTGTGTACTGAAGTTCTCACATACAGAGGTACAGTATTTGACTGGTATTTATAATGTTAAAATTTGTATATTTTGAACTTTTGTACTGTAATTAATTTTATTTTATTTTAAAGATTAGGAATATATACTTATTAAAAATCTTTGGTTCTAGAGAATATTTATCAATATTTAAAATTATTCAAAAATATATTTAGGATTATCAAGAGCAGAACTATCAGAAAGTAAGGGATGCCTGTACAATGTGTAGAGCGGTGTGTTTTTCATAGGGTTTTTGGCTCCCTTGCCTGGTTTCCTGGGGAACTGTAACCTACAGTTAGGGAATCTCTGGCTATAATAGGTCAATTCTATAACAGTTTCCATGGCTCTAATTATGCAAGAGGCTTCGTAAGCTCTTGCATAAGGAGAACACTTCTGGGTTGGAGCACAGTTTCTCCTTTCTATGTATCATTCTGGTGCCAAGTGGGAAGCAGTCCTTCTGTGAGTAAAAGACCAGGGTGACCAGATTATTCCTGAACCCCAGGACCAAAATTCCTGAACCCCAGGGCCAAAATTCCTAATCCCAGGCCAAAATTCCTATCCACTTAAAAAAATTGCCAAAATGTATTTTTTTGTTTTTGTTTTTCGGTTTGTTGACCATAACTTTTGATAGGAAGGAGATATCTCCAAATTTATTGCATTGGATTCTGCTTTTTAATATGAATCCAACGACATATGGCATGATGGAGTACTGTGCACTATTGTGAAATTTCAAAATGAAGCCAAAATGTAGGACACCCAAACAGGAGGCTAAAATTCTGGACAAATCCAGGTTTTTCTGGTCATATGGTCACCCTGGTAAAAGACACCATCCACATGTTGAAGGGTATCTTTGGATCCAACATACCATATTTGCAGGCTTCTAGGATGCACTTTCCCCTCCCCAAGGGGGGGAAATGTCTGTGTGTCTTATGGAGTGAAGGGGCCAATCCTGGAGCACCTTCTGCAGCTGTGCTCTGCCTCCCTGGGCAAGGCAGGCCTATAGGAAAGCGAGGGCAAGCTGGGGAAGAGGGGCAGAGGCTTCCCCACAGACTCCTTTCCTAAAGAAATGAATGGAGCCCAGAGGAATAGCAGAGCATGGAGGCAGGCAGGCAAAAAACAAGGGGGGACTGGTGGGAAGAGCAGAGGAGGAAGCAGCCCAGGAGAGAGCAGTCCCTGGTGCTGCAATTCTATGCATCCTTTCCAGGGGTGGGGGAGGCTTGCACTTGAGTAGACATGCACTGATCTTGTTCCCATGGCTGCAATCCTTTCCAGAGGTGGGGGAGGCTTTCCATTGAGGCTTGCAAATGCACAGAATTTGGTTTGCTAGAGGCTGAAAATGATGAGTTCTTGGGGTTTCCAGAAAATTAGAAAAGTGCTTGAACCCTAAAGACTCTCCTCATTTTTTAATGACTGTGATGATGGTTCATAATACCACTGTTGACTTTACATATTTGTAATATTATTCTGCTATATTTTATTAAATATATTAGTACACCATTTGGTTCAGAATATTTTTTTCTTGTTTTGCTCCTCTAAACTTTGTTGCATCTTATGGTCCGGTGTGTGTAATAAGCCGGGAAATACGGTAACTGAAGAGCAGTGAGACTGCCATACAATTCGAAAATGAATTGCCGTACCATTTTTGCTCATCTTGCATTCTAGTCAGTTTTGAAGGCAGGCACACAACAGGGATGTACAGTAGGATAATCCTGCATGAAATCTTCGCCAATTGTTTCGGAATGTTGTGACCCTTGCCATATAAGAAGTAATTGTGTTCCTCCAGGCATGTGTACAGTACAAGCCTAAGCATATCTACTCAGAAGTAAGTCCCATTGTGTTCATAATACTTCCTCCTAGGAAAGAGTGATTAGGATTGCAGCCAGAGTCATTTTATACTGTTAGAATGATGGTTTATCTGGACCTCTATATTGCCTATATACCAACTGACAGCAGCTATCCAACTTATCAGCGTTTTTTCCCCTCATGGTTGTACGTGAAGATGCCAGGATTGACCGTCCTGGCATGTAGAAAGCAGTGGTCTACGTGCAAGACACATTCTCTTTCAATGTGCTAAGGCTATTTTCCATAGCATCTGTTCAGTTAAAAAAATCTGTATACCCCACAAAATATTACCACTTACAGTTTTTCCATTTTTAAATAATATCTTTGTAATTGATTTTTATATTGCTCCTTGAGCTTTTTTACAGTATTAAATGAAAATGACAGCTCTGACGGTACTTGAAAGCATGAAAGCTTTAGAAATTTTCAGAACTTCAACCATGTAAACATGGAATAAAATTAAATAATCTGAAAGTAAACAATTCCTAGAAATAGTACTAGCCTATTTCCTTTTATGCATTTGGTAACAAAGCCAATAAGATAGAAGACAGTTTGGATTTACTCCTGAAAAAATGACTCATTCATGAAAACTACGCTAATAGCTGTAGAACATATTGGGATCAAATTTTGGACTGTGTGCATGAGACAATGGCGTACTTTGAGTATTACTAGTACAAGTAGAACATGAGATGTTTAAACAATTATGCTTTTCTCTGATGCACAGATATTTTCAGTATGCAATGATGGAAGCGTCTGTTTATAAATGAGTGTGTAAATCTCTTGGATTTTTTGGTCAACATTTCAAACGGAAGTGTTTCACTGATCTACCTCATTTATCTCGATGTCATGTGTATCTCACAACTTGTGCTGTTTACATAGATTGAGAGCCAATTCAGATGTCACTCGCGCCTCATGGGAACAGATTGCATTTAGCTAGTTTTTGCACCACTCTAGCACTAGGAAGAATCACTACTGATATTTTCCTATATTCCTTCCTGGGTTAAATTCAAATCTGGGTTAAATTCAAACCTGAAAATTCAAATTCATATGTGCCAATATGATTAGCACAAGGCCAAGTTGATCAAAGTTGGTGGATGAAGTCCAAGAAGGGGGGACAGGTAACATATGCTGAAACACTAACAATTGCTAAATATCCAGAGCATTTATTGCAATATTCAGGATATTTTTTATGTTGTGCAGGATCAGATTAATTGCATGTAAATAAAAACTACAAAATAGAAATGTGTTTCTAAGGTTTCACCAGGATTAAAAATGGTTTTGGGTCATTCCATGTCAAGTGGTCTAGGTTTGGAAAAGTGCCCTGTGTGACCGTTATGGATTTTGATGAAATTTTATACGCAGAGTCCCACGTGTCTCAAACTATTGTAAAGTTATAGCTTCACATGTAGGATAGTTATTGAGATTTTGAGCACAATCCTAACCATGTCTACTCAAAAGTAAGCCCCATTGTTTTCAATGGGTCTTACTCGCAGGAAAGTTCTTTAGGATTGCAGCCATAGTGTTGGTTTAACCCAGACCCCATACTCTCAGTTGGTATATAGGCAATTTGGTTTATACAGTACAAATATAAGATTTTGGCAATTTTGGGATGCAATATTTCCTCTGCTGTTTTTTTCTAAATGAATGAAACTGAACTAGCTTGTACAACTTTTTCTGCTCTATTTAATGGAACTAATAACAATTTTGGCTTCTTTCATTGGTCAACTTTTGATCAATTTTGCTGCAGTTTATTCACTGTATAAATGAAGCCAATGAAGCTGTATGAGAGTTCATGCTGCATCTGTTTGTTGTGTAAATAAACAGCTTTAGCTTGCTCTATTATGCAGACCTCAAAATTGACCTCAATTTTGCAGACCCCTATTATGCAGACCTGAAATTGCTTTCAAATTTTGTGCATTATCCAACTGAAAATTCAGTGAAGAAAATTAGTAATTGAATCTTAAAAAAATACTGTAGCTACTAATGTCTTCACTGTTTGAACACATGAACTGGTCCAAAATAGTTGACACAAACCAGCCAAAGTTCAATAGTTTGCATGATGAAGTGCTGGAAAGTGAGACAATTGGTGCAGTCCAGAGTAACTACGGGGAGTCCTTGCTCCGGTGTAAGAACAAGTTACTCTGGATTGCAATATGAATTTCCCATAGGTTTTCACTTGGTGTTGCAGTAACTACGGGTGCACGTAATGTCTCTTACGTTCACCCGTAGTTACTCTGGATTGTAGGGATAGACTTGGGGAAGGCCTCACCTGAGAGAAAATTAATTTACTTTATAAGTAATGCCCAGGCATTAAAAACAGTATCTTAATGGGAGATGTGATCTGGGTCAGAACTGCAATTCCGGCAAAGTGCCAGGGATGAAGTGAGCTGCCATCAGTCCTGCTCTTATTTTGCTGCAAGTCTCGATTCAGCTGCGTGAATCAGTTTCCCAGGGCCATTCCACACGTTTGGTGCAAAGTGTATTTTAACAATTGAGTATTAATACTCTGGTGACAGGATGTAGGACCAATGCTCTGTGCAAAGAATTGTGGCAGCCATTCTTCACACATAAGGGAAAAAGGATGGTGATTTGAAGTGGTGCTCATAGGTAATCCAAACAACATGCCATAGCCACATCCGGTCCATTGAGTGAAAAAATTGACTGAATGTGTTTGGGCTTATTCTAAATCCTTAATGTGTCAAAGTAACAAGCAGAAAATCTGTTACTGACTTTGCCAGTCCTTTCCAATGTAATAGGTTGACATTGCCACACAGCTGCCTTTGAAATGCCTATATGTTGCAAAGAAAGAAGCCGTAACAACTGCTGATATGCAACCCCTGGCCTTCAAACAACAGGCTTTTATGGCAAGAGGCACATAGATGGCCAATGATGTAATTTGGGGCAATTCACAAAACCATAAGCTGCTCTTTGGGACAATGAAGGCTTTCATTTTTTGTTCTTCATTTAATGTGCATGAGCCATTCTGGTCAGTTTTGTACTATGTCAATCTTTATTTCTACAAAACAGGATTTCAAAGGCTTATTAAACTGATTTTTGCCTCAAGGCAATTATAAACATGGTTATATATAAACATGGTTATGGAAATACAGCTCATGGATATCAAAGAAACATGCAAAGAAATATTAACAGCTTTCCACAGATAACAGCCTTCAACTCAATTCCATATACTTAAAAGATAAATATAATCACTATATTGTAACAATGAAGATCTTTGTATAGAAGGCTCCTATTTGTGCAACTGTTCAGGATGTGGATCCACTCATTTTGCAATGTTCATCTGGAGATCAATGATTCACAGAGCCATTCAGAGTCCAAGGTAGGTTCATTGATTGATCACTAGAAGCTTTTGAATGACATGACTGAGAAGACTAACCAGTTTGGGAGTCTTTCATCATCAAAGGATAGCTGGCTTTTACTTTTGATAAGGTATTCAAAAGTACCCCATCATAGTACTAATGATTACTATTTGTATTTAAATTTTTGCCCCAATTTAACACTAGGTTTTGCTTTCTCACTTAGAAATGGCCTGCTCTATCTTTGCAACATCCCCAAGCATTAAAGCAATCAAGATCTTAGTAGTACTGAATTTTGAATGGCCAATTGATCTGCAGTGTGCAGTAAACAGTCCTAACACAAATACTGTCTTACTGTCAACATGATTGAAATGATCTTGCTGAAATACTGAGTATACCCGCAGTTCTGGTGATACCTCCAAAGTTGGAACCTTGCTTTGGGACGGCACTAGCTAGAAACATTAAACTATTTGTGCATCCACCAGAAAGTAATCAAACATATTAATTTTTTTAAAGTACATTAGAAAAGAAATTTTTTTGGAAGGGGGGAATTGATTTATATGCAGCTGCTTTGCATTAGTGGAAATTCTGGGAAGGGTCTTTGGGTGAAAAAAAAACCTGTTAAACAGAATATTTGGGAAACAGCAAAACACTGAGAAAAGGAAAACAAATGAACGTTCAGAAAAACTGCCAAAGGACCACCTACTAAGAAACACTATTTCAAGTCATTAGGGGAATTATCATTATGGCATCACAAACATTTAAGAGCAAATACAAAAAGGAGGTTTGCATCACAATCAGGAAAAATGCAAGAGGCAAATTCTATTACGTGCAATAAGGTAATTAATAAAACCACCATTTAAAATATTGTCATCAAAGGAAATTGCTCCATAGTAAAAGTACAAAATTGGACCACTTTTTAAGGGTCAAACTACATGCAATACTGAAAGCGTCACTGTGCTTCTGACTTCCAGAGGTTTTGTTCCGGATTGGGGCCACAAAAAGGGAAGTAACCTTTCACCTGCATCACAGTCCTTATAAAAATTGCCTCCCTGAAGCTGCTTCTTACCTCAGGAAGAAAGGGGCACTTTCCACCAAGGCACTTTCCTCCTTCTTTGGGCACTCAGCAATTTCAGGGAGGGCTTTTTTGTTGGGGCTGTGATGCATTGGAATGGATAATCTATGTTCCCCTCCACCCTGTCATGGTCCTGATCCAAAACAGGCCATTATGATTCCCATTTTTTTAAAGGACAACAAAGAGCACTCACATATTTTAGATCATCACATGTACTTTGGTAACACTCCAGGTGGAGATGAGCTGTATCTCCATGCATGACTGGAGTCAAGTCACTCTAGGAATTCTGTGGTTGTAGTGAGGAGACGGATTAAAAGCTGCCCGACAAGACTATCTTCAGTGCAGGTGGGGTGAGGGAAACTTCATTTTTTACCAGCTCTGAAACTGTGAGGGATGAAATTGCTAGGTCCAGTTTTAGAGTGGTATTTATTTCAACATGGGTCAGTAAGTGGGACTTTTTTGTTTAAAGAAAATGAATTTACATAGATTTATGTCACACTATACAATATACAAGGGCTGCAGTGGCTGTTTGAAAAGGTGCTGTGGCTGTCAATCTGAAGATCAGCAGGTCAGTGGTTTGAGACTCAAGTGCTTCAAGATGGAGTGAGGTCCCATCCTTAGCTCAGCTCCTGCCAACCTAGCAGTTTGAAAGCATGCAAATGCAAGTGGATAAATAGGGACCACCTCCATAGGAAGTTAACAGTGTTCCACGCACATATGAGCCACATGTCAGTGGAGGCATCTTCGGACAACACTAGCTCTATGGCTTAAGAAACAGGAATGTATACAAATGTCAACCACTAAATATGAGGTAAAATTAACAAATTAACAGATACTGGGACTGCAATCCTAACTGCAATAGAGATCAAATATATACACACTTGGGAGTGAGCTCCATTGACTATAAAGGGACTTATGTCTGAGTAGACAGGGATAGCATTATGCTCTTAGATGATAAAAACAAACACACAGGTATCCAGAGTACCAAAGAAAAAAAGCTTTTCTCTAAAGTGAAGGTTTCAACACAGAAAATGCAATCCTGACTTTAGGCTAGAAAAATGGTCCAGCTAAGCTGACTTAAGAAGGCCATATCCTGAGCTGACAGGCCCAAGGTGACCATATAGAATGGAGGACAGAGTGCCTCTACCTTTAAGCACTGCATAGAAGAGGGAATTTAGGCAGTTGCTGGTTTTTAAACCCTTCTGTATTAAGCTACACCCGCCTAAATTCCCGCTTCAATGCAATGCTTAAAGGTAGAGGCACTCTGTCCTCCATTCTATATGGTCACCCTGCGTGACAGGCCAAATCAACAGGGCTAGAAGGCCTCTGACTGGCCCAACTGCTGCTGAAAAGGCAGTAGCACAAGGGCAGCCTGCTCTCTGGGTTGGTGTAGTTGTGCCTTATCCTGAAGTGCGTTGGTATAGTTGAGCTGTATCCTAAGGTTGAGAAACAAGGGTTGGCCTAGAACTCAGTCTTTTTTTGCCGCCACTTCCAATCTTACTCTGGCTTATCATGGACCCCTATGGATCTACTCAGATGTATTCCTGCTTCTTAGGTGTTCTGACTTTGAGGAGCTGTGAGGGGACATTTCTGCCCTGGAAGCAGGCTCTGAATACAGCCTAACTGCACTGATCTAGGCTATGCTGTACATGCCCTCAACATGCCTCTCCTGAACTGCCTAGGCTGGCACAGCTAGGCTAGCCCAGGTCCATTTGTCTAGGGCTAGCCTAAGTTGACTTACACCCTCTCAAGCCTTTCTTGTGTAACTGGGCTGGTCTGTTTTGGAACTGAGCCACTCAAGTGATAGGCTAGCCCAAGTGCTCTTCAGGATTGCAGCCATAGTAAATATATAAATATGAATCGTAGTTTATAAACCAGGCATAGGGACAGAATATATAATGAATATTATTTCAAATGAAATATACACTAGTGGCTAGTGTATCTAGGAGGAATTTGTTCACAAGCTTGTAAGGATGCCACATGAAGGATCACTTGGTGAGCTGTACCCACCCACCATACACTACTATATGTTGCTGAAGTGTCTCCCAGTTGTATACCATATTCATATCCATTTCTGCACAACATTGGATAAACCAACAGGAATCAAATATGTACATATGTATTTACATATGTAAATATGTGGGTTGAGCAGAAATAGGTTAATTTGCTGTGGAATAGTCATGTCCTTAATTCGTTTATAAGCCAATAAAATTTTTCTTCTTTTTGATATAGGTATGGAACAAAATGTTCATGGTCATAGCTGAAAATAATGTCAGAAACTACAATGGTGCACTGCTTTTAGCACCTTAGTGATCATATGCATACAATATCCATCCATTCATGACAAGGTGTATCCACTGCAAGATATTCAGGTATCTGTAAACAAACTCTGTGAATGACACCAAATGCGAAAGAATGAACAGCTCTAGCTCTGCTTGCTGCCAACTTTTTTTACCAGACATGTGGACAGTAATTCACAGGGACTGGAACTGGAAAAATAGAGATTGTCCATGGTTGATTTTTGACAAGTGCAGTGTGTGTGCATAGAAATCTAAATAAACCAAATTAATTTTGCTGAATAAGAACATCTGGAAGTTCAGAATTCAACTTCCCTGAGCTTTACCTTTTGAGATGCTGATTCTTCCAGAGGACTCTATCTATCCTCTCGTCAGATATCCAATAGATCAGGTATGCCACTGACCTATCTTTTGTGTCACACTTCCCTTCTCTAATTTATTTTAGATTTTTGAGTTTGTGGAAGAGTGTCTCAAAAAAAAAATCTATGCAACATGATTCCTCTAATCCCTGAAGTGATCTGTAGCAGTGGCAGTAAGAGCAACTGTTGCTGCTGCTGCTGCTGCTACTACTACTACAACTAATTATCAACATAAACATTGTAATAATTGTTAGTTCTAACTAGTGGTGTAGCTAGAGGAGGTGCAAAGCACAAAGTTTTGCAGGGAGTCTCACTGCAACGTACAAATGGCCCCTCTCCCTAGGAACCATTCCAGGGAGGGAAGTAAAAAAAAAGATAATATTAGACTTGTTAAGTTTCCCACCGAGTGACATCAGTTTTAAGATATAACTAAACGTGGGTTAAAACAAAACATTAAAAAAAACCATGATCTTGGCTCCTGCTCCCACTAATTCATGGCATATAGAAGGAGAAGAAATGGAAGTTGTGACAGAGTTTATTTTTGGGGATCTAATATCACTGCAGAAGGCGATTGCAGCCAAGAAATTAAAAGATGCCTGCTTCTGGGGAGGAAAGCTATGGCAGGTCTAGAATACTTAATTAAAAGTCAAGATGTCACATTGCCAACAAATATTAAAGCTATAGTAATGTGATAATTATGGCTGTGAGAGCTGGACCATAAAGAATGGTTGAAGAATAGATGCCTTTAGATTATGGTGCTGGAGAAGACTCTTGAGATCCTTGGACTGCAAGTTCAAAAAGAATCAATTAACCCTTCAGGAAATCAACCCTGTTCACTGGAAGGAGGGATGCTGAAGCTCAAATATTTTGGCCACATCATGAGAATGGAGGACTTGTTAGAAAAGACCTTGATGATGGGAAAAACTGAAGACACAAGAAAAAGGGGACAGCAGAATTTGAGGTAGTTAACCAGTGTCACTAACCCTACAATCCAGAGTAACTATGGGAGCACATAAGAGACATTTATGTTGACGTAGTTACGGCACCACCTAGTGAAAACCTATGGGAAATTCATATTGCAATCCAGAGTAAATTTTTCTTACGTCTGAGAAAGGACTCCCCGTAGTTACTCTGGATTGTGCCCTAAGGCAATCAATATGAGTCTGGACAGACTTTGGAAGCTAGTGGAGGATAGGGTGGCTTGGCTTGCTGCAGTCTATGGGGTCATGAAGAGTCAGACCCAACTTAATGACTAAACAAATATAATTATGAAGATTTTCAGAACTGAAGACAGGTAAGAAGATGATGGATGCCAAAGATTAATATGGGCCTGAGTGCAACATACTGATTTAGTATGGTGCAAAGCACTGCAGCATAACTCACAACTTTATAAAGAGCCTTCAGATATTTTAAGCATGAAAGGCATTACACAGAACACAAACCCATATTTTTATCATTGCCTTGGATGCCAACATTTGTCCACAGTGAAGTGTGGCTTTGCTAGCATAGCTTGTTGTGGTCTTTGAAGGGTACGTTCTTTACATCTAAATCTAGAATTTCTGTTTGACTGTACTTATTCTATCTATAGCTCTGCAGACAAAACACAGCCGCTTTCTCTGCCACGAGGCCCAGAAAGAAGAAAGGGTAACCAGCAGCTGGGAGTCTCTTTGATGACTGCAGCAGATGTTCAGTTTTTACTATGTTTGCAGGAGATTTAGTATCAAGTTTTCCAAAATCCCTCAACCTCATTCCCTACCCCAACATAAATAGCATCTATAGAAGGGGCAACTGATACAATGAAAACTTTATGCATCTATAATACGCACAGGTTGAATCTCATGTCAGCTGAGACTATGATTTATGCAGAAGTTCCATAAAGTCCAATTTTTAACTACTGCACATCAAATCGCAAAACATAGCAACTGAGGATGGGAGGAGAGGCAAGAGAAAGTGAGACTACCTGCAGATCTCCCAAAGTATAACAAGGAAAACTTAACACAATCATTTAACCTTGTATGTAGTTTATATTTTTTGTATTTCACTTAAAATATAACCAAACATGCATTACTAATTTTATCTAATTAGCTAGATAATTAGATAAATCCAGAGTAAATATGGGAGCTCTTATGTCAACATAAGCGACATTTACGTTGATGTAGTTGGTGGCGACCCCTAGTGGAAACCTATGGAAAATTCATAGAGCAATCCAGAATAAATTTTTCTTACATCGACATAAGAGCTCCCGTAGTTACTGTGGACTGTGCTGTAATTTTACTACACCGTACTAATATTACTATACCAATTAGCTCCTATCATTAATTTTACACTTATTGAAAAATCTCCTTGTTATGAAGCCAGTGCAAGAGTTATTCAGCATCTTCTGCAACCTCCCAAACACTAACATTCACCTTCACCTGTTAAGGCTTAAGAGGATCTTTCTCTTCCCCTCTTTAAATTTTCCTATATATATTTTTTTCCAGCATTGCCATCTCAAAATTCTATAGTTCCTGAAGGGTGACTGAACACAATTTGAATCAGATTTTTTAAGTCTGATTAATTTTTTTTTACTTTACAAATTTATGTGCAATACTTCTGGGCAGAAAGGCAAAACCCTAAGTATGGAGGAAATGTCAATACAGTACTGTATTTTGAGGTGGCTCCATTTTGCTAGAAATCCAATAGGCATGCAGCAACCTGAGTTTACCAGTAATATATACAGAGGCAGCCCACTCATGAAGCCAAGGAAATAGCTGCTTCTAGCATTGTCTGGGCAAGACCAAATTGGCCTATTCCCTTCTTTACCACCCTGTCACTGCCACAGTCTCTTCTCACGCAGAGGATGTGCATCTCAGTGAGAGGATGATGGAAAGGCTTTCTCCTCTTCCTCTCTAGCACACTGCTGAAGATTCCCCGATGAGGTAGCCACCATTGTGAGCCTGTATCCAAAGGCTCTCTTTCTAAAAAAAAAAAATGAATGGTAAAAGAGCAATGACCTCTTTACTTTTTCATTTCCTCTTTGCTGCCTGGTTGCTTTTTTAAACTGGATGGGCATGGAGAATGAGGTTCCACTTCCCAGATTCTTCCTCTCTGGCCGGTTAGAAAAAGCAGCAAAAGCAGAGAAAGTGGTGCAGAGGAGGCATTGATGATGTGCGGTGCACAGGCACTGGCATGTGCAACAAATAAAAGTGAGGGAAGAACACTTGCACAGCTCTGCAATCCATGTCCATAAATTAGAGATGTTTGATGGAAAAGATGTCCATTATGAGCACATGTATGTTGGAACAGAACCTCGACCATAACATCTGATGTGAATTCAATGTAGCCATTTAGAATATCTGAAAAGGGCTTCCATAATCTGGATTTTCAGTGTGAGATTATCTTGTTTGGCATGGAGGAACAGTAAATCATATGACTGCCCATATGCAATCATGCAATCAGTCAGTGATAGGTTCATCGCTTCTTCATTTGCTTGAAATTTGGCAAACAGTTGAATTGACAGCATTTCATCAAGTGCAAAGCAGTGAGTCAGAATGATTACATCAGCAGACTTCTGTCACATTTTGCCCTCTTCCTCACACACATGGTTTGAAGAAACACATCCATGATACAAAAGTATGATGTAAACAAAATATGCTTACCCTGATCACACAAAAGTGATGCCTTCTGTAAATTTACTATCTGCTGGATTAGAAACCACAAGATGTGCACAAGTACACCCAGATATATTGTGAACTTTTCAGATGAAAAGCGGTATATAAATACTGTGGATACACACACACACACACACACACACACAACACACACACACACACACCCCATTGCTTGTGACTGAATGTACTTGCAATGCATATCCCATTCTGGCACAAATAATTATGCTGGATTGTGACAAATATCTTTTATATAAAGCCAACCTTATTTCTAAATCTTACTAAACACAAGCACAGCACTGTATACAGAAACTATTTGTCTCACTTTCATACAGAAACTACAGTTGTGATTTCATTTTCTTCTGAATTTCATTTTTCTAAACAGAAATCAACAAAAACAGGAGATAAAGTTAATCTTTAATTTCAAAGTTTTAATTGTTTTTCAAGACAAATCATTTCTATTGCATTAGTACAAAATACATTGTTGGCAAAACTCTCTTGACTCAGAAAAGGCTTTCAAAGATTACATTGGCACTTGGCAGCTTTGGCAGCATGGCTGACCCATTAGCTAATGGAAGTAGCAGCACAATGCCATTTTCAGATTCGAACCCCCATAGCGTGCTTGGTAAACAGCAGTTATACTCAAAAGTTCTCTGAAGTTCACTGTATTGCCCTGAACATCTGTGAAAAATAAAAGACATCAACAGTCAAAATAAGTTGAAGTCCATTACTGAATGTACAATGGTTTGATTTTTGTTAAGGAGAATGATAATTTTCTACTTGTAGATAAGGATTTTGTGTAATCAAACTGACATTGTTGGTGAATTCTGTAATTCTATATAAGAATACTATGTTTCTGAACAATCTGATAGTCATTCAAAATGCTGAGCATTAGGGGATTCTAGCAAAAAAATTAATGGGAAATATTAGGTAGAAACAGGTAACTAGAGACCTTATTTATGTCTGCCTCTAAAAAACTGGTGATCTCCATGAGTAATAACTAGAATCTGGAGTAAGCTTAGCGTAATCGATTGAACCATTCCCTCTCTATTTCCATTATGTCTAATATTTCTCCTGAGTATTTAATGTGGTGCAGTGCTTGGAGCGTTGAATTTCATTGTGCTTGTGTCCATGCTGCTAGTGACAAACCAAGAAAAAGACCTTAGGATTGTGGTGGATAGCTCACCAAGAATATTTTTTAAGAACTCCTTATGAGTGTAAGTGCTAATATTCATTGTTCTGATATAAATCTACAGTGTAGCCTTTCTTGGTATACAATTGGACCTCAGTATCAGTGGAGGATCCGCTATCCATGGATTCCCAAACCCACAGATAATGGAGGGTTTAATATGTGGGGTCTAATAGGTGGCTTTCTGAGGACTAGAGAGGCAGTTGGAAAGTCCTCCAGATGTGTTGTAAAGATCAAAAATGCCTTTCCAACATCTCTGGTGAGATTTCTGAAGCCCAGAGAGGCTGCACATGCCTCAGAAACCTCCACGATGTGACCTGAAGGTGCATCCCATCACATCGGGGAAGCAGTTAAAATCCTCCAGTGTGGGTTCAAAATGTGTGCGCTGTTGAATTTATTGGTTCCGAAATTGCAGATGTAAAGGATCCACCTGTACTATTACCATTTCTTGTTCCAACACCTCTGAGGGCAACTAAAATGATTAGCCGGCTTAAGTATTTTCCTTAAGAGGAAAGGCTACAAAATTCTTTGCTTTTTAGCTTGAAAAAGGAGATTAATGTTACTGAGAGTGGATAAAGAGAATCTTTTCTCTCATACAATCTTTCTCTCATACAATACAAGAAGGAAGAGTTCTTCATTCATGGTCCAGTCCTACAGAGGACCTATAGCAGCAGCTCATAATGCCACCCATCATGTACATTGGCACAACCAGCAAAAATGGCCGGAGGCTTTGCATGGCTGCCAGAAAAGGGCTCAGACCAAGTTGGAGTAAAGTGCTGGCAGGAGTGGATTGTGGAAGTTTTGGGAGAGGATCCAGGTGAATTTGCAGGGTATATTTGGCAGGACTAATGTGATGATAAAATATTGCTCTTTCTTTCTGTGGAAGAAAGGGATGAACATTCTTATACATAATTTTAACATAATTAATAAGAGTTCTTGTAGGGTCTCTACTTAGGCTTGGTCTACATACATGCAGACACATGTAGTACTGGAATCTTGAAATACTAGGATGAACTGGACTCCTTCAGACTATTCAGGTTGTGGAGGTTCACTGCAAAGGTTGCAGCTCAACTTGTTCCTTGTCTACGATCAGAGAATTTTTTAAAAATGTTGACAATAATTAAAAATGATAGATGTAGACCTCAATTTGGTCTGCATAAGCAGTGAAAACATGTTGTGTAGATGTTGAATGGGTCATACCACTTTGTACCAGTCAATTTTCCATCAAAAGCAATGAGATAATCACATTTTTGCAACATTAGAAAACAACAAAGAAAACAGAAAACAGCATCATTTCCATTATACGTTCAGGTTGCAAAGTCTGGTTTTCCACTGGCAGACTCTGCAATTTAATGTTACAGAGTTTGAACGCTGTTGATGTGACACCAGCTTTTCCTAGGACTTTGGTGGATTGCAGGTGGGATTTTGTGCTTGTGAAGATTTGGAATACTCTCTATTACTCAACACACTGAAAAGGTAAGAAAAGAAATGCTAAAAAAATTCAATAATTGACTTTCCTCCTTTCCTCCTTTTCTTTACAACTCTGTCAGCCTCCAATAAAAGCTGGCTTCTGGCAAGTATGAAATCAAGTCTCTAACTTCAAATGCGAAGGAATTTAGGAAGCCCTGCCCCCATGACTCAGAGCTTTCCAAACGAAATAATGTTTCCCAGCTGGCCAGCAACTTTGGGAGGCGGCATCATTTTATCCTAAGCTTTGGAGACATGTCATGGACAAAAACTAACATCTCAGTGGCAGATTTATGGCTCTAATAGACATTCAAGCACAATCAAAAGTGAAACTGAATCCCTCAAACCCCTTTGCTGTAAGAAGAGATGAACCCAGAACAACCAAAGTTGAGCTGTATGTAGAAGAAAAAAAAATGAGGTCAGAAGCCCTGAGTCTGTGGGCTGATTCCCACAACATAGCTAGGTCTGCATGCAAGCCCTATTCAGTGATGGAAGCAAATGGGAGCACACCAGTTAGCCTTAGTTCCCTGGCGGGTGCTAACGTACTTGTGGGTCACATAACGTGGACTTCTACACTTTTGGCACCTTCTGAAGAGAACTGTCCTGAAGACAGGGATGGTTTCTTCCCCTCCCAGCGTTTCACATTGTGCAAAGAAACTGTCCCCATTTTCAAGACCGTGGCAAGGCTCTAACCAGCCTGCAGCAAACCTATGGTCCCTTAAGACCCAGTTAACCAACCAAGACTGGAGCTGTGATGGTAGGATGTGGGACCATTTAAATGTGTGCTTTATTTCTGTGGTGTGTGTGGGTACTAGTAGAAATCCTGGAAATCTGAGCCCATGCATTCATTAATCTAAGTTCCACCTCTAATCTGTTTCTTTAAATTTTATAAACATTTTTCCCAGCCCTTAATACTGTGCCATTTTATGTGGCCCTTAGGCCAAAAAGTTTAGACCCTTAAACTAGAGGTAGGAGGTGCAGCAGGAGGTTTAGTCCCAAATGTGTGTGCTTAGACAGAAGCTTCTATTCCCTAATAGCACCTGAAGAGGGCTTTATATACTCATACAAAGACATGTATAGTTTCTTGTGCAGCAATGTACCAGAGAAATCAATCCAAAACCTTCACTGGAAACATCTTCTTCAAGTTATTGTGAAGTTTTGTTTTGTTTTTTACATCCAGGGCCCCCAGGATCCAGTTGCTCCTGGATCACAACGGGGATCATCATCGGGGTAAAACACAGAAACAGAGTTTTTATAGTAATGCTGGAGACGGGACAGGAGTTTCTTCACAATACTAGGATACTGTTCTGACAAATCTGTTTTTTCTTCAGCATCCTTAACAACATCAAACAGCCATAGTTTCTTTGTTGGTGGATCACATGACAGTGTCTTTGACTGGTTGAATAACGATGGCGGTGGAAACCAGTGACCGCAGCCTACAAAGGAGTACACAGCAGATCATAGGTTAGTTGGAGCAACATTAGCCTCCTAATTTGTTTCCAGAGTATTCACAGATCTGGCTTGTTTAATTTCAGAGGTTTGAAATTGAAGTTGCTGCCTGGAATTTGGTTTTTCTATTGAGAGCTGGCAAACGAACAACAAAATACCAGGCACTTTGAAGAGGGATTAGACATTTCCTATAAATAAGAACAACTCCTGGTATGAACTGCTTAATACAGATCATTTCTTCATGTTGGTCTGTCCTTCTCAATTATTGTCCCTCAAGAGTTCTTAGGCTACTCTGCAGCTTCAGAGCACATGCTCAAGTGATCAGCAAAGAATTAGTCACAAGAAGGAACAGAACGTGTCAATTCAAAAGGCATGATGGGGCAGCCACCTGCCAGTATATTTACATATCGGTAGCTTTCCCAGATTGATGCTTGCGCTGCTAAGACAAAATGTGATTATTTGCATCCCGTTTTTTACAGACACACTATTAGCTGGCAAAAGCGGCAAATCTATAGAGAACAGTGCCCCACATTATGTCTGAAGAGATGTGGGAGAACTCTTGGCAAGAACTTTTTCTGACAAAGCTTAAGACTATCCAAACCAGTATACTAGAGTAACAGAGGTTGAAATCCTATGCATATTTTTTTGGTGGTAGGTCTCACTGAACTAATTTGGACTTACTTCTGGGTAGAGACATATAGGATGGTGCTGTGAATTACATGTTTAATATAGTAATATTAGGACCTTAACAAAGAATGCCACAGAAAATTACCAGGATTGCCTGTTAGGAGTTTCCATTTTCCATGTCGAATTGCAGCATGTATAGAAATATTGAAAATGGCATCTTCCCATGAAATATAGTTATTCCGTGATGAGGTCCTGCTACAGATACCTGCACCTATGGAAGAGCAAACTAGAGTTACATCTATTCAGTAATTACTGTGTGGTGTCTAGAAAAGAATTTGCAAATAACAATTATTCAATAGTGGCTATTAATTTTCCAATGAGTCCTTAGGTAATGATTAGAATTACATTTAGGGCATTACACTGTGAGATCAATTTCCAAGTGCCCTACCCACATGCAGTGCAAACACATCTTTTCCTTTCGGTGCAAAACACGAAAACATGAAATGATACAAGACTGTGGAATTGGCTATACCCTACATTAAAGACACCTCCCTGCACAATCCCCAGAGCAGTTGCAACTGTTTTTTTAATTTAATAAGGCAAAGAATGAACAAATACATGGACAAATATGTGGCACTTTAAGAAGAGAATAAAAAAGCTAATATGTGTGCATTGGCAAGACTGATGATTCAACATTTGATTTGGCATGCAACCTGCATTGCTAGAAAAAAGGCAGCTTCACACTGACTTCCTTTTAATTATTACGTCTGTCTTAATTCTGTCTTAATTCTGTCTTTATATGTATTTATAAATACACACACACACATTTATATATATGTACTCAGGCACTGAACCTTTATTGACAGAGGCCTATACCTAGAGACATGCAAAGACAAAGTTGCTTTTTCCTGACAAAGGATAACATCCTTTTGTCATGAAAAATAACCCCTCTTTTTGCAGGTCCCTATCTGTACCATACTGTACCAAACACAACTTCGGGTGCTTTTAAAATGGCCCAAATTAATCCCAAATTAAATCAGTTTGAAGCAGATTAGGGCTGCAATCCTGAAGAGCACTTGGTCTAGCCTATCACTGGGCTGGCCTAATTCCAAGAAAGGCCAGTCCAGTTACATCAGATAGGTTTGAGCTGGCGTGAGTCAAGTTAGGCTGGCCCAAGTCAGCCTATTCAGTTCAGGAGAGGCAAGTAGAAGGCATGTTCAGAATGGTCTGGAACAGTGTATGTAGGCTGTAAGAGCTTGCTTCCAGGGCAGTCAGGCCCCCTCATAGCTCCTCAGAGTTATGCCACCTAAGGAGCAGGAATAAATTTGAGTAGACCTATAGGGGTCCATGTGAAGCCAAAGTAAGATTGGAAGTGATGACAAAAAATCTGAGTCCCAGTCCAACCTCTCAACTTCAGGATACAGCTCCACTACACTAGCCCACCTCAAGATATGGTCCAGCCACACCAGCCCAGTAAGCAGGCTGCCTTTGTGCTGCTGCTTCTTCAGCAGCAGTTGGGCCACTCAGATGCCATCTAGACTTGTGGATTTGGCCTGTCAGCTCAGGATATGGCCTACTTAGGCCAGCTTAGCTGGGCCATTTTTCTGGTCTAAAATCAGGAATACATTGGCTGATTCAGATTCAGATCTTTATTACGGTCATAGACTAGCTCAAAGTAAAAACAGCTCAATAATACAGGAAGTATAGCAAATAAGAAGTAAAATAGTAACTGAAGTAAGACTGAAGTAAGAAGTAAATTGAATTAAAATTGAAGTAAGATTCTGGTCTTCTTCAGATGACCATATAAAGTTTAAAATTGAAACCATAATGGTGTTAAACAGGCCTCTGTGTTTTACATACGCAGCTGAATGGCAAGAAAGAATAGGGGAGACCAGTTGGATTAACTTTCCTCACACACTGTATCTTTAAAAAAGCAGGTGTTTTTGCAGATATCGTCACCTACTACACCAGACAAGAAATTTTTAGCAACCTGATAAAAGCCAGCAGTGCAGAACTGAAATGAAGGATATGGAGTGGATTATGTATTAACCATTCAACAGAAGATAAAGCTTGCCAGAGACTCAATATAAGGAACTAAGGACACAATCCAGAGTAACTACGGGGAGTCCTTGCTCCGGAGTAAGAACAAGTTACTTTAGATTGCAATACGAATTTCCCATAGGTTTTCACTAGGTGGTGCAGTAACTACGGGTGCATGTAATGTCTCTTATGTGCTCCCGTAGTTACTCTGGATTGTACCCTAAGACTGGGTACAATTGCAATATGGATTGCATAATCTTTCCTTGCATTGGGCTGTTTAGCAATTCAGCAAGTTTATACAATAATTATTCTTATAAATGTAATAAAAGAAGCATTTTATGTTTTCGTCAAGGTGGAAATTGAACCTTGTATTTTACCATTACTGCAAAAGAGCAATGGTCAAATTTCCACTAGAAGAAAATGTAGAATACTCCTTTTATTATAATTTTCCCAGAATTTTCCCCAAGATAACATGCATTACCACTTCACAACTTCTTGTTATCGCCAAACCAACTCTAAAGTAGGGTATTAGCCTGAAAAACATTTTGACTGAGCTTTTTGGATTTAGACTTCATATCTGGATCCCACACACTGTCCACCATAGTGCAGAGTATTTTAACATAATATTCTCTCCAGGATGGGACAGGAGCAAGCCTGGCATGTTCAGCCATACCCCATGTTTGCCTGTACACAATAGCAGGGAAGAAAGCATATCTGTTGAGCAGCTATGTGTGAGGCCTATTTAGCCTTTCATCTGGACTATCAATTATGTAAATATTATAATGAACATGTGTTCCTGAGCCCTCAGCCTGGGCTAACTACACTCCTAAGAAGCTACATGAAAAATGTATACTAAGCTACAGTACAGACAGTTCTCAGTAACCCTATCCTTTCTCAGCCTCACAAAGTAGCATGCTGCTAGAATATTCTATTACTTCAGGAGTAAGGAGTGATACAAATACTGAAATAAATGAATATACTTTGACAAAGAAATTTAGATCGCTTACACCCTTCAAACATATTCTCTCAATAATCCTTACATCAGACAGGTCAACCAAATCCCGAACCCTCCCAACGCCAGCACTGAACCCTAGTTCTGGTGCTAGGTGTTGTAAATGTGGCATTTATCATTTTATGGCACTGGGAGAGTAAGGAGTGCTTGCAAGAGAAGGATGTGCTGCCACTGAGGGTAAATGAAATAGCTGGGCATAGGATTGCACTATAAGTGATCTGCCTAAGGTCAGTACAAAATGGGTTGAGGTTTCATCCATTTTTTGCCCATTGGAAACATCTCCATTTCCCACTCAAATATGAGGTGTTTTATTAGGTGGTGAATGAAGTCATGGAGAGAAGCTCTTATCAGAGCAGCAAAGATGATAAAATATTTCCATGAGATTTGATATACTACAACAGTAACTTTCCCCACACTGTTTAAAGTCCAACCCACTCTAAATTTTCAGGATGAGTTATACTGGTTTATGTTTTTCTTGATTTCTCTAAATTTCATTACACTTTTAACAGTTTTCATGCTCTTCTTTCAACATGGGGCAAGAATAAGAGGAAACGTTTGCCAGACACGGTCTGAACTAGAGGAAAAAAAAACACTGCACATGGTATTTATTATCTAGCCCAGAAAAATTCAAATCTTTTGTCATTTTGTGTACATTCCATATGACTTCTTCAGATTGATGCAAATGTTTTATTTCAATTATTTCAATTTATTTCAATTTATTTCAATTATTTCAATTATTTCAAAGCAAAAATCATAGGCAATATACTACGACAACATACTCTAACCATAAGTTATACTTATGGTATATACACTACAACAACATACTCTATATATACTACGAAACATACTCTATCCATAAGTTATATTTTGAATAACTCTTTTTGCAGAGATACAAAGAATTGGGGATCATAAACTCGAGTTTCAGCTTAGTTGTGGTATCTAAAAACAAAAGAACTAAATCACAAGACTTTGGCCCACTCCTTTAATCTGTATCTCCAAACAAAACAAAAGCTAAGTTTGGGCATTGATATTAGTCAACCTTCTTTCTGTCTCAGCTTCATAGGAAGAATCCTGCTGGTTCAGAAAACAGGCACATCTAGTCCAGTATCCTGTTTTCCACAGTGGCCAATGATTTGCTTCAAGGACAGGAGGAAGGCAACACCACTTCCTTACTGGCATTCAAAGGCACATTGCTCCATTATTTATTTTCTTCATGCTTGTTCACCAACTCCTTCAATAAAAATCTCCAGTAATAAGCACCATTGGCAGAACATAAGGAGCTGAAATATAAATAGTATATGGATTGGAAAAAATTCTTTGGTCTGTGATTAAAATGATGAGAGAGGACCATGCTCAGCAGAAGCTTTTTCCCCCTGCAAGCAATCAAAGACTATATAACTTTTGGTGTAACACAGTATTTATATAAAAGGCTGCCCACAGAGGTTGAGGCATACCATACCTCAGTGTATTTGTGGTCTTCTTTGCTGATATGTGAGTAGTATTCTTTAGGGTCTGGAGAGAAATTGAAGACATGGAAATATAATATTTTGGAAGTGGAGGCATGCCCTTTAGTTTAGTCCACAATGCTTGTCTCGTGTGCTTTCTTTCTACAGGCAATTTTGTCAACTGCCACTCTCCCCTGCCCAGGAGCGAAAAACCAGAAAGATTTGCTGATTGTGTGGAAGATTACTTGATTGCAGGTGTCAAGCATGATGAACAAACAAAACAGGGTAACTCATCTCATCAGGGTTCTTCTTGTGGACTTTTCTGCAGCCACATCAATGGAATTGAGCATAGGTATGCTACAACCATGTGAACAGGTGTTCCACTCACCGTGGAGCTATTTTTTAAAACTGCTTTGGTCTCCTTGTGGAGTTCATGACTGGGCAGAGCCGGAAATGAGCAATACTGTTTTCTTCATATGGCTTCTGTTTGTTCCTACATGTGGAAATTTTGAGCGACGCCATTTGATACAAGAGACTGTTGATGAGAAGCTTGTTATACTGCCTTTCTTACATCTACATGATCTCTTGTTTGCATATCAAGTAAATATACCTAAAATTTTAAGCTGATTATCTCTACACAAATTCATTAGCTAACTAAGGGATTGCTTCACATTAAGGTTTTGCATGGGAAGAGTTATAAGGTGTAGGAAGAATTATTTGTATTTTTCTGTACATTCATACAAGTCCACAGCATTTCTCTGTGCTTCATTATGAAGCTAATTCTTCTAGCTTTGTCAATTCCTACAGAAGCTAATTATGATCCAGATGTCACAATTTTATGCAACAACATGCTTTTTTCATATACGAAGAAAACCATATGCTTTTCTTCATTTTCATCATACCTTTTCTGGTGCATGAATTCATTAAAAAAAGTTGGGAGACTTTAAAGAGCATCCAAGCATCAGCTTTTTGTTTAGTTATAAAAGAGAAGACACCACTACTGATTTAAGAAGTTCAGTAGTACTGTATGTTCCTACCAACCCAGCTGGAATGGTCTGGTGGTTGAGCAAAAGGCTGCCAAAAAAGCTAAGCAGGAACAGATCTGGGTTACTCTTGGAAAGCTGAAAGCTGATAAAGCTCTCACGAGACAAGAGTCAGAGGTGTCGCTGTTTACAACTTGGCCTACCTGAAAAAACTGCCTCTGCTAGAAGCATGGAAGGCATTAGCCATTAATTTTTCATTTTCTTTGTAAACTGCTGTGTGAAGTTTTTAGTTGAAAAGCACTGTATAAATACTGTAGATAGATAGCATTCCCTGATGCCAGAAGTGTGATGACCACAATGTGGAAAGGATTCCATCCAAAAGAAAAGAGATCTACAAGCTACCAATAGAAAAATGTACATTAGCCAGTACATTTTCAACCAGTGTGCCGTGGCAGACAAGTGTGCCACAGATAGTCCTCAGGTATGCTGAGGGATTTGGGGGAAAGTCATTTATTAATAGGAAAATTAGAGGATTTGAACAGCCTGGTGTGCCTTGTCAATGGTAAAAACAACTGATGGTGTGCCTTGACAATGTTAAGTGTGCCATGAGATGAAAAAGGTTGAAAATCACTGGCCTACACTCTCAGCATGATTAGTTTACACATTTTGACTGCTGAACCTCACAAGGATGTCCCCGCAATTGTAATCCCCATATAAATGAATAAACAAATAAATCCAATAGTGCTTTGATTGCTTTGTTGGTGGCAATCACTTTTCAAAGAGGTGGACATCCTGAATCCAATCTCCTTCTTCCCAATAGAAGGACATTGCTAGCCCTCTAATACATTCAGGGTTCTCAAGACATTGCTAGGGATTGTGCCCAGCCCAGCATGCTAGATTCAGTTCTGGTTACAGTACACAGAGAATTCATAAGCGTTCTCACAATACAATCATAACAAAGAATCAGGATTGCAGGGTGAAAAAAAGAATGAATACGCTCTGGGGCAGGACAGTTTTTAAGATGTTAAGGAACTAAAAAGTGGAGATCCTAAAACTCCTACTGCATGTTATGTATATTGTGAACAGAGTTACATTTTTGATAAATACGATATGATACACGGCTATTTCAGACCAAAATGAGGCATGCAGCATAAGGGCATGCATATACCATGATTTCAGACACAGACTTGCAGTTCCTATCCATGAGGGGTTTTTTGGGTTTAAATTTCAAATATACATTTTGTTCTTTGGGTATGGAAATGTCACCAATAGCAGAAGGTCTGAACAGGATAAAAAAAGTTACATACATTGTTCCACTGGCTAATTAAAAACATTCAAATATGGTACTCATTTAAAGCCCAGATAATGTAAACAAAAAGCCTTGCATGTACAAATAGCTGAGGCACAACTAGCCTGGAGTGGTTTAGTTTTTGAAAGTCAAGGCATTAGCAGAGCAAAAAGGCAAATGCTGCACAGAAGACCTTCCACATTTCATTCTGTAAATGGTAAACACTATGCAAGGAAAGCAGTCTATAAAGTCATGCCTTCATTTATGTGATCCACATTTATGTGATGCACAAATGCTTATTCCCAACCTCATGGATCAGCTCTATTAGTTGCCAAATGCACAGAGTTCATATGTTTGTGACATTTCAAACTAGTACATTAACCCAGGCGTGCGCATAATTTATTTGGTGATGATGTACCATCATCATGATGTACCATAATTTATTTGATGATGATGCTCCCGCCGGTTGTTGTGTTTTTGGCCATAACGTTTGATAGAATAGATATATTTCACTCTTTTTTATTTGTGATCTGCTATAAATTACATATCTAATGGTATTATCCCTACTATGATTTTGATCACTTGTAGCATTGTCCCTCCTAGGGTCTCTCCTTATTGGTTCCATGTAATGTTATAATATCTAATTGGCTCTATTTTTATTTTTAACTTTCTGAGTTTTTAAAATAAAACTATAATCTTTAAAAAATGGTCTTTGCATGTTGTTGAAAAGATACATTAACTTGCACCAGACAAACCTTCCTGAAGATCATGTTCTACAAATGGGTCATAACCAATGAAAATACTTTTCCCTCAGCATTACCCTTCTAATCTCAAAAGCCCAGAAGTATCCTCTAATCTCCAAGATCTCAGGCAGGGGTCACTGGAAATTTTGCTGACTGATCCTACGGCCTACTGTATGTTAAGCATGTGTTCTATTCCAGAGAAACAGCTCCTTCTACAATTCTTCATGGGCAGAACACTTTTAACCTCCCCCCCCCCCCCCCAAAAAAAAACAACAACAACAAAAAACCCTGCAATGGGCATTATGGTTTTCAAGGGCATGCTGAAGATGACTATATTCTCTAAATAGTTATTCTATGGTTCAGCTTTTTGGTTAGGTCACCAAAGCCTTGTTATTTTGAGCTGTGTGCTCTGTCAAGATAAGGATGGAATACTGGCATTGGGCTATCACAGAAAGCGTCCAATGTTTTGGTTTGGGAGCGACACATAGTCTCTGCATTTATGCTTCATGTGCTTATGGGAATTTTGTTTTTAAATAGTAAAATGGGAGTGAGAACTGGTAAGCTAATTCCTTTGAGACAGGACAGTTCATGGTCACTCTTATATCATGGCCTTTTGCTTTCCACCACAGTTTGCAAGAGCACTTGAATTTGTAAATAGGTTCTTTTTCATTACTTTTTCAGCAAGCCAAGACCTGGGCTTTTTGTTCAGACGTTATTTTGCTTTACACTGTAGTCAGGAGTTTTTGAGCAACTGCATATTTTTTCGTATACTGCCGTCCTTGTGCTACCTAATATCTATTTTCTACTTTTACAGCCCAATTCTGTTTGGCAACAATGCTGGTGGAATGGACATCCTGCTGGTGCAGATTGCCTTACAGCAGTTGTAAAAAGCATTCCAGTGGGAAAGCTAGATCCTCCCCCCCCCCCCCCCCCACCCACATCCTGGAAGATTTACAAAGACTTGACAACCCATGGCAGGGAGATGGGATGGGAGGAAGGTCAGGGAAAGTGCACAATGAGGCAGAGGGTGGGTGAAGGGCAGAACAGAAAGGCAATGGGGCAGAGTTGGCATAGAATATCTTGCTGAGAATCCATGATGCCTTGGGTTCTATTCTGGAAAGAAACTGTCTAGGCAAATACATGAAAGAAGACAGATATCCCTGCTTTTTTATGATGGTTCAATTTTTGACACTCCTCTCTTTTAACATGTGTTAAATATATATTAATTATACCCAGAAGTCATTCATTCAATACATGCTCTATTCTTTCAGCTGAGGTTAGGTCGGTGGCTACTAGACCTAACTACTAGGTCGGTGGCTCTTACTACTAGAAAGAAGGTGTTCTCTATGGTTATCACCCATTATGGAACTCATTCTAAAGGAAGATTTGCCTGCTAACTTTATTATCCTTCAGATATCAGATAAAGATTGTGCTATTTCTTTAGGCTTTTGGTGGGTACTTCCGTTTAATTTGCTGTGTGGTTTCACACATCCACCCCGCTGTAATGTTTTAACTGTTTCATTTAAGATCTTTTGGTTTGATTGTTTTGTTACCCAGTTCACTGTAAAATTGCATACAATATGTACTTTTAATTGGTATTTTATGGAGTACTTTTACAGTGAAGGTTGTTCACTACCTTGCAAACCAACAGTGGTAGAAATTTCATTCAATAAAAGAGCCAAACACAGATTATGTATGTGGTCTAGTTGTGTGATTAACAATTCCCATTTTTACACTCAGAGGCAGGTTTCTCAAATCCTGCCAGGGCCCCATATACACCTAATGGACTTGCAGGTGTGCCTGCAAGGAAAATTCAAGCAATATCATTTCCTCAACTCATATCTTTAAATTTATACATAAAGATGAAGGTTGGAAACAGAAAATGGTGCTCCCACTGGAATCTACTGTATGAACCTTGCTTCCAGGAAAGATTGGCCCTACACACTTGCATCCCAACTTTTACATCGGCTGCAACTGCCAAAAAGACTACAGTGGATTTTTTTAAGAAGAAACATATAATCACAGATCACTCCAGTGTATCATAAACTCTTCCTAAATATTGGTGACCCAAGGAATACAATCCAGAAACAAAGGCTCATGGTCCCATGACCATCTGGGTTCTCAGATGTGTTTGCTGTCACAGATATCCAACAGAAATGGAAGTTCTGTTGAAATATTTAAAACTAAAAGGAACATTCCCCCAAAAAACCTTTCTACTTGTAAAATAATTGCTTCCAGAATGTTTCCACTCATTAGTTCAAGATTTCAGTAGTGCTCTGCCAACAATGGTTTTCCTGTTCCAGTTACATCTGTATAAAAGGATGGAATATTCATCCCTTATTCCCCAATTCTCATATGTCTGGTTCATTTTTTAAAAGAAGTTTTTGTTATTAGGTTATAAGTCCATTTAAACATGCCATTTCTGATGCGATACTGTCGTTCTGTGTGACTATATGACTTCAGAGATCACTGAATATGGCACAGTCACATAGGAGGATATGGCAGAGCTTATCATAAGAGTTCCCATATCAAAAACCACCTGTAGGTATAAAGTTGGCATATCAGGTTGAAAACTGTTGGTTGCTGAAGGGTTAGCTTTCCAAGTACAGTACAATGAAATGTTGACATGTGGGGGCTTACAGATTTTCTGCAGTAGCATGTTGCAAGAGGGATGCCACAAGTTCAGCTGCACATATGAATTAGATTTGAGACTTTACCGCTGGCACTTATCTGCTGATTTCTAGTGATTTGATATACATAGTAGGGAGGGGATAAACTGAGTGGGGATGGGGAGAGAAATTGGAGGTTAGCAACACTGCGGTATGTGTGGATCTTGCACAATGGCATCAGTGGTGGGCTGAGGCCGGTTTGGTCCGGTTCTTGGGGACCGGATGTTCCAATCTCCCTGCCGCTACTGATCCGGTAGCGGCAGGGGCCCCCCAAAACCATGCGGACTGGTTTGCCGCTGGCACGGCAGCAGCCAGCCGGGCATTTTTAAATTTGTCGCTCCTAGCGGCAGCCCGGCAAAGCACCCCACAAGCCTCAGCACCGGAGCGTCCTTTCCTGCGGGTGCTGCCTGGGCTCCGAGGGAGCGCTGCAGAGGGCAACGCGGAGTGCACTGCGGGCTGGGCTTGGTGTGTGTGAGCCAGCGCCCCACCAAGCCCCCCCGAGGGCGAGGAGGAGGAAGATGAGGAAGGCATGGGGCGCTGCCTCTGCAAGGAGGATGGTGCCGTCTGCGGCTCCGACGGCTGCTCCTACAGCAGCATATGCACCCTCCACCTGCACACCTGGAAAGCCCAGCATGGCCCAAGGGAGCGCCTCCAAAAGGCACATGACGGGGAGTACAAGCTGGGTGAGCCCCTGAGGACCCCACAAGAGATGGAGGGAGGGAGGGAGGGAGGGAGGGAAGGAGCACCTCTGCTCAGGCTCACATCCCATTGCAGTCCATGGGATTTACTCCCAGGAAAGTGTAGCTGGCACTGCAGCCTGAGAGATCAATCCTATGCTGACTACTCAGAAGTAAGTCTCATGACAGTCAGTGGGGCTTACTCCCAGGAAAGTGTGGCTGGCACTGCAGCCTGAGAGATCAATCCTATGCTGACTATTCAGAAGTAAGTCTCATGGCAGTCAATGGGACTTACTCCCAGGAAAGTGTGGCTGGCACTGCAGCCTGAGAGATCAATCCTATGCTGACTACTCAGAAGTAAGTCCCATGGCAGTCAATGGGACTTACTCTCAGGAAAGTGTGGTTAGGGTTGCTGGGGGCACTAACAAAAACTTAGATTTTTTTTAAAAATTAATTTTTTAAAATTTTTAGATTTTAAAAACATTCCCCTTTAAATTCTCCCTGGCCCCAACCCCTATCCCTGTCCCCACCCACTTCCGGGGAACCGGTTGTTGGGCCAGGCTAATGGCATGCATCACTGAATGGCATGCACCAGATCATGTTTTCCTTGCAAGCAGTCCCTCTTCTCTCCTTGGATTTGGCACCAGTGAAACAGCAACTTCAGGTTCACGGAAGTTACTTCTTGTTTGCTTCCACAACTTTCTATCACATCTGAGACCTGCAGATGCCAAAGGAGCAGGTCAAAGGCCTATACAACCAGGAAGCACCCTCTGGGTTCTCCAAAAAGGCTTGTGAGGGCATTTTTGAGTACAGTTTTATGACCTACCGCAGAGGACAAGGTGGATCACAATGCTCACAATTTTGGAAACCACTATAACAGATAGAAATGTATAGAAATTATATTATGAACAGTATGAAGAGAAGTTTATTCTTATCAAAATACTAACGCTTTAGCCAAAGAAATTGTCAGATGAAAGAACAACAAATAATATTTCTTCTTGCAACGCATGGAAATATTACTACTTTATATTTTAGCTCTTATTTATATGGCATGCAACTCAATACCATGCATGTTTACTCAAATGTAAGTCTCACTGAGTTCCCACTGGTTGGACCTCTGAATATATGAGGGAGACATTCCTAAACCTTCCACGGATACTGACCCTGTGTATACTGAATTGGGGAGGGGAAGCACAGAGCACCTCTGGACATAAATAGAAATGTCTCTGGTCATGCCTGAAAATGTTCTGAGGCATGGAGAGCCTTTTGAAAGATAATTCAAATTTCTTGGTAAGTTGTAAGTGCTGCTCATAGGCATTCTGAGGCCCTGCCTGGCCTTCCCGCATCACAGGACACCACTGGACATGACCAGAAGGCATTTCTGGTGCATCTGGAAATCTTCCAAATATGGATTTGGAATCCACCTTAGGTCAAATATGCAGGTTCCAAATCTATAGATGAAGAAGACCCACTTATTAGACCAGCTGTCTCCAACTGGGTGCTGCAAACAGCCTACCTGGAGCAACCAGAGCTTACTGTTCTATCAGGGAGGCTTCCATTTTTTCTGCTGAAAACCCCACATGTCTATTCTGCCCTGTCTGCTAAGAAATCCTGATTCAGAACCTACTGGGGCAACTGAAAACAGAAGTGGTGGGATGGAGTGAACATGGGGGGTGACAACAGAAGCTTTCCTGGTGGGAAGGGATTAATAAGGACATTGACTATGTCTGTAGAGCCTTCCGTTAAGACTCATGGACAGCCCAATCCTAACCAGGCTATCTATCCCATGGTACAGTGGCATCAAAATGGTCACCACTGTATATCACAGGATAGGGAGGCAGGTGGAGATGCCTTCAAGTTGAGAGAACATTAGTTCTACTGTCCCCCATCTCCTGGAGGTGAACTTATCTTGGTCAACAGCCACAGATCCAGCATTAGTGGAGGCCTATTGGCATCTAAATGATCACAACTTGCTTTGTGATTTGTGATTGTGGATATGCCCAACCCACCAGCAGAAGACAGGACAGGATTGGGTTCTTGGGGAAGAAAGGGCAAGTAGCCCCAACAAGCTAAAAATGAAACTGAGAGCTGGTAACCCTTTGAATATAGGACATAAACACAAAAAGATGGCCATCACCATAATGCCAGCTTTTGGGTTCCTCATCAGGCTCTGGTCAGCCACTCAATGCCAGAGGGCTAGTTCCCTAGATTTGAGAATATCAGCCTAGGACCCCCTTCTTAGAATGACAATCTGTCCAGGACCCCCCTCCCCCCAAGTTATGTCATGGCTGGAAGTGACATTAAAGGTGCCCAGGGCCAGATTCCAAGATGGCTGCACCCAGCTTTTCATGACCTCCCTGAAAGGAAGTCATGACACCCTCAAAGGGGTCCCAACTCCCACTATGAAGATCAGTCCACACATTTTGGCAGAACACTTAGTATGATCCATCAAAACAGTTCTTATGTGGGACCAGATATAGCCGACTGAAAGGGCTGGATGTGCATTTGAATAGATTCTGGGATTTCTTTCAGTTTTGCATCAGTGCAGATAGCAAGAAAACCAGTTTCAGCATAAGAGGTAGTGGGGAAGCCTAGGAACAAAGAGTAATACAGATGGTTCCCAGACCAGAAAGGTTTGTGTTTGTTTTGCACTAATTTTTCTGTCATTTTCTAAATCATGATATATGAAAACAATTATTTCCCCTGAAGGAGGAGGATGCTGAAATGTCAAGGGCTCCTTCAGGCTCCACTGTGATAATGAATTATTGGAGAAATAAAATTTTTTGCTACTTCAGTGAAGAAAGACATTTTGTGACCTTTTGTAGCTTTATGACGATAATGAATTTTCTGCAGAACTCAGACACTTTCAGTTACTCTATTAAAATAAGAATGCTTGAGGAATAGCTGTGACCTTGACCTTTGAAAAATTAATGGAATACTGATTTTGAAGAAACTGATGAAAATTTGACTATTAGCTGGATTCTTATTTATTACTGTCGTAATAATAATGCCCAAATGTATTTGATAAATGTTTTTTTTAAAACCAAACAATGTTCTGCAATAATCTTAACACATTAGTTGAACTATTAACTCCAGGTATTTGTATATAAATCCTTTATTTGTCCTCTTTCGTAGTGATTTTATCAGTTCTAAAACAATGGTATGAGATGAGAGGCTTTTCAAATAAGAAATGTAACAGTAGCTTGTTGGACTGGATAAACTCAAGTTTATCCATCTTCAGATAAGATGTGCAAAAATAAAACTAAGGTTTGCAATTCTCAAAACATTTCCAGTTTTATTTATCAAGTGATTTTTTTGTTTTAAAAAATAGTTTAAAAGGCTTACCAGTATTTTATTTATTACACTCAGATTCTAGGAAAACCAAGTTACTTGCTGCAGCGTACGTTTGGCACGAACATTTAAAGAGAATAAAGCAGTTACAGTGCCTTGTAAGATGAACATAATTCACCTGCTTTATAACGCTTATACTTACATTTATATACAGGGTGATTGAAAAGTAACTCCCTATTTTAAAATACTTATAAATTACAATATAGGGAGTTACTTTTCAATCACCCTGTATAGTTAATCACCAAATTTATTAAAACACATTTGATTAATTGACTAACTGCTCCATTCTAACCAGGCATTTTTGGCAGCAGAATACAGATTTGACATTGTAATCTAGGGGTGTCAAAACCCCAAACTGGGGGAGATATGCAAGCCCATGGTGATTTTCATTGCAACCTCCATCTGGCCCTCATGCAAGCCTTGTAATCCTCCAGATATGTCTCTAAAACACTCTTATATGTAAATTTATTCTAATTTGAAATGTGAATCATTTTTCCTACCCCTGATACAATGTCAGGGAGATGAGGTGGCCCTCCTGCCAAAAAAAGTTTGGACACCCCCAACGTAAATAGTGGCGCACATTGTGTGTGGCCAGCAGCCATATTTGAACGACTGCTGCAGAATAGCAGAGGTGCCATGGACTTGCTTCGGGACTCAATTACTTCTGCCACCAAAATTTGGTGGCAAAGGGAAGGGGGTAGACTGAACAGGACAGGGATTGGATCCTCCAAGAGGTATGTTGGAGTAGGCTGAGGTCAGATTCCAGTGACAAACCTCCACTGATATCCTCTTCTCTTGCCTTATCCTGATATGCCTCTGTGGCTCTATTTGGTTATATGCCAGCCACAAATTGATGGTACAGATCTAAGCAGATCAATAAAAGACCATGGTGCAGAGAAGAGTAAGGTTAAAAGTAAGAATAAGAGTAAAAAACCTTATTTTTACTTATCTCTCTGCCTTGACATGTTCCTATCCACTTGCAGAATGTGGCAGAGCCCATGAGGGCACCACTGTGCCCTGAGAACAGGCACTAGTAAGGATTGAGCTGTTATTATGAAACTTTTTGCATTTTACTCTGAAGTAAGTTCCAATGTGTTTCATGGGTTTAATTCCCAGAAAAATAAGGCTTGCATCCTCAGATTTCTTTACTAGGTTATTAAACCTACTAAAATTTGGTTCATGTAGGAATATTTCAAATCCATGTAGGAATTTTCTTAAAATTCTGGTTTAGTTGGCAAAAAGTGACTTTTACTCTTTCCAAGCCTCAGCGAACCTTACAAGTACTCTTCAGGGCACTCCAGGGCTTACCAAATCTTGGCTGGACCACTGATAAGTATAAAAATAAAGACCCCATTACCACTTAGGGGCACAATCCTGAGGATCACACAGCTGCTCTCTCCCTTTCCCAATCCCTTAAAGGGAGGAGGTAACATATACACAAATTGGGGGTTGCAACCGTTCTAGTTTGAGTAGTACTGACCTAGTGTATGGATAGATAAGCCAATTAGGAGTTTTGGCCAAAATGCAAACCCTATTATGTTAATGGTTTAAAAATATCAAATTCACCGCACCAGTAGCAAAAGAGAACAACAAAATTATGGACTTTGTAAAAAATGTTTTTTTAAAATTTCAGTTAATATCAGATATTTGCTCTGAATGAACATGAAAAGCAAAGCAATTATTTTTTATCCTTTAGTGAAAATTTGTGCCTATGCCCGCATGCACATATGTGTGTATGCACACAAAACAGTATACAAAATGTACTTATTTAAGTGTTTATTCTCCTTACACCAATTATGTATTTTTCCCCAACAGTGAAAAGAAATATGAACAGTACAAATCAATTTGGCTGTATAATAATTCATAGAATCGTTTTTGCTCTTGTGCAGCATGTGAAAAATGGGGCCCAAAGGATCTAACTGTCCCATAATCAAGACAAATTTTTCTGGTGTTCCTGCCGATGCAATATATAATGTCATTGGAACTCAAAGGTGATTTATTATAAACTAAATATCCATACATTATAAAATATGACTAAAAATGAAATGGACCCTTCTATAATAGATTATAGCATCAATTCAATGGAGCACATGCGTCGTGCAGGTAAACTTAAACATAGCATCATAGGCAGTGTCCTAATGGGCAATATTGTGAAACAGTGTATAAAGTTTACATAACTTTATCTGAACACTTCACATAATACTAGGAAGGAATGCTAAACATGTGCAGTCATTGACACTACAGTTTGACACTATAGTCATTGACACTACAGACACTAAGTTATGATGTCTGAAATATGGTACAGCGCTGAAATATGGTACAGTTCTACATGATACAGTACAGCTCATAAACCCAATAGTAATCCCAGAGTCATCATGAGATCATGAGCATTTGGCATTAAGATTCACAACAAACATGTTATACTTCTCTTGTGGAACAAGTAAATCAGTTCTTATCCTGTAGTATTTATCTTTGCCATGCCAATTCCTACGTAGTGGTATACTACATATACTATATATATGGCCTCACAATTATGCTGCTTTTATGAATTAATGTTTTATTGCTGGTGCCTGATATTTTATACTGTTTTTATTGTATTTTATTGTTTTTAAATGTATTTTATTATGCATTTTAATTCTTAATTGTTAGCCGCTTTTGATGCTCTGGAGTACAAACCCAGTAAATTAACAAGTAAAAATAAATAAATTTTGAATGAAGTTGAAAGGCTTCAGTCAATCGTATGAATGAAAACAGTCAAATCCTATGAATGTCAACTCAGAAGTAAATTCAGTGGAGCTTACCGCCACTGAAATGTGGATAGCACTGTAGACTTGCACAGCAAACTTAATTTATCAGTAAGTTTATTTTAAGTTTAGAAGTCAACTATTCCAAGAACTGTCTTTTTTTCTCCTCAAATAGGTAAGAAAAATGTATTAAAAGATTCTAAACATCTCTCCTTTTTTATGAATTATCTTGCCAGATAGAATAGTGTACTAATACTTCTCATTAATAGCCCACAGTTCCAAAGGTTCAATTAGTTTCATTACATCATTTAAGTAATATTCTAAAAAATAAAATTTCTCTATGATCGAATACAGAGTTTCAGTGCTGCTATGCAACAGACCATATAGCAATGACTATTTGGTCAGGGATATGTTTAGTTTAGCAGTTAAGGGAATTTGGACTCAAAGCCAGTTGGTTTTTAATTCAGCTGAATCACCAAAACTTGATGAAATGCCATAAGACTATCTAAAAGAAAGCAGATCCTTCACAATAGAAGAGCTGACGTCACCCTCACAGCTGCCAAGCCATCAATAACTGAGGGAGTTGTTTTTTAAAGGAACAATGCAAAGTTATAACAAATGTGTATGATATATATGTTTCGTAATATTTTCTTTCAATGTACACAAATGAACTTAATTTGAAACATATACCTATTATGTTATTTTTGTCCTTTATGTGGACAGTTTAGTAGAGAAGGAGAGATCCAAGATTCTTCAAGATCTATCCAAGCAGCCGACATATGGGGGGGGGGCAGGCAGGACAGGAATTGCTCAGGTCCTCATCACTTTCTACAGAAGTAGCACTTGTGACCCACTTCTGGATTGAAGTTGCAAAACCAGAAGAGGGTAACATTCTCTAGTTTCAGCTGTTTTGAGGCTTGAAGAGCTCTGCAGTGGAGTCTGTGGGCTCCTCACACCCACTGGAGGACTGGTGCTGCCAGATGTAAGTTAAATAAAAAGTTTTGTCCCCTGCAGTAGCAAGATCATGACACTGCCTTTGCCTCTACCCTGCAAGCACTTATAGTGGTTCCAAAACTCTCAAAACACTTGACTGAAGAAAGGATCCTTTCATAAAAATGCATGTGTGTACTCTGCCCTATTTGGAAACCTATGGCATTGGGAAACCTAATTGCATTCAGATGTGCACAAGTAGAGCTCCTTTCCCTAGCGCACCCTCACAACGCTCAAAAATGCTACTCCTGAGATTCAGGGTACCATGGGAATGGTGAGGGATGTGGCATGGGGACCTATTGGGGGTGAGAACTTTCAGAAAACGGAAGCACCTTACTCATGCTAACCTCTGCCCATTTTCCTGCAATTATCCCCTCCTGTTATTTCATCCCACGTCAATCCTGAGGTCCCCCAACTTTCAGGAGCACCTTTTCAAAATCAACCCCATTCTCATTTTGAATGCAGTAGGGAAAGGTGTGCCACAATAAACTGAACTCATATACCGCCTTTCATTCCCAAATGGTCTCAAGGTCATTTGCAGAAAAATAAACCAATGTGAGCAGATTTGTGTAACATATGGCTTTCAGGTTGCATGCAGTGTGCCTGCTAGTACACCTGGCACTTTGTAAAACGTTTTGCAGCAGCAGGAGGGCCGAAATACATATCTGGAATACAATATATGATTTTGGAGATTATATGTTTTTTGGCCTGGCCAAAAGCCATCATATATTTTCTTTCCAACTACCATCTTTCACTCATACTATTATAGATATATGCACACTGTACCAGTTGCTTGACCCTATTATAGTGAAGGACAAGAAGGAATTAGATACTTGGCTCCTAAATAGTGCTATTCCAATTCTGCTACTCAGTCCTTTATCCCCCTTTCTTCTAGTACTTGTAGTTTTGGAGAGGAGTTGGGAGAGAGGAGGAACTGGGCAAGGCAAAGCAAGGCAAAACAGCTGCAAAGCCTGGGAACTGTCGGAAAAGGGCTGCAATCTGTGGTTTTGGACACTCTTTTGTTATTACATAGTAACTTAATTAAGGAACTTAGAGTGTTAAAAAGGACAGGTTCCAATGAAAATTTTTCTTGAACAATGCCTGTATTGAAAAGCTTAGTCTCTGGCAAAAGAAAAAAAAGGCTGAGAAGAATAGATCCTGGAGTGTTTAGTGAAGAAGCAAAACTGACAAAAACTCCAACTTGAATTATTATAGCTCCAAAGCATGAGGCATGTAAGATCCTAGCCATGTATGAACTAATATTTGCCTCCCCAACCACTTCACCCATTCACAAGGTTAACAATGAAGTTTTATTATTGATGAACCAGAGTGCTGGAGACCTTTTGGTCTTTCGTGGTGTGCCTCACCATGTACCTGAGACATCTGTCAACAGTGCCATACTCTGGATTGCATTATATTTTATATATGAGTAAGACTGGATAACAAGAAAATGCATCAGAATCTGGGAAAGATTTAGAGAGTAGTTAGCGGTGCTCTGTGGATGAGATCACAACAACTCTTTATGGCAAAGTGACAACATGGTTGGCTTGAATTCCTTCTTGAATTTTTCACCCAGAGAAGAAGGGGAAGAAGAAGCCTGCCACGTTTCTCCCCCCACCACCCCTAGCCTTCAACATTTTCTTGAAACTCCAGCAAACTTACAGACTTAATTTTATAGACTTACATGGAGATGGATCCACGAATATAGGGTCTATGTTGTGAAGCAGCTCCTTTCTAGGAGACGGTTTTCCTTCACTAGAATAAAATGGATTAAGAAAACATTACATTTCCTTCTACAGTGTAGGAGACATCCACATGCACTATTTTAATGCTTCCTTTTCTGAATCAAGGAATCATGGAAATCTGTCAACCATTCATCTGTACAGACACCAAAGTAAAGTTCTCAGAAATGGGTGTAGAATAGTGTTTAGGGAACACACCAAATTTTTAGCATGCACACCCTCCTTTTCCTTCCAAAAAAATTAAAACTGAAAGGGCTTTAAAATTACAATATAAATCAATGAAATCTTGGCAGTTTAAGCCTATGCATGTCAACTAAGAAGCAAGTCCAACAATGTTTAATAGGTTAAACCTATTAAAGGTCTGCATTCTTAGAAGATCTTCTAAAATCACAATGACATTTAAAAAAAACACTCAAAGGGCGCAATCCAGAGTAACTATGGGGAGTCCTTGCTCCGGTGTAAGAACTATTTGCTCTGGATTGCAAGATGAATTTCCCATAGGTTTTCACTAGGTGGTGCCGTCACTACGTTGACGTAAATGTCTCTTGCATGCTCCCGTAGTTACTCTGGATTGTAGGGAAAAAAAACCAAATAAATTTGAATAATTATTAAGCGCTCGACCCTTTGTTCTCCAAAACCTTTACTGGCATATAGAAGGGCTCGATCCTATCCAAATTTCCAGGATTAATGCATCCATGTCAACAGGACATATTCTGTACCTTATGGTGGGGGAAGGGTTAGTCACAGACACCTCCTCAAAGCAAGAGAGCATTTGTTCTCTTACCTTGGGGCAGAGTTATGGCTTCATTGGTGGAGTGATTAGGATTGGGCCCTTAATTGATTTTGTTGTCTTGGAGAAAATATCCATTTGCCTTCTAAACTATGATACTTCTAAACTCCTTCTAAACTCTCAGAATCCCAGAGCATGATTTTAGAGCACACGAGCCAGATACACTGCTGAAAGTCTAGGGTTTGTAGGTTTGGTAAAAGCATGTGGATGGCCTGTTACCAATAAGAGCAGATTTTGAGGGGAATTGTGCTACTGTTCTTAATGGAACATGTATAATTTTTCCAACTGAATACAATAGACAGAATAGGGTCCCAGAGAAATATATCTTGATAGAAAGGATGAGGCTGAAATTATAATTCTAAGAAAGGATTTATTATGGAGGACAACAATAAAATTGAACTTTCAACAATGATGGATTCTTAACAGCTATCTAATATGTGTGCCTAGCTTTGCATGAGGATCACCAAGAGAAATCAGAAAGAGAAAAGAAAGGTGTTGCAAGGGTAGAAGTCTAGTGTTCCCTACTCATGGACTTCTAAGATACAGAAAAATAGAGGGAAGTTTGGAAAGCAGAGGGAGAAAGCACAACATAATTACCAACTCTTGGTACATGGTTCTGGTTCTGAGTAGGTGGCAAGACAAGACAAGCCTTCTTAGCAAGAAGACAAGACAAGACAAGCCTTCTTAGCAAGACAAGTCAGCATTCTTAGGGAGAAGAATCAAAGAATCTGGGACCTGGATCTTTAATTTTAAGGGTACAAGCTTGTATGTATGGATGCTGGTGTTAGTCAATTGGTTATACAATTACTGGGTGTAAGATAAGGAGAGGAACCCCTTATCTTAGTGCTAAGCTCACCAGGTTTGCTAGAGAGGAACCATCTTATGGAATGCAGGATATAGGTGGATTGATCACCACTAAAAAGGTCACAGAATTCAGTTACTTGAACTAGGTAAGCTTAGCATTATGGGAGAATATTCATATTCTCCCATATATACCAGTGGTGGTGAACCTATGGCATGCATGCCGGAGACAGCACTCAGAGCCTTTCTGCTGACATGCGGCCATAGCACTGCCACAAACCCTCAGACCGGAGGCATTGGTGTCTCCTGGGCGCTCCCCCCCTGCTGGCTACCACCTAACGTTGCTCCCCATCCAGTGTACGCCAGCACCCAGCATGCATGTCCAGAACTCTGGGCATGCACAATGGCTCCAGGTACTCCTAGCCCACTATACATCCCTGGAGTTCTGGACATGCGCACTGGTTACCAGAATGCTCAGTTTGGCTCTGGGTGGCAATGGGCTCAGAGTGTTCCTGGCCTGGAGTTCCAGGCATGCATGCTGGGCACTGGCATTGTCAGTCAGCACTTGGTGCCAAAAAGGTTGGCCATCATTGTTATACACAATAAGAAAAAAAATACTGATTTTCTGGTAAAAGGCCAGCCCTGACTGATATGCTAGAATTGGAAAATTTCACAAAATCAGAGAGTTGGAGAACAGGCAATGGTTCATTCATTATAACCCTTTGTTCTGAACAGGAAAATATCCAGTACCCAAAGCATCTCTGGAGATGTCCAACTAGATAGAATAAGTAAAACATCACCCTAGGCAGGCAACAATAGTTTAAAAACCCCTAATAGAAAGCTGTTGTAAATAACTGATGCATGACAGAATCAAGCAAGGAGTAGACTGTGGTCAATTTCATGTGCTCTTGTCTGTTGCAAAACTATAAATGGTGCAGATGTTTTACTTCCACAGGGGGTCTGCCAATAATACACATACTACATATATCACACTCTCAAAATCAAGACAGTTTAATCCAAACTATTAAAAACCCAGCCATTAAACTTTTAGCCTTGCTGAAAATACTCCTGCTGAAACAATGTAAGATCACAAACCACTCTCTGTGCCTCATAGCTTAATTAAGCAGTTATCACCTCTCTAACTTTGCTTACCTTCTGATACTGGAAACTAGTTACATTCTGATATAGTTAAGAGATATCTGGTTACAACGTTAAAACAATCAGCACTCAGAGAATTTTGGTTGCATTGCAGAGAAACAAGGAATGCCATCGGTGCAAATGTAGATGTCAAAAAATAGATTTAAATAAACTATTTAAATAAACCTGTTTATCCATATCTGGCTCCATGTGTGTCCCTCAGACATGTGTTGAACTAAATTTGGCCTAACCTGAACCTGAAAACTCTGAAGGCAACCAGAGCTGTGCTCGGGTGACATTTTTATGCTTTTTAAATCATTGTGAATCTAAGGGAAATCCAAAATAGCATTTTAGTGCTATAGGGCCATTCTGAAGCTGGCAGGGGCCATGGATATGCACAGCTTTTACAGGCTTTTGAAAACCCTTTAGAGGTGACCAAAGCTGATTCCAGTCACCTTTGGAGAGATTAAAGGGGCCAAATTTGCAGTAACTGCAGTTGCAGTACTGGAGAATACCCTCCCCTGATAGCAAGGCTCCACCTGTAAAAAAAATCCCACAGTGAAACTGAGGAAAGTGAATATATAGTATATATAAAGTGAATATAAAACTAATATGTATGGAGTTGCAAATTATAATCTCTCCATATTCACATACTTTATAGATTAATCAATTTCATATTTATAACACTAATATGGCTTCATTTTTTTTTCTTTCAAATGTTTTTTTCCCAAAACACTTTCTGTTCACAGTTAGTACTAATACTACCACTATACACACTATTCAAAAGCTAAATGCCTTTCTTCTATGATGTTATGTTCAGCTCCAGACCTAGCATAAGACTAATTTAACTGCTAATGACTGAGACAGTAACAAAAACTTGCTATCAATTTTTAAGAGTCAAACAAAATATATACACTGAAAAAGAATTCCTGTTAACAACTTTTCCTACATAGCAAGTGATGGTTGAGTTACAAGGATTTGGTTTTCTGATCCTGAGGTTGCTTCTTATCCAAGCAATATAGTGTTGTGTCTTTTTTACAAAGTTACCTGATTGTTTTCCATACATCAAAGCCATCTAAAGGCTTTGTGCCATTTGTATGTCCTCCAGCAAGGTTCACCAGTGTTGGCAGCCAGTCAGAAATGTGGATAAGGTCATGGCTTTCTACTCCCTTCTGCTTCAGTAAAGGACTTGCCACAAATCCTACCCCTCTCACTCCTCCTTCCCACAGCGTCCACTTTCTTCCTCTTAACGGCCAATTATTTCCACCTGCCATAGTCTGGCCTCCATTATCTGAAACATAATACATACCAATAAAAGATATTAGTAATACTGTCACTACATACATATCTATTATTTTTCTAGATTTTGATTAATGGACGCAGGATGCATGCAGAATACAACAGATAAGGATAAGTGAATCTGTGAATAAGGGATCCTCTGAAATGGGAGGTACCTGTATATTGCTCCTCTTATCTGCTAGCCAACATAATCTTTTACTGTGAAAGGAACATAGCCCCATGACCTGTTTGAATTAGAGAGCTAAGCAATGAAATATTAGCATTAACATACTGTACATTCCCCATCTTCTAATAAGGGATCATGATGACTTTGCTTGTGATTTCTGCTGCTTAAAAAAGTTTTCTACCTCCCCAAGGCCCTATGATGTGCTACTCCATTTTGTAAGTTATAAAAACTGCTGGTAACAAACCCCAATATGGAACTTTTTTGTTACAGGAGTTATAAGTTGAGTATTTACTTGCAGCTTAGTTTTCTTGAAATAAATACCAATATTACTGTATTATCATAAAAAAGAAGAAGCTTAGTGGGGGGAAGTTAACAATGATGTATCAAGATTTGTATTGGCTTCCTGTTCCTATTATAATGCCAAAGGGTCCAAGTAGAGATGTGTTCAGACGATGAAAGTGTTTTTAAGATTAAACATGATATAAACTGTAATGTTGTTCTCTGTAGCAGTACTGAATGCATGCATTGGAAGGAACATCTTCGGGTTCAGGAGGGGGTGAGTGTTTGATCATGTCAGCAAAAGCAAATCCTATTCCCCCTTCCTAGGTTGACGAAGTCTTCCCCTTCCCGGGTCAATGTGGACTTGCGCCAATGACTGAGCTGTCAAAGAATCAAGTTGACCAATACCAGCTGATCTCCAGCAGCCAAAAATTCCCTCTAGGGTCAATATGGACATACCAGTACTTAAAAAGAGCTTCTGCTGGATCAAGCCAAAGGCCCATCTAGTCCAGTTTCCCGTATCACACAGCAGCCTCAAAGAGCACATGTGACACCTGCATCCAGGTGAATTCCCCTGCATCTGGAGATTGTCCACATCTACACACACCGTTAATGGCTTTTAACCCATGATGTTCCTTTCCTCTAGGACAGGGGTCAGGAAACTTTTTTACCTTTTACCCCAAAATATATGTAGATATGCTGACATTCCCCCCTTGATTTGAAAGGAAGGAAATCATATATTATTAAATAGTGCACTGCATCAGGTCCTTGTACACTACAATACTGTAACACACACAGCCAGGCATGCATATAGATTCTGTTTATTTATTTAATTAATTTATATCCCGCCTTTCCTCACCTGCAAGAGGGAGCTCAAGGCGGCTAACATCAGACAGAAAAATAAAACACCATTAAAATTGAATTATAAATATAGATTAAAACATAATTAAAATACAATTAAAATTAATAAAATAAATAAAATTAATAAAATAAATTAAAATTATATATGCAATGAAATGAAATTCCTGGGGATAATACAGCCAAGCATGCACATAGATTCACATGCATGCCTGGCTGTGTCTCGGAAGCATGACTGTCCATTACCCCCAAAATTTCATTTTTTACCCCATTTGGGGTAATTTACCCCTGTTCCCTGACCACTGCTCTAGGAGTTTGTCCAATCCCTTCCTAAAGGAATTGAGGCTAGATGCTATCACCACATCTTGTGGCAATGAGTTCCACAGACCAGCTACATGCTGGGTAAAGAAATATTGTTTCTTGTCTGTACTAACCCTCCCAACATTCAATTTTAGTGGATGCACCCCAGTTCTGGTGTGATGTGAAAGGTAAAAGAACTTTCAATCAATCAATCAATCAATCAATCAATCAATCAATCAATCAATCTATCTATCTATCTATCTATCTATCTATCTATCTATCTATCTATCTATCTATCTATCTATCGCATAATTTTGTACACCTCAGTTATGTTTCCCCTCAAGCACATCAAGAGATTGAGTTGCTACAGATTCAAGTTGAGCCATAGTGGCTGACCTCCAGCAGACAAAATTTCCCTCCAGAATACAGCAGAAACCGTGCTAGCTGCGGAGATTTAGTCATGACTGAGCTGCCCATGTAAGCTTTTTTTAAAAAGTTCTGGTTGTTTATCTTATGGTACATATCATATGGTACATAGTGCTGAGTGATTATACATATATTGAAGGTGCAAGCACTGCACTAGACTCTGAATTCAACTGGGATGAAATCCATTTGCCTCATCTTATACCAAAATTTCTACTACAGTCTTGAAGAATTACACCTGTTGTGCTTTTCATATCCAACTTCCTGGTATCTAATCACATATTGCTTGGCAAATGAGTGAAGCTAGAATAATAAGCTTATTATTGCAGCAGCTTGTTTTATGAATAATAGCATGTTCAGAAAGAGGGGGGGGGTAAGGGAGGCCTCTTGCAACAAACATTCTGAAAAACTGTAAAATAATCCATAAACTTGATGCTGTTAATAAACAGAGTTGATATTTCCCTAAGCATTAAGATCCTTCTCCGCGCATTGAGAACACTACTGTAAACTTGATGATATCAGATCATTAGTAGGCTTCAGTGAGGAACAAGTTTGAGATCATGATGACCTCAGTATGAATGTTAATCTGGAAGGGACTGCTGATTTTGCAACTGGTATAAATTCTGACTTGCAGACACTGGTGTTGAAAAGCCAGGATTTCTAGTGTGCTGAATGTTTTGCAGTGGCTTCTACTTGATAGATCTGAAACATGATTTCAGAACTACAGAACTACAAAAGGGCTTGTTCATTGCTCTATTCCTGTGGGATTTTGCAAATATGGATGTACACTTGTTTTTAAGCAGTTGATATGTGCACAATGCACTTTTGGTTAGTCAATTATTTGGTTGTGATTTATTTATTTAAAATGCCTACCCATCTCCTTCCAAAGCAGAAGTGAGCACAAAACAGAATTGGAAAAAAATTCTAATTAGAATCATAGAGTTGGAAGGGACCTAGTAGGTCATCTAGTCCAACCCCCTGCCTGCAGCAGGAATTCCCCCTAGAGCATCCCCGACAGGTGCTTGTTATATAAAAATTATAAAAATTAAAGCTATATAAAATAAATTAAACCTCCAGCCTGCCTGAAGTCAGCTTCTGCGACTTGGGAGATATTTAGGGCACAATCCAGAGTAACTATGTGGAGTCTTTGCTCTGGTGTAAGAACAATTTGCTCTGGATTGCAATATGAATTTCCCATAGGTTTTCACTAGGTAGTGCAGTAACTACGGGTACACGTAATGTCTCTTATGTGCTCCCATAGTTACTCTGGATTGTAGGGCCAAACTGTATCTTAAAATCTATCTCCAAGCAGTCATCTGAAGTTTTATATATTACAACCATTACCTTCGACCACATATTCTGTTTTAGGACCCAGTCCCTTGAAGCCCAGTGCTGGTGGTATGCTCATACAGCTAATGTTGGAAGGCCATAAGACACTCTACCATTGATGCTAGAGATGCAGCACCAGCACAGGGCCACACTGAGAAGATTCGCTGAGAAGATTCGCTATGGAGCAGCAGCTAGTTTCTCTGCTGGGCAGTTGGAGGACAGGCCAACGGGAGATTCAGATGTGGGGGGGGGGGGGAAAGCAGGGATGGTGGCAGACATTTTTCCAAGCCTGGAGGCTCTACAAAGTTTTAGCACCAGCATTATTCACAGTAAAAGAACAAATGCTCTCTTATACCAAGGAGACTCTGGTGGGTGACCCAGGTCAATATGATATACGGTAGTTTCGGCCATTTCACCACCATTGCTCCTCTGGACGCTGGGGCAGCACAGAATTGGGCTGTTAGGAAGTTTGGATTTTATAAAAATTATAGTATACTAGCTAAACAACATAGCCTTGGGTCCAAAGGACATAAAATGAAAGGATAAAACAATGGCCCAAAGAACCACACAGAACAGTATATTTAGCAAATGTTCTTAATGTAGAATGGTTTAGAATGTTTCTGTCCCAATATCTTTCCTTATTGAAAAGTTTTTCAAGATCTCTACCTTTCTTTTCTTGTTGCCCCTCTTGCCAGGAACTACCTCCCAGAATTCCAACATTTCCCATTTCAATCAACAAAATTAATTCTTCCATGACGCTACAGCTCAACGTTTTATTCCTCAGACAGAAATCTTTATCAAGCAGACATTCCAGATGTTGCTTGAATGGAAGAGTTGGACTGAAATCAATTATGACCTTTGCGTTAGATGATTTATGCGTGCACATGATTTGATCTGTCACCATTTGAGGACACTGCAAAATGAGGTATCATCTTACGTATTTGTAATATATTCTGCTTGAGCTGTTGCCCAGTGATATGAAAAGTTCTGGCAGCAATAATTAATTTGTTTCAACTGATCCAGATCCAAGGCATAACTTGATGCATCAAACCAACAAGTGATAACCATGCATGTGTAAATCAGATAATCGTCCTCTGATAAAAAGCATCTGTAAAAGTAAAGGTGCCTTGCAGGATGTGATTTCAATATTGTCAACTGATTCCTACAGATGAAAGAACTTCTCATTTGTTTCTATGAAAATCACATAGGGATGTCAGGAAAAGGAAAAAGCAGGTTCTAGGAGAAAACGAGTTGACTCAAGGGGAGTCATGCCTAGAGATGAGTGTACGCATACACACACAAATACACACAAACCTGCCTGCTCCCAGTTTTCCCTTACTGAAACAGGCATGAAACCCTAGTCTTTGGGCTGGATCTAGAATCTAGAAAAAGCCTTTCTCATGCTGCATGATACTTCCCATTCATTTCTGCAAAATCTTCTCTTTCAAGACGATCTGTTGAGAAACCCCTGCTGAGCTACGGCTTCCAATCCACCCAGAAATTGGGGAACAACCTGCTGAGGCAATGGGCAGTTGAAGCAGCTATCTGGCTGAGGTTTCTGAACAAATCAGCTCAAAAGATAAAAGGATGCATTGCAGAACAGTAAGCACTACACAGCATGAAGAGGGCTTTTTCCAGACACAGCATGTCACTTCCCGCTATACTGGATTTTGCTTTACTGGATCACAGCTGAATGGGGGGAAAAAAAGCCTTGGCAGTTTTTATCCACTGTCATCATCCCAGTCTTACAGATGCTAGGCAGGTGAAGGCCAACTGGAAAAAACTCTCCAAGGAGAATACTGAACTCCCAGGGGTTCTTATTAACAATCAAATCTGTAGTTGTGCCTGCAGAGTGGAGAGACATAACAATCCACTAAAACAGTCATGAACATGAACCAGGCACTCAAAGGGTCCCTTTATTAAATGAAACAGGGAAAGAAAAATGTATAAAAATGTGCAAGTAGGCTGAGCTCAGTTGGAAAGTAGGAAGAAAAGTTTTCATCAAATGGATACAGTAGCACTCCGCAAATGGAACTGGGATGCTGGTTAAAGAACTCAGACCATAGAGTCTACCCTCACTCCAAAATCTTGCATGCTGGCTGTCTGGATGTTAATTGACTCTACAACTAACTGGAATTTCAACTGCCGATTATGTTTAATACCATCTCTGAGTTTTCTGCAACTATTGTATATCTCAAGTGATATGTACAAAAAGGACAGGTAAGCACAAACTGTTTGATTTAACTTTGTTGACCTGATTGGCATAATTCCTCTTTATCTGACTCCTTAAATCTATGGGAAATTAACCAATTTATGGTTAGGTATTCATGCACTTGTTGAATATTCCTTTTTAATATTACATTCCCTTCAACCTGGATTAGACCAAGTTTGATATAAACTGAAAATATATCCTGTTGAATACACACGTCTTACATTCCCCCCATACGCCACCCTCACTATGCATCAACCCCCCATGCACATCATTCCCCCATGAACATCAACACCCCCATGCGCATCAACACTCCCCCGTTGTGTATCATACCCCCATGCGCATCAACCCCCCATACACAGTACCCTCCCATGCGCAATAAACTCCCATGCGCATCAACCCTCCATGCGCACCATCCCCCCATGTGCATCAATACCACATGTGCATCCACACATCCCCTGTGTATCATCTCCATGTGCAATACCCTCCCATGCACAATACCCTCCGATGTGCATCAATCCCCCATGCGCACTATCTCTCATGCGCATCAACACCCCCACTGTGCATCATCCCCCATGTGCAATACCCTCCCATGCGCACCATCCCCCCATGCGCACCATCATCCTCTGTTCACCCTCCCTTCCAGTGCAACAGCTGGATGTTGATCAGTCAGTCTTCGATGTTAAGTATAGGCCGAAAATGTGTTGTACTTCATTGCACTCATCAGCATGGATGTCCTGCAAGATAGTTGAAAACTAATGGATGCTTGTTCTGGAATAAATATATATGGGCAAAATCTAGAGTAACTATGGGGAGTCCTTGCTCTGATGTAAGAACAATTTACTCTTCATACCAATTCATACCAATATGAATTTCCCATAGGTTTTCATTGGGTAGTGCAGCAACTACGGTTGCATGTAATGTCTCTTACGTGCTCCAGTAGTTACTCTGGATTTTGGGGTTAATCTGGGCAAGAATTTGGACAGCACTGTGACATCTATGCTGAATGTCACAGGAATGCTCACACAGATATAGATATTACAATACAATAAGATATTCCAGATGTACATATTTAAACGTTGGCACTTTTACCAACCACAAATAAGATCTGAAAACTAGACTGCTAAATTTTTCACAAATATAAAACACCCATATACACACAATATAAGATGGAGGAGGGAAAGGTTTCTACCAGAGAATGACTGGTGGTCAGGATGCCTTTCACTACACCTAGATATAGTAAATTAGATTCAAGATGATAGGTAGACCCTAATAGTGGCATTAGGTAAGAAAGCTTCAAAGGCCTCCTAAAGAACTTGAAGTATGTTTATTTCATTAGGAAAGAGATCCATGGTTAACGATGTCACTTTTGTGCATATTGACATAATCCCCATGAATTCCTCACTGCGGCCTCTGAGGTAATTTGATCCTATACCCTGTTATTTGAAATACAAATGGTGCTAGCTGCCTCATTCTCAGCTTCCCTCCCTAGCAGCAGTGGAACATAGAAACATATTATTAAAAATAAAAAAGCAAAAGCTAATTTATCAAATAAGCCCAAAATCTGTGCCAGAGAAAACAGAAATGTATGCCATATCAACAGATTAAAGGAGTAAATTTGCTTCCTTTTTTCCATAAGTATTCAACAATTAATGCTCAAATTATTAGGGATGGGGCAAAGAATGTTTTTACCTTTTGTGGCTCTTTTAGCTCCTGTTTTGAGTTGGTTGTGGGATTTGGTCAAAACTGGGAATAGTGGGGTGGGACTTCTGGATTTCATTAAATTACATTCCTTCCATCTGGATCAGACCAAGGTCTATGGTAATTCAGCATTCTTTTCCCAAAGTGGTCAATCACAGATACCTGCATACTCATAAGATAGTCCTAATGGCGATGGTCATCACTTTTTGCTTCATCACCTGCTAAATGGACTACAGGTGTCCCCAAGTAGAACTGGCGCATTGATAAAGTGAGCAGTTTGGTTTTCATGAGTGATGTTTGCATCAGGTGGCAGAGGGGCAGCAGATTTGGGGTATCCTTGCACCCCAAATTTTCCTCCTCCCTCTTGTGGAGCCACATCAGCTACCTACTCAAAGTAGGTAAGTTCCATCAGTAGGTAAGTTCCAACTTTCACCACTGAGGAAGGAACTAACCGTCCACTCACCCCTTGTTTTCATTCATTGGTTACTTTTTTAAAAAAAAGGAAATGCCATACTTCCTATTGTTGCAAAAGAACCAACTGCTCAAGGAAGAAGCAAGGTAAGAGTTTTGTTTTTTAAAGCATGCCATAGCGGACGCAGCAATAACTTGGTCCACCATGGTGTACCCAGTTGCACCCAGTGGTGTACCCAGTTGCATCATCCCTGCCCCCAGCAATAGTTTGTTCTATTGAGCTGTCCTGGCTAATAAGCTTTGACTAGTCAAACCCTTATTTTTTTTTTTAAAAAGCCTTCTAACTAACCAGTCACAATTTTTGAATATGAATTCCTTAATTAGTTACTTATATTGGGTTGGAGGATCACACGCTTCTCAGTGTGATTATATTAAATTTCAGTTCTGTTCCAACTTTATAGTGCTATGCTGACTATACGACAAACGTTTTCTACATCGGAATCTGTGAGGAATGAATTAACATAATGATTCTTCTTATTTATTTCAGAGTTCCTGTTTTTAGATGAAATTGTACTAAAAACTGGTTTACATGAATAAATACAATAATAGACGTAATAAAAAATGATCCCTTCTACTTTTGGTATTCCAAGAATAAGAGTTGCTGACGCATTCATTCTGTCAGCTTTGTGTAATTCAGTATGAACTATGTGCACATAGTGTTCAGAGGAAAATATGGTGAATAATAATCAATCTAACTTGCAGAGCCAATCTTTTCTGTTAGCTTTCATCCTAAGATGCCTGCTTTATAAGAAATCAGTTGGGAAACCACTTCTAACCTTTTTGCTTGAAAATATTCCTTAATATTCTACAGAGTGATAGAAAGGAGCTGATCAGAATTAATCTCACAAAGAATCCTCAGAAATATAAAGGTATCCCCTGCTTTCTGCCATCCCGTCTTTGGTTGTTTCACTCTTTCATCACTCTTAAAATATACCCAGAAATCTGTTTTTCATCAGGGAGACCCACTGATTCATAAGTTTTTTTAAAGTGTAATTTTGTTTATTTTAGTATAATTTGGTATGTATGTTAGCTATGTGTTAATAAATGTGTTATTTAGGCTTTTGCAAGTGATTTTTTTGTCTTTTTTTATGGCCATTTTGAATTTGTAAGATATTTGTAAGATAACAGGTTCCACTTTTCATCGGTTTTCACTTTGGGTCGGTGCGCCTTTCTCTAACCTGTCCAATAAGTGGGGCTGCCTGTATCCACAAATACTCATGCCTCAGTTCAAAACAAGATCAAGGTAGCCACACATTTGAGAAAAGCTGTTTATGCAATTCCATATAAGAGTGCACAAACCTTGCCATTGCCTTGCAAAACATGCTTCTGCATGCAAGCAAAAGATGTTCTCTGAATGTAACTAGAATTGCTCATGAGCAAGTTGCTTTGCTGAAGGTGTAATTCTGTGCCAGCTGAAGGGCAACTCAAATATCTTGAAATTCTCAAAACTGATGTTAGGCACTTTCATGCCACTTCAGGATTCAGGAGGCTGAATCTGGGAGTTGCAGTTGCAGGTGTTGGCAGCAGCTGAGCCAGACTGGTGTAGGGATCTGGGAAGAATGGAGGGAGGTTGGGATAGGGTTGTTCTGGGGCAAGCCTATGGGTGGCCTTGGGCAATGGGGCCAGGGTCTGGCACCTAGGCTAGATCCTAAAAACACTTTGAGTGAATCGGCACAATGCTGGGCTGCTCAGATCTGTGCCACAGAATTTAAAAGGCACAGCCCCATTGGGGCTGCCGCCATGTACCTTAAATAAAGGGAATAAATTCCATTGTCCCAGGGTGAGTTGTGGCCAGCCCCAACCCTGAGCTGGATAAGGGCCAGGCCAAAGGCCCTGCCTGTCCCAGAGGAGGGTAGAATTTGGCTGTGAATCAAACATCTCTTCCACATATAGAAGTCTGTATCTGAATGTGGAAGATGATCTGCAAATGCCATTCATTTTCTGGAAAGCAAGACACACTGATTTTAACTGACTTCTATTATTCATTTATTTAGGAATGAAGCCAAAACCTTGCATCTACTGAATGGAAGACTAAATTCAAAAGGTCAACATTGGCTAAACTGCGGTTGGAACACTTGTGTGTGTGTTTTATTCAGTGAAGGAAGTTTATTTTGAATGCCCTGTTTGGGCATTCCCCTCTGCCATTTGAAGCAACATGCCTTTTAAAACAGGATCTACTCATCTGAGTAGAAGAAAATGAAAACAAAGGGTCTAACTCAGATGTATATTTATAATAGGACAAGCCAAACCACAGCCCAAGAGCCTGATCCAGCAGAGACCTACATCCCTCCCTTTTGTGAGTAGCACTTACTGTTCTGCCACTTTGCCCACGTGAAGCTGACCTGACTGCTGTAACTTGATAAAATTTTGGGCTGTAGGTGGGCAAAAATTTTGGCTGTAGGGCCACATCATTTCTCTAACACTGTGTTGGAGGATGGAATAAAGGAATTAATTTACATTTGAAATTTGAATAAATTTATATAAATGAATATACTAGAGAACAAACATGAATGAATTGTACTGAAATCATTTATAATATACATGAGAACTATAATACAGGCATGTAGAACCACATGAGAACTATGAACTGCTTGCCACCATTTCTTGCACTGTTAAAACATAAGAGACCAAACTGGAAGCACATGAAAAACAGCACCAGTTGTTCAGGGCTACCTGGGAGGTTAAAAATAATGTCTGTGGGCCAGTGCAGACTCTTAACAGTCTAGCAGGATACTAGTCATTACTAGCAGGATACTAGCAGGATAGTATCTAGCAGGATACTATCCAACTGTCATTGGATACTGGGGACTCCTTTTGGGCCACATTGAGGCCCTTGAGGACCTCAAATGGACCATGCGCCAAGATTTGTTTGCCCAGTACTTCAAAAGAATAAACTCTTGCTTGTATTTCCCAGCAAACGCAGGTGCAAAGCCTTCTGGAGGAGCTGACTACAGGTGTAATGGCTGACTATAGCATTACAGAAATTGGGAGGGTGTCTTCCAGGCAGAATGGTTAAGAGCAGATCCAAGCAGGGACCATATTTCCTTGCACAGCAGTTGTGAGTTTGGCAACCACTAATTTATAATGTCTTCAAAAGGTCTACAGAGGAAACGAAGCCACTATTGCTACATTTCCACAGATGTTATGGAGGAACTTCAGAGTGAAATCTCACAATCTTACATTTTATGGAAAAGCATTTTACAGTATCAAACACCAGTCCTGATGGAGAGTTAAGGAAGATTACCGAGGCGGATGACTACAAGTATGGAAAATGGCCATCTTTAAGCATCACTTTGCACAGCAGAAGGTTTTTCCTAATTACAAAAACTAGGAGTGCTGGAGGAAATGACTAGGGATTGCTCAGTACAACTGCCAACCATACAAAAAGACAATTGTCGTAAAAATAAATAAATGTAGCCATAGCTTGGAGTAACTTCCAAGCATATGGTTTGGCAAGGCTCCCCTTTGAGGGGGAAGAAGAGACAATCTATGCATATTAATAGTTTGTCAGTCCTTTGTTTGAGAATTGTTACTCTGTGGAGTACCTTATACTCTTTCCTCCTCAGCTTACTTGGAGCTGTACTTTGTCCCTTATCTCACACAGAATAAACAGAGCAATCTGGAGCTAATTTAAGTGGTTTACCATATCAGTGTGTGGCTGGGAAAGACTTTAAGGGGGAGGGGGAAGGGAGGCTCAATGCGAACAATAGCTCTGTGAAGCTGAACAGCAGCGAGCACAGGAAGGCTCTGCAGACAGCCTGGCAGACAGCTGTCAGCCATTCCAAAAACAATTCCTGCAGCCAATGAAAACTGGCCAGCATCTAAGCTCCCAAACCAACCCAGGAACACCAACAATAAAAACAAAGGATTAAACATTTCAGCATTAGTGGCATGAGTGTCATGGCCGTAACTCAGTGTCAGGGAGATTTCAGCTGCATTTTATTTTCCTCCTAAAGTGATTCACAAATAAAGAGCAGCTGTAATTACAGTACCATATCTGCAAAATAAAGGCCAAGGACCAATGAATTGGCTTTATTTAGTGTGAACTATGACTCAAGTCAGGCAATCGGACCTATTTACAGCTGTTTTCCAAATCAGTTCTCTTCCTCAATGTCAAATACTTTTAACCGTTTGCGGACTTGGCATCTAGAAACTCCTTGAGTTACTCCCTGTATTACTATATGGTTGAGAAGAATAAAAAAGAAAATTACATTTTCTTTAGTGCTTAGTAACTGTTTTGTAATGTAACAAAAAGTGTTAAGGCTGCAATCCTATCCACACTTTCCTGCGAGTAAGCTCCATTAACTACAGTGGAACTGACTTATGAGTAGACAGGCACAGAATTGGGCTTTAAATCATGTTGCTGCTCTCAGCATCTCACTCAAACAAATTTGATAGTGTATATAACATATAAATACCTAAAAAAGGAGCAATTTAATTACTCTTATATTTTCCTTACATTTGCTTTTAGATATATATCTCTCTCCCCACTTTATAAACAGAAGCTGCAATCTAGGATACAATCTACAGATTGTAAAATCTGCACATGTTCCCATCTCACTAAAGTCAACTGATTCAAGTGGCCTAGCAATACACAGGTCTACCCCCAATAAACAGGTCTCCAGCTATTTGATGTATTAATTTTTAAAAAACTATACAGGTAGAACATCTCAAAGAAAAAAATAGGCTTAGAATTATAAAATAAAGGGCAGAATGAAGCTAAAGAACGGGAGTGAGGAACAAAGAGAAGGTAAAGAGAAGAAAGGAGGGATGCTGGGATGGGAGTATTGGAATGTGATTGGAATAAGATGCTTTGGATACTGGCAAAAGGATGTGTAATAACTCTCTGGCTGCGTTCTTTTTCCATTTAGGAGAATTGGTGGATGCAGTTGCGACTAGCCTGCTTCCAGCATGTGATAAATTTAAAAATGACAAAATGGTGCTCCCTCATTGAAACTGTAAGGGTTCACCATATTGTCACCATACATGCCTTAGCCAGTGGTTCTCAAACTAGTGAGTCATGGCCCACCACTGGAATTCAAAAGTAATTTTCCCCTTAAGGGACGTACACCAGATACGGTGTCCCAATAGCATTGTTGCGATGCCACTGAGGTATCCACTCCATCCTATTCCCCTTCTCTGCAAACACCACAGCTCTCAAATTGACAGAGTGTTTGAGAACCAGATCTACATTATGGTGGCCACTATGTTTTTGACAGGTTCCTCCATTATTTAGATAGTAAAATAGGAGGAAGAGACGTTAATATCGAGGTGGCCATATTTCTAGCTCTGAGCTCACTGAGAGATATTCCAGCAAAGTACATGCCCCAGCATGGTAGCAGCTTTTTAAATAAAGCTCTCCTGTACTTGTAGCTTCTAGTGATAGAAGATAAAAAAAGAATAATCCAGATTTCAAAAGGGCAATCCAAAGAAAGTTAATATGCACATATCTCACTGAAATAAACATAAACATATAGTCAAGTTTATATCAATGGGCCTTAATTGCATATGACACATGGACCTCTTGCTTTCAAAGCTCTCATTAGAACTCTAAGGATCTTGACTTTCATTTAAAAGAAAAAAAAGTCTGAATACTGGACTGAGTTAATTTGTATTTCCAGATATGGAGGAGGGAATACAGTTTTTTCTCCCCGTTTTTTATTTGCGTTATCTAAGTAGTAACTTGAAATAATTTCAGATATTTCATAGGCCGATTCAAGAACCCCCTAAATTCCATCTTCAAATTTTATGTTGCCGCTCCTGTAACAATCCTTTACTTCACTTTTTGCCTGATGAAAAATTCTGTAAGATCTGGAAGGTTGCCATCTGAGAGTTTGGCTATTTTCCTTTGGTCTTCAATAAAGTATGATTAAATCTGGGATTATATTTTAAAAAGAAAGAAAGATATGTGATACAAACGTGTTCTAAAGACAAAGAAATATTTCCCAGATTTATTCTGTATTTCAACCTAATATTTTCCAGTCTTGCTACGTATTTCCAAGCGCACTTCACAACGCTGAGACTCTTAGCCAGAATGCCTTTTTGAGGCACTAAAGTTCAGAAAAGCCAACAACATTTTTTAACAGTGAAAACCAACTGGAACATCTAGTGAGTGATTTATAGTGCTTTCCAATAGACCAAATTTCTGCACAGTCCTAACCAGGTCTTCTCAAAAGAAAGCCTTATTGTGTTCAATGGGTCTAACTCCCAGGAAAGTGTCTTTAGGATTGTGGCCTTTATCTCATTTGTATTCTAGTTTTACTCCACTGAATTTCAGGTGATGAATATGGAGTTTTTCCATATATGAAAACTTATTATTGAAAATGTTCTTTCTAACAGTAAACAGTAATCAAAGATATGTACAATTTCTAAATTCAGAAAGCATTAGAAAACATAAAGATTCCAGAGAATTCAAAGAATGCTTAATTTTTATAATGATTAGTGTGATGGACATGTGTGACTTGTGCACAAATCAATCACAAATCACCCAATCACAAATTAGAATGGTCGTTTATAAAAATAGCTCACTTTGCAAAATTTGGAGGATGAATTACGTTAGCACTGGCTACTTTGTAGGTCTTTGTGTTCTCATAGGTCTCAACACACACAAGGGGACCATCTACCTTTAAGCATTGTATAGAAGAGGGAATTTTGGCAGGTCTTGTTTTTAAGCCCATCCATGTTGAACTGAACCTGCCTAAATTTCTTCTTCTATGCAATGGTTAAAGGTGCAGGTATTTTGTCCTCCATTCTATATGGTCACCCTGAACCATATATTATTCCATATATTATGTGGTGCACAACGGGAGAGAGCTTTTCAAGCAATTAATTTTGTACTTTAATGCCTCAGTCATCTAACGCTATGACTATTAATATACAAGCCAAGGGTAATACCACTAGATGTTCTTGTTGTTCAGCCATTAAGCCATGTCCTTATGGATTGCAACATGCCAGGCTCCCATATCTTCCACAAACTTTCAGTTTGTCCAAATTTGTGGTTCATTGCTTCTTTGCCACTAACAACCATCCCCTTTTCCTTTTGCCTTCAGAGGGAGGAGAGTGGGAGGCAGGACAAGATCCAACTTTATGTTGGATCCTGACCCTGCTTGAAGGACAGGAAGGAACTTCTCCATAGGACAGTGCAGCTGGCTGCCTCTGAAACCTATGCTGGATGCATCAGCTTGCCTGTTTCAGCACAAGTTAGGATTGCGCTGTGAGTCTCAATCAACCGATCTGCTTTTCAGCTGTATTCCTACTGGCTGTAAATGCTCCCCTTTTTCCTAACAAAATGTTGTGTTTGGAGGGGAAGGTTGGCAGTGCAAAGGTGGTGGGAGGAAAGGTATGCTTAACCTTCTCTATTTCAAATCACCTGTTCCTGATAGCTTTTTTACAAATTGAAAAAAGAGAAAAGAAAAATAGGGCCTCTGAGGGTTTGGTTGAACACACACAGCTGTCTTATATTATAGCAAGTCCAGCCCCGTGTTGTCTATCCTAACTTACAATGGCTTTCCAGGGTTTCAGGTGGATTTTTCTTCCAAATCCTAACTGGTGATGCCAGAGACTTCACCTTGTCCACAAGGACCAGGTCTTGAGACTGTCCACAAGCAATGTAGCTGTGCAGTCAATGAGCTTGGCCCCTTCTCCATATGTTTGCGTAAGCTCAGCCCTAAGGAAACTACTGAGCCATTTCGAAGGTGAGTGCATAGTCACTCCACATCTTCGGCACAGCTGACTTGTATACGTTCAAATTCATATGGTTGACAAGTCAAAAAAAATTCTCACACTAATTTAAATAATGCAGGTCCACAATTCCATTTACTAAATACATGTTCTTAGAGTGAGCATGAGATCAGAGGAAAAAGCTGCTGTTTTCACACCTTGGTTTTATTTCCCACTAGTCTCATAATTTTTAAAGAGACAGTACCTATTTTTCATATGTAAGGAAATTTCAAGACAGTTTTGAGAAAATGCTGTACATGCAGTTTTAACTTTACATGCCAACTCTGGAGCACAATCCTTGCATAAGATTGACCTTATTTAAACTTTGCTATTATTCTAGGCTTACAGTTTTGTTCCAAATGATGTTCAACAGGAGCTGCCAAATAGATTAATGACCGGTCTGGCCATAATAATCAAATCATTTTTATTGCTCTTTTATGAATATGAAAAGGGCCAAGTTATACTGGGATCATACCAGAGCATCTCGCTTGATGCCTGTTTATCAACATGATGAGCTGGGGAATTCCAGTAGCAAAGAAGGAGCCCAAGATGGGTGGGGAGCTCCTTAAGAGGCAGCTTCTACAAGCACAGTCAGAAACAATTCCAATAAAAAAGAAAGGGGGGAAAATGCTGAAAAAACTAGGTTGGCTCCACAGGCAACTTGGGGATCAGCTGAAGTTAAAGAAAGAGAAGTATAGGGAGTGGAAGACTGGAAAGATCACCAGAGAGGAGTACAGGCAGGTAGCCTGGTCCTGTAGGGAGGGGGTCAGGGATGCTAAAGCTCAGTATGAGCTGAGGCTGGCCAGGGGAGTCAAAGATAACAAAAAGAGCTTCTTTAGGTATGCCCAAAGGAACAGGAGGAGAGACGAGGGGGTGGGGCTGCTCTTGGACAAGGATGGACAACAGGTGTCTGGAAACCAGCAGAAGGCGGAGCTGCTCAACTCCTACTTTGCATCCGTCTATTCACAGAAGGAGGGCTGTGCAAATGGGGGTGCGGGATCATTGACTGATTCGGGGATGTGTTTACATCCCCAAAGAGGTAATGAAAACATGGATGGTGCAGAACAGCAGATTAAGATTGACAGAGAACTGGTTCGAAACCACTTAACTGGCCTAAATGAATTCAAGTCATTTGGACCAGATGAGCTGCATCCTCGAGTTCTTAAGGAACTGGCAGATGTCCTTGCAGAGCCTCTGTCGATCATCTTTGAGAAATCCCTGAGGAGTGGAGAAGGGCCACTGGACTGGAAGAGGGCAAATGTAGTCCCAAGCTTTAAGAAGGGGAAAAAAGAAGACCTGGGAAATTATAGACCAGTCAGTTTGACTTCAATCCCGGGCAAGATATTAGAGCAAATCATAAAATACACAATTTGTGCACATCTAGACAAGTACTCGGTGATCAAAAGAACCCAGCATGGATTTACCAAGAATAAATCTTGCCAGACAAATCTGATCTCCTTTTTTGATCGGGTTACGAGCTTACTGGACATGGCAATGCTGTGGATGTCATTTATCTTGACTTCAGCAAAGCATTTGACAAAGTCCCACATGACATTTTAATTAGGAAGTTGGAAAAATATGGGCTAGACAGGGCAATTGTTAGGTGGATCTGCAACTGGCTCGATGGCCGCACTCAGAGGGTTTTAGTAAATGGTTCTGTGTCAACCTGGAGGTCGGTTTCTAGTGGGGTACCCCAAGGCTCTGTCTTGGGACCGGTTCTCTTTAACATTTTCATCAATGACTTGGAGGAAGGGATACGGGGGAGCCTGATCAAATTTGCAGATGACACCAAACTGGGAGGAGTAGCAAACACATCAGAAGATAGGAAAAACCTCCAGGAGGATCTGGATAAACTGGAATCCTGGGCTGTAACAAACAGAATGAATTTCAACAGGGAGAAGTGCAAGGTTCTGCACTTAGGCAATAAAAACCAAAAACATAGGTATAAAATGGGGGATACTTGGCTTGGCAGCACAACATGTGAGCGGGATCTTGGAGTCCTAGTTCCTAGTTCCTAGTCTAGTTCCTCTTTATTCTGCATTGGTGAGACCTCACCTTGAGTACTGTGTTCAGTTCTGGGCACCTCACTTGAAGAAAGATGCAGCCAAACTGGAGCAAGTCCAGAGGAGAGCGACAAGAATGATCAGTGGGATGGAAGGGAAGCCCTACGAGGAAAGGTTGGGGGAACTTGGGATGTTCAGCCTGGAGAAGAGGAGGCTGAGGGGAGACATGATTGCCCTCTTCAGATACCTGAAGGGCTGTCATAGGGAGGAAGGGGCCAATTTGTTCATAGCTGCTTCTGAAAGCAGAACTAGAACCAATGGGTACAAAGTGCAAGAAAGGAGATTCCGGCTGGAAATCCAGAAAAAATTTCTGACGGTGAGGGCGGTTCGGCAGTGGAACAGATTGCCAAGGGAGGTGGTGGACTCTCCCTCACTGGGGATCTTCAAGCAGAGGCTCGATGAGCACCTGTTGGAGATGCTGTAGGGGGAATTCCTGCTGCAGGCAGGGGGTTGGACTAGATGACCTACTAGGTCCCTTCCAATTCTATGATTCTAAGGAAACTGTCTCTGAACAGAGATTTTACTTAGCTAATGCAATTGACAGATCTATCCTCCAAGAATTTGAACAATCTTTTAAAAAAGTCATTTAGGGGCCACCACCATAACTTGTGCTAGTCAATTCCTTAAGGGCAGACGTGCTATGTGAAGTACTACTTTCATTTTGTCTGTCAGGCTTCTACTTCCAATCAATTCCACTGGGTGATCCCATGTTCTATGAGAGGGAATAAAATCATTTGGTCTATTCACTTTCCCCACACCATGAATAATTTTATAAACTCTCGCTCTTAAAAAAAGTCCCAAATGCTTTAGTCTTGGTTTGTAGGAAAGATAATCCAAAGATTATCATTTAAGTTGCCCTTTTCTACGGTTTCTTTTTCCCCCTACAACTTCCTTTTTGAGATACGATGAACAGAATTGTACACAGTATTCCACAGAGGCTTTAGTATACTGGTAAACTCATTTGCAGTCCTTTCCCAATACTTTCTACCACTAAATTTGCCTTTTCAATACCTCTCAAGATGAACTTGAGTTTTCATGATGAGCCTAAGGTTTCTCTCGTAACCAGACATAGCCAAATCAAACTCCATCACCGTATATATAGCATCTTTCCCCTTGAGCAGAAACATGTAAATATTCAATCTGGCCCTAAATTAAATCATCCCTTCCATATCCAGGAAAGCTTAAGCATTTAATCTTAGTTTTGTTCATCACAATACCAGCTCTGTCATCACAGCGTCAGGTGTTCTGTCATTGACACAATGTGTTCCAATATAGTGTTCTCATATATATGCATCCATTTGGGAATCCCAAGAACCAACCATGAATGCAAAATATTTGTGAGACACCAGAACAGATCAGACCAGAATCTAGGTTTTTCAAAGTCAATTAGTAATCCTCTGAGGTCTGGCAAGATGACCAATGTCCCTATATTTCAAAATTCATCTATTCCTTAGGCTTCAGTCTGGGCTTCTGTTAAGGTGGTGTCTAAAATATAACTTTCTGCCCGTGAAAAAGTTCAATCCTCAATGTTCTACTGATGAATTCCTCAACTCTGGACTCTTTTACTCCTCTCCTGGCTGCAGATGCTCATAGTACACATTTTACCTTGATTAGTTCTGCATATATCATACTGATTTTTCCAGATACCATTTCATACCTGACTTGCCACTGACTTGCTCTATTCAACCACTGACTTGCTCTTTCAAGTGATAGATCTTCTCTGTCTTACTCTGCTCTAGATACACACTCAAAGCACTGTACAAGAAAACGGTCAGACTAGCATGTCAATTTGAAACCATAGTGTGGGAAGAGCCAGAAGCTTAGTGGAGGAGGTGGGAAAAGACACCAGTCTGAAATTTTGGAGACCTAGTGCCAATAGGAAATGAAATTGCTGAGTTAGACGGATCAATGGTATAAGATTGGAATTTGATGTTGTGAATGAACATGCAACTAGAGATAGATGCTGAGGCAACACTTAGCAAAGTTCTGATGGTTAATAAATGTTAATGGCCCAAAGAAACTCACTGAACGAAGGTTCTGGAAGAGACAGGGAAAGAATTGACCTGTGAAAGATTGCAATGGAAATGAAGAGCTTATCCAGAGCCAAGGCCCTTTATGGGGTACAAAGCTGCCAGTTAGGGTAGGGTGCTACCTAATTTCATCCAAATGCTCATTTTGATTTTCTTTGGTATCTTTGTAAATAATGCAATTAGTCACCATTAAGTTGTCAACATACGAATGACTTCTGTTCTAGGAGATTGTTTGTTCATAAGTCCAACAAACATGTATTGAGCTGTCTCAGGCATTGGAAACTCTTGTGTGAGTAGGGCTTTTAGTGTCCAGAGCGGAAAGGGCTTGGGGGTCTGGGGAGAGAGGGGGTGAGACACCTCTCCTCCTCTCCCTCTGACCCTGACAATTCTCTGGGCCCTGGACTCTCTCCCCTGAACTCTGCCAGCCCAATGTGCACCAGGCTTGGATGGTCTGAAAGTAGAAGAGAAACCTCTCCTTCTCTCCCCTGGACTTTGCCAGCCTAGTCGACGTGGGGCTTGGACGGTCTGGGATAAGGGAGAGAAACAGTCCTGCACACATGGAGCTTTGGGATCTGGAGAGAGGAGGAGTGAGGAGCCTCACCTCTCCTGTCTCCAAACCCTGACAGTCCTGCATGGGATTGGACTTTCAAGGGTTGGGGAGAGGGAGTGGGAAGCATCTCATCTTATCCCTTCTCCCCAGATCCTGACAGTCCCACGGGGTCAATCAGTGTCTGCGGTAGGGGGAGAAGTATCCTCCTCTCACCCCAGACACAGAGTCCCACACTCCATCGGGGACTGTCAGTCTCTGGGGCCAGCAGGGCAGATCTCCCTGGGGGCTTAGCCAGCTGGGGAACTGCTTGACCTGGGGCGAGCTACTTGCCAGCACCAGAGACAGGACAAACCTTCAACTTTTGAACTTTCTGAGGTAGAAACAAGCCTCTGCAACCCACTTCCGTGTCCCAGAGGTTTGTTCATATCTCTGAAAGTTTGAAAAGTTGGTAAGTAGGAAACTAAGAGCACAATCCTAACCATGTCTACTCAAAAGTAAGCCTCACTGTATTCAATAGGTCTTACTCCCAAGAAAGTGTCTTTAGGATTGCAGCCTATGAGCACAATCCTAACTACAATCCTAACCATGTATTCAATGGGTCTTATTCCCAGGAAAGTGTATTTAGGATTGCAGCCTTACTCTATTAGATGCAATTAAAAGAAGACTTAGGCACAATTAAAAGTGGAATTCAAGTTCTGCTAGCATCAACTGCTGAAGAACAGCTGGAATGTCTGCAGAATGGCTGGATCCAAGCACCAACCACCTGCTTAGAAAGAAAGCTGGAAGGAAAGATGGAGAGGAGGCAGATTTTTCAAAGTGGTTGCACCAGTGAAAAGGAAGGGGAAGAATAGGATTTGGCTTTGAATGTGCCAAGAATTATACAGAGTGGTGCTGATATATAAAGTCTGAAAATGTATGGTATGAAGCTGCGGATTGAACTGAAGCAGGTACAAGCCCACTTCCAACTTAGGATACTCATTTAGACCCAACTGCCAAAGACAGCAAGAGAAGCATGTCGTTTGTTTTCCTTTATCAGTTTCTAAATTGCATGAGCCAATCCTTCCAGAATTTATGAAAGAGAAGGATTAATAGCATTTGCTACAGTTAAGCAGCCTCTACAAAAGCTTCAATTCACAGCTCAACAAGACCAGAGAATTTCTGCCCTTTGGTATTTTCAATGAACTGGACCTCTTGAACTTCTGCACTGGAGGATTTGAGGCTGTGTGAAAGATGAACACATTTCCACTTCTGTCCACTAAGAGCTAAATCTGGGGCAAAAATATTCTCTCAGTGACATGGATTAACTGCAAAATGGTACTCTCCTATTCCCACCAATGTTGAGTGTGTGGGATTTTTGGGGGGTTAAAAAAATGCATCCAAAATCAACTCTATGTACAAGCACGTTCAGGGCATGCCCTCAATTTGAACTCCTGAATTATCTATTAAAATGTGTTTATCATTTCAAAGATGAAAGTATCTACAGTACATGGAATATGTACAACCACATATGTTCTCTCTAGGAGCAAAACATGGTAACATCTCTCTAGCAATAAATGAATCAGAAATTCAGCTACATCTTGTCTGCATCTTAATCCATCATGTTTCAGCTTCATAGGCAACATCTTTTTGAAGAGCTGCCCTCATATTTAAGAACAGCAACATTTTAAGCACATTCAGAAACTTCTATATTAAAGCAGCAAAACAAAATTGGAAACGTTCAGAGAAAATGTTAAAACTGCTAAATAAGTGCATAAAAAGCAGGCCTCTGTCAGTCTTGAAAGACTATGGTATCGTGCTCGGTGCTGCATATGCTGCATGCGAAGCACTGGGTTAGATAGTTATGGAGGATATGCTGTTACCCAAGCAGCAAATCCCCCCTCTCCATGCCACTGAATGAGTCCAATGGAAAGGCAGAGCCAATACGATTGGATCCAGTTGGAGTCGCAGAGTTGGGCTAAGGACAGGAGCTCACCCTGTCTTGTGGGGCCAACCCGGGTCTCGAACCCTGGCCTGCTGGTTAACAGGCACAGTGTCTTAACCACATAAGCCACCCACAGCCAATAAGTACATATATTTGTGGAAATTAGCATTCTAAAATATTCCTATTGTATTACCGGTATACCTATTCTGAAATAAATAAGTGGCTTCATTTATTAGGCGAAGTATTTCTATTAGCCATATTCAGTGAAAACATATCAATGCAAGGTAGATTAGATCCTTGTAAATTTTCCAATATTATGTCTAGAGACATAGCCCACCTGAGTGTTTGCGATGTATCATCACTACAAAAAACACAGCAGTAGGACCACGTAAAATGTCATAAATTTATTGGAAATTTTTGTATCCTTTCCTGGCTTATTACTAACCTCTAAAGGTCAAACAGACCGGTATTATAATGCTTCTGAAAAATGCTCAGACTGGGACTGCTGTGGGAGAGTGTTCCCTAACTGGCCAGCAGTTGAGAAACAAACAAAAAACTCCTTGTACTCCGCAAAATTTGAACAGGACAAATGAAACTCCTTTTCACCAAATCAGACCATTGGTTCACATAGCTCAGTACTTCCTACATAGATCAACAGCAGCTCTTCAAAGTTTTAGACAAGTGTTTTTTCCGGTTGCCATATGTCCTGAAAAACAGGGACAATCACAATTGTGTTCACATACTAGCAAATGGGACAGAGTCCTGTCCCGATGTTGTGGAAGAAAATTACGGCAACCCTATCCCGGAGACCTCATGCAAATAGAACATGGAGTGCTAATGCCATTGTGCTATACCACATTGTGCTCTACCACATGATCCATATTATTAAGAGATATGCTCAGCTCAGTAAATCTCAGATGTCATAAAAGAGGGTATGGGAGAAAAAAAACATTTCAAAAGATCCAAAAGACTGGTTTACATATTACTGGACCTATGAGGTTTAGGCTAGCCACTGTTGTGTCGGCTTCCCTACCACATCTAACCAATGGAAGTTACTTCAGATAGAAGAGCTCTTGATTCCTCCCGACTTTGGCTCCTGGGAAATTACAGTGCCAGGGAACACCTTCTGGCTGATGCCAAAGAATGACAATTAAGGGCACTGACTCACTGGGAACATGCAGGTATTACTGAGAACAACCCTTGGGAACTAATAGGATGAAAGGGTGAATTTTTCTTTAAACAATGATAAAAATGGGTGGGGAGCCTATTTATAAGATGCTGGGAAGCAATCAGCAATGGCAGAACCATAACTTATAGCAAGCAATAAGGGGAGCAATATAAATGGAGAGAGGGAAGAGATGTAAGTTGTAGCTGACATTGTACCTTAATATGTTGTAAGCTACTGTGATGTGGTCAAAAGTGAGGTACTCTGTGAGGTGGCAAAGGAAATCTAATTTAGAAATATAGGTTTAATGATTCCAGCATACTGTAGGTGGCCACAAAGAGGATTATTGAGTGAGTGAATGTGAAGTTTCTGGTATATGCATACAAACACAAAGTGTTAAATCAGACGTGGGTGAAGGGTGATAGTAGCCCTTCCTTATATAATCCTTATACATATTTCAAAGGGACAAAACAAGTTGTTCCTAGCACTACAATCACCTAGTGAAGGCCCAAGGCTTACAACCCAAACAGTTGCCATGATGCCAAAACAAGAACACAGTGTGACTGCCTTATATTAGCAGCTGCTGGAATGTAAATAGGATTTGTTTTCGTTTCGGGACCTTGGGAAAAATCCCCATAAATATGAGTCAGCAAGGATGGCTGATATAAAGTAGAAAAGGCTATTTTTTAAAGCAAAGGGAAATTAATGAAGCAATGTGACTCATCCTAGAAATAAATTAGCAATGGGTTCTGGCTAGCAGCATATACCTAATTCTTGAGAAGAGATACCTTACTTCATGTATTGTGGCTCCCCTTTGTGGAAATTAGCAGATATAACAGGTACAGGATTCTTCCTTTATCGTACTTTTGTACCTGGAATAGATACACTTGACATTTTACCTTTCAGGGCACTGTGAAAGGTACAAAGATCCTATCAAATGGAAAACTCACTTACTGCTTTCCCACTCACAGATTATATTTAGAACTGACCCAGAACTACGAGAAGTATTCAGAGATTGCACATTACATTTTCAAAATTACACATCATGTTTTTAAAAAATACAACAAACCTCTGTTTGGATAGTGATAGCAGCATAGCAGTAACAACTTTAAGACATGCCGAAAGCTGGAAAAATGCTACATCAGTGACAGAGCTGGCAATGGAGAAGGAAAAAAAAAACAGAAAACTGCACCTCTAGCCACTCTCCTGTTCCACCTACTTTCCTACAACGGCACATAAGACACAGATTCTATTTAGCAGCCATCCATAATACACCAACCCAAGCTCTAAAGCCCTTGACAAGGAGACTATGGACACAATCCTAACCAATATTCCATCTCTGGTGTGAAGGGCTCCAACCACTGACACTGCTGGCCAAATACTAATCAAAATCCCTTTCTTTTTCTGGACTATTCAGGAGCGCTGAATAGTGAACCTTTGCAGAGTTTCACTGCAACTTTCCTCATCCAAAAGAGAAAGCCACCATGATTTCACCCCAAACAGGGCACCACTGCATATACTGTATACTTTAGTGGCATTGTGCTCATAACACTCAGCCCAGAGAAATAATTGATACTTTTATATGCTCTCCACCACGGAGGCCTAGACTGACCTACTCATTCTGGGCAGAAACTTGTGGCCTTGAAAACTCCATGCAAGACAGTAAACCAACAAGTAAATCCTACTGGCATTTTATGTTGCGATGATATATGCTAAGGTCCATATATTGTTCTACGGACACTGCTCTTTCAGGGTTAGAATGCCAGGGGAGTAGACACAAGATGCAAATAATACCTAAGGCATCTGGTGGACTGCTGTGAAACGTAGGAAGCTGGACTAGATGGACCTTGGTTTGATCCAGCAGGGCTTTTCCTATGTTATCATGTCCTCAGGGTTTCCATGGACACTACTGGCATGACTGGAAAGGATAGTGCTGGTTACATGGAGGGCTGTGCCAATGCAGGATCGGACATGTATCACACCAGTATCTGCAATTTTGGCATGACTTCTGAATAGGTTTGGGCCTTAAGCAAGAGACAGAAAACTGCGAGTAAGTCTAATTATTCATCATACCTGTAGAGAAGATGAGAATAGTGTTATTCCAAAGCCCATGCTGCTTTAAAGCCATAGTGACATTTCCTACAGCTTCATCCATAATTGATACCATTCCTGCATATTTGCGTCTATTTTTATCTTGGATATAGGAATATGATTCTGTGTACTTCTCCGGTACCTGAAGAGGCTCATGGACAGATTGTAGAGCAAGATAGAGGAAGAGAGGCTATAAAAAAAATACAAACATAGCATTATGCCACAGCATTAAATGAAAAAGTAAAAAAGAACAACTGGCAGACCATGTCGTCATTTGCAACTACTGTATATTGTTTTTGTTACTTGTTTGGAATTTGTCATATAAACTGGCATTTATATTTTTATGAAGTGATAATAACAGACACAATCTAAACAAAGGAAGACATTTGAAATTAACATAGTCTTCACCTGCTTGTGAAAATTCTTCAGAAACTAATAGTTTTACATCTCTGTGTAGGGTAACCATATACAGTAGAGGACAGAGTGCATTGTATAGAAGAACAAATTTTAGCAGTTGTTGCTTTTTAAACCCTTCTTTCTTATGCTGAACCTGCCTCAATTCCCTCTTTTATGCAATGGTTAAAGGTACAGGCATTCTGTCCTCCATGATGTATGGCCTCTGTGCGTCAATACAGAATGCTCAGGCTACTTACATCATAACATGATGGAGATCTCAGAAAGGCCTCTGAAGGAGTACATGGTTCGTCAGCGAGAAAAAGATTCACTACATTTTAAAAATCCTTCTTTTCTAGGAAAAATTCTTCCTAGAATCACCATCTGGATTTTCAGCCAGGAAGGCAGGGGAGTCACTAGGGTTTGCATCACCCAGTACGTCACCCCCATACATTGGGCGGGACAACAATATGAATGGTAAGCGTGGTTATGTGCCATTGCCCCACCACTACTGGCTTTTTTATATTTAAAAGAAATAAAGATATTTCAAAGAGGTTTGTTTCACTGCATTATGCTGTAAATTATACATTCAAAGGTGTATAACATGACAGGATTATTTCTACAAACCATGATTTTAGCCATTTAGGTCACAAGGGCTGCCACCCCCTTCAAGGGTGCCCCCTTTCTAATGCCCTAGTAATGTCCCTGATTGGGACCATTTTGGAAGTCTTGTACTCTCCTGGACTGGTAAGCTGAGCAAGTAATGCTGAGCAAGTAATGCTTGCACATTCGCCAGTAAACACAACTATGCAGTTCACATGCATTTTCAATGAATTTCAATGCAATCATCAGGGACCTCCTTCTAGAGTGATTTGTTCATTGGATTCTTGTGTCCTTAAGATTCCTCTCAGCCTGCCCTTTCCAATGAACTATAGCACATTTGCCTACTCACAAGAAAAGCCGCAAAGTGGGTCACTTTCACTTTCTATAGAGCTCAATGCATATTTTAGTTTTTTGGCCATAACCTTTGATAGGAAGGTGCTATTTCAAAACAGACTTTTGCATTGGATTCTCCTCTTCAATACAAATCCTACGGTATATGACCTAATGGGGTTGATATACCATCACAAAGTTGCAATTTTTAGGTTCCCCAGTGCGTGTCACCCTCCTTGGGCACATCATCACCCGCACCACTCTAGTGACGCCACTGCAGGAAAGAGTGCAACCACTTTAGAACAGTGCCTCCACGCCCAACCTAGCCAACAGTCCAGGACTCCATGGGTATTAGAAGCAGCTGAAAGATCTATCAGGATCAACAGGGATCATTCCCACTGTCTAGTCTCTGACACTGAGACAGAGACAGGTACCAAAGAAAGGTACCAAGACCTTCAATGGTCTTTCAATGATACCAAGAAAGGTACCTCTGAAAGAAAATCTATTGAGCAGGAGTCCAGGTTGAGTTGGATCTGAGCAATTTTATCTGAAAAGTGCTTTACAAAAGCATCACAGTGGGCTTTAGAAGTAGGGTTACCATTTCCCTGGATTTCCTAGGGCAATCCTGGGTTCAAGGGTCATGACCCGGTCAAGATCATGACCCGGCCAGGATTGGGGTACTGGTAACCCTGCTTGGGAGCACGCACTGATAGCCCTTGATGTAAGTAAGCACACTCTGCTCCTGCTCCTCCACACCTTGCTGTTGCTGCCAGCAAGCCCAGAGCCCTTCAACTGCCCCTGCTACACCAACCACAGGTACTACCCCTGTCACCCCAGTCTGGCTGCCTTGCCAAGTCAGAGGAGAAGCACTTCTGGAGAAAACTGCACCCTGTGCCTGCCTGTGTGGGCAGCCCTGCTAGGAAGCGCACAGGCTTAGTGCAGCCTGGGGAGTGTGCAGCCATGGAGTGCACTTCTCTCAGTCAGGCGCTGGTGGGCCGGCAGGCAGTCAGGAAGCGTTCTCCTGCCTTCCGCCTCTCTGCTCCACTATTGCTGGATTTTCCCCAGGGCTGCGTGCTCCCCAGATACCATAGAAGCTGGTGACAGTGGAGTAGCAGAAGGCAGGAGAACACTGTCCACTTGCCTGCCCACCAATGCCTGGCTGAGAGGAGTGCATCTAGGGCTGCACACCGCCCAGCCTGTGCTAAACCTGTGCACTCCTCAGCAAGGCTGCCTGGGGAGGCACAGGGTTTCCCCCTGCAAGAGGATTCTCCAGTACTCCCATCAGGTGCAGGGGGAAAGACAAGAGGGGGCCAGTTGCCTGCCAAGGCACAATCCTATGCCTCCCAGAGACTCATTGGGAGTAAACCCCATTGACTATAATGGGGCTTCTGAGCTGACGTGCACAGGATCGTGTGTTCCCCCCCCCCAACCCGGAAAACATGTCCCAACTTTCTTTTGACTGTTCTGTGGAACTTAATGTCCAGTTCTATGGAACTTAATTATGGCAACCCTAATTAAAAGAATCTCCCTGATTCTCCTGGGATGCTGAATATAACCACCCCCATATAATATAGAACAACACTGTGATCCTGTGTTTTATTGGAAATGCTTCAAAGCATTCTCATTCTAATTTTTTAAAGGCAAAAATGTACCTTCTCAGTTTGATGATTTGCTATTAGATCTGTAGCCCTTTTTGTAAATATATTAGTTGAGTACATGTTTTCAAATCCAACTGCAATGTCTTCTCCATCTCGAAGATCAATGGCACATCGTGTAATATTCTTTGCCACAATTGGCACACAACGCTTATGAGTATAGTAATCTTCACTGCCAAGGAGGTAACCTAAAAACCAAAGAAAAAGGGAAAATGGTCAATCCTATAACAGGTCAGGCTGAGAGCCTTGAAGGCAGAAATTTCAAGATTCTGTAATCCTGAATAATCTGCAATTCAATCCAAAGTGAATTAATAATTCAAATAACTCCCTTTGTAACTCAGTGCAAAACTGGAAAGCTGCCTGGTCTGTACATCTTGCAAAAATTGCCAATCAGAATTATTTTTGTAAAATGATTCTGCATGTGACAATGGCTGCAATCCTAAACACACTTTCCTGGGAGTAAGGCCCACTGAACACAAGGGAGCTTACTTCTAAGTAGACATGGTTAGGATTGTGCTGAACACCTCTCAGCTCAAATACTTTCTTAAAGAAATTTTTAAAAAATTGCATATGCTTAGACAACAGTGTTTAAAAGTGGGCCAATCCGGTTTCTAAATTGGCAAATGTATCATAGATATTGAAAATGAACTTGTGTAGTGTCAGAGGCAAAAACAGCAACTGTCAAAATACGTTTTTTAATTAGCATTCTGTGGTGAATTGAATAGTGCTTGTAGGAATCGCTGAAGCTAAAATTGCTGTGCTATTTATATTCACAAAGTATCAGCTTGTTAAGAGTAATTTTCATGCAAGCTATGTGAAAATTTCTGATCAGCTGCTGACACCAACTGGCAAATGAAACAATTTCTTCAGAATTATTGTTTCCAAAAAGAGCAGTTTAATTTGAATAAAACCCACAAATTAGATAGGAGGGGGCAACACATAGGCTTGCAGTACTTTGATAACAATGGATCCAGTACGAACAAAATTGAACCTATGTTTAATTTTTCCGCAGTTTATAACTTTTCAAAATATGTGGAAGAAAAAACTATTTTAAAACTTTAAAATGAATTTTTAAAAACTAATAAAAAAAGCTTTAAAATGAGTTGATCCCCAGCTCTTAATCCCAACAAGTGCCTAAATTACGCCTAGTTTAAAAATATCACTAAAATGCCATTTTTTGAAAAAAAATTGGAAAATTTAGACTTCTACATATTTTTTCTCTGTGAGTTACTTTTTTTAAAAAAAGTGGTACTTTTTTCTTTTTAAGAAAAAAATGCATTTCTTCAATAACTACATAGATCATTAAGTATAAGTACATAGATCACCTATGGAGGACATGGTGGACGGGCGTGCTGCAGTTCATGGGGTCACAAAGAGCCAGGAATGACCTGACTAAACAACAACATAGATCATTAAATATGACAAGTTTTATCAAAATCTAAGAATGTGAGGTAAAAAAAAATATTATAACATGTGACAAGTTGACATGGAATAATCCTCACACCTAATCTTGCTGCTTTTGTGGCAGGCCTTCTGTGGGGTCGTCAGATGTGGCAGCACATGCAAAATGGCTGCCAGAAGGAAACTTGCTGGAAACTATTTTACACAAGACTGCCCCCTCCCCAGATGCTCTAATGACAAGTACCCCCAAATCCAGAGTAACTACGGGAGCACATTAGAGACTTTACATGCACCCGTAGTTATTGCACCACCAAGTGAAAACCTATGGGAAATTCATATTGGAATCCAGTGTAAGTTGTTCTTACACCGGAGCAAGGACTCCCCGTAGTTATTCTGGATTTTGCACCTTGTCTCATTCTAAGAAATCAGGCCTTAAGGATAGAACAAAACAGCTATACTCAACCAGTACAAATGAACCTAATATACCTTTCACCTTCTCCATATGCTCCATAAGGAAACTATTAAGCAATAACACAGACATTACCGGAAATAAAAAAGGAGAATTAAAGTGTCCCTTACCAAAATAAGTATCAAACCCTCTGCGAGTTGGAAGGCATTCTTTTCTGTACATTCCTAGGTGCCATTTACCCACCATGTGGGTAATATATCCTGCTTCCTTGAGTAACTCAGGCAGAAGTTTTTCATCCAGTGGGACGCAGCTGGGCTGACACGGCCAAATTATTTGATGCTGTAAACCTGTATGGATCTAATGAAAACAAGTGTATCTCATATATTGGTTACAACATTACTTCATGATGCTCAAACTTGGACATGATGCATCCAAAGCATATTTATCTTCAAAGGAACAAAAAAAATCCAAAATCAATGGAACTTTAAATTTATCACATCTCAGAAAGAAGCAAAGGTAGACAGTAGTATATTTGTGACAGGTGGAATCAGATGTCTGGAAGGTGTTTAGATGATTTAGGTGTCAGACAGGTGGAATCATCTAAATAATAAATAAATAATAATTTATGTACACAAGCAGCACATGGGTGCTATGAACAGAAATAAGAGAAAGCAAAACACAAGATTCCCATTTTTATCATACAAGATTTTCCAGATGTCTGGAAGGTGAGAATCAAGAAAATTTGGAAAAACTCCGAAACAGGAATGTCATTCCAAAAAACAAAAACAAAAGCAAAACCCAGAACTTATCGCCCAGCCCTAGATGCCTATCAGCCTGTATGCCAACATACAGTGGTGACAAGGGACAGTGTGGTGCTAAATTTTTTTTACTTGCTTCCCACAAGCTGCCTGGATGTGAATGGTCTCTTTGGACCTATGCCAGATATTTACCTGGAGCAAGTCTGAAGCAGATATATCAGGATAGGAAAAGAGAATAAAATCTTGGTGTGTACCACTGCCACAGAGCTCCTCCCTTGAACTACCCCTGCTACCATCTTACATGCTCAAGTTCAGGGTGGGTAAGCTGATGGCACATTCTGAACTTTTGTACAAAAGTAGCCCCAAAGCATGTGACAGCAGAATGGTTTCTGTGGAGGCAAAATGGTCTGCCACAAGATCTTGGGCATGACTGTGCCATTTATTGATTAACCAAGCACTTACTGATGCATACATTGGCATACATATATGTATACATCATGTATAATGGGGAGTGATGGATGCATTTGTTGCAGCAGGACCGCCTTAGAAGACCAAAGATGGAATGCGTCTTTTAAGACAGTGCTACCTGTTGTAGTTTTATCAGGCCTGGCATCTATATAAATAAACAGTGAATTCTGTCTGTCCATTTGTATGTCTAAAATCCCTCTAACTCGGGCCACACTAGCTAAACATAGACATATACCTTTCTGGAATCAAGATGATCCCCAGATTGAAAATCTGCCTTTCATCTGCTGCTTGAATATCCAGCATTGGAATCTGTGTCCGGCCCAAATCGGCAGACATGCCATTTGAATCCCAGATACAATGTATTTGTCTTTTGGACGGAAGGCCCAAAATGCCCTCCATAGGAGCTGGCTTAAAAGTCCGTACAGAGTGCGGCTTTTAAGCAAGTTAAAAATAAGTTACAATGTTAAGTCTGCTGCATAAATATTTGAAAAGCATCTTTTTAGTCAATAAAATTGGTCAGGCTACCAATTAAAGAACTAAATTCTGGAGTCCTACTTAAGATCCATTGAGGCCAATTTCTAATACTGAGGCAAAATCCTCAAACATCTTGAACATCTTTAGAGCACCACAAAAGATTATAGAAAAAAAAATGACAAGGCAAAAAGATCAGTAACACAGGCCAAGCCTTCTCTTTTCTCTCCTCTCACACAAGCCAGCGGTTCGGGGATGTTTTGCTATCTCCCTTATTGGCTGCTCTTTTGACTGAGACATATGGACTGCTTTAGTAAGTTATATCCTTCAGTCAGTCATGGGCCAAGGCACTCTGGCATGGCGCAGTTTGCACATTCCACATTGTGCCAGAGGATAAATGGGATCAGTTTCTGCTGAAGAGATTTGTCATGCGTAGAAGATTCTTGAGCAGAATGTGAAAGAGGGGACTTTTAGATCAGTCTTAGGGCACAATCCAGAATAACTATGGGGAGTCCTTGCTCTGGTATAAGAACAATTTGCTCTGGATCACAATATGAATTTCCCATCGGTTTTCACTAGGTGGTGCAGTAACTACGGGTGCACGTAATGACTCTTACATGCTCCCATAGTTACTCTGGATTGTAGGGTTAGTGTGCTTTGTTTTGCATGGTCCAATCCCAAACCAATCAGAGTTACTATTCAATTTGGCAGGGCCTGAATACATAGTAGGAAAGTATGAATTATCAAAACAAAAAATTGGTTTAATCATCTTAAAATAACTTTCCTTATAAAGCTATATCTTCAGTGTATTCAGTTCTGCTATTTTATTATTGTTTCCCTTCTGAAATGAAGAGAACCCCAAAAACTATCCTCAGAAGACATTGCTAGTACATTATCTAAGCAGCCCAGTTCTCTCACAACCTCACAATTGACCTGATCTCTGCACATACGAGATCTGGAATGGGCATTGACAATTCCAGTATAAAAGTTACCACGTGCATTATTTGACGGCACCTATGGCTCATACAGAGTCCCACAGAGAGAACATCAGCTCAAGATCTATTCAGATAAAACAAGAACAGGACTTAGAAAGAACTTAGATAAACCTAGATAGAAAAGCAAGGTCACAAAACAGTATGGCTGCCTGATTAGCTTGAGCCCATAACCAATATCCAGGGTGACCATATGGAATGGAGGATAGAATACCTGTACCTTTAACACGAAAGGGCTTAAAAAGCAGGACCAGCCAAAATTCCCTCTTCTATATATTGCTTAAAGGTAAAAGCACTGTGTCCTCCATTCTATATGGTCATCTTCCCAACAACACACTCCATTTAGGGACGAACACTGATTACCTCAGTACCAGTAGTAGAAGGATAGGAAAGTGGGCTAAACCAGCAGAAGCCTTCTCCTCCAGAGCCTATGTCCTGAATTAGGCTGCAAAGTCCAACATGGGGCTTCTCAAGTCTGACTCCTGCAAAATAGCATTGACTTGACTAGTCCCATTGCAGGACCTGGAGTTATCCTCAGGGGAAGAAGTCCCCTTCTGCTAAAGAGAATTCTGGTGGCTTTCCTGGCTCCACTGGAAAAAAAATGGTAGCCATTTTGGGACTGCAGGAGACCTTTGTTGGCCGCGCTGGTGATAGTGATATTCATTTTAGTGCTGCTGTACCTGGTGGCACTGGGAGCTTAGGATTGGGCTGCTTGATAGTACCAGTCATCCCGACTTGTTTCTTGGAATCATAAAAAGTTTTGTGGTCTTTCAAAAGCTGAGAATATTTTTGGAGCCTCATTACCATGAAATTTGCCAGCATAAGGAGTATGGAAGAAGGAAGAGAATTATGTTTACCTTTTTTCCTCAACCTTCCATTCCAAACAACATGATCATACCACACATATTTTCCCAACTTCTTTCAAAGTCCTTTCCAAAGTCACGAGCTTCAATGAAATGCAAATCAGTTTCCTGCTTGATGGCAACAAACCACAGGGTGACAGATTCTTGTATTCAATTTTTCCAGTCACAGCGGCATTAACCAATTTTGGAATGCAGCTTTTAAATGGAATACCAAATGCTTCATAATTAGCCAACAAAATAACATCAAGCAGAATGCCATGATTTTTGCCAGCCAAACATAATAATTGGAAGAGCCAGGGAGCTTGAAGATTACCCAAACAGAGGATCCTAGCTGGCTCTAGAAAGCAAAGAAACAAGAGAGCTACTGATACTGAACATAAATATAAAATGAAAATATGAATTAAAAAGAAAATTCACTGTTACTGCCAGAAAGCATTATCAGCTGGTATTTACAGATGACATAAAAGCCATTTATAAATAGTCAAGCTGCATTTCACAAACACCCAAATTTACCCAAAATTCTAAAAAAACAGAGGATCAATTCACTTGAATGAAACAGTCTCATTCAAGCCTCAGTCAAGCAAATATTTCTTCAAATATGTTTTTCTCAGTTTTACACAATACAGAGAAATTTCTGTCTTCTCATCTTACTTTATTAACAAGAAGGTTCATGTGTAAACCTTCAGAACTGTCAAGTACAACCTACTGCAGAGGAACCCAGTACTGGATTTATGATCAAACCAAAACCAGGGATACCATGGAACTAATATCAAAAGGAATCAACAGGTTTACCACTTTCTAATTTTTCATTTTTTTTAAAAAAATGACTATGAATAGGGAAAAAGCAAGAGCGATTTCCTGCTGGGCTATTTTTCTGCAAAATCCACCAACAGTTTTCCTCCGATTCTCTAGCCAACCCTTCAAGCAATAGAGATGGAGTGTCATTGGCCAGAGAGGGTACAAGCATCTGGTGCAAGGTTTTTGTGAAAAACCAATAGGGGAGGTCAATATCACTCGCCAATGCAGTAAAATATCAGTTTTCATTTTTGATGGGAAAACAGATGGCCACACTGAACTGACAGAAGAGGCTGCATTTCAGGAAATTAAAAAGGGTTGGAAAAACAAAATTGTAAGACAGGAGGAAAAATGGCTAGCCATAAAGCAACTGCAAAAATTCAAAGTAGCTATTTACTATAGAAGCACATTCCATCCCTGGATTAGAGAAGAAAAAAATGGGATTCCCCTCTGCCCATACCAGAAATTGCAAGGTAACCCCTTTTTTTAAAGTCCAGAGAAGCAGAAAAAATGTTCTTATGAAACTGACTCTACAAATAGCAAAGATACTCTACATTACTGAAGTTAAATAATTTGTAGTCTAAGGTTAATGAGATGTTGGGGACCTGTGGGAACATCTGGAGATCAAGGAACAGTATCAAGGTGAACACCAAGGGTAGCACCAGGGTCTACCAACACAGAGTGCAGTATGGCATGAAGAGCTTCCTCACAGACCTGAGGTTCACCAATGACAGCACCATATTGAAAATACAGATATTGAGGCAACAAATATCCTCAGCAGTGTTACTCAAATTGTTGAGTCTTATTGCCTAAAAATCAATATTGAAAAGAGCAAAGTGATGACAACTGATGGGTCCCAAGCTTGTGTCCAACTGGTTGGAGCCATGAGACATCAAAATTTAAATATCTTGTTCAGTGGTCCAGGAAAAGAAACTGGCTTCTACCAATGAAATCCACAATAGAATTGGCCAAGCAGCAACTGCATTCGCTTCATTAAAGCAGTGCCTTTGGAAGAAGACAAAGACCACCTCCAAAACAAAAATGCACCTATTTAGAACTCTAATTTTACCGATACTCCCATACAGTTCTAAAACTTAGACCATTCTCATCAGATATGAAAAAAGTTTGAAGTATTTCAGATGCGCTGCTTAAGGTAGATCTTTGGTATATCTTAACATGTTCACATTTCAAACAATACCATTAGAACAAGGTGTGACCAATCACTGACAATTGAAGAGTGGGTATAAAATGCAGGCTAAGATGGTTTGGGCATGTTTGCCGAATGAACCCCAGCAGGCTACCATACAGGCTCTTATGGTGAGAACAACCAACTGATGGGAAAGTCCAATGTGCAGCACCAAAGAAAACTTGGGTGAAGAAAGTCACAGATGGTATAAAGGGACAGCAACTGACAATCAACCAGGCCAAACAAATCACCATGGACCATAAGTCAGTGGACTCTCAGAGAGTCATGGAATCCACCTGCACCTTCAGCAGCATCCTGGCTGAGATGAAAACCAGTTCTGCCAGCTCACAGCAAAAGTGAAGCCAAGGGGTCTGGCAAGTCCAGTTGGCAGAAACTGCAACACAGACCTAAAGATTTACCAAATTTTGGAGGAGAAAGGAAGGGGATGAAGCTACACCAAGGAAAAAAAAGGTTAAGAGAGGACTCCATGAGGCAGGGCCAAAAGAGCCCAGACCAAGGCAGTGATGACAGAATGAGCAACCTGAGGGCATGTGTGCCTATTGATTTGCTGGAAGTGTCAAGGACTTGCAAGCCTGAGGAAGGAGATTCCGAGGAGATCTGCCTTAGGTGTGATATAAATAAAGTTAATAACGGGAAGCAGAAGGGGTAGAACAGTGCAGGAGTTTCCTCTCCATCTCAGGTTCTGAGGTGTGTCTGGGCTGACTAACAGGGGAAGAAGGACAGAACTGCAGGAGGAGAGCACATAACTTGGCAGAGAGCTTTTCTCTTGGCCTGCATGACAGACTACAAAAAGGAGAAGATTTCAATCTGTTTTACATCATTGTAATGGTAGCGGGGGGAAGGGAACCTTCAGTATACACTTTGTCCCCTTCACCATCATCAAAATATAAATCAGGAGCCAGATTCCTTTTCATCTACATAAGTTCAACACTTGAGAAAGTTACACCTTGTATGGTCTGACATCAAACAGAGGTTTCCCACAAGTTTTGAAAGACATCTGGTATAGATGAAAAATAGGATTTAATGTATCACATTCCCCAGCTTCTCTATTTAGTAATCCCACCACTATAACTCTGAACTGTATATGATTTAAGTTGCTTTTGGGATCATTTAGATTCCACAGTTGGAGATAAACGTGTAAAATTAAGGGGAGCAAAATCATATTTTTGACCTCACATTAGAATGAGAAGGCAAACAACTGAAATGTGTTAATGTTTATCTCCTTAGTCTTTATTTATAACATTTGATATTATATTCTTTCAGTTCAATTATAATTCATACTATGCATTACACAAATAGAGTTTAACAAAGCAGGCCTCCGTCAGTCTTGGAAGACTATGGTATCGTGCTCAGCCCTGCATACGCTGCATGCGAAGCATGAAAGCCTGGGTTGGATTGTTATGGAGGATATGCTGTTACCCAAGCAGCAAATCCCCCCTCTCCACACCACTGAATTAGTCCAATGGAAAGGCAGAGCCAATATGATTGGATCCAGCTGGCGTTGCAGAGCTGGGCTAAGGACAGGAGCTCACCCTGTCTTGTGGGGCCGACCTGGGTCTCGAACCCTGGCCTGCTGGTTATCAGGCACAGCATCATAGCCACTTGCGCCACCCACAGCCCTACAAATAGAGTATAACAAAACAATAACATATAGCATTTTAATAGAGTATAACAAAACAATAACATATAGCATTTTAATATAGTGGTGTACAAAGATAATTTGATAACTGGGGCTCATAATTTTTTATTTCCCCCTCCCATTTGACAAAATTAATTAATCTGGGCTGCAAGTCTGGGTGGGAATCCAGGTTTACCTGTACAACAACTTTAAACCAAAGAGTCGGCTCCAGAAGGCAGTCAGAATGTGAGCAGCTGTGATCTACCCACCAGGTAGATCTGGGCTCCAAATTCAGATCTGGTTGACTTGGGCTGCTACCCTAACCTGCAGTTAGGCTGGCTTAAGCCTAACTGATTAAGCCATGAGTCCTGTGCTGACCTGGGGATGTCACCAAAGTGCCATAAGACACTTCTGTGCCACTCCTGGTAGTGGATTAGGTCAGTGCATTATGGATGATAAATTAAATGTCTAATCAAGACTTGGACAAGAAAGAAGGATGAGGCTTGAAGATGGGACAACATTACAAGGGTTTTATTTTTTTGCAACAGCCAACTGCTGTTAAAGCCACATCGTACTATTGGGCAAGCTGAACTATAGTCTGGGGAAAGAACAACTCAAAGCTAAGGAGCTGTTAATATGTTTGGTAATCCTTGTAGAAAGGACTTGAGTGTCTTTAAGGACTTTAAGGAAGAAAGCCTCTTGAATGTCAACTGATACAAAAGTGTCAAGTCTCACTTGAGTGCTACATGTACATTACAGCCCAATTCTATGCGTGTATAATCAGAAGTAAGTAATGAAGTAATGTTTGAGCTTCACTGCTAAGTTTTTCATGGGACTGATATACACAGCTGAACAGGGTAACAGACTTTTTTCCTTTTGAAGCATGTATTTTGTGTTGGAATACATTACTAAATAATTTGCTAATGTGCAAAAAATAAAATAGATGCAGTGTTTCCAAATTTCTCCTAAAAGGAAATACACTACTCAGTTTTGCATTGCAATGGAATATAATGTAAAGGAGCCACAAGAGGTCTCTGTGACCCAGATAACCATCAATTCTGGTTGTATTGCTACAACAAAACAATTCTAAGATTCACACATTACTTTGATAAAGTAGTTGGAGTTATTTTTTAATTTCACTACGCTAATTTTTATAGTATACATGCACTATTTCCAAACATTTAGAAGAATAAATAACTTTTGTAAAAGTAGAGAACAGTTTGCCTAGAAATATACCGTAATCTCAAACTTGCTTCAGAAGAATGCCACTGTGTAGAAAGGGCCTTAATCTTGCATGTAACTTGTTGCCTGAGCCAGATATGCACATACATATCTAGATGAACATGCTACACAATTTGTGCTTCACTTCAGTGTCAGAAAAGTGGTCACACATCATGCATGAAGTAACCCTAGGTCAAAAGCAAGTCATGTCTCAGAGCAAATCAGAAGATCAAAGCATCCATGGGGGTGTAACAGGAGAGGCAACAGTCAGACAGCCTCCTTCATTCACCCCTAACGTGCCCAAGGATGCTAAACACTCCAGGTGGTCTCATTTTGGGCCATCTTGATGGTCCTCTCCTCCACTACAGCTTCTTTCTGAAATATTGTACCAAGCCAGGATGAACAAAGAGGAAAAGAAATAGTCCTTATCCTGAGCCTTCAAGAAAACACTTGGAAAAGGATTGGAACAGTAGTGGCAACAGATCTCCAAAAAGAGATATACGCTCTACATGTGCATTTACATGTGCATGTCAAAAAACAAGAAGAAAGAGCAGCTTAGAAGATACACAAGGGCTAGGCTAGAAGAAACTGTGGGCCAGTCCACCCAGGACATCAACTGAAAGGCTTGTATTAAGTTGTTGGGGAGAGGCACAGTGACTTCTACAATGCACTTGTTATGGGTAGCACAACCAGGAGTCACACCTGACTGACACTGACACCGCAACACTCTGAGGCTAAAATCATAATCTGTAGTTAGGCCAGTCCAAGCCCTAGCAAAATCCTCTGCTGACCTGGCGGTGTCACAAAAGTTACATAAGACACATCTGTGCCACTCCTGGGAGAAGGTTAGGCCAGTGCACAGGCATGCGCTTGCCTCCCTACATCATTACAGGAATGGGAAGACCAATGAGTAATGCCAGCCTAGATTAGGACTGTACCCTAGGTTAGTGTTGCCATATGTCCAAGAAAACCGGGAATGTCTTGGTTTTGGGGGATTGTATTCACATACTGGCAAGTTGGAGGTCCTGTTACAGTTTTGTGAAAAAAGAATTATAGTTACCTGACCCTACCGTATGTTCCTTACACAGCTTCTTCTGCATCAAAACTGAAAGTGCATGACTTCCAGTTTTAAAGCAATGGCTGAAAGAAGAAGCACCTCCATTTGTGCTCTTCTATATATACTAGCAAAAACGTACCCACATTGCAAGAGTAAAATTCCCCCATTTGCCATCCCCTCACTGCGCATCAATCCCCCCATGCACACCAACACCAACTGTGTATCATCCTCCATGCGCAGCAGCCTCCCATGTGCACCACCCCATGTGCATCAACATCCCATGTGCATCAACACCCCCAATGTGTAATCATCCTGCATCAATCCACATGCACAACAACCCCCCCTATGCGCACAAAGCCCCCCCGCATACCACCACACCCATGCGAAACCCCCTCATGGTCACACATCTTCTATGCACCCTCCCTTCCAGTGCATCAGCTGGATGTTGATCAGTCAGTCTGGGAGGGAAGGGTGCAGAGGGGGTGATGGTGCACATGGGAATGTGTGTGTAGTGGGGGGGTTGTTGTGCAGTGGGAGGAATTTTATTTCTGCAACGTGGGTACATTTTTGCTAGTTGTTAATAAAACCAGAAGCTCTTCATTCCTGGCTTTAAGGCTTTAAAGAAGCAGATTAAGCTTCCGGCTGCAAGGAAGGAGATCAAGTAGTGGTGTCAGACCACCCTGAACTTGTTGCTTCTCTGACCTGTTGCAAGCCACTGCTGATGCAACCTGCTTCAGCTGGCTATACCGTGAGACTGGAGTGACATTGCCACGATTTCCCCCACCCCAGGCCTCTGCTGAGCACCAGAAGAAGGAGAAGAAGCCTGCCTGGGTGTGGAGAAGGAAGATGCTAGAACAGAAACCTCACAGCCCAGCATTTTATAAGGAGCAAAGGGCACCTGTATCATGAGTCAGACATGCACTGACACTAACCCTAAAACCCAGAGAACCTATGGGAGCATGTAAGAGACATTTACGTCGATGTAGTTACTACACCAGCTAGTGAAAACCTATGGGAAATTCATATTGCAATCCAGCGCAATTGTTCTTACATAGGAGCAAGCACTCCCCATAATTACTCTGGATTGCACCTTAAGTGGCAGTGCCTTTGGGCTGGGCAGCAGTTCTTGGATCAACCCATCCACACCATGCTCAGGGTGACCATGTGGCCTCTTTTTCCAGGATATTTTCTCTTTTTTAAACTTGTATCCTAGTAAAAAAACTTTTTTCTCCCTTTCCTTGTAAGCAGGCAGCATGTAGAATTCTTGTAATTCATAAACTCTCATATTTATATACACTTTGACTCTTCTGAGTGCCATATTCATGGCTATTTCAGTCTCATCACTCTGCAGGCTCTACTACGGATTTGTTTGTTAATAACTATATGAACTGCTGCAGATTGAGGTGACCATATCTCCTCTTTTTAGAGGACATGTCCTGGATTTTTGCCTTGTATCCTGGGGAAAAAAAATCTCATTTCCTTGAGAGCAAGTAGCACATAGCCTTCTGGTTAATAATAAATTATATGTAATCGTTTTAAATTTAAGTAATATCGTGTTAACAACATTTATTAATTATTAATATAATTAACAATAATTAACTATTAATTATTAATAATTACTTTTATTAATAATAGTAGTTATTATTACCATTACCAGTGCTATTTTTCTGGAAAAATAGGTGCTGATACTCACCTGCCAGCACCGGGCCCAAAACAGAGTCCTGGGGCACCCCACTTAATATGTGTGTGTCTGTCTGCGGCTGCAATTCTAAACACACTTTCCTGGAAGTAAGACCCATTGAACATAATGGGGTTTACTTCTGAGTAGACATGGTTATGCCTGTGCTCTCTGTGTATATGTTTGTTGGTACTCACCCGTATAGGTGCAGGTACTCACACAAGGGTGCTGGTACTCTGTATGGGTGTGGAGTATTATATCTATTATTATACTCCGTACAGCTGCAGAGTAAATATGACTATTTACTAATCATCATCATCATCATGATGGTGTGATGGTGATGATGATGACTATTTACTAATAGAAAATGTTACTATTTACTAATACTAATAATATTATTAATAATAGTAATAATTAAGTAATATGGTGTTTAAAGTTAAACCACATGAAAGCAACACGTCTCACAGTGTCTAAGCATGCCTACTCAAGCATAATCCTAAGCATGTCTACTCAAAAGTAAATCTCACTGTATTCAATAGTTCTTACTCCCAGGAAAACATGGTCAGGATTGCAGCCTTTGATGTTGTGATGTCCTACTTTTTTCTTGAGGTCCCTATATTTTTTGTGGGTCTGAGATGTGGTCATCCTCTGGGAGTGTCCCTGGGGAGTGGTACCCATGGCCACCCCCCTGGGGATGCAGGATGCTGCTGGTGGCGCTGCCTCCTGCGGAGGCAGCACCACCATCAGCATCCTGCATCCCCAGGGGGGTGCCATGCCATGGGGTACCTGCTGGTGGTACCTGCCCTGGGGTCCTACCTGGTACCTGCCGGTGAGGATCTGGCTGCGGGAGGGTGTGCAGAGTGGCTGGGTGTAGTAGCGCTCCAGGCGCACCCCATCTGCACCCAGCGCGTCCAGGTTGGGGGTGCTGATCTCTGAGCCATGCCAGCCCACGTCGTGCCAGCCCAGGTCATCAGCCAGCACCAGCACCAAGTGTGGGGCACCCACAGCAGGGATGCCCTCCCAGCACCAGCAGCACAGCAGCAGCAGCAGCAGAAAGGACCAAGGGGGCATCCTCTGATCTCCAGCCCTGGCAGGGACTGAGGCTGCCCCGCCTGCAAAAGGCTGCCACCCCCTCTTGCTCTGCCCTCCAGGAACCAGAAAGCGGAAAAACCAGAGTCGCTCCGCCTCTGCCAGCCCAACAGCTGACTCTCCTCCAAAATTTAGCCAGAGGGACCACATCTCCTCTTTTTCCAGGACACCTCCTCTTTTTCAGCCTCCTTTCTTGCATGTTGCCTTCTTGTCATTAGTAAATTAACAGTGCAATCCTAAGCATGTCTACTCTAAAGTAAGGATCTGCGATAAATAGTACTTACTCCCAGGAAACTGGGGTTAGGATTGCAGCCTAAGAGCACAATCCTAAGCATGTCTACTCTGAAGCAAGTCCCACTGCGATCAATAGTACTTACTCCCAGGAAACTGTGGTTAGGATTGGAGCCTAAGAGCACAATCCTAAGCATGTCTACTCTGAAGTAAGTCCCACTGCGATCAATAGTACTTACTCCCAGGAAACTGGGGTTAGGATTGCAGCCTAAGAGCACAATCCTAGGCATGTCTACTCTGAAGCAAGTCCCACTGCGATCAATAGTACTTCCTCCCAGGAAACTGGAGTTAGGATTGCAGCCTAAGAGCACAATCCTAAGCATGTCTACTCTGAAGCAAGTCCCACTGCGATCAATAGTACTTACTCCCAGGAAACTGGGGTTAGGATTGCAGCCTAAGAGCACAATCCTAAACATGTCTACTCTGAAGTAAGTACCCACTGCGATCAATAGTACTTTCTCCCAGGAAACTGGGGTTAGGATTGCAGCCTAAGAGCACAATCCTAAGCATGTCTACTCTGAAGTAAGTATCACTGTGATCAATAGTACTTACTCCAAGGAAACTGTGGTTAGGATTGCAGCCTAAGAGCACAATCCTAAGCTTGTCTACTCAAAAGTAAGCCTCATTGTGTTCAATGGGACTTACTCCCAAGAAAGTGTCTTTAGGACACTTTCTTTAGGACACTTTAGGATTCTACACACTTTCCTAAGGCTGCAATTTTAAAGACACTTTCCTGGGAGTAAGTCCCATTGAACACAATGAGGCTTACTTTTGTTAGATGTGGTTAGGATTGCACCCATAATGTAACAGTTTAAAATTTAGTAATAAGCAATATATGGTGCAATCCTAACCTAAGCCAGCAAAACTCATTGGTCTTCCCATTCCCATGATATTTCTGCGCAATAGTTTAACCCTCTCTCAGGAGAGGCACAGAAGTGGTTTATGGCTGCAATCCTAACCACACTTTCCTGGGAGTAAGTACTATAGAACACATAGGGTACTTCTAACTTCTGAATAGACATGCTTAGGACTGCATTGTATGGCACTTAGGTGACAATGCCAGGTCAGTAAAGGATTTATGCCATATCTTAGATCATCCTAAATGGAGATTAGGGTTGTAGCCATAGTGTTTAAATTAAGCACATGAAAGCAATATATAAGTATTTTTAGCTTTTATTTTGCCATGTACTACATTTTTCTTGGATGTCCTACATTTTGGGGGTCCTTGTAACCAAATGTCATAATCACAAAAGAGGACAAGGCCTTCAAAAAATGTAAGACATCCAAGATAGAAAAACATACATTGCTTTCAGGTGGTTAATTTAAACACTATATTGTATATTAATTATATTGGTTAATTAAAACACTATATTAAACACTATATTATTATGAAATTTTAAGCTATTACATATAACTTATTACATAATTATTATGATTAATTATAAGAAGGCTACATGCTGCCAACTCTCAAGGTAGGCAATTAAGATTCCCCCCCCCCCCCCCCCCGGGGACACGGGTAAATAAGAGGATGTGTTCTTGAAAAGGAAGACATATGGTCACCCAGCCAAACTTTCCTAGAAGTATGGCTGCAATCCTAAGAGAACTTTCCTGAGAGTAAGCCCCATTGAACTCAATGGAACTTACCTTAGAGTACACATGATTAGGATTGCATTGTAAGTCCCTAACACTAACCCTAAGTCCCACAGACTCTAATGAGAGGCTGAAGCCATGGATGCTTCATTGTTGCTGTTGTTGTTTAGTTGTTAATTCATGTCCGACTCTTCGAAACCCCATGGACTGTATCACACCAGGCCACCCTACCCTCCACCAACTTCCAAAGTCCATCCATATTCATGTTCATTGCCTTGATGACACTATCTAACCACCTCATCCTCTGCTATCCCCTTCTTTTTTGGCCTTCACTTTTTCCCAGCATCAGGGTCTTTTCTGAGGAGTCCTCCCTTCATAAACATAAATGCATTTTTCTTTGCGTACAGAGCCACGTTCATCCTGACGTTCTAACTGAAGTGTTTGCAAAATTAGATTTCAAAAGGATCCCCATGTCACAATGGCCTAAAGTAATCCTGTAAAAAGGAACAACTAAGAACAAAGTGGATCAACCTTTTTGTCAACTTGCACCTGTCAGTTAATGTGCAGGAAGTGAAGTAAACGAGGGATGTCATCACTATTGTTCAAAGGAATTTAGTCCATGACAGCACCAACCCTATTACTAGCTTAAAAGGAAAAAAACAATACAACTCTTATTATCTTCACATATAAAATGTAAAAATAGTTAACCAAAGTCATTGGCAAAACAGAACCCGTAATAGATTTTGGTTGTATTCTTTTGAAAAAGGAGTATGAATTTTATTAATGAGCTAACAGTCTTATCTGAGATGTGGACAGTGCAATCAAAAGTCTTCCTTGATTGGGTCAGCATGGCTGTTGCTGGATGAGCTGAGTGTCACAAACATTCCAGAAGGGACATTTGCGCCTACTTGGGAGATGGCTGGGCTGATGCAAACACCAATTCCAGATCCTGACCTTATGACATATGGCACATGTGCATGTCAGGCTGCATGGCGGGGTGAGTGGGAGAGGATGGTGGAAGGGAAATTCAGAGGCTGGGAGGGGGTTTTGGGGGCAGGAGAGGGTGCGATGGAGAAAGAATTGGGTCAGGGAGGGGCCAGGATTAGTGGCTGCACACATCCTAACCCAATACTACTACTACTACTACTACTACTACTACTACTACTACTACTAATATTTAGTAAAAATATTTCGGTAGTTTATAAAGGATTCCCATGAAACTGGCAAGGGACTCACATTAATTATAACTGGCATGGAGTGTACTTCTGATAGGAACAGCTATCCGTCCTGCTCTGTGTATGAATGCTACTCATGTTTAAGCACATCTGTATGCTTGGGCTAGATATGCATATCTGTGTGAAGGGTTAGCTGGATACCACTTCCAAGATATACCCATGGGTTTCCCATTGCAGACAATATTTGCCATGCCTGTGCCTAAAAAAGCAGGCCTCTGTCAGTCTTGAAAGACTATGGTATCGTGCTCAGCGCTGCATACACTGCATGCGAAGCACGAAAGCCTGGGTTGGATTGTTATGGAGGAAAGGCTGTTACCCAAGCAGCAAATCCCCCCTCTCCACGCCACTGAATTAGTCCAATGGAAAGGCAGAGCTAATACGATTGGATCCAGCTGGTGTTGCAGAGCTGGGCTAAGGACAGGAGCTCACCCTGTCTTGTGGGGCCGACTCGGGTCTCAAACCCTGGCCTGCTGGTTAACAGGCACAGTTTCTTAGCCACTTGCCTGTGCCTAACTGGAGGGGAAACCGAAGTATTCCACTGAACCTCTTGGGGATTCTTATGCACAGCCTTGTGAGTTATGCAGGCAAGGAAGAGACAGAGAGAGAAGCACCAAACATGATCTATGTTGTTTCTTCTTATTCTAGAGATAATCTCATTTGTTTAGTTCTAATTTTCTTTAACACCTAGGAGAAAATACTGTCAAATAATACATACAAAATACTTGATTAGAAACAATGTCACCCTTTAAGAAATATCAGATCCCTGAATGGTTGAATAAAATAGCCCCAAATCATAAAGTGTAAGAGAATAATTTTCAAATGGATTTTTTTTTTTTCATCCCAGCTATGGGCAACCCTGTCAGTTTCTATTTTTTATTGTGACCTGCTTTGTAAACGGATATTCAGATCTATACAATGTAATGTCAACTTGAATTACATCCGTGGCAATGATAGGTACTCATTATTCAGCCTGTGTTTCTACTGGCATGTCTTATTTATGCTTCAGTTTCTTTACTGAAGGTTCAGTTGTATCGATTTGTTAGGAAGATTCTGTTCTTTTGAGCAGTTTCTGCTGAAATGACCTTTGAAAAGGACAATGATTATTTAGTTTTGAATGGCACAAGCATCCATGCTGTTTTCAAGTTACTGTTAAGATTCATAGGGTTTATAGAAAAATGTTTTACTATACATTGCATAATATAGATTTGTGCCTCTTTAGCAATGACAGTTAACGACAATCAGAAACAGTAGTATCATTGCCAGGAGGCTAGCTGGTTGGATTGCTGTGCTGAGATGATCTAATCCAGCACTCTAAAAATCCAACTAATCTAGAACTTTTTTAATGAAGGGCAGCCAAATTCTCCTTGAAAACTTTCTTTTCCATTGAAAGCAATCAAATAAAAGCAATGTTAGTACATCTGGATGTGGAAGATCTACCTTATCAATTATAGCCCATGATCTATAATAGACCTACTGCCTCAATGAATGTGTTACATTCATAAGCCACCTAATAATAATACATGCATTATTATCAATACCTCAATACAAAGGGATTCCTTTCCGCCTATACAATCTGATGATATAGACAGCTGTTATAGATGATGTAGCTGGCAAGAGGATAGTCTCTAGCACCCGAGCTTGACCCTTGCCCTTCTTGACCAATATGAGATGCATGAGCTGAATTAGCAGATTGAATGGAACCCATAATAAATTCATCCTTACAGGAGGGAGTGATGCCTAATATAGTGGTACCTCGCTTAACAAGCGTTTCACATAACAAGCAAAATTTCCCAAGAAATCTTGCTTTACATAACAAGTTCCGCTTCACTTAACAAGCAAGCGCATTATGGGCACGCATGCTATGCAGCCCTGACGCTCTGCATGGAGGCTCTTTAAAAGGGCTGTCAGCCAGCGCAACTGCCCCTAACTGCTCCCAAGTGCCCCCACTGACCACCTTGAACCTCCAGCAGCAGCCCAGGTAAGCCTCCCAGAAAAGTGTCTTTGATTGCAGTCTCCTAACTATGTCAACTCAGAAGTGAGCCCCATTGTGTTAAATGGGGCTTACTCCCCGGAAAGTGTCTTTAGGATTGTTGCCTTCATAGGATCATGCACACTGAATGCATGTTTTGATTTCAATTCCAGTGTTTTGTCATCATTTTTACATCCAGTTACTATTTTTATATGAATATTTTTTGGGTTGTGGAACCAATCATCTGAGTTTCCATTGTTTCCTATGGGAAAATCTGCTTCACTTAAACAGCATGCCTCCGGAACGAATTAAGCTCTTTATGTGAGGCACCACTGTATCCTAAAAACCATGATACCTCAAGAACCATTTCTGGACCCCAGCAATTCAAAAATTACCGATCACTTTCCAATCTTTCTTTTTTGGGTGAATGGGTAGTGAGTGAATGGTAGCATCCCAGTTCCAGTTGTTCTTAGATGAAAAAGACTATCTAGACCCCTTCTAGTCTGATTTCAGACAGGGTTTTGTAACAGCAACAGATTTATATCACTAAATAGTAAACTACCAAAAGGCCCCCCACAAGATTGGACCATTTGTAAATATATTATCCCCAGACACAAGCACACAAAACAAAGAACAAGTGATTTTTGAGTCTTTTATTACATTCAGCATGCTGGAAGCAAATTTGTGTTACTGCGTTCAAAGAAAAAAAAATTAAAAACTAAAAATTAAAAATGTTTTCCGTTCAAAGCAGCATTTCTGTTATAGAGAGACAACTACAGTAACCATATTTTATTGGTGGAGAAAGGGCATTGATCTTTTTCTTAGTGCGCCTGTTACTTTTGTGCAAAGTCACTGCATATTGCACTCCATGAGACAAGCTCTTATTGTGACACTGCCGGGAAAGAGCAAATGCAAGAAAAAGAAGTCATGCCATTTTTTATATTTCATTGTGTTATTAACCATTCTTTAGTAGCTGAGCACTCCTCTGAATTCAGGTCAAGCAAAAGAACGTGAATGTAGTCTTTCAAAATTAAATATGAGTGATTAATTCTTCTTGCAATTAATACATTATATGTAATAGTTTTAAATTTTATAATAAGTAATGTGTTTAAATTAACCACATGAAAACAATATATATGAGTGTTTTTAGATTTTATTTTGTCATGTGGTACATATTTGGGGTGTCCTACATTTTTGGAGGTGGGGAGGACTTGTCAAATGTGAGGAGGACTTGTCCAGCTTTTTGGTTCTAACATATTGTCATCCTAAAAAGATAACAAAATTCCACTTGTAATGGTTTCCTTTCCTTATAAGGTGCAATCCTAATCTAGGCCGGCACAACTCACTGATCTTCCCATTCTTGTGGTGATGTAGGGAGATGCACAGTGCACTGGCTTAACCCTACGCCCCCAGGGGCACCACTAGGTGCGCATCACCCCCATACACTGGGCGGGGCAACAATATGAATGGTGGGCATGGTTATGTGCCATTGCGCCGCCTCCACTGTAGTTTTTTTAGCCATACATTTTAATAAAGTGGTTTGTTTCACTGCATTCTGCTGTAAATTGCACATTCAAAGGTATATAACACGATGGGATTATTCCTACAAACCATGATTTTAGCCATTTAGTTCATGTGTTGCCACCCTCTTCAAGGGTGCCTCCTTTCTAACACCCTAGTAATGTCCCTGATTGGGACCATTTTGGGAGTCTTGTACTCTCCTGGACGGACCTTTCACTCCAGCCAAGGCATGCCTGCTTACTCATCAGTAAACAAAGCTGTGCAGTTCACTTCAATTTTCAATGCATTTCAATGCAATCATTAGGGACCACCTCTGGGGTGATTTGTGGGGACTATGTTTGTTGGATCAGGCCAATTCTGATGTCCTTAGATTCCTATCAGCCTGCCCTTTCCAATGAACTATGGCAAGTTTGCCTACTTGCGAGTAAAGCCGTGATATAGGTCACTTTCACTTTCCATACAGTTCAATGCATATTTTAAATTTTTAGTATTTTGGCCATAACTTTTGATAAGAAGGTGCTATTTCAAAACCGATTTTTGCATTGGATTCTGCACTTCCATACAAATCCAACGGTATACAAGAAAGATATGTGCATTTTTAAGTTCCCCAGTGCATGTCACCCTCCTTGGGCGCGTCAGCCAGTGTGGACCGCACCACCCTGGTGATTCCACTGTCTACCCCAGGAGTGGCACAGTATCTTACAGGACTTTTGCAGCATCCCCAGGTCAGCACAGGAGTTATGCTGGGTCTTAGGCCAGCCTACATGGATGTTTGGATTGTAGCCTTAGTGTCCTGACTGCTCTGGGGTAATTTAACAGTTATTGTTAGGCCAGTAGCCAAACTGGACTTGGGTAATGGGCTCATTTTCATTCTGTGGTAAGCTTTAGAAAAAAAGTTCAGGGGGAGAGGAAATGGAGAGATGGGGGGAGAAGGAGAGGGGGGGAGAAGGAGAGGTAGAGAAGAGATGAGAAGAGATAAGGAAGAAGAGCTCAGTAACCAGAGCTCCCCAGGACCACATCCGATCCAACACGAGGCTGGACGAGACAGGGAAGCTCCTGGGTGCCCTCCCAGGAAGGAGAACTTGGACAAAGTCCGGCCTCCAGGAAGGACTGCACCCATTGGTTAGGAGCATTCTCCCTTCGTACTGCCAAAAAAACGCTACCATGTATGCCTGTTAATAATGTATTAACAACAACAGGATTTATAAACACGAAGAGGATTTATATTTATAAAAGTTCACAAACTGGTTTACAGAGAAAATGGCTCCCTGTCCCAAAAGGACTCACAATCTAAAAAGATGCAAAACAAAATTAAAAAAAAAAATCAGCAAACAGCCACTAGAGAATACATGGTTCAGACAAATGTAATATCTGCTAACTTGATAAGAGGCACTTTTTCAAGTGGGTGCTACTGTTTTATTTAGCAGGGGTAGTGTGATTAAAAAGGGGGGTATCAAGCCCCCTTTTCCCCAAGTCAAACCCCAGGATCCTTTTCCCAAAGGTCCCCACCAGGTTTGGCTTGAAATACAAGGTAAGGAACTCAGCTGCCCCAGCCAAAGTCCACCTTAATTAAGCACTTCCCCAACCAGGCACCCCAGCCCCCGGGAAACCAACTCCACAATTTAGGAGTTGAAAAGGTAATCCCTTACTACTTTAAGGAGATTAACCACAGATACTATAATTCAAATTTTAAAAGGTTTATTCAAGACAAAAGTACACATGCATTTGATCAATTACTACAAAATACTAAAAAAGCTTTCTTAGCTATCCTAACCACATTTACCTATCATGGTCTTCAAAACAGTAGCATGGCTGATAGTTGTAAAAGCTTCACCAACTTCCAAAATGCATTGTCCCACTGAAGACTGTGCCGTGGCTACACAGACTCCGGCCTGCTAGCCCCAAGATCTTTCCAAGTCTCTCTTTGTCCCAGGCACAGCTTGAACTCTCAATCGTACCTCATCCTTTTATTCTCAAAACCAGCACAGCCTGTGATCATAAGACTAATTAATTCTAATACCATTTGGTCTAACAAGTTACAGCTGAGGGAGGAAATCACAACTGGTGGGGAAAGGCAAGTGCAATAAATTTGGGCAATAAACTTTTACTCCTTGGGCCCATGTTTACTCCTATCTCCCTGACTGATAAGAAAGGCATTCCAGTGCTATCCCAACCCTCAGAAAGGCCACAAGTCCTTTTGGTTCTCATGCATTCTTCAGCCATCTGGCAACTCATAATTCCTCTTTGTTCTTAGCTTCGTCTTCCCCCCCCCCCCACCTTTCAGGACAAGGACACCATCTTTCCCATTAACCAACACTTCAAGATGGCTACGCTTTGGCTTCTTCTAGCTCAGAAATTCATAAACGCCTCTTTATAATTACAGGTAGTGTAACTGGCCCTTCCCTCTTTGAACTCATTTTGCTTTGAGAGAGGTACAGAATAAAAATAGTAGTTGAAAGTATTATGGTCTACAACAAAACATGTTTTCATTTTTCTCTGGTACCAATAGCTATTACAGTGGTACCTCTCATAACAAGCGCCTCACATAACAAGCATTTCACATAGCAAGTATACATTTCTAAGAAATCTTGCTTCACGTAACAAGTTCCGCTTCACTTCATAAGCAACTGCACTATGGGCACGTGTGGTATGCAGCCCTGACCCTCCGCGCAGAGGCTCTTTAAAAAGGCTGCCATCCAGCGCTGCGGCCTCTAACTGCCACCAACTTGGGGGCAATTGCTTGGGGGTGCCAGAGGCAGCTGCCTCTAACTGCCCCCACCAGCCACCTTGAACCTCCAGCAGCAGCCCAGGTAAGCCTCCCAGGAAAGTTTCTTTGATTGCAGCTTCCTAACAATGTCTATTCAGAAGTAAGCCCCATTGTGTTAAATGTGGCTTACTCCCAGGAAAGTGTCTGATTGCAGCCTCCTAACCATGTCTACCCAGAAGTAAGTCCCATTGTGTTAAATGGAGCTTACTCCCAAGAAAGTGTCTTTAGGATTGCAGCCTAAGTAGTCTTCATAGGATTGTGCACATTGAATGCATGTTTTGAATTCAATTCCAGTGTTTTGTCATCATTTTTACATCCAGTTAATATTTTTATATGACTATTTTGGGGGTTGTGGAACCAATCGTCTAAGTTTCCATTGTTTCCTATGGGAAAATCTGCTTCACTTAAAGAGCATTTCACTTAAAGAGCAGGCTTCTGGAACCAATTAAGCTCTTTATGTGAAGCACCACTGTACTTTTAAATATCCATGGCATTGATTTTGATGCAATGTGCCATGGCACATTGGTGTGCTACAAATGGAAAGCAATACAAATACAAATACAAATGGGACTTTGGGGCAGTCACTGTCAATTAATATTAAGGTCACCGGAGGGGGATGTGAATCTCCCACTGCCAGAATGGTGCGACTTGCCAATTGTGCAAAAACTAATGGTGTGCCTTGACAATTTTAGTGCCTTCTTCTCAGTATGCCATGAAATGAAAAAAAATGAAAATGGGAAAAGCAAAAAAAATAAAGCTGTCGGTTGAATTTTACTAACAAGGGAATCTGACCTGGGGAACCTTGAGCAAACCCTAACTATTCCTCAGCCACTGCTTAACTATGGTCATAAATTATCATTCCACCTTGGGAAACTCAGCCAGGTATAACCAAATTGACTATTTTCAGCTTGTATAGTCAGTCTAAAGAGGTGGATAGGACTTGTGGAACTTGGGGCTGCCTGACTCCATTGTTGATCCTTGCCCAGCATGGCTCATCAGACGGGGAAAAGTGGCTAAGAGACAAGGAGGACTATACATGGTAGTTCTTACTTACTTTGAAAATGACACTGGTTTGCCCCCTTCTTAAGAAACCCTTCTTGAACACCATTACTAGTAAATTACTGGATAATTACTAGCCAGTTTCAAACTTTCTGTTCTTGGGTAAATGAGATGGCAGTGGCCCTTCACCTGCAGTTTCATGGATCAAGTTGGTTATCTAGACCCTTTTCAATCTGAATTCAGGCCCTATTTGGTTGCCTAGATGGATGATTTACATTGTAACCACTGATTTTCACTGATTTGCTGTGATTATTCTGTAGTACTTTGCTTTTAATTATTTTGAAACCTGTGTTGGACACCTGTGTTAATTACAAGGGGAAAGGTGATCTTTTTTAAAAAAATAAGTAATGCATAAAGGCTGTGGGTGGCACAAGTGGTTAAGACACTGTGTCTGTTAACCAGTAGGCCAGGGTTCAAGACCTGGGTCCCCACAAGACAGGGTGAGCTCCTGTCCTTAGCCCAGCTCTGCGATGCAGTTGGAACCAATCGCACTGACTCTGCCATTCCATTGGACTATTTCAGTGGCGTGGAGAGGGGGGATTTGCTGCTTGGATAACAGCCTATCCTCCATATCAATCTACTCAGGCCTTCATGCTTCACATACAGCATGATACCATAGTCTTTTGAGACTGATGGATGCCAATGTCAAAGTAATGCATAAACTTCAATATGTGCTTAGGCTTCACTGAACATGATCCTTTGTGGGAAATGTACCTCTATATACTGAGCATCTGTATACAACACCACAGTAACATACAAACTCCTGATTAATCCTTACACAGAAAAACATAATTCTCTTGGCTTCTCTTTATATTAATACAACATTCCCTATAATCCAAAGTAACTATGGGAAGACAGAAGAAGCACCTGCTGTGGATTGCTATGTGCATTTCCCATAGGTAGCACCATAACTACATTGGTGTAAAAGGTCCCATAGTTACTCTGGATTGTAGCCTAATCTGTTGGACACAAGTCTTCCTTTGTGCCCAGACAAGTAGTGTACAATCCCACATAGAAAAACAATTAAAAAGGTAATGGTGTGACCTGCGGGTTGCCTTGCTAGTTGTGACTGACTCCAAGGAGGGTGAGTAAAGATAAAAAATAACAATTGTTTCTTAATTAGTAAACCTGATGCACTTGATTGTCTATTTCAAATTCAATCTGTAATTGAAAGTCTCATGTGTCATTTTTAAATCGTGTCTTGATACTGAATAATTAAATGTCTGCCTTATTTATACTTTTGCACCACCACCCTTCTTTAGAAGCCGGGTTCTTGTTGGTTCAGTCATCACCAATGGCTCCTGGATAATAGTTGCTGGATAATTTTTGCCTAGAAGTTCAACTTCCAATTTCTGTCCAACTTTACTGAGTTCCATGGGTACATACGCAAAAGCCAGACTCTGCTGAGTGCTGTAACTGTAGCATCCAGAAGTGGTGTTGCCAATAACCTGAAAAAATACGGAAACATCAACTCTTAGCATATGGAAACCTAACTTTCATCATCATCACCATCATCTAAACTTAATAGGCTTCCAGAACATAACAACTGCCCAGTTATAAATAGCAGCACTCCTGGGAACTTCACACATATTGAGATGCTATATTTATGATTCCTAGTTCCTTGGATAAGAATCAAATTACAAAAGAGCCAATTCCAGTCAAATACCTGGCGACTGTGATGTACAACATCATCATCATCATAATACAAACTACATCAATTACCGGTAAGTATTTTATATCTACACAGGCAATGTGTTATCAAATTAAATATATGGCTGCAAATTGCATAGTTAATCTTGCCTGTTTTATCCATATTGGAAAAAGCTGTTTTCTGTGTGTGTTCTCCACACAGAATACATATTACAAAACTCAGTCATTGAGCCAACTAGTCCTCAGGAAACGATATATCACTGGCAGCTCTTAACAGCCAATTTTGGGCTTCCCAACACCCAGGGCTACAGTAACACTGGAATGGCTGTTGCTGCATTCCATGTGACTGGGAAGCAGTGCAGGGTCTTCTCTGGGTAAGGTAGCTCCCTGATAGGTCTCCTTAGATCTCCACCCACTGTTGAGCAGGCACAGATTTGTGTAGATCTGTGTTCAGTCTCCTGGGCCAAGAAGAGGGTTAGGATGTGAAGGCAGGGCCCACCGCCATCTCCGCCCTCTTCTGGCCTGCTCCTTCCTCTACCTAGGAACACTCCCACTCTAATTTACTAGTCTGCCACTCGGTGCTCACTTGGAGTCCTAGGCAGCTTGTCCTGAGCATTCCTCTACCAGGTGCCAGCCCAGCGGTAAGTGTGATGATAGGCATGCCTTATGGCAGGCTGGTGACACTGCATACTGGTCCTAAGCCAGTGCAGGCCTTTTTGAATTGGGTCCGAAAACAGCTTAATCACTGTCATTTAAAAAATGTTTATAATGGAATCTTTGGACCACGAGGGCAGCTAAAAAAACAGAGTACTGCTAGTATGACCCCTGAAGCACCTTATTAATGATAATGAGAGGATATGCTCCATCTTTTAAGTTCAGTAGAACCAGGAGACTGGAAGGACAAAATAAGTCTTCAGCATGTTTCAACTTAAGTATAGATCCCCTTCGTACTAAATTACTCCATTAGTCCATTTGGATCCATTTATCAACACCATCTAGCAGCAATTCTCCAGACAGGAACTTTTCTCTGCCCTATCAGAATATGCCAGGGATTGAATCTGGGACTGTTGGCAAGCAATGCAGCTGCTCTATCACTGAGCTACAGTTCCTTTGAACCTCTTTGATTAGAAGAAAAATCAAAGAATGGGAAAGAATATAGAATGGGGAAGAATATAGAAGAAAACTTGCTTCAATTTCCTGAAATAAAATCTACAATACATGCCTTGCTATTATACCAGACACTTTCATTTCCCTCAGGATCAACATTCTCCGTTTCCAAGGTGAGATACACGAGTCGCCGTTCAATTCCCTTTTCTTTAATCTGCATCAGTGCTTGCTTTCCTATGAAGTCTGCTGGCTGGAAAAAAAGATAATGAAGATAAATGATAGTCAGACTCTGTGACAAGGTTATAGAAGCAAGCATTTAAATGTGCTCTCTCTTGTTTTCTCATCAATTACGCTTCAGATAAAAGTATAAATTAAATCAAACCTTTTGGCTTCACAAATGTTATTTCATCTTGTCCACTAAGTGGACATGTTACGTTATTTTATCTTGTGTGTATGTGTGTGTGTTTTTAATCTGTGACTTTTCAGATAATACAAAACAAACCATGTGATTCCTCATGGAATCATATACAGTAGTTAGGAACGAAAGAGCAGTACCACTTGGACAAATGGTTGCAAGCAAAACAAAATCACCTCTTCCAAAAATATCAGGATTCAAATACCTGTTCTAGCAGCCATTTTCTGACCCTTTGGGGTTGAGATTCAACCACAACCATGACAGTAATTGGTATGGATTAGTGAGAGACTGTAACTCATGCTATGAATAACTGTTTTGAATGCAGAAATCTGAGATATTTAATGTCAAAAGATCTCAGCTTAAAAATTGGTGTAAAAGGTCTCTGCTTGAATCCATGAAGATGGCTCATTACCACAAAATATTGCCTCTTAATAATCATATTACTGAGTGATTTTATAGAGCAGGGGTCTCTAAACCTTTCAGCCTAAGGGCCACATCAAATAATTGGCATGGTGTTGAAGGCCTGAAAAAATTAAATATAGAATTCAAAAAAATACATTATAGATGGAACCTAGATTAATGACTAAGTGAGAATGAATGGGCTCAGATTTCTAACATCTCTCCAAGCACCAACACACATCACTAAAATAAAGCACATATTCAAATGGATTTTGAATATTTACCCGCTTTCTAAGATCTTCAGATGGTACAAGTTACTTCTGGTTTTTGGGAAAACCAGGAAGTGATTTTTAGGCCCTCAGAACACCCTCCAGACATGACCAAAGGGCAACTTCAGTTGTGATTGGTTTGCAGGGAGACCCCTAGTATAGCGCATCACATGTATTATCTTACTGTAATCCTTACAACAATCCTGTATGGTCAATATTAGCATTATTAATATGTTGACTGGGGACTGATATGGAGTGCTTGCCTAAGGCTCCTCTGTGATGGTTGCCTAATCTTATTGGGCTTCCCCACTGGCAGAACAAGTTCTCTGCTTTACAGCACTTCTAATGAACACTCAGGCAGAGTGTGAAAGCATTCCATCTCAGTGACCTCCCAGTATCATTGAAACTTACCTGCATTTACTTGAATCTAATACACCATCAAATATCATGTGCACCCTGATATTAAAATGCTTGACAGTAAAAAAAATATTTACTGGTGATTGTAACATACAGCTTTAAAGTAGGTGTAAAATTTAATTTTCTGAATATAGTGAGTTATGCCCATGACAATAATAATACGACAATGAATTTATGCTATTATTTTTACCTAATTTGACTACTTTATAAAACAATGGGTATGTTATGATTTTATTATAATAAACTGTTAAATACTGGCCTATACCTATAATCAAAATTATGTATTAACTCAAATCTAATGTGCCATCATAGAATCATAAAGTTGGAAGGACCCAGTAGGTCATCTATTCCAACCCCCTGCCTGTAGCAGGAAATCCTCCTAGAACATCTCTGACAGGAGCTCTTTGAGCCTAATGAGCCACTGAATCTAATGAGCATCCTGATTTTGGAGATTAAATTCGGCTGAAATGGGTATGCGTTAGATTTGAGTGAATACAGTATTTTCCATATTGCAGTGTATCATATCCGTGTCATCACCATGATATCAGCATGTCACTGCCATGATATATATGTCCTTGGTGTGACATTCATGTGCTATTGTCATGATGTCATTGTGTCATGGGTGTGAACTCAAAGGAGCTTCCACAGCCAACAACTATCTAAGAACAAAACCAGGGCAAGGAGATTCCCCAAGTTGCACATCTAGTCATTCAAGAGAGCAATCTCATCCACAAGAAGCTGAATGTGTCCTTTAAATAAGCTTACTACTGTCTGTCCTATCTGAATTAAATTTCAGTTTGTTTAGGGTGACCATATGTCATAATCGCAAAAGACAACAATGACCCTCCAAAATGTAGGACACTCAAGGAAAATGTAGACATAACCAAATAAAAGCTAAAAACACGCATGTATGTTGCTTTCATATGGTTACATTAAACACTATACAGAGGCGCCTCACGTAAAGAACGGCTCACATAAAGTATGTTTCACGTAACAAACAAAAATTTCTCCAGGATTCTGCTTCACGTAAAGAAAGTGCTTCACGTAAAGAAAACATATGTTGGCAGTTGGGGCAGACACGCTGGCCGGCAGCCTGTTTAAAAAGCATCAGGGCTGCCTAGCGCACCTGCCCATAGTGAAAGCAACACTTCTGTGCTGTTCCTCCAGTGGCCGGGTGTCTGCTGGGCAGAGGGAGAGAAGAGCAGTGGAGAAGAGGGAAGCAGCTCAGGGCTAGCCTGAAGGGAGCAGGGGAGAGAGAGGCTCAGGATGAAGAGAAGGAGAAAGAGGGGAGACACTTTGGAGGAGATAGGGAGACACTTTGAAGGTGTCTTGGATTGCAGCCTCCTCACCATGTCTACCCAGAAGTAAGCCACATTGGTTTAAATGGATCTTACTCCCAGGAAAGTGTCTTTAGGACTGCAGCCTAAGTAGACTTCATAAGATCATGCACACTGAATGCATGTTTTGAATTCAATTCCAGTGTTTTTTCATCATTTTTACATCAAGTTAATATTTTTATATGAATATTTTTGGGGTTGTGGAACCAATCATCTGAGTTTCCATTATTTCCTATGGGAAAATCCGCTTCATGTAAAGAAAGTTTCATGTAAAGAAACTGCCTCCGGAATGAATTAATTCTGTTACATGAGGCACCACTGTATTACTTATTATTAAATTTACCGTAAAATGATTACATAAAATTTATTAAATAAAGGTTGCAATCCTAAACACACTTTCCTGGGAGTAGTAGGACCCATTGAAAACAATGGAGCTAACTTTTGAGTAGACATGATTAGGACTGTGCTCATAATGTATGAATTCCAAGAAGGCTACATGCTGCCAATTCATAAGGACATTGAAGTTTTTTTCAAGACACAAGACAAAATTCCAGGGCATGTCCTGGAAAAGGGGGGCAGACAGTCAACCTGTGTTTGTTAGTCCACATCCAACTAATTACAGAACAGGGAGGAGGTGGGGGAGAGGGATTAATGGCGCTGATATATCCTTTATCTTAATAAAGGCCTCTCAGGCCTGATTTACCTGCATGATCAACTTAATATTGCTGGTACGGGCTTGAGTTAGCCCACTGTGGATGCTGGGCCTTCTCCAAAGAGACTTCCAGCAGCCAAAATTCCCCTTATTGACCCAGCACCACTGCATTAAAATTTAGATAAGATTGGGTTGTAGCTGCCCCATGGTTAGCAACTCTCATCTACTGGCAGTCGTTCTGCCTCTACAAGTGAAATGCTAAACAGAATCTATAAAAGAAACACATGAATTTAGATATTTCTAAGCTCTTCAATGCTTTTCAACATTATTCATTTGACTGCTATAAATCCATCATTTATAAATGGAAAACACAGTTTGCATGAAGGTTAATGCAGCAGCCATAATGGGAGCCTTGAGTATGACCTGGCAACAGATGTGAATGGCTTTAATGGGTCATTTCTAGATTAATTGCATAAAAGGCAGTTAACTCCTATGAATATATAAACAGGGACATAGCTGTAGTAATTTTGGCTTGCCTTTGCCAGTATAAAAACATCTCACATATTAATTTGTGTAAGAAAATGTCACATAAGTTTTATTGAGTCCTCAAAGAAAATAACCAAAAGGACTGTTCAAACCAAGATAATGAAACACTATAAACAAATTAATCCAATCAACAAGCTTGTTAATATGTTTTAAAATATGTTTATCAGAGACAATAAGCATTAGGCTGTACTGTACCCTAATTTGTTGTACAATGGGATTTATGCACATTGAAAGACTTGTATCCAGAAACTGGAATGGAATCCTGACTTGCCTTTGTGTTAGGGTACAATCCTAACCTATAACTCATTGGTCTTTGTTCCCATGGTGTCTGTGCATTGGCCTAAGCCATACCCAGGAGAGGCACATAAGTGCCTTTCTGCACTTTTGTGACACCCCCAGGTCAGCACAGGACTTGTGCCGGAGCTTCTGCCAGCCTAAATTGGGATTAGAATTGCAGCCTAAGTGTAACATGTCATACAAAGTGTCACACATAAAACTAGTAGCCAGAGGTGTTTTGAAAAAATGCATTCTTTATTTTATTCGGAAGTGAAACCATTGTCATCCTACCTTTACACACAGAAACAAACATATCTACTGATTGAATTTCACTACTATAGTTTCTTCTGTATGTACTAACAACAGCACAAAGAACAGAGCTCATTTGGATATAATATACTGTTCTTAAGTTCTGACTAAAAGTTACTGTTCTAAAGAGACTGACTAAAATATGACTAGCAAAAAGCGTACCCGCATTGCGAGAGTAACATTTCCCCATATGCCATCCCCCCTCAGCGCAACTTCTCCCCATGCGCAACTTCTCCTCATGCACAACTTCCCCCATGCACATCAACCCCTCCATACGCAACTTCCCCCATGCACATCAACCCCCCATGCGCAACTTCCCCCCATGTGCAACTTCCCCCATGCGCAACTTCCCCCATGCACATCAACCCCCATGCACATCAACCCCCATGCACATCAACCCCCATGCGCATCAACCCCCCATGCGCATCAACCCCCCATGTGCATCAACTCCCATGTGCAACTTCTCCCATGCACATCAACCCCCCATGCGCATCAACCCCCCATGCACATCAACCCCCCATGCGCATCAACCCCCCATGCACATCAACCCCCTATGCACATCAACCCCCCATGCACAACTTCTCCCATGTGCATCAGCTCCCCATGCGCATCTTCCCCCACATGCAACTTCCCCATGTGCAACTTCCCCCATGAGCAAATTCCCCCATGAGCAACTTCCCCCCATGCTCATCAACCCATGCGCAACTTCTCCCCATGTGCATCAACCCCCCATGCGCAACTTCTCCCATGTGCATCAGCTCCCCATGCGCATAAGCCCTCCATGTGCATCAACTCCCATGCGCTTCCCCCATGCGCATCAACCCCCAATGTGCAACTTCCCCCCATGCACAGCATTCTCCACAGTGCAACCCCTCCCTCCTAATAACATCCCCCAGTGCACCAGGCACTGAGCAACAGATTGGCTGGATGTTGTTCAATCACCCATGTTAAGTATAGGACAGCCCCCTTTTCAGCCCCTGAAGTGTTAATTTCTCCAGATGGTTCTTGGTGGGTGTTCAGGTGACAGAAGGAACTCCCAGAATTCCATGCTTCAGGCCCAGCAGTTGGGGCAGAATGTTGCTGAGTCAGCAATTCTCAATGCAAAGTATAGGGAGGAAAACGCGTTGCGCCCCTTTCCACCCCTTCCAGTTGGAATTTCGGAAAACCGGTTCTTAGTGCACCCCTCCGTCACGGAAGGAACACCCACTCCAAATTTCACGCTTTTAGGGCCGGCTGTTTTGGCAGGGCGATGATGAGTCAGTGAGTCAGTCAGTGAGTCAGTCAGTGAGTGACATTCCCTTTTATATATATAGATAATTTGGAATTTTTTTCCTCAGAAGACCCTGTGGATGTGGCTGTAAGGCACTTGTGTTACAATGGTGGCCACCACAGAGTGCAGTACATTTCTTCTTGGTGTGGCTCCATCAACACTGTTGAGATAGGATTGGATTGAAAGACACTATGCCAAGTGAGTTATGTTGACCTAGGATTGGTTAGGATTGCGCCCAAGGGCTGCAATTCTAAAACCCAGTTAGGCTGGCCTAAGCCCCAGCAAAAGTCCCATGCTGGCCTGGGGGTGTCACAAAAGCGTGGTAAGGCACTTCTGCACCACTCCTGGGGGAAGGTTAGGCCAGTTCATAGACATAATTGCCTCTGTATGGGGGCAATCCTAACCAATTTAGGCCAGCCTAACTCACCTGGCATATTTTCTCACGGTACGGGAAGACTGCCGCATTCCAGTGCACTGGCGTAACCCCTCCAGGAGTGGGACAGAAGTGCCTTACAGTACTTTTGTGATACCACCAGGTCAGCAAAAGACTTACGGCAAGGCTTAGGCCAGCCTAACTGAAGATTAGGATTGCAGCCTACATCACCATGTGAATGGGGAAATGCATGAGTTGTGCCAGCCTAGGATAGAACTGCACCCTAGTTGCAAATCAGGACTTCGTCTGTTTGAATCTTGCCTCTACAATGGAATTCACTAGTTGGCTATGTCACTTCCTCTCAACAGGGTTGTTGTTAAGTACTACATCAAAATATGTGAACTGCTTTGCACAGTCAGCAAGTTATACTTTTGTAAAGCGTTTTCATTAGTTATTAGGTTTCTGCATTAATACAGCTGTTATACAGAAATTGTATTACGAGAACAAACAATATAGAATATTCTAAGAATGTGCAAAACTATAAAATACATTCTTTTCTGCATTTAATGTGCACAATTTACCCTGGAAAAATTAAGCACTTCAGGAATCATTGAATGTGTCTTGTCTTTGAACAAATCTACCAAAAATGGATCTTTCCACAACATCATTTTAAACTTCTGATTTGGACTTTAAAAAAAACCCCAAAGCATAAAAACTTAAATGTCCGTAAGTTATTTTTAAATTCTCGACATAGAAGAAAAATCATAATATAAGGAAGTGATTCATATCCATGCCGGCTTATTCAAGCAACTAGAAGGAAAATTTCTAATAGAAGAAACTGTTAGACTTCTGTAGGTGTTCTATGGAGTTTGTTACCAAATATGAGTTAGTGGCAACTGTACATTCAGAACTAAATTCAAGAAACAGAACGGTTATACACGTGGGAAAAACAGAACAGAGAGAATGGAAAGAATTACAGCACAGTCTAGCAGGAATTTCTCTTGCAAAAGAGCCATTAAGATGAACAATGGAGTTCAAGAACACTCTTGCACATCTTTTACTTCATTAAAGTAAACGATACTCCATTTGTGCTTTATATCTATTTCTCCCCTTTTCTTGTGAACATTATCATTCTGTGTATAGTGAACTTAATTTTTCACTATAAAACTGGAACTAAAATGATTGTACTAAAATGCACTCCCTCAAATTCTAACAATACTGAACAAGTACCCTAAAACATTTTTATATTTTCTTTTTTAAATAGCCCTTTGTGGTTTTTTCAGATGAAATTGAACATGACTGTTTAATAAACACTGGGGCAAAGGGAAGGATCCAACCATCTTCTAATACAATACAGGGAAATGGGATAAGAGATAATTTCGGCAATAATAGGCCAGCATTTCCCAAACTGTGGTTTCCCATTGCTCAAGTGGGTTGCAAGGCCATGTGTGGTTGGTCATGACCTAGGTTATTCAACTCACCTTTGCTCTGATTTGGCTCCAAATTGGAGCCATTCCAGAAGCCAAATTACTTACCAGGAGGGCAAATAGGCCTCTTCAGGGTTATACTGGAACAGTGACTATTGGCTTCTAGGGTTCTAAGAATGGCCCCCAGAAGTCTCAGAAAGCTACTATTGGTTTTGGAAAGCCACTTCCAGTTTGCTTCCAAAAAACGGTTTCCAGTTTGCTTCCAAGGTTTCTGTGAGCCATTCTGAGGTCCAGTGTTGGTTGCTGTTAGCATTGATGCCTGCACAGGTGGGTTTGACTCTTATGCCTGGAGGAGAGGGACCAGCTGCTGGATGGGTAAATAGCTAGTGATGGGGAGGTGGACAGAATGGGGTGGCATGAGGATTTTCTGGGTGGGGGAGTGGGTGGTCCAGAATCCAGGAGGCAAGTGGAGCTAGAGGCTGCTGTTGCATCTATCCCCTCTTCCATGCCTGAAAGTCCAACAAGAATTACCCAAATCTACACAAGATGTTCCAAGTAGCCTCGAGGGACTGCCTGGTTGGGTCAAGAGAACCAATGGAGACCTTCGGTTGCCTCATGAGCCCTATAGGATACTGGGGCAGCTATTTAGGCCCTGCAGTACCATGATGCCAGCAACTCTGCTAGGATTGGGCTGTGCATGTTTTCAACAATAGTGTTATTTCTCTTTAATTTTTGAACCCAACCTAACAATTTTTTAAAAAAAATTTAAGTGTGCAAAATGGTATAGACTGTAGAGTAAAACTCACAAATTGTAAGTTTGTTTTCTTATCTGGTCAGAAAAAATAAAAGGCGTAATTAAGGACAATGATACTTGAGGTTCCTAGGAGCAAAAATATTATAATTCAATCTGTAAAAAGCTGTCAAAGAGATATGCATACATCTTTTAATTGCACAATTTATTTGGTAAACCACTTATGAATGCTGGAATGGATCCAAATTATATACACAAACCTATTCAACTGAGTAAGAGAGCACCAACATCTGCTGCAATCTGCTCTAACCATCACCTTACAACACACAGGAGGCCATGCCTGTGCAATATTTTGAAATTAATTATTCTTCATTGGCCATTCTTGAATAATTTCTGGACAGCCTTCCAAATTAAATCCCCTTGACAGGTGAACAAAGAAAAGACTTTTTGCCCCTAGAGGCATCCAATATTCAACAGACTGTGTTGTGAACATTCATACTAGGGCATATTCTTTTGTTAAGAGGGCTTGAAAAATTGTGACCGTCAAAGAACTGCTGAGGAAGGTAAGGTGAGGAGGAGGCAGAACAGGGCCAGGGGAGGACAGAACAGGGAAAGGAGTGCAGAACAGAACAGCAACAAGGGTGGAGAGGAGGAAGATTATATCCAGGAAGGTGGCAGGTTCAGCAGCCTCTAAATCCACGCCTCCCACCCAGGACCAGATACTTTGGGTCCAGTGTCCACTGGGACCCCTGCCAACTATTTCAATGATTCATATCCAAGAAGACTCCTCTGTGCTGTGGAGGTTTACCCTGGGTAATGGAACAAAAATTATTTTACTCAGAAAATACCTCCAGGAATGCCTCCCCTCACCAGCATGCAGCATGAGGTGTTCTGCTGTGATTACATCAGTTGGGAAGGGGGAGCCTAGGACTGGATCAGGGGTGAGCAAACATTTTGGCAGGTGAGTCATATAATCTCTTTGAAACTGTGATAGGAGGCTGAGGAAAAATAATTAAAAATAATCAATGACTATGATTACATTAGAGACTGAACTTTTATGAATGAATGAATTTTACTGAGTTTATTTATAATATATATGAGACTTGTAACACAGGCATGTAGAACCACATGAGAACTATGCTTGCCACACATCTCTTGCACAGTGAAAACATACACACCAAGCCAGAAACACATGGAGACGTAAGTTGTTTAAAGGCAGCGGAGGAGAATAATAACGCCTGTGGGTCAGTGTGGACTCCAAGAGACAGACCAGAGGCTCATTGGAATCTGGGGGCTCTTTATGGTCCAAATTGGGGGCCCCAAGGGACACAAAGGGTCTCTGAGACAGGGTTTGCCTACTCTAACTATAGTTTGGACTATAAAAATCAAATTAAAGACCTGTGTTGGGCTGCCTAGACAGGGAGGTGGATTGGAATTCTGTAGCGCAATCTTCTGCTATCTCTATACCCCTCCTGAGTCTAGGGTCCTCACCTCCCTCTGACCTGCTCTGCCCATTCCCTGCCTTCCCCACTCCAAGAATCCTACCAGCAGTTGGTGCTGGAAATGATGCCCATTGCCAGCTCACCCTTGCTCCCTGGTGCCATAAGGAGAGCTTATGGCACATTTACAACTCCTAGAGTCAATGCTAGATTGTAGTGCCTGTGCTGAAGGCCCATTGAATTGGGACTTAACTCTCTCCCTATCCAGCTCTGTCAGTTCTTAACTGTCAGAAAACTAACAGGCAATCTCTTCACAGTGATTGATAGCTCTTCACACACTTTTAAATGAATTTAAAAATTCATAAATTAGCATGTCAAAAAATGATTCCCTGTCTTCACAGGAGCTCACTGTATGTGTGAAGTGTGATTGTCAAACCTAAGTTGTGACCTTCCTTGAAAGAAAGAAAATGGTCTCTTGCCATTTTCCCAGTTATAGTGCCTTGGGACCAGCCTGTGTCATGCTCTCCTGGAATGCCTAAACTACCATTTACATGTGTATATGCAACAGTATGTCAAGCAACACAATTCCTATCTTTTTGCTCAATGTAAGAAAACCACTACACAAAACCACCTACTCCAATTAGCAGAGACAGCTAAGATATGCACCATGCTACAATCACATATGCATTTTTTTGCTCCATGGACTTGGAAGCCACACACTCTGATACGTTCCCTACAATCCAGAGTAACTACGGGAGCACGTAAGAGACATTACATGCACCCGCAGTTACTGCACCACCAAGTGAAAACATATGGGAAATTCATTTTGCAATCCAGAGCAAATTGTTCTTACACCAGAGCAAGGACTCCTCGTAGTTACTCTGGATTGCGCCCGTTGTGTAAGTTTCTGTTAAATTCTACACAAAAAAACACTTCTATGTAGGAAATTTAGTGAACTGTACTAGTACTGTATTCTTTATTTTTGCAAATTAAAATGCTCAATAATTTGTGCCCACAAGGTGGCACTGTTGTGAGTCATAAGAACAGTGATTCAAACTACACAACTAAATTTTCTGTGAACAGTACACTAATGGCTAGCAAGCTTGGCTTCAGCAGCATGTGAATCGCGAACTTTCAGAAGTACAAGCTGATTTCCAAAGACGCAGAAGAACAAAAGGTCAAATTGCCAATATTTGCTGGATTATGGAGAAAGCAAGGGAGTGCCAGAAAAAGCCACCTACTTCTGTTTCATGGACTATGATAAAGCCTTTGATTGTGTATTTCACAATAAATTCTGGCAGATTCTTAAAGAGATGTGAATATTGGTCTTCTGAGAAACTTGTATGTAGCTCAAGAAGCAACAGTTGGAACCAAATATGGAACAAATGAGTGGTTTAAAATTGGGAAAGGAGTACACTGGCCTGTGGGCAAACCACTCCATGGCCCAGAGGCAGACCTTTACAGAGACCTCAAACCTACAAGCTTTCCCTGCTTGCTGTGGTGCAAGCCACACTGAATCTGCTGGATCAACATTTAAAATTAGAGTTAAAAACTGAATGTACTGGGTGATGTTTCCTTTTGCCAATCTTAAATGCAACACTGTGTCATATTAAATATAAAACATAACAGCAGATAGAATTTTTTAAGAATCTGATTGTATAAAATGGTAAGTTTAGAATGATGTTTAGCAGTGACCACTATAACCACCCTATGATCACTAGAGTAGTACATAGGGATAATTGCTAAAGCATGTGAGGTTGACTCCTGTGTGCCTGGTGACTACACTGTTGTCTTGATGATCCTCACCCTTTTCTATCAACAGTTACAAACCAGGACATTAAACTGTGTTACAGACCATAAAACTAAGAATTCTAAACAAATTCAGTGCTTAGCATCTTTGGCAGGTTCCAAAGATGTAATGACTTAGAACATTTTGAGTATCAAGCTACCTACCAAAACACATAAAAATGAAAAGAATTTCTCTAGCACTGCAGAAATTAATGAACATCTGAACTTGTATTGGAGAAATAAACAACATTTATTTGCAAACATTTATTAAAAGAATATCACCAATAATTATTTTGCTCTGAAAATATTGCAGACCTACCTTTTTCAACTTTATAAAATATGTCAGTCCAGCTTCCAAAGGGTTGGTGTCACAGTTCATCTGTTAAAAAAAGGTGTAATGTACTAGTTACCATTATTCCTGAACAACCACTAGATGGCATATTTCCTTCTTTTGAACTTCTCATATTGTTTTTTTATAATATGAGATCTACTGTATGTTTTGTGTCAAGTTTATAGAATAAGTTTTGTTTAAAGTACTCTAATTGTTCTCACTGATATTTGTAGAATTGTGGTCCTAATTCAAAATGCAAGGACATATTTCTTCAATATCAAAATTCAACATAAAAGAAAGAAATGAGTTACCTTGCAAAATAACAAACATGGGCAAGTAAAGTTAATTAAGGAAGGCACAAGAACTTGAGATAAAGTACAATAGATTCTTGCTTTCAATTAGAAACTTCTCCAAATAGCACAGGGATGGGGGTACAGCAGGAAAGGTGCAATGGCAGAGTGGCAGATTACACCAGGGAGTGGAGATCGGCATAGGGACCTCTGCCATATCCTAGTCTCCCTCCTGAACCTTTTCCTACAAACGCAAGGCATCTGACTATTCAGAAGTATGTCCCATTTAGTTTAATTTGACATGCCCCTATGAAATAGAAAGGCAGCCGAAGTGTTGCATAAAGGCATAAATGCATAAGTGACACATTTTGCCTGATGGAATTGAAAAAGCTCAAGTCAAATGAAAAGATTCTTATACAGTAAATGCTTCATACAACATGGAAATAAATTAGAAATCTTTCACAACCAAACTGCTTTGAAAATAAAAATTATGGAATCCCGAACGTTTTCAATCAAGATAAATGGTTTTTTACAGTTCTTTTAGTTGCTTGCTGAAATGGGTGTCAGGATTTACATGAAAGCGCCAAACATCATAGGAAAGCCTCCAATGGATCAGGCCAAAGGCCTATCCAATCAATGGAGCACATATGATACCTGCATCCAGGTGCCCTTGCCTGCATCTGGCATTTTAAGGTTGTCCACAAGTACATACACCTCTCATAGCTTGTAACCCTTGATGGTCCTCTCCTTTAGGAATTTCAGAGCATTCTCAGTAAGAATCCAGTCAAAAATACCAGTGTGACTTTAACATTGGAATAAACTTTTATCATTCTAATGTATAGAAGACGCAAAAATCCATGATTTTTTTTCTCCCTTCTGCTTTTGATTATGTTTGTGACACTGAGAGTAAAAGGTGAAAAAATGAAAGGGAGATACTTAGGGAGTATAACAGTATGGGCAGAGATTAGTTTGGTAAACTGTTCCTACTGTGTCTGAAAAAAATTAAATAAGGAAAGGATCTCTGCCATGAACGTAGAGAGCTATCAACTGGTTTTCTCCTCCCAAACAGGAAAGTTAATAATAATAGTACTTGTTTTTTATCCAATTATGTATTGAAAAGTCAGCAAATAGATATGATTACTTATGGATAATGCATAAAGAACACAATAAGAAAAAATGGAATGAAATGTTGTTTTCATACTTCTGCTCCCCAGGCCCGAAAAGCTTTTTCTAGTCTTAAGGAGTTCATTGCATAAGTTCCAAAGTTGTCAATCCCTTCTTCATAACCTGCTTCCATGATGACGGAGTACAAAGCTGCAGAATCTTCTTGTCTATGGTACAACTCCCAGCCCAATTCACCTATTACAAACCAGAGGTACACATCTCATCAAGTTTAGAACTAAGTTTTGGTCATCATAACTTAAAACTTTACTGTCTTTTACAAAGACCAGTTATTTTACTTATGAAATTTCAGTTCCAATACTATCTTGGTCTGGGCTATCCAACATCTTACAGGCCTATCCAACACATGTCTATTCAGAAGTAATCCAATGCATTCAGTCCCAATGAGTTCAATTCGGCTTACTCCCAGGTGCAGCTTAAATAACTTCCCCATCGCTTACCTGTATAGGATATTCGAATGGCAGTGACTGGGATATCAGCGATTTTTAAATGCCTGGATAACAGAAAACTAAATGATGCATCACTGAGGTCCTCTGTTGTTAATTTCTGGAGCACTTTTCGTGAATATGGTCCTGCTATACCTAGTACACCAAGTTCTTCTGTAACATTATTTATCTCAACATTATATTGCCCACGCGTTGCCTCCTCTTCAATCCATCTGTATAGAACAGACAAGACTTTAGTCAAATCAAAAATGTATTTGAAAAATAATATTAGAACCAGAAACGTATGATAACGCCTAAAAGGACTAGATCAAGCAATAAGGCAATCAGGAAGACGCCAAACATTAAGAAAAACCATTCCAACAAATACTTTCAAATTAATATTTTTAAGACCTCTGGAACAACTCCACCTCACCAGTTATTCCAATCATTGATTAAGTGTTCTATTGAAATGAGTTGTTTTCATTTATTTTCTCTGAGCTACCAAAAATTATTACAGTAATAATAATAATAATTTTTTATATTATAATAATATAATAATAATTATACATAATACGTTTGTATAAATTTCCTGAATACCAAATGTAATTTATCAGTAGAAAGCTAATAAGAATAAAGTCTTGAGACCATGATCTTCAACAGAATAAATAAGTGTTTCTTTAGTATAAATAACACAATGGTTCTCAAACTGGGTTGCTGTGACACTCAGAGAGCCCTTATGATGAGGGGAGGGGGGAAAGGCAGCAACGCAATTCTCTAGATTACACCACTTTGGAGAGATGCAGGAGTTTCCCTAGACTCATCCCAGCCTGCTGCAGTCTTCCCAGGGTGTGGGGAGCCTGGCAACAGCCGACTCAGAGCTCCCCAAGCTGTGGAGAGTAGAAGTTGTGATCATGAACCATTTCCAGAAGTGGATTGTGATTGCAACTTTCCCTTCCTCCACAGCCGGGGGAGCTCAGAGTAGGCACTATAGAGGCTGGCACTATAATCCCGAAATCCTTGAGAGACTACTGCATGCTGGGCTGAGTCCAGGCAAGGCTCTGTGCCCCTCCACAGTGACCCGATCCTGGCAATCATATCACTGACTTCTTCCCCTCCCCTGCACATACTTATGGCAAGACTCAAACTCCCTATGAGTTTGAGAAAAGCTGGAATAACATAATTCACCTAAAACAGAGACTCCCAAACTGTGCGTCATGGCACACTCAGAGGTGTTCTCCTGGCACTGCCATCTTGGATCTTGCAAAATCCTGTGTGATCCAAAGTGGTAATGCCCAAATTTTTACAAGTTTTAGGGATGTACCCGCACATCCCGGCCTTGTGTCTAATTACACACTTTCTAGCCCCCTCCATCTTCTTGCATTGACCAAAGCTGCAAGGCCAAAGACATTAGTTATTCTTGGTATACCAAAACAGTTCCTGTTATGAAAAAATGCCATGTCCAAACTGTTTCCTTGTAACCAGTAATTGTAATTAGTAAGTGCTTGCCTATGGATAATACGCATTTTGTCCTAAAACTGTTATAAACAGCCTGTCTTAATATTTTGTTAGGTCTAAGTGACCCAGGCCCAATCCCCTCTGGATCCCCATAGCAAGGCCAGCCGATCTAAGCCAGAAAAACAATAGAAGGCCAGGCACAAAAAATCCAGGCCAAAACGATAAAGGTGGAATGTAGCAAAAATACATGTTTTATGCAAATGTAGGAAAAAAATACTAGTATTGATTTCTTGTACTTAATTTCAACACTTTTAAAACTGAAAACCTTTTAACATGCATGATTCTGACACATACATGTAAGACACCCTCAAAGCAGTTTGCAGCAACACAAGCCACATGCAAGTGACTTCAACACGCATGATTCTGACACATACATGTAAGACAACTTCAAAGCAATTTGTAGCATCACAACCCACACAAGTGTCTTCAACATGCGTGATTTTGACACATACATGTAAGACGTCCTCAAAGCAGTTAGCAGCTTCAGAACCCATGACTTGCAAGTGTTGGTGTGGGAGGGGGTGGGGGTGATCCAGGTGGGGGAGGAGATGGGTGCTAATCTGGGTGGGGGAGGAGATGGGTGCTGACCTGGGTGGGAGGCACTTACTTGTGTGGGTGGTAGCAGTGGACCAGTGAGGCTTGGGAGGCTGTGAAGTGACTTCAGGAAAGCCAGGCCAGACGGCGAGGAGGAGGAAGAGGAAGAGTGTGAGCAGGGGAGCCAGGCCAGCTGGTGATGAGGAGGAAGAGTGGGCACAGGGGAGCCAGGCAGTCAGCACCAGCCCGCTGGGGGACTGCTGGACTGGGTGGGCGGCGTGCGTTGTGGCAGCAGCTCAGGGACCAAGCTGCTGGGCTGGGCAAGCAGTGGGTGCTATGGCAGCGGCTCCATGCTGAGGCTGCCAGTTTGGGCAGGCTGTGGGTGGGTGATGAGCGGAGGAGCAAGACTGGCCAACTGGCAGGCAGCAGAGGCTCCTGACCGAGCAGAAGCTGCTGCTGCTCATGCTGCTGGGAGTAATCTGGCTGGCCACAAGGCGGGGGGGGGGGGAGGAGAAGAGCTTCCTCCTGGCCTCCTGGAAGATCCAGAGCAGCATGCGCATATGCATGCAGTTTCAAAATGGCTGCCCCTGGAATGCCCATTGCTCCAGTAAAGGCAGGGTTTTTTCCTGTGGTCTGGATCCCCCCACCATTTACCAGAGACATCCAGGTAATTCCAGTTAGGTGATCAGCCTGGGGTATAGGGACCACCATTTGAATCCCATGAAATCTTGCACAATTTAGATGCCACCATCTTGTTAATGTCATGTGATCCAAGTTTATCCCTACAATCCAGAGTAACTACAGGAGCACACAAGAGACATTACATGCACCCATAGTTATGGCAACACCCAGTGAAAACCTATGGGAAATTCATATTGCAATCCAGAGTAAATTGTTCTTACACCAGAGCAGGGACTCCCTGTAGTTACTCTGGATTGTGCCCTATGTCACCAAGCTAAGCAGGGAAGAAGTGGCTGAGGGGGCATCATACAAAACACAGCTAAGTTTTAGAACCACTGTTGCAAAGTGCAGTCTAAAACCTCCTTTTTTATCAGGCCCAGCTTTTCCAGAGATGCCAAATCTTGATTGCTCAATTGTATACATTTTTTTGAGAAAGTCACTTCTGATATGGTGGTATCAGCACATTTCTGGTGTACTTTGCACGTCACAATTTTGTTCTCTGATCCAGACAGCTGCAGTGTGCCTGTGCACAGACTATTTTGACTTGATTTAATTGTAACATCTCCTCCACTCCCAACACCAGGTGTCTTTTAAATAGTCAAAATTTATATTTACCTCAAATCATGAAGCTCTGATCCAGACCCAGTAATTAGTAAAAATTCCCCCGGTCTCAAATGAGAGACTGTGAGCTCAGCATAAACTTTGCCTCTTGGAGTTAACATATGGCTTATATTTGTGAAACCCACCTATATAGCAAAAATGGCAAAAATTATAAACCATTTACTAGACATTAGGAACAGATGTAAATTAACAGTAAATTACAGGAAAGTGTGTAAATTACATACTGATATAAATTAACAGTGCAATCCTAATAGGGAAGCCATTGGGCCTGACACATATCCAGTGAAAGTTCAGAGCTGCAGTTGCATACTGCAGGGCAAGGGGAAGATTTTCCTCCAACCTCAGGTAATGCAGCAGCAGCTCCAATGGTCCACTCAGAGCTGCATCACGAATTTTGGTGGCACATCTTCAAGCAGAGCCAAGCAACTTGGGGCAGTTGCATACTGCTTCGAGAATGGGATTTGGAACCAACGCAATTGCTGGGTCCCATCTGTGCCTCTTGCAATCCACCCACCCCAGAAACACCCTCCTGGAAATGTGATTATGGCTGCAATCTTAAAGACACTTTTCTGGGAGTAAGACCCATTGAACACTTTTGAGTAGACATGATTAGGATTGTGTCCTTTGCCTGGGATAGGATCAAGACCAGAAAATACAACAGTGTACTCTCTTCCAGCTTACACCTGCCATTCTCTCTGTACCCATCTCTACCCCATTCCTCCCACTTCCTATCCCATTCTGCCCCTATCCAAATTCCTGTCCACTTCCTGTGCTTATTGGCCCAGCAAGTGTCCTCCAGCTGCCAACACTCAGAGTCAAATACTTGTTGCTTGCAGCAACAGCATGACAGGTTGAATCAATGGTGCGTTGCATAGAGGATATTATGCCACCAGAATGCTTGTTTTTGTGGCATAAAGCCCTACTTGTTGGGCCATTCATTTACCGGTAATTACAGTACTTCCTAGTACATCTCCAAAAATTGTTCCCCCACAACGTAACTTATTTTTAAATTTTTAAGATCTTTTTTCCAGCCAGACATTAAAATTCCATGTGAAGTATTTCAAACTCACAGCTAGGCTTATTGCATGAGGGACAACTCGTTGACAACCAACGACAAGGAAATACACATGGATTTTGTATCCAAATGGGTGCAACACTGTGAGATATGTTGATTTCAACATGGTGTTTACACATTTGTTCTGGGCTTTAGAGTCTACAGTTTAGTTTTTCAAATGATTATAGTTATAGAGCACAATCCTAACCATGTCTATTCAGAAGTAAGCCGCATTGTATTCAATGGGTCTTACTCGCAGGAAAGTGTCTTGAGAATTACAGCTATAATCTTCCACACTTGAAAAGTTTGCTGTGTGTACAGAGCATTATCTTAGACCAGAGGTGTCCAAACCTTTTGGCAGGGGACACACATCATCTCCCTGATACTGTGTGAGGGCTGGAAAAATGATTTACATTTCAAATTTGAATAAATTTACATATAAGAATGTATTGGAGTGTATTACAAGGCTTGCCAGGGGGACAGATGGATGGGTCTTGCTGTGGGCTTCACTGAGAATTGCTAAGGGCCATATCTGACCCCCAAGCCAGGAGTTGGACACCTCTGCTTTAGACTAATGAAGCTATAACATTTCTATTTACCTTTGGAATCACATTTGCAAACAGATGATCCAAAAGTTTAACAGAATCGCCGCCTTTGATGTGAAACTTGCCAAATGGAGTAAGGTCAATCATACCCACTTTTTCCATCACATGTTTATGTTCACGTCCCACAGGTTCAAACCAGTTTGTGCGCTGAAAACTAGGCCTAGAAAAAGAATAAGTGAATTTAAAACAAAAACAAAAATTGTTTTCAGCTTAACTAAAGCAAACAATTTAAACAACTGAGGCTGCAATCCTAACTCTAAGTTAGGCTGGCACAAGTCTCGACACAATTCTCATGCTAGCCTAGGGTTGTCACAAGGCACTTCTGAGGGTTAGGCTAAGGCACAGACATGCGCCAGCCTTCCCACACCAGCACCGGAATGGGGAGGCAGTGTTTTGTCATCATTTTTACATTTAATTAATTAATTAATTAATATCCTGCCTTTCCTCACCTGCAAGAGGGAGCTCAAGGCGGCTAACATCAGAAAGATAAAACACCATTAAAATAGACTTATAAATATAGATTAAAACATAGTTAACATACAATTAAAATACAATTAGATTAAAACTGAGCACAATTAAAACAGACTAAAAATGTGTTAAAAACAATAAAATAGAACAATAAAAATTGCCCCCCCAACCTCTTACCATTTAAAAGGCTTTTTTAAAATAAAAGGTTTTCAGGCTCCGCCTGAAGCTCTGTATTGAGAGCGCCTTCCTCAGTTCTAAGGGGAGGGAGTTCCAAAACCGGGGTGAGAAGGCCCTATCTCTGGCCGCCACACCTCTCACATCTCTTAGTGGCGGCACAGTCAGTAGGGCCCCCTCAGATGACCTTAGGTGAACGGGTCGGATTGTATAGAAGAAGACGGTCCCTCAGATACCCTGGACCCAAGCCGTTTAGGGCTTTAAAGGTCAGGACCAGCACTTTGATTTCAGCCCGGAAACGAATGGGCAGCCAGTGTAGTCGCTGAAGCAGTGGCCCGACAGAGTCGAACCAACGAGCCCCAGCAAACACATGGGCCGCCGCATTCTGGACTTGTTGGAGCTTCCGGGCTGTCTTCAGAGACAGCCCCACGTAGAGCGTGTTACAATAATATAGTCTCGATGTCACTAGGGCTTGTTAATACATACATACATACATACATACATAAATATTTTATATGACTATTTTTGGGGTTCTGGAACCAATCGTCTGAGTTTCCATTATTTCCTATGGGAAAATCTGCTTCACATAAAGAGCGTTTCACATAACAAGCATGCTTCTGGAATGAATTAAACTTGTTATGTGAGGTACCACTGCATATCAAAGCAAACTTTCCCATAGGAAATAATGGACACTCAAGACAATTTGTTCTACAACCCAAAAATATTCATATAAAATGATTGTAATACTGTAACATAATATAAAATAACAAATACAAAATACGAAGAAAAATAAATTAACATGCACAGGGCGCAATCCAGAGTAACAACGTGGAGTCCTTGCTCCGGTGTAAGAACAATTTGCTCTGGATTGCAAGATGAATTTCCCATAGGTTTTCACTAGGTAGTACAGCAATTATGGGTACACGTAAAGTCTCTTACATGCTCCCGTAGTTACTCTGGATTGTAGGGTTAGTCTCTCAGGCTGCAATCTGCCCCTTTAGACAGGAGTGAGCTACACAGATTTAAAAAGGGCTTACTTTAGAACAGACATGCAAGGCTAGGTCTCTCAGGTTCCTTTCGATTGCCTCCCTTACATAGGAGTGACCCCTATTGACTGTAATAGGCTTACTTCATAGTAGACATGCATAGGCTGGTCTCTTAGGAGAGGCTGAGCAGGTCCTGGCAGGGCACTGAAACAAGCCATATCGCAGCTGAGACTTTTTTCACTTGTTTATCAATACATCACTTTTACATCAAGTTACAATTTATTATGTTTGCTTGTCTTGCAAAACACTTTTAATCCAAATTAGTCTCAGTCCAAGATATTACTGTATAGTTGAAATTTTCTTAAATCCAGTAAACAATACTATCTCTTTAAGAACTAAAACCACAATACAAGATACTAACAGGAACGGAAAAAACAGTGAGAATATTTCTTTTTGTTTGAGAGGGAAATCTTTATTGATTAGCTCTTTTGGAGGCAATGTGGGGATGTTAAAGTTCTTTCTGATGACCAATAAACTTAATTTTATTCCTTTTCTCTTTACCCTCCCTTTCCTACTGGGAACTAAGTACTTTTTGAAACATGATCAATCCCTCTGGTCCATTTTTTTCTGAAGATGGTCTCAACTGGCTAAGAATCAATTTGCCCATGAACTCTTATGCTCTCTGGTTTCAAAAAGAAAGAGGCACAGAGCAGAAAAGAAAGTGTGGGGGAAATAGAGTGGTAAGCTGGGGTGCTGAAGATGTGGGAACCTAGCATCTCATCTCCTCCATGTTATTCTCCTGTTCCAAATTCTGTAATGTATAATGATATGGCATTGGACTGAAATGCAAATATTAATACAAAATAAGCACAATACAACAACAAATAAAAAGTTAACTTTCATTTACTTGTATCCAATCTCATCCCCAGATTTGTAGAACCAATGAGGCTGCTCCCATCCTGCATGGAATCCCATGGAGCAGTTGGATTTAAGGACTTCATAAAGCCCACTCACTCTTTCTGTAGGTCTCCCAGCAAATCTTTCTTCTTTAGGATAACCAACTACAACGGTAAAACAAAAGAATATTATACATCAGCATAGCAAAGCACATGAAAAGGAATATTAAAGAATTATCAGAAAACTTCACATATCCACAACAATTAGATATGACCGCAAGATACAACCCAACTCAGATGGGTGTGTGAAGAATTTTATTCTCAGGTTGGCATAGTTTAAATAGAAGTCCTGGATGAGATACATCCTGTATAGATTCTGGCTTCAGAAGGGTTTGGTTCCCCCTGAATCTTTAGCAGCCGTCAGCCTTCTACTTTCTATCAACCAACTATCCTGCTGCGCTCCATTTGCTTTCTTCTCTTTCCATCTAAAAATTCGGTGTAAAACATTGCCATGCTGCTCTCTGCCCATCTTCTCCTTCTAATTGTCCCGAAAGGAAAGAAGAGGCTGAAGACATCGTAGCAGTGCAGAGTGACTGGGTGCCTCCAAGGTGGTACAAGGAAAAAGGAGTAAGAGAAACCATGGCAGCAGGTGGCTCACCTGCCCCCCTGACTCAAACATTGGTTGGCTAGCCAGCTGGTCAATCAATATCCATGCCTCTGTTGTTCTATGGGAAGCACAGCACGAGCTGCCACAAGCATGAGCCACTACAATGAATGCATGCCAGCTGCCTTGTGGGCAACTGTGCTGCAATGCAGTTGCATGTATGTTGACTGGCATGAAACAGGAGAAGCAGCGCAAGAGTTACAGTTGCCAAACAGCCCAATAAATAGGAAAGGTAAGGTGTTGAGTATTTAAAGGTTGGTCCCATTTTTCAGACTGGTTTTGAGGTGAGCTCTCGAGAAGCTGACGACCACTTATTTCATAGTGGTCTTTTTGAATATTTTTAATCAATATACAAATAATGTTTGTGCCCAGTACACAACTGGAGGCAGTGAACATGAAATACTACACAATTAAAAATGATAATGAGTAAGGAAGATAATGCTTTAAATTCCCTATGAAGTGTAAATTGAATCAATAATAAGTAAAGGTTCTTTTGATCAGGAAGAAACGAACAAAACAATTCAGTATATTTTACTCAAGTGATAGTGTCTCTGTTTTATATGTAGAAAAAGCAACCATCTTACCAATATTGTTAAAACCATATGACTCTCTCGCTTTTGCCTCTGTGTATTTCGTGGTTGTCCATTTTCCATATCTATTTGGATCTAACTCTATCAGATCAAAAGAAGGTTCCCCATGAAGTATCCAGTCACTAAGATACTTTCCTATGCCACCAGCATGGATTATGCCGTATCTGAAAACACATAAGTACACACACACGCAGCTTAATTTATTTCAGCTAAAAACCCCATGCTTAACTCCATTTTGGGGCCATTTCAAATGCCCATTCTCCCATGTTATCTGATAAAAAAGATAGAGAGAGAGAGAGAGCTTGGATGTCTAGTTTGTCCCTTAATATTAACAAGCTCCCTCTTAAGAAAGAAACAAACAAAAATCTTACTAAAGAGACACATTTACTCACCCAAAACCAATAGCTACCCAGTAATTTTGAACACCCTGATGTGGTCCCACCATAGGCAGAATATCTGGAGAGTATGTTATAGGACCTGCAACTACATTGATAATGTCTGCTTGTTTTAGAACTGGAACCATTTCCATAGCAGCCACAATATGATCCATTATTCGGTCCAAATCAGATTCAAAAAGCTCCTTCCCAAAACCTAGAAGAAAATTTTTGACTTAATTATATATTTGTTAATTTCAAATGCTAAATGCTTTTTGGTAAGACAGATCCATTAAACTATGTACAGTGATGCCTCACATAACAAATTTAATTCGTTCTGGAGGCATGTTTGTTACATGAAACGTTCTTTACATGAAGCGGATTTTCCCTTAGGAAATAATGGAAACTCAGACGATTGGTTCCACAACCCCAAAAATATTCATATAAAAATATTAACTGGATGTAAAAATGATGACAAAACATTGGAATTGAATTCAAAACATGCATTCAATGTGCATGATCTTATGAAGTCTACTGAGGCTGCAGTCCTACAGACACTTTCCTGGGAGTAAGACCCATTTAACACAATGGGGCTTACTTCTGGTTAGACATGGTTAGGAGGCTGCAATCCAAGACACTTTCAAAGTGTCTCTCCACTTTCTCCTCCTCTCCATCCTGAGCCTTTCTCTCCCCTGCTCCCTTCTGGCTAGCCCTGAGCTGCTTCCCTCTTCTCCACTGCTGTTCTCTCCCTCTGCCCAACGGACACCCGGCACAGGAGGAACAGCATGGAAGTGTTGCTTTCACTATGGGCAGGTATGCTAGGCAGCCCTGACGCTTTTTAAACAGGCTGCCTGCCAGCGCATCTGCCCCAACTGCCAACGAATGTGTTCTTTACATGAAGCACAGTTTGTTACATGAAGCAGAATCCTAGAGAAATTTTTGTTTGTTACGTGAAACATACTTTACGTGAGGCACCACTGTATAGCCAAACATTCCAGGATAGAAATTACATAATAAAATTTCTAGGAAGACCAGAGAGGAAGGATCTAGCAGCCCAAAGCCAACCCCTCCCCCATCTATATATAAATATGGGTATAGTTCCCTTTATCCTGAGGGAAAAAACCCTAATTGTCCCTATGGGTCTTCCTGAATTCAACCTAACAGGTGAACAGCTTAGCAGGTGCTAAGCAGCATGCACTGCTGCTGACCCCACTTCTTTCCAAGCCTAATCTTCTTCTTCAGTGTTTGTCCTATATAATGGCAGGATTCACTATTCTGGCCTGGAGCTGCCATGTCTCTTGGTCGTGGGCTTGGTCCAGGTTTAAGCAGTGATTTTCATGTCACCATGCAGCATATAAAATCAGTACTGTTCAGTCATCAGTTTGTGGCTGACCTCCAACTGAAGAGCCTTTTGTGCTAGCGTATCATCACTGATGCACATAACATGGCCATAACATTGAAGTCAAGATTCTTTTATCTTATCAGTGATTGAAATGATGTCATATCACTGCCATATATCATTGGTGATGTGGTCAAAATGAGCGATATCACTGATCCAACACATGATAAGGTGACATTCCGTTTCTCCCTGATAAGGTGACATTCAGTTCCTGTAGTAACATTTAGCTCCATTGTGACCAGTCGGATGTCTGTTTCAGAGATCTTCAATATAAGATGGTCAGAGATCATTGTAAGAAAGACCACTGGTCATTGTATGCTACTTTGTCCAAGCTGTGTTTGCTTGTGTGGTGCTCGCAGTCTGCAATCAGCCACAATCACTGAGCCAAGATACCAGAACATTTCAGCACAATGCAAGTTGACACCATTTATGCGGATTGTCCTGAACTCACTGGTATCTGTCATCATGTACTCCATCTTTTTGATGTTGAGGCAGCGACTAAGCAATGCAAGTGGTTGCTCCATACTAGAAATTGCTATGCAAGGTCTGCTTTGTTGTCAGACATGAGGAGAATGCCATCTGCGTAGAGGAGTAGAATTGGTGGAATTCTTCTGTGGAAATCTGTCAAAATACTTGCTTTTGATTGCCTTTCTTTGAGCTGGTACAGGCAGTGGTTCAGCTCAGGATTTGAATTGTGATGTACATGGTTACCCTGGTCTATCTGTTACCATTACCACATTAGCACGAACGGTACAGAGTCACCACCACAAATTTAATTAGAATGGGCTATAACAGAAGTAAATAAAGCTGGATCCCCCCCCCCCAAGAAAAATTACCTGGTGGGACCCCATTTTCTACCCAGGATTCCTGTAATTTCATTTTTTCTTGGTTCTCATATGGACCAAATAAAAGTCCATCTCTTTCTTGTCTTAGATAATAGGAACCTTCTAAGTCACGAAGTACAGGCAGTTCCCTTTTTAGATCTTTCACTTCAGGGATAGTTGCAGTAACAACATATTGGTGATGAACTGGTATGAGTGGATGAAGCAATCCAATCATTTTGCCTATTTCACGGGCCCAGAAACCTAGAAAACACAATGTACAGATGTACAAATTTTATTAGAACAAATGAGTGATTGAAACAAAAAGCACAAGCATTTTTAGGATATGCAAAATAGGGTATTTTGTTACTGGTACTATTCCCTCCCCCTGATATTATGAACTGCTGTTAAATCTGAGATAAAAAACATGGTAATTTTTAGAAAAAATTAAATGTCCAGGCTGGATTTCTCCTTACTTTCTAATTATCTGATTATTTTTTCTATTATCTGATTATTGTCAAATAAAAGTTTCCATTTCTCACATCTATAGGTTCTATCTATTGATATATCCATGTATGAGCTTTGACAGAAGAAGGTTACGGCAATTTTTGGCAAAGGTTATGGCAAAATTACGGCAACTGCTGACAACGTTGAGGACAAAGTCACTCAGATATGATCCAGTTTGAATTGAACTTTAGGAACAGAGTCCACAATAAAAGAGTTTCTTTTTGTTTGATATGTTGAACAAGGAAAACAGCACGTTACTTTAATACATGATTTGACGTGTTTTTCTTTTTCTGTGGGAAAAGCTTCACATACACATATATGTGTATCAACTTGATGGAACTATAACTGGCAGGACATTAAACCAAGGGTGCAATCCTAACCAGGTCTACTCAAAAGTAAGCCCCATTGTGTTCAATGGATCTTACTCCCAGGAAAGTGTCTTTAGGATTGCAGCCTAAATGTAAACCTGGGCCTAAAAAACTGCCCAGAGATGTATATTCCCCCCCCCCCAAACACAGATTCTGAACCTGAAATTGGTGCCTTGAGGCTTAAATACTTACAGTATTTCACATCTACACCTACTTAAATACCATACTTATAGCATAGTATACAGTGATGGGCTTCAAATAAATTAACAACCGGTTCTCTGCCCATCTGGCAGCCACTTTTAAATGGATATTTTTAAACTATCTCTCGTTAACAACTGGTTCTATAGAGTAGGTGCGAACCTGCTGGAGCCCACCACTGATAGTACACCTACAGTATTCTGTAGGGTATACAGTAAGTATACTTACAGTATGGTATGTATACTTAGGCTGCAATCCTAATCTCAATTTTGGCCGACACAAACCCCAACACAAATCCTATGCTGGCCGGGGAATATCACAAAAGGGTTAGAATGTCACAAAGGGGTTGTGCCACTCCTGGAGGGAGGGTTAGGCCAATGCACAAACACAAACATGCACTTATCTCCCTACTTCACCATGTGAATGGGAAGACTGATGAGTTGTACCAGCCTGGGTTAGGATTGCACCCTTACATAAATGGTTACAAACCCTTAAATATTTAGTATTTTGGCCCAGTGATTTACTGGTGCTTAGGAGATCCTTTTGAAGGATGATGAGGGTTTTTCCAGCTACATTTGGAGAAACTATATTTCCCAGTGAGCCACTGAAAAGAAGGAGAAGGAATTCTGGTGGACAAGGCCTAAGACTTGTGGTTTCCCTAGGTACAACATCTCAGCATAGAGGATTCCTGATACAGTGAGTCTCTTGCATTTCCTTGGCAATGCAGTTCCTCTGTGCTGACATTCTACATTCATCCTGTTAGAGTAGTTATTTTCTTTTTCTTTTTTGCTAAGTTATAGGGAAGATTAGAGAAGATGAAATGTCTATGAAAATGAAAAGGGAGGGAAAAGAAGATCAAGAGAAAAAGGGAGAGGGCTGTACAGCAGGTTCAACCTGATTAATAAAATCATTACTGTAAAAAATTCTATCTCACTTTTTTCTGTCAACCCAAGGCAGTTTTCAATAAGATAAAACGATCCAGAAAGAAAACCTAAACTAAAAAGGCATAACACTAAACACTAAAACTTAAAAGCCATAGCTAAAGAACTCCCTTCTCAGCCCTTCTCCAAAAATGGAAAGGAAAAGCAATTTCATTCCTTAAGGAGGAGGACCAGTTGAAACATATGGTCAAACATATGGTCAGTTCAAGCAATGCCTTCACTGCTTCTCATCCTTCCATTCTCTGGATTGAAAATGAAGAGGGGAACAGAGTCAAAGAATAAATGTGGAGAGGATAGTTCTGAGCAAGTTCTATGGATGGGAGGAGGAGAGGATGGAGCATCATCTGGTTAGAGCGGGCAGGATTTGCAATGTCAAATGCTCAGATATCATAAGGTCTTGGGCCAGCCTTGCAAAGGAGAACAGGGGCCTTCGCAGGAAACGCACTCCTTAATGTGAGTGCAACCACTGGACAGAGTCACTAGGCTGATGAAACCCAACTTTCTTACTGTTTCTTCTTATCCTGGAGTCCGCCAATATCTGTGAGAATGAAAGAGGAAGCTGAAATTGCATACAGATAATATGCAGATACCATTAGCTAAGATGTTACTAGCTGAAGGTACTATCTACTGATCTGATGGATTGTTTAGTTGTTTAGGAATTCTGATGGGGATGCACTCCACTGTAAAGAGCACTTTAAAGTACTTTATTCATGCTTTACCTAAAATCCTGGTAACCTTAATCGCAATGGAAAAAAGCTTCTCTCAGCTGTATTCTGAGCAGGATGAAGGGAGCAATAGGAAAACTAGCCATAAATTATTTGAAGAGGAGGATCTCAACAAGAGAAAGATGATTGGCTGGTCAATGTTTCAAACCAGTTTTCATCACAGTTGTGTTTACCGACTCTGACCCTGGTCATTAATTTTAAATGTTTTCCTTGGTTGAACATACAAGCATCTCTTTGGCTTAATAAGTTATCAAAACAAATGAAAACCCCTGAACAGATGTCACAACTTTGTAAGTAAAGAGTAAAAGGGTTCTATTCTAAAATATTCTAAAGTTCCAGCTACTAAAACTAATGGAAAAATCATTGCCGTCTGTCCAATTACATCTCATAGCCATTAAATGCTAACCATATAACACTGACTTTCTGTTAATGCATTCAGTATAGAATTAGTTCTCAGTTAGTGCCTAATAAGAAATCCATCTCATTTGTATAATTGATATTTTTTGTTAAATTTATGAAGGTAACATAATGTATTTCAGTTCTTACCAGCTGTATTCACAATTCTGTTTGCTCGAATAGTTCCATGTGAAGTTTCAACTTCCCATGTTCCATCTGATCTAGATTTTAGATTAGTTACTTGAACTGGATAATATAAATGAGCACCATATTTTCTGGCCCCTGCAGCCAAAGCCATAGTGAGTGAATAAGGGTCAATATGACCATCTCCAGGATTGTACAAACCAGCTAAAACCTAAGTGAATCAAACAACATGAAATTAAATTAGTTGTTGCAATGTGTTTGTTATCCAAAAAAGGAGATGATTTCAGTTAGTGAAAAACTGGTCAATTGTGTGTGGTTTCTAGATAAAAATCCAAAATCTAGATAAAAATTCAAGATCTAGTCATAAAAATAACAAATAGCTGGAGATTTCAACCAAATAAGGAAATATTTCAAGGAAATTCACTGTAATAAATGTTTAAACAAGGGCTGCAATCATGCTTCATTATGATCAACAGCTGTTCTCTTACTGGCTTCACCTGAAGTATGAGTGCACCCAATTTATATGATGCATATCTATATTTTCTTTTACTCAAAGAAGTACAGGATGGTAGTAAAGACAGTTATGTCACATTCACGGAAAAAATGAAAATAGTCTAAGTTTGAGTTAAATATAAGGTCCTACTTTGAAAAATTATGCAAGGCTTCTGTGAAAAACAATCAGAAAAAATAAAGGGGGAAGAAATGTTTTGTACATGGCCCAATCCTATCTGCTGGCTCTGCCAGCACATGTTCTGCCAGCAGAATTGAAGATCTGTAAGTGAGCATAACAAGGCTTGCAGCACAATCGCTGGTGACACACATAGGGCTGCAGAGAGGCCACCAACAGCCAGAGGCAGTGAGTTGGTGGGGGAGGTAACGGGGGCATAGTTGGTGACATTTCTGGGTGGGAAAAGTGAGGAATCAAGGGCAGAGGGGAAACAGAAGGGGGTAAATCCAGAGGCAATGGCAATGCTAGATCTATATCCTCTTTCGGAAACTTCTCTGCCCCTCTTTCTTCTTTTCACATATGCCAGTAAATAAGTTGCCTGTGTCTGAGGAGGCCAATAGGTGAATCAGGGACTTATGTGGAGATTAGAAAAATTATTTGTATTTCCCTCCTATTTGTCTTTGGGTTACCTGCCCCACTAAAAGATACAACGCAGGCCTTTTTGGCTTAGCTGTGTTGATGGTGGGATATAGGATTGGGCTATTTAAGATAGGAACATAAGAAAACCCTGCTGAATTAGATCAAAAGCCCACCTAATTCAGCACCAGGTTTTTAACGTTAGCTAGCAAAATACATCCTAAGAATACTACAAGCAAGGAGAAACTATTATTCTTTGTAATTAGGGAAGGTTAGATATACTGTACTGAAGCTCAAGTTCTTATTCCTTAGGGTCTCCAAACCCCAGCCCATGGGCCAGATGTTGCCCATGTTGCACAGCAAGTCTCTATCTGGCCTTCAGCTAGCCTCTGGTCCACTGAGAGCTTTTGGCTCACTCAACAATTTACTATTTAATGCTATTTAATGTATTATTTAATGCTGCTCCAGAGCTCTCAGAAAACATTGGCCCAAGGGAGTCATAGGAGGCTCCGTACTGCAGGTAAATCTCCTCTCTAGAGTGGGGACACATTGTGGTGCTGTGCTCTAGGGCAAGGTCCACAACTGTATAGAATTTTTGAATAAAAAATATTAATCATTGCCTTGCATACAAATAAGGATGCTTTTCTTTACTTATCCTATTCAACAAGTTAAGTGTTAACCCTGTAAGTGTTTACTTGGATGGTGTGGGGACAGCAACAACACAGGGATTGTACTGCTCTGACTTCTAGATTTTCATTTTTCTCACCTTGGGGGAAGTGCTGGTCTCCTGCAGGACCTTGGAGAACTGTAGGCCTCTTTTATATGCTCTGCAGCTGCTGTAAAAAACCTCTTATTTCCAATCTAAACCTACTTTCTGTTTTCTCTAAAAAATTGTAAGTAGCTTTAAATTGAAGATAAGGGCCCTAAAAACAAGCTGCAAGCCTGTAAAAGAGCCTCCACGACACTGCAAGAGGCCATCACTATCCTTTACCTAAGTACAAATGTCACTTGGCAGTGGCATCACTGCTATGCCTTATAGCATTGTGGCTGCTATCAGAGTAGGGCCACTCCCCATAAAAAGGTGTGCTCTGTTTCTGGTTTCTGTGGTAGGTTGTGATCCACCAGTTTGGGAACCACTGGTGTACATCACAAACAACATGCTAACAGTTATAATACTGACTGCTGCTGAACCTTCTGTGATAGTCAAGTCCTCTTTCCATACTCAGCACAATGTTCACAGTGGTAACCTTTTTTATATTAGTTAGTTAAACTGAATAAATTAGAACCATATTCCCTGGTGTCTGCAGCCAATATTTTTGCACCTGTAGTTTAGAGTTGAAATGATCTGTACATGAAGTTCTTTTGTTTTAAATGACAAAGCTGCATATTGGATATAAAAAGTGGTTCCTCCTCTAAAATCTGCTGTTCAAGGCTGATGGCTTCATCCTACAGCTAACTCTAAACCTGCACGATTCTTTCTTCCTATAAGAAGATTCTTTCTTCCTATATTCTTTCTTCCTATTCTTTCTTCCTTGCTTGCTGCAAGCAAATCTTTCAAAAAAGCTCATTTAATATGATCTTATATTATTTGAAAAGATATGCCAAATAGGACTTTAATTCTTAAGGATATAATTATATAACCTAATTAGCAGCTTTTTTGTGATTTTGTCTCAACATGAATGAGGTTTGCTCTTAAAAGATAAATGGAAAAGGTATCCCCCTGCAGGGTTGCCCTGCTACTCGTGACCAACTGTAGGGAGCGGTACTCATCTCTGTTTCTTAAGTCATAGAGCAAGTATTGTCCAAAGATGCCTCCATGGACTTATGGCCTGCATGCACAAAGAGCACTGTTACCTTCCCACCAAGGTGGTACCTATTTATCTACTTGCAATTGCATTATTTTGAACTGCTAGGTTGGCAGGAGCTGGGCAAAGGACAGGAGCTCCCTCCATCTTGCAGTTCTGGGGGACACAACAACTTGAGATTGACAAGCACAGCACCTTTAACCATTAATTCAGTTCAGCCCTTTCTTAAAAGATAAACAAGGTGAAAAGCAATCTGCTTACCATGGTGATGGCGCAGGCAATTAAACTTGGCAGAGAAAGCCTTCATAAAGGGTCAAGTTTGACTTTTGCTTCAGCTGGGAGAGAGATCCCTTCCTTCCCCCATGTTATTATCACTTCAATACAAAGTGATAATCACTTCTGAATTGCTCTGTAAGGGAAAACTTCTGCATCTGAGCTTAAAATAAGCCTGGAAAGGGAACATGATTCATTGCCTGCCTCTTTATCATGGTAAATAATTGCTTTTGTATAACTGTGAAAATGGGTAACAATGGAGGTTCTGTAACCAAACAACACAAATGGGGAGGCTCAACCTGTAAAAAACATGCCATACCATTTATCAGTAAAATAACTGGATTTGTTTACCTTTTCCATGTTTAATAATGGAAACAATTCTTGCACTTTCTCTGGCTCAATAAGATACTGCTCTGCAGGGTGCCAACCAGCACGCGCCATTTGGTATTTAAATTCATCCACTCTTGTTGGGGTTGAAGCAATTCTAATACTTCCCGGCTGATGAAACCCTACAGCCTGATGGGAATTTTAAAAAAATTAAGACTATCAGTTTTCAAATACAGAATACTTATGAGCAGACCTTTTATACTGTACTAGCTTAAAAGCTGCACTCTCTGCGGAGTTTTAAACCAGCTCCTGCCAAGAGTATTTTGGGCCTTTGGCCCAAAACTAAAGGAATCTCTGGTCCAGCTTAGAAAACAGCAATTTTGAAGAAATAACTTTTGAATTCCTCAATTCAGTCCATAGAACTTCAAATCCTCACTGTAGGTTTTGTCAGTAATTTTCAAATTTGAATTTTTAACTGTTCCCTCATCATCTGGACACAAATCCCAATGCTGGATGTTATAATATGACTATGTAGGACAACTTTAAACTCAATATAAATTAAAAACTTTTAAAATTACTAAAATCTTTTAAAATAAAATGTGTGGGGGGTTGAGATTAGGTTGTGTGTGTTGCGGTTAAGTTGTGTGTGCATAGAGTTGGGTTTTGTGTGTGTTTGTGTAGTTGGGAGGTTGTGTGTGGGGGTTGAGATAACTTGCGTAAAGTTGTGTTGTGTGTGGGGGTTGGGCTATGGTGTGTGTGAAAGAGTGGGTTAGTGTGTGTGTGTGGAGTTGTGTTGTGTGAGTGTGTGGAGTGTGGGGTTGTGTGTGTGGGGTTGGGATGCATGTGGAATGTGACGTTGGGTTGTGTGTGAGGGTTGGGCTACGTTGTGTATGTGTGAAAGGGTGGGTTAGTTTGTGTTGTGTGTGTGGAGTTATGTTGTGTGTGTGGAGTGGGTTTGAGTTGGGGGGTTAGGCTACATTGTGTGTGTGTGTGTGAAAGAGTGGGTTAGCATGTGTGGAGTTGTGTGTGTCTTTGGAGTATGGGGTTGGGTTGTGTGTAGGGGTCAATCCCAGGATCATCCTGATTCCAAAAGGTATAATATATCTATGTAGATCAAGTGTAGGCAAAGTTTAGGACATGTGTGGAGTTGTGTTGTGTGTGGGGATTGTGTGTGTGTGTGTGTGTGTGTAAGAGTGGGTTAGGTTGTGTGTGTGTGGAATTGTATTGTGTGTGTGGAGTTGTGCTCTGTGTGTATGTGTGTGTATGTGTGGTGTGTGGGGTTGGGTTGTGTGGTGTGTCAGGTTGGGATAATCCCAGGATCATCCAGATTCCAAAAAGCATATGTCTATATAGAGCAGGTTTGGTTGGAGCTATAGGGGTTTAGGACATGTGTGGAGTTGTGTTGTGTTGTGTGTGTGTGTGGGGGGGGGGTCAATCCCAGGATCATCCCAATTCCACAAAGGCATTTTGTGTATGTTTGTGTAGTGCAGGTGTGGGTGGAGCTAGAGGGGTTTAGGATGTGTGTGGAGTTGTGTTCTGTGTGTGGAGTGAGGGGTTGGGTTATGTGTGGGGGTAAATCCTGGGATCATACCAATTCCAAAAAAGGTATAATAAGTCTATGTAGAGCAGGTGTGGGCGGAGCTAGAGGGTTATAGGACGGACTGATAGAATTTGCCTTTTATTAATACACAGAAGATAATCATGTTAAGCTTTTCCTTCAGAACAGGCTGTAAAATAGGTCAAGCTTTACATAAATTAACTTCATAGAGATGGAATAGGAAACAGCAATCCTACAAGCACTTTTCCAAGTGCGAGCCCCACTGAGCACAGCCCAATTCTCTCTCTTGCCACTATTCATTACACAGCTGATCCAAGAGAGCATGTGTTGCATGCTTTGGGAGCAGCAGCTATCAGATGGCCAGCAAATGTTTTACTTACTTTCCGGTAGGCTATTGGTCTCCTTGGGCCCATGCCAGCTATTTTGCTGGTGTAAATCCAAGGAGAGGAATAGGGCAAGCTGGAAAATCAGAAATAGAATAAGAGATGTGAATAGAATCTTGCTAACAAGATTCACTCTCTTCCACACATTTCCCCGCTAATTAAATCTTCATTCCTCACTCTGAACTACCCCTTTCACCACCTTACCCAGGCCAGGAGTGTCCAGGTGATTCTGGTGTGGGTACAGACCTGCTGGCTTTTTCCACAAGGGATTCCATTGCACAGAAGGGGAATGCAACATTTTTACCACTACAAGGTGATGTAGATCCACTGTTATAAATGGACCATAGGACTGGGCTGTTACTTAGAATAGAATCATAGAGTTTGGAAGAGACCCAGTGGATCATCTAGTCCAACCCCCTGCCTGTAGCAGGAAATCCTCATTTTGTGGAGACCCAGGTCTCGAATCCTGGCCTGCTGGATAACAGGCACAGTGTCTTAACCACTTCTGCCACCACATGCATAAGACTGCGCAGTAAGAAAGCTTAACCCTTTCTTTGCATATAGCTTCCTTTGTGTACTTCAATATATTTTCTATCTTGGGCAATCCTTCTACTTTATTTTGTGAATACAAGAACTCAGTTTTCTATTAATGTGATAATCTTCTTTTTCCCAATGTTCAATATATTGCAGTGGGATCACTTTTTATTGGACATATAAAGGCTGCAATCCTAAAGACACTTTCCTGGGAGTAAGACCCATTGGACACAATGGGGCTTACATCTGAGTAGACATGGTTAGGATTGTGCTCAAAAATAAGTATAGAACTGAGAACTAAGGCTCCAATCTTAAAGACACTTTCCTGAGAATAAAACCCACTGAACAAAATGGGGCTTGCTTTTGAATAAACATGGGGCACAATCCAGAGTAATTATGGGGAGTCCTTGCTCTGGTGTAAGAACAATTTACTCTGGATTGCAATATGAATTTCCCATAGGTTTTCATTAGGTGGTGCCATAACTATGGGTGCACGTAATGTCTATTACGTGCTCCCATAGTTACTCTGGATTGTAGGGATGGTTAGGCTTATGCTCTAAGTTAGGATCAGGCCTTCCTGAACTGCTGGCCAGTGAAAGTTTAAACTTTCATTGTTTAAACAGAAAAAGGTCAGTTAAAAATTCTCTAACCATCAGAGCCTAAGAGCAGATAGCTATGTTTTGTAGAAAATTGCAAGGTTCATACAATATAAAACAGTGAGCTGATGATAAACTGTGGGTTGATGAATAACAGTATTGTCAATTTTTGGCCTACTTTCATAACGAACAGATAAAAGATTACCTAAGGTAAAGGTGCAACACACATTGATATTAGCAGTTACTCTGATATTAGCAGTTAAACACCAATTGATATTTTATTCCACTAAATGTATTAACCATAGAGAGTAACATTACTACTGAAGTTTTTAAAATTTAATTTACTTTTTGTATTCTATCATCTTTATGTATATCGTTTATAAATATCATTTATATAATTGCAACTATTGATGCAGCTAGATGGGTTCAGAATGAATGTAAGAAGGGATTTGCTGGATCAAGTCAAAGGCAACCTAACCAAGGATTGCCGTATATCCCCCAAAACAGGAACAGTCCTGATTTGGGGGGATTATGTTCACATACTGACAAACGGGACATGATGGCCTTTTCTCTAGAAATTTGATTTATCTAGTAAGCAGAATGTTATGTCATTAACTAATAATGCTAGAAATAAGTACTCTTTTTCTCATGAGGAACTCATTGGCTGTAAATGACAAAAGAGCAAATCTTGATCATGTTTTCAATATGAATCCAATTATCATACTACGAGAGTCCAAATAGCCATGTCATCTTTACTGAAGATCTTTACATCTGTACTTTGCAACGCAGCAGCTGTGAGATGTTTTTTGAAGTGATACCTCATTCAAAATGGAACTGCTGAAAAGGCACCCCATCTGATAATGGAGTTTTCTCAGCACCCAGTAGTACTACTGAAAGGGTAGAGCTAGGAAAGTCCAATTAGCATGTGGACCAGATAATGAGCTTCTGTGGGCCATATCTACTTTATGAGTCTTATGTCTGAAATCCTGGATTCATTGTACAGCATGTCATATTTTGAAAAACAGATGTGGAATCTTACATTTAAAAATACTCACATTTTTAATCTTACATTTAAATCTTTAAATCTTACATTTAATTAATCTTACATTAATCTTACATTTAAATCTTACATGTGGAATCTTACATTTAAAAATACTCACCTGTCCTGTCTCCTCTTCTAATTTTTCATAAAGCTTGATGCTATAGTAATGGATTTTCTTCAGATTTATTCCAGGGTGGAAATATGTAGTCAAACCTGCCTTAAAAATATATCAGCATTTGTAATTTGAGTTCTTCAGGAAAACATGAAAGGAGAAAAATTACTACTAATCCTACCCGCATTTGACAGTGGAAGATTGTTCCACTGCTCAGTTAATTGCTTAAAACATTAAAAATAAGTACATGAAGATAACATGAAGAAGTATTGGCAGCACCAAATGCTCTTTAAATCACCATTAAAAATCATTTGGGATTTGAACTTTGGCCTTTTCTTACAGCGATGTACAATGTAATCTATCAATACGCATATGAGATAAATTAACTATATTTTATCAAGTCTATCAAGTGTTTATGTGAACATTACAGTACTTACAATGTACACATTTACTATAAATTTACACCACATCAGAGTATATGAAAGATATTAATTGTGTCTAATTTGGCAACCACCACTACTGACATATGATCTGATATCTAGGGTTACCCTGAAATGGCAAACAACTGAAGATAACTTCTTCTGGGTAACCAGCTATATTAACACATAGTTTGCATAATATAGATCTGTGTAGTGGTGCCTAATTCCCTCACGATGTTCTGGAGCAGAATGTCTTAGCTAACTAATGAAATATAAGTAGGTTGTTTTTCTAGCAGTGCAGCAGACTTGTTAAGAGAGCTTCCCCTTTCTCTTACATCAGCTTTAACTTTTTTCCCCTCTTACAGCTGACAACCTTAACAAAGAGGTGTTATTAGTGCAAAGCATTAAATTAAGTGCAGCAAAAGCCCTGACATTTTTTTCATCAGTCTCCAAACATCGGAGGTTTTATTTAAGCCCTTCATATATCTATCCCTGACTATGGGCTGAGCTGTAACTACTATAACCATGCAATAACTGCAGAAATTTGTAAAAGGCATTCGCTTGGTGGTCTAGAATAGATGGTGCTTTTTCTTACCATAGCAATTGCCCCAATAAATGTTTAGTTTTTTAGCAAAAAATTGCAAGTCAGGCTTTTTTGCTCTCTGAAGGCCATGCTTAAAATGATTTCTGGACCCCAACTGGAGCACAGCTCTAGTCAAACTCAGAATGTTGCAAATGGTCTACCTCACAGGTTCAGAACCTGTGGATAATCAAATCTGCAAGTGCCAAACTTGTAGATACAGAAAGCTGCCTGTACTTTCATGTTCAGCATTGGTAACGACTGAATTTCAGCTTTTTCTTGCTTCAAACAGACAGATTTGCCAAAACTTAATTTCTAATGCCTATAATAAAACGGGTTATGAGAAGGCAGTTAAAAATCCGATGTACTGTTTCACAGTTAATATACTGTATTAGAAACTGTTCTTACTGCATGCCATGTAGATCCAGCAGTGAGTTCAGATTTTTCTAACAGAAGTACATCCTTCATTCCAGCTTTGGCCAGGTGGTAAGCAAGACTTACACCAACACAACCGCCTCCAATAATGACTGTTTCTGCTGTATCTTTCCATCTTTTTTCTATAGAAGATGGTTTTTCTTCCCTGGGAAAAATGTAGCAAAGAAGATGAGCTAGCTGCTGTGACCAGATCTTGGGGTAGCAAATTCCACAAACTAATTACCGGTATGTGCTCTGTGAAGTATCTCCTTTTTGTCCATCCTAAATCCCCCACCAATTATTTTCATTTAATAACCCCTGCTCCTAAACCCTGCTTACTAGTAGTCTTGTAAGAGACTCCCTAGAGATGGAGACAAGTGTCTCTTAATCCAGTGGTCCTCAAAGTGGGGGTTGGGACCCCCTTGGGGGTTGTGACTTCATTTCAGTGTTCTCAGACATGTTCTCCTTTAATTACCATTTTTCAAGCTAAAAAGCCCTGAATATTGTACCTTTTCTTCATATGGAGCATGTCCCAGACATTACATTAGGGCAGCAATTTTTAACCTTTTCCATTTCACGGCACACTGACAAGGAGTTAAAATTATCAATACCAACAATGTGAAGGAATAGCAGAGTGAAACAAAAGTACACAGTTGTTCGTATTAACAAAAAATCCTGCTATTGGCTTTCCAATCTTGAATACAGAAATAACAATTGTACAATGATAATTACAACATAAATACAAAGTCTTATATGTGGCAACCAAGGCCTACCAGCACATGACACATCCTGCAACCAATTTTCCAGCAGCACAGAAGGCCCAGGAACTACTGTGTGCTACTTTTCATTTGTAGCAAAGGCTGTGGTGGGCTTCAGGGGGTTCTCACAGGTTCTAGAGAACACTTTGCTAATGAGCGCCTGATTCTGAGAACTGTTTACTAATAGGACATAGAACCTGTGGTAGATTTAGGTTATTAGGATATAGAATCTTTTGTTAATTTATTTGAATCCCACCACTGAGCAAAGGCCCAGAAATGTGTCAGCAGACCAACATTCGTACAGTATGGCCTATATCCTAAAGTGAAATTAACCCCCAAATCCAGAGTAACCATGGGAGCACGTAAGAGACTTTATGTGCACCAGTAGTTACTGCACCACCTACTGAAAACCTATGGGAAATTCATATTGGGATCCAGAGTAAGCTGTTCTTACACCGGAGCAAGGACTCCCCATAGTTACTCTGGATTTTGCCCTATGCCCCTTGCTCCAGAGCAGTTAAGATGACTTTCCATAAGATAACACTAGAGGGTGACGTAACTGCGTGGACCCATAACTGCACAAGGCCTTGATTGGATTGGGCCCTACATTTTCTAGTTTGATAGATTCAAAATCCTTTTTGACATACAGTACTATTCCACCGCAATATGACCCATTATGTGTATGTTCTCATTTGCAACCAAGAACTCCAGTACACATCATGGCTCAGAGGTTTCTGTACTTTACAAGTAAACTCTTGTACATTGTGTCCTCTTTCAAATGTTGTAAGCAAATGCCTCTTTCCCGGTGGCCTTTTATCCTCTCTGACCTACTGCCCTGCCATATGTTCATTTCCTAATGTACCCTCTCCTTTTCGAATGATCTTTAACAGTATTGCTCAACATTAGTTTCCCACTGTACCACTTAGAAGTGGTCTACAAGGAGGAACTAAGGAACCTCTTAGATCATGAGCCAATTCCAGGAGAGTCATATAGAACCTAGCTTAGCTGCCATTGAAAATATAGGATTGAAAACACAGGATACAAAGCTGTTGGGCAGAATTAATCCTAAAAAAACAGGATACAGAGCTGTTGTGCTCCAATTTGTCTTTGCTAATGTTAGTACCACTGAGGCTGTGTTAGGCTGCTTTACTGTGTATAGGCTGCAAACTTTCCTGAGAGTTAAACCCATTAAACATAGTGGGATTTACTCTTGAGTAGGCATGCACAGGATTGTGCCCTTAAAGTCGGTGCTTCAAGCCACTTCATTTAAAGTGTATAGACTATTTAAGTGTGTATGTATTGTATAGGTGTGCAATCCTATACGCACTTTCTTGGGAGTAAGCCCTATTGAACATAGTGGGATTTACTCTTGAGTAGGCATGCACAGGATTGTGAACTTAAATTCCTTGCTTCAAGCCAATTCATTTAAAGTGTATAGACTATTTAAGTGTGATGGATATTGTATATACAACACATATATACATACAATATATGTATTGTATAGATGTGCAATCCTATACACACTTTCTTGGGAGTAAGCCCCATTGAACAAAGCAGGGTTTACTCAGGAGTAGGGCTTGCCTTTCAGTCTGGAAAGAGCCCCTTTTATTTGAATTCACAGGCATCCCTCCATCCTGTCAGGTATGGGGGCAGGTGGGAGGCAGGTGGGGGTCACCCGGCCTGTGCTACAGACACAGCACAGTGGCAGGTCTGGAGAGCAACACAACCACACAACACAACACAAGAGAGACTTCAGTGCCTGTTCCTTGGAGAGACCCCAGAACGAAGCCAGAGGCAGCCCCAGAGCCCGAGGCTACTCACCAGCCCCCAGTGCTGAGCCTGAGGCAACGGGCCAAGGGCCGGGGTGACAGCTGGGGGTCTCCGCCTCGCAGCGGGGGCCGGAGCAACCCCAGGGTTCGTCGGAGCATGGCTGGTCCCCTCGCCGCTCTCCAACTTCTCCCGTCAGCAGCACCGCTCAGCCAGCGAAGGGACCCGGACCCGGACCCGGACCCGCCCCTGCTCAGCGGCCGAGCTGCTCTGGCTTGTCACGGTGGGGAAAGGAGCCCGCCTGTGGAGGGCGGCACTCCTTGGGGAGCTCCGCGGAGAGGCTGCTTCAGGAGCCACAGGCCACAGCCCTCCACAGGCACGCGCTGGAAGCAAACCCCCTATGGTACTTACTTCTGAGTAGACCCGCTGAGGGGGGACAAAGTACTCAGCAAGTAGCACTACTCAGAAGTACATCCCATTGCATTCAAAAGGGACTCACTCCCAGGTAAGTGTGGAGAGGACTGAACTCTCAGAGCTCAATCCTAGGCAGGGTCTACTCAGAAGTAAGCCCTACCATGGCCAAAAGGACTTACTCCCAGGTAAGAGAGGACTGAAGTCTGACAGCTCAATCCTAGGCAGGGTCTACTCAGAAGTAAGCCCCATTATGGCCAAAAGGACTTACTCCCAGGTAAGAGAGGACTGAAGTCTGACAGCTCAATCCTAGGCAGGGTCTACTCAGAAGTAAGCCCCTTTATGGTCAAAAGATCTTACTCCCAGGTAAGTGTGGAGAGGACTGCAGGCTGAAAGCCCAAGCCTAGGCATGTCTACTCAGAAGTAAATCCTATTATAGTCAAGGGGACCTCCTCCTGGGTAAGTTATGTATAGGATTGTGGCCTTAAGAGCACAAACCTATGCAGCTTTACATAGTTGGAAATAAGTTCCACTGTGGGGCTTTACTTTCAGGTAAGTGTGGTGGAGAGAGACACTGAGGTTGCAATCCTGTCCACACTTACCTGGCAGTAAGCTCCACTAACTATAATGGGATTTACATCTGAGTAGACATGGATAGGATTGGGCCCTAAGGCTACAATCCTAGTCTCCACATTTACTGGGAGTAAGCCCCATTGACACTGATAGGACTGACATGCATGGGATTGGGTTCTAAGGCTACATTCCTATCCACACTTTTCCTGTAAGCTCCACTGAGTAAACTCCACTGAGTAACTTCTGAGTAAACATGCCTAGGATTGGGCACAGGAACATCTCTCATAGGTACATATACATGTGGCAATTTTGTGAGGAAATTTTTGTCCCTGCCTGTGTTTAGGAGAGGTCTCAAGATGGAATAATGAAGATCTGGTGTGTCTTTGCTTCCTAGACAAATCCACTGGTATTGTCTTTGGCTGTGATCCTATACACACTTTCCAGGGTTGGAGTAAACCCTATTGAACCCAATGGAACTCATTTCTGAGTGGGCACACATAGGATTGTGCTATGTGGTATAGTTTAATGCAGCGTCAGGTGTGACCAGATATAATGGATATAATGCCAGTGTTTTAACCATTGTATAGAAGAGGGACTTGGACCTCTTTTTCAAGGACCTTATCCTCTTTTTTGTTCATGACATATGGTCACCCTGGGGTACACTGGTATTTCCACTATAATGTGTTTCTCAAACTGTGGGCCATGAGCCAGTTTAGGTGGGTCCCCATTCAATTCAGTGTGTATTTTTAAATATATTTGACTTGATGCTACCTTTGTATGTGAGTGCATAGGGTAAATGTGACAAATCTGTCCTTTTTAACAGAGTACAAATATCTATATGCTTTTAACACCCATAGTCAATAATTCCCAAGTAAGAGCACAATCCTAACCATGTCTACTCAAAAGCAAGCCCCATTGTGTTCAATGGTCTTTAGGATTGCGCAGCCTAAGTATGGCTAGGATTGCAGCCTTTGGGATGCATGGGGAATTTTTAAAAAGCAATCAGCAATTGCTTGGGAGGATTATAAGGTTTTTTCCTTTATTTTAAATACATTTTAAAACTTACATTTATTGAAAAATTGGATTTGATTTTGTTGTGTGGTGATGTAAAACATCTACCTGTTTGAAGATGTCACTTCTGGCCATTACATCACTTCCAGGTTAGTGACATTTATGGTGATGTCATTTAGATCTGCCCAACTATACACAGCTATACACTGCCCAAATTCCTATACACTGATTAAAGATGCAGGTACTCTACCCCAGCTTCTGTTATCTGCTCATCCTGTAGGCACTGATGTTGAAAAGTTGCTAGCCATGTTGTACAATATGCTAGTGAAACAAATATTGTGCATTTGTGCATAAATAGGTAGTTTGAGTGGGGGGGGGGAGAGTTTTCTGCAACAAGAAAAAGGGAACAAATAAGTGATTGAGCAATTAATTCCCTCTTCATAGAGCAGGCTTGTTGTGGATGTTGTCAGTTAAGGCTGCAATCACATGCATGCTCTCCTGGGATTCAGCCTCTCTGAAGTAAAGGAGGCTTTACTTCTGACATGCCTAGGATTGGGTTGTAAATCTCGTGATTCTTTGCCATGATTATTTCTTTTTTTCCTTGGCAGGTAGAATTTTGCATGTGCAGCTCTGCTCTTGAGTTTGCCAAGAGTAGCAAATAGTTCATTCAAGAGGACTCAACTTTCTCTGCCTCTACCAGACTGGGGAATTCGCTTACTACAAGGAGGAAGCCTGTTGCAGAGCCGGCTATAAAGAGAAGGAGAGACTGCCTGGCTGGCTGCTCCCCCAATGGGCATCCCAGGAGCCTGCTGAGCTCCGGATCCGCCCCCCCTAAGGAATATATAAAGCTCTGGAGTGGCTTGCCTCTCCTTTTTGCTTCGTGCTGTGACCCTGCGTGGGTATTTGCTGGGCACACAGCTGAGATCAGCAAGGATCAAGGAGGTACATCATGGCACCTGTCGGAGGAAGCTCCAAGAAGGTAAAGCAGTTAGTTTTCTTGCAGATAAACCCCCACTTGGCTCCATGTATGGGGCCTGCAGACCCCATACTCTTGGAGACCGTGCTGTCTCTTGCAAGAATAGGGTGACCAGATCTCCTTTTCTTTTAGCCTCTTGTCCTGGAAAAGAACTTAAATATTTTCCTTAATTATTTTTCCTTTCCCTGTGAGCAGACAGCAAGTCAGTCCATTCTGCAGGACATCAACCCTGACTGTTCACTGGAAGGACAGATACTGTCCTTGAAGCTCAAATATTTTGGTCACATCATGAGAAGGAGGACTCCTTACAAAAGAGCCTGATGCTTGGAAAAACTGAAGGCAAAAGGAGAAGGGGATGGCAGAAGATGAAGTGGTGTTAGATAGTGTTGCTGAGGCAATGAACATGAATTTTTGACAGATTTCAGACTCTAGTGGAGGTTAGAGTGGGTTCACATAGAGTCGGGCACGACATAACCAAAAAATGTTGCAGATCTGTACTTTTAACAGACTGCTTAATATGCTTTTAACAAATGATAGTCAGTGGGACTTACTCCTGGGTAAGTATGGATAGGATTGCAACCTAGGATTATTTAAAATTTTCCTGTTTGATGATGAAACGTCTGGTCCATGTCATTACTTCCAGTGGGCCCTGAAAGATTCTCATTCTAAAATCTTTCTAAAAAACTTTCTAGAAAAACATTCATCTTCTGTAATGGAACCCTAGTAAATAATGAGTGACAGCCTGCTTTATCCAGGGTGACCAAATGACTAGAAAAACCCGGATTTGTCCAGATTTTTAGCCTCCTGTCCGGGTGTCCTACATTTTGGCTTCATTGTCCTACATTTTGGCTTCATTTTGAAACTTTGCGATAGTGCACAGTACCCCATCATGCCATATGTTGTTGGATTCGTATTGAAGAGCAGAATCCAATGCAAAAATCAGTTTTGAGATAACTCTTTCCTATCAAACATTATGGTCAAAAAACGGAAAAACAAAAAGCAAAAAAATGCACTTTTTGGCAATTTTTTTAAGCGGGTAGGAATTTTGGCCCTGGGGTTCAGGAATAATCTGGTCACCCTGTGCATTATCAATTTTTGCTACTTGGAAGTTGTTCAAATTTAATCATTTGGTGTACAAGGCAGATTAATAATCATTGATTATGTAGTTGGTTGCCACTGCCAGCACTGTTATACAATAGGTTGGAGTTACTATTGCAGTACTTCGCAGTACATACTGCTATTGCAGTACGCATTAAAATCCATGGGGTTTTTGAATATATAAATAGAAATTTAACTTTGGCCTTAAAAATATAAGATGCAACATTCCGGGTTCCCTTATTTCTCAATATTTCACTGTCAACTGAGTATAGCAATGAATAGTTAAAGGTAAAGATTGTCCACAGCAGGTTGCCCTGCTAGGCATGACTAACTGTAAGGGTGGTGCTAATCTCTGTTACAAGAGACAGTGTTGTCTATGCCTCCATGGTCATGTGATTGTCATGACTAAATGCCAGAGGCACACAGAACACTGATACCTTACCACCAAAGTGGTATCTACCTACTTACATTTACATACTTTCAAGTTGCTAGGTATGCAGGAGCTGGGCAGGTAACAGGAACTTACTTCATTGTTGTGAGGCACTCAGGTCTTAAACCACCAACCTGCTGACCTTCAGTTTGACAAAAACAGCACTTTAATCACTGAGCCACTGAAGCTGAGCCATCAGAAGCTCTTGGTTCCAAGTTAACTCCTTTGAACTTATTAGACCGGTGGTTCTCTAGTATTTCTGACCCCCAGAACTGATGGCATGGCTGGAAGTGACATCACTATGGAGCCAGAGCTCCTCCATGTCTACTCTGAAGTAAGACCCATTATGTTTAATGAGACTTACTACTAGGAAAGCAGCCAGATTCCAAGAGGACAGATCATAGCGTTCTATGACCCTCGCCCCCCTGCGAGGTTGCAACCTTCACTTTGAGAACTACTGTACAGTGATATCTCGCTTAACAAGTGGTTGATATAACAAGCAAAAATTTCTCTAGGATTCTGCCTCACATAACAAGTGCTGCTTCACTTAACAAGCACACTCATTGGCAGTTGGGGCAGACACACTGGCTGGCAGCTCTTTTAGAAAGCATCATGGCTGCCCATAGCGAAAGCAACACTTCTGCACTGTTCCTTCTGTGGTCGGGTGTCCGCTGGGCAGAGGGAGAGAAGAGCAGTGGAGAGAGGGAAAGAAAGGAGTGGCCAGAAAGGAGCAAGGGAGAGAGGCTCAGGATGAAGAGAAGGAGAAAATGGGGAGACACTTTGAAAGTGTCTTGGACTGCAAAAGAAAGTGTCTTTGATTGCAGCCTCCTAACCAAGTCTACCCAGAAGTAAGCCCCATTGTGTTAAATGGGGCTTTCTCCCAGGAAAGTGTCTTTAGGACTGCAGCCTAAATAGACTTCATAGGATTATGCACACTGAATGCATGTTTTGAATTCAATTCCTGTGTTTTGTCATTTAACATCCAGTTAATATTTTTATATGAATATTTTTTGGGTTCTGGAACCAATCATCTGAGTTTCCATTATTTCCTATAGGAAAATGCTTAACATAAAGAGCATTTCACATAATAAACATACTTCCGGAATGAATTAAACTTGTTATGTCAGGCACCACTGTTAGATAGCCAGCCCCTCTAAATCCTTATCTGCAGTAGGAGACTAATAATAGTGACCTACGTTATCCAATTATTGTTTCAAATACTTTTTTGTTTTGTTTTTAGGGTATTCTAGAACGTTTGGATGCTGGAGAAATTGTGATTGGGGATGGAGGGTTTGTCATTGCTCTTGAAAAAAGGGGTTATGTCAAAGCTGGACCTTGGACTCCAGAAGCAACAGTAGAACACCCAGAAGCAGGTTAGTTGCATCTATAATTGTGTATCTTGTGGCTTATCACATTATCCAGTTGTAGAATACACTTGCTGACTGAGCCCTAAGAAAATTAAATTGGGACTAACAGCCTAATCCTAACTTGTCCTAAAACAGGCAGGCTGAATGGTCTGCACTGTATCCAATGCAAGTAGGTGCTGACTGGAGGGCAACATTTTTCCCCTTACTCCATGTCATACCCACCCACCCATCCTGTACTTAGATCTGCACCAGCAAATTTGCTGGGCCAAATCTGAGTAGCCTATAAAAGGCTGCAAGGCTTCGGGGTAGGGAATGGAATCCAGCCTATACTGCCACAGCCAATCCTATCCCTATCCTATCCCTTTTTGGTCCCTATCTGCCTTTCAGCCTGCCGTCTTCATCCTTCTGCCACTTTCTCCCACACCCCTGCTGGCCTGTCTTGGCCAACATGAACTTACCCTCTGTAGATCTGACCTGGTGCAGGAAGCCCAGCACACTTCTTACACTGGCCTAGACTACTTGAGAGTAATTACAAACCTCCTTTATGGCATGTTCATCACAGTTTTGGGCCTCTGCAGAGGATTTGCACTAGCAGAGTGCTCCGTTTGGATTGTGCTCCCATGTACCTTTGAAAACAATGGAACAGGTCAGTTGTGACCTATATGCTGAGTACTGATAGATTTCTTCTTGTGAATGTTGTTGTATTTTATTTATATATTGTAAAAGGTTTTGAATGTCCTCTAAGGGCAGAAAGCTAGAACAGAAAGATTTTCCATTTATTCTGTTTAAAGATTTTCTGAACTTTATTTCATTTCTTTCAGTAGTTGTCATTATCAGCTTTAGATAGATTGGCAGTCATGGGCATTGTGTGTATTAGTACCATTGCATACAGTTATGTATTTATATTAAACCCATAGACTTGAATAGCTTATTATGGGCTTAATTATCTCTGAAGTGTAACTGCTTCCACATTTCATGGCACTCCAAATTGGATTATACAGATTATTGCCTTATAATGTAAAAAGCTGAAAACAGAATTTTTCCAATTATACAGTTACTACTTCTGGTAGAAGTTAATATTTATTTTTGAGTGATTTAAAGATATGTAGGCTTTATAAAAAGTCTCTTCAGATGAATTACACACATGAGGAACATGCCAACGAGTGAGATTGATTTCCCTCCCTCCACACTGCCAACATGCTTTACCACCGCCTTACCACTTTCATGCTTAGTGTTAGCCTAAAGTGACAAATACTGTACTTGAAGAAAGTTGTCATGACAGGGCATTTATCACTGAGTACAATTTGTTTCTTTGACTAACATGATAAACAGGGGTGAGATTTTAGATTGGAGAAGGCTTCAGGCAGTTTCCTAACTGTGAGTGCTCTCCATAGTTGGAAAACATTCAAGTATTTATTAAGACTATTTATAAATACCTTTTCAACAAGAGTAATCCACTAAGTGGTTTCCATCTCCATCTCCAGTATTTATATACTGCTTTTCAACTAAAAAGTTCACAAAGTGGTTAACAAGAAAATGAAAAAAAAATTAATAGCTAATGGGTCCCTGTCCCGAAAGGGCTCACATCTAAAATGCAAAAAGAACACCAGCAGAAGCCACTTGAACAGACATTGCTGTGGTGCGCAGGGCCAGTTACTCTCTCACTGCTAAACAAAGGAGTAACACCCACTTGAAAGAGTGCCTCTTGCACAGTTAGCAGGGGATATTTCCAAAGCTAAATAGTCTACTGTCCCCAAAGCACGCACAATAATAAAAAGATTCAAAAGAGACCTCAGTGATTTAAAAAGCTGCCATGCTGGCATAAGTTGAGGGAAAGTTGTTCTTTCCTTGCAATATATGAGAGAGCACTACTTTGAAAGGTGCCTCTTTGCCCAATTAGCAGGAAAACTGCTTATAGTGAAGCAAAGTCCTTATTGAACTAATCCATAAATCTCATGGGTATTCTGTTTCTGATGTTGCCAAATTTGTGCTGTCTACCGCAGCAGCATATGTCTAATATATGGAGCCCCTTGTTTGAATCTCCTTAAAATGGCCAGTTATTTTTCTCCTAGGGTAAATTTTCCACTACTATGATGGAATGCTACTATTTGGCTTGGAAAAACTAAGCATGATCTATACAAAATATTCTACTAATGTAAAGTGTAGTTTGACTCTGGGTCACATTAGGTGAGGCCTATAATCTAGCCTCATAAATGCTGATCTTGGATGTTAAACTTAAATCATTTTTAACTTGCTTGAGTCAACAGATGACTCTTTGAGTAAAAAAATAATTCCTAGAAGTGACCTTGCAATTGGATAGCAGTTCAGTTCAGGGTCCTGGAAATTCAAGAGTCCTGAACTTGCGCAATATACCCGGTGCTCTTAGTTATTGTGCAATAGCTGGCATAAGCCAGGGTGATCATATGACCATAAATATCCGGATTTGTCTGAATTTTTAGCCTCCCAGATTTTTGTCCAGGTGTCCTCCATTTTAGTTTCATTGTCCTACATTTTGGCTTCATTTTGGAACTTCGCAGTGGTGTGCAGTACCCCATCATGTCATATGTCATTGGATTTGAATTGAAGAGCAGAATCCAATGCAAAAATCAGTTTTGATATACGGTATCTCCTATCAAAAAGCAAAATATGAAAAACAAAAATATGCATTGATCTCTGTGGGAAAGAAAAGTTCCCCATATCATGGCTTTACTCATGAGGAGGTGAACATGCCATAGTCTGCCAGAAAGGCCAGGATGAGAGGAATCTAAGGACGCAATAATGGTCCTGATCCAATGAATGGAGCCTCCAAAATCACCCCAAAAAGAGGCCCCTGATAATTGCAATGATTTCTATGGAAGGTCTCTCCAGAGAATGCAAGACTTCCAGAACAGTCCTGATCCTGTGCGGTTGGAGCTCAGCACATGCTCCACAAGGCAGCATTTGACTTTCAGCATATAGGTGTTTTCAGATTTTATTTTGTCATACCCTACATTTTGCTTGGATGTCCTACATTTGTGGGGGGTTGTTCTTTTTTTTTGTTATGGCATATGGTCACCCTGGGTAAGGATCATGCCTGCTTTGAGCCACTTACCTTTACGTTGTTGGTGAAAACAGGTCTTGCAAAGTGGTTTTCAGTTTAAAAAGAAGTAATATAGTGTTGAAATTAAGTACAGGAAAGCAATATGAGTGTTTTTAGCCGTTATTTTAAAATGTCCTACATTTGTCCTACATTTTATTGGGTGTCCTACATTTTAAAAAACTATGTCAGGAATTTTGCTTGGATGTCAGGAATTTGGGGGGACCTTGTTCTCTTTTTAGGATTTGGGCATCTGGTCATCCTGGCATAAGCAAGATTTTAATTGCTGTTATCAAGCCTGCTAATATTATTCCAGAGCTTTAAACACATTTTACATTGAAGAACTGTAAATAAAACGTATTCCAACTGGTGGAAATTGTTGCACAGCTTTTATAATTAGTGGTCTTACCCAAGAGCACCCTCTACTTTATTAAAATGTATACATTCAGAGAACATTGAGTTACCTACTGGCTGGAGGTACATCATGGTTTTTTCCATACACATTCTATTTAAAACAGTGGTACATATTGCACCAAAAGACTAGGTGCACAATACAGAGTAACTACAGGAGCACTTAAGAGACATTTACGTTGATGTAGTTACAGCGCCATTTAGTGAAAACCTATGGGAAATTCATAGAGCAATCTAGAGTAAATTTTTCTTATGTCGACGTAAGGATTCCCGTAGTTACTCTGGACTGTGCAGTAGGTGAAAATGAAGACTAAGGTCGTGACCTTAAATATGCTTACCTGGAGAAGCTTCCATTCAACGGGATAGTGGGATTTCTTTCTGAGTAGATGTGCTAGAATTGGGTAATAAAGATGTGATACATTATGCCTTTACAACTTCATATTTACATATAAAATTGCAGGGACATTGCAGGGAAACAACATGAAAGACATCACTGCACCATTGTTAATTGTATATTTGTCTCTTCAGATCTCTCTCTCTCTCTCTCTTCCCTCCCCCACCTTTAAATATTTTGTAGTTCGTCAGCTACATCGAGAATTTCTTCGAGCCGGATCAAATGTTTTACAGACATTCAGCTTTTATGCCAGTGATGACAAGTTAGAGAACAGGGGAAACTACGTAGCTGATAAATTTTCTGTGAGTGACAATTTATTTTATAAGAAAAAGGAAGCTGCATTTGCCAGTTACTGTAAGGAAGATTCTGTTGGTCATTCAGAGATCTTCTAACTTGGTGCATTATGTTAATAGGATGATCTTACTATAGATGGTCTCTCCAAAGACTATCGTATTTACTCAAATCTAATTTTCTGAATCTAACTCCCTGATTTTGGAGACAGCATTCAGCTTGAAAAGGTGCACATTAGATTTGAGTAAATTCGGTAGTCTTTGGAGAGACCATACATAATAAGTTAGAAGATCTCTGACCACTTTTTTCAGCTGAAGTTAGCCTTCAAAATCAGGGTACACATTATATTCTAGTAAATATGGTTGGAGAGCATTATGTTCTACTAAGGGCGCAATCCAGAGCAAGTTCAACCTGCTCTGCCCTAACTACTCTCTCCTAACTATTCTGTATCCAGAGCAGAAAGTTATGCTGCATCCAGAGAGTCAGGAAGCCTGGGCTGCCCTAACTGCTCCAGAGCATGCTACGTCAGTGACAGCTGGGGAGGGCTTGCTCCTGAGTAGACCCCCCTCAGATCACACTGAAGAAGGAACAGCTGTGGTGCCTACATTATAAGGAAGCCCAGCAGTTCCTGACAACCAGTTACAGCTGCAGTTCTTCTAGTGCAAGATGGATGCTTGGAGTGGCCTGCTGTATCCTGAGGTTAGTGGGCTGCCATAGTTGTGCCATATCCTGAGGTTGAGAGGCAGGGATTGCAGCTAGGCTGGCCAAGAACTCAGATTTTTGGTCAACACTACCATTCTTACTCAGGCCTTATCATGGACCCCTATGGGTCTACTCATTACTATACCTGCTCCTGAGGTGGTATATCTCTGAGGAACTGGAAGAGGGCATTTCTGCCTTGAAACAGGCTTTGGATACAGAGTAACTGCTCTGCCCTAGGCAATGCTAAACTTGCCCTCAACTTGCCTCTCCTGAGCTGCTTAGGCTGCCCCAGTTAGGGCAGAGCAGGTCCACCTCTCTTAGGATACCCTATGTTGCCTTGCTCTGCCCTAAGCCTCTTCCAGAGTAACTGGGCTGAAACATCTTGCAGTTGCTCCACCCTAGTGATAGATAGGGCACCCTAAGGCCTCTTATGTGCAAGGAATAGTTGCTCTGGATTGGGCTGTATATATGGTAGCAAATACTGTATTTACTTAAATCTAATGCACCATCACATCTAATGCACACCCTTATTTTGGAGACTAAACTCAGCTTTAAAAGGTGCACGTTAGATCTGGTTGGCCACTGTGTGATACAGGAAGCTGGAGAAGATGGGCCTTTTTAATCCAATACTTTTGCTTCTTTAAAACATCAATAATTTATTTTTGAAAGAGGTTGTAAACAGTTTGTTACCAATAAAAAAGTACTTCTTCAAATGATTTTTCTACACGACAATCCAATGTTCAATGAGAGAAAAACAATGTCCTGAATGGGTTCTTTTGTCTGCATGCTTCTGATTAACTAGGATCACCCATACAACCAGATAAGCAGACAGTGCACTCCCTCTTCTGGCCCAATCCTACCTAAATCTCTACTTCAATCCTTTGGGGAAATTTTTGCTGCTTCATGGTATGTGAGCCACTGTTTCTGAAGCATTCACTACCTGCCAGTTCTTCATAGTCAAATGTCATCTACCATGATGGGCAAAAACTAAACCAGGGGTCTCCAAACTTTTAACTTCAGGGCTCCCAGACCTTTAAAGGAGGGAATTTCAGCAGGTGCAGCTTCTCATCTCATAGATCACAAGCTGAAATTCCCTCTTCTACACACTTGTTAAAGGTCCGGGAGCCCTGACATTAAATGTTTGGAGACCCCTGAACTAAACATTCGGGTTATAGGTCATAACTTCTCCAATCATTCTTTGTGCTCCAATACAGGTAAATTGAGGGTACTCCCAGTGAAACCATTTGAAAATCATCGCTTCTTCTAGAAAACTCGTTTTTCTATTACAAGTGAATCAGTGTAGTCAAATACATATGTAGCTTTCACTAATTAATACCAATGTAGGTATATATATATATATGATGTAAATATTAATGTGGTGTTTTTATGCTTAGGGCCAGAAAGTGAATGAAGCTGCTTGTGACATTGCAAGAGAAGTGGCTCAAGAAGGAGATGCTTTGGTGGCTGGAGGAGTCAGCCAAACACCTACATACTTAAGTGGAAAAAGTGAGGCTGAAGTAAAAGCAGTCTTTCGAAAGCAACTACAAGTTTTTACCCAAAAGAAGGTGGACTTTTTAATTGCAGAGGTAAAGGAGCAACAGATTCTTTAGAGTGATAATGGGCTTCTTGATGTTGCTTTATTATCAAAGTGTTTCTTTTTAGGGATCAAAATTTGTTTACTGCCTGTGAATTTTGGTGGTTGTATTTTAAAAGCAATCTGCTTGCCATAACATCTGCAGCAGTGTTTCTGTCATAGTACAGTATGTTCAAAACATAGATGGACTGCATTTGCATTGCTCTACATCACGGATGAATTGAAACTTGGAGAACACACATATTTTGTTTTGCAACTGGTATGAATTTGAGTCATGTGTGTAAAAACCTGGGTACCAATTTGGGGATTTTACTCTAAAATTATAAAACTCAAATGACTCAAGATGCATTTTTGTGTGTGCCTGCACCTCTATTTTTGTGTATGTGCTTGCTTGTTTTTATTAGTTGCCTTCATGACTCACTTTTTGAAAAGATTCTGACTCAAGTCTCACTTTAAATACACCTCTAGATGAGTTTTGATTGTCCATGTTATAATAAACAAGATATATAAACAAGTTAATATATATAAATAAGCTATATGGCTTATAAACACGTTATATGACTTGTTTGTGACTTGAATTGGGTGGATGAAGACTCAATGGCATATCCCTGCTCCATATTTTGATACAATTCTGAGCACGTGCTTTTGTAACAGTATTCTTTTGGGTCTATAACAAAGGCTGAAAACATGATGACACTGAATGTGTTATCTTCATTTGTGGCTGTATATTCAACTTCCATCATTCTTATTTCTCTTATATTATTGAAATCAATACATACTAAAATGTAAAATCATCTTCAGGTTCAGAGCAACGTATTTGACTGCTCAGGTCCAAAAGATATGTTTTAACAAATGACTTTTCCAAATAAAATGTCTTTTTTAATTGAGTATGTTTTGGGTTATTAAATTCATATTTTCAAATTTTTACAACAAAGGCAACATGTTGTCCTTGAAAAGGTAGACTGAAAAGAAGTTCAATTTTTATTTTTTAGTATTTTGAACATGTTGAAGAAGCTGCATGGGCAGTTGAAACCTTAAAGGAATCGGGAAAGCCAGTTGCTGCTACTATGTGCATAGGTCCAGAAGGTGATATTCATGGCATATCACCTGGAGAATGTGCTGTTCGACTTGTAAAGGCTGGTAAGACTACTTCCCATATCCATTATTTTGGGAGAAATAGCTTCTTTCAGTTCAACTGATCCTACAAAGCCAAAACCATATATTATGTGCACCTCAGACAGGATAAAGTAGAACAAGAAGGCATTTGGGAGGGAAGACATATTGGATCACAGTGAGATTTGGGATCCTTAAATTTAGCAGTGCTCTTGCTATCCTGTAGCTGCAGTTGTCCTTTTGCTAGCACATGTAGGCCTCGGCTTGGCTCCTCATGTCTTTTTTTGCACCTGGAAGGTCCAAATCAAGCTTCATCTGTGAACATCAACAAGAAGAGGATTCCTTTTTTGGGCAATCATTATCTTGACATTCTTTTAAATTTACCCAGTAGAGGTTTCTCAGCCAAATGGCTTCATGCTGGCTAAAGCCTCTGCTTCTTCAAAGCCTTGTTTATATGCCATTTGTTGGATTTCCCCCCTCCCCTAATATGTAGTGTAGCATTTGGCTCATTTAGTAGTATCAGAGTGTAATCCTGAGAGTTCTCTGGACTAGTTCAAGTCCCTTGTGCCAGTCCAGTATTGTTAGACATGCTATAAGGCATGTTTTGTGAGTCAGGTGGGTCACTGCAGGGATATATGCTGGCCTGTGGAAGCCGCATTTGGCCTCTGCACCAATCAAAGGAGGCGAGTTCATGCTGTCCTCCCTAGGAACTTAACCCCTCTGCTTGGATCTGCACCCAGCTGAGGTAGCTGTTGGGTGACTTGAGGTAAGGGAAATTAAACCTTACTCCCGGTTCTGCAGCAGCTAGGCCCAGCTCTTCTTTGCAGGCTAGCTGGCCTGCCTATTCCACATGGGTTAGGATTGGGCTACCACTATGTTAAGCATCAAATTGGCTTGAAATGTTTGATGTTCTTAGGGACAAGCAAATTGTTTGATCTCTCTGCAGGCTTGCAATAGCTTGATGCCACGTATCAGTATAGAATTCTGTAAACCTTTATTGAAACATGTTAAACCTTTATTGAATTGAACTTGGATACCCTTCCAATGTGAGGATCCTATGCATGCGAAGTGGTTTGGAAAGCATAACATCAAACGGGTTCTGTGCAGGGAACAAATCAGTTTTCTGACTGAAATTAGAACTCACATAATTGATAAACATAAGACTTTGCTTTTTATTCTTTAGGTGCTTCTATTGTTGGTGTAAATTGCCATTTTGACCCAGACACCAGCCTGAAAACTGTGAAACTCATGAAGGAGGGTTTGGCTGCTGCTAAACTAAAAGCACACCTTATGACACAACCGCTTGCTTTTCATACACCTGACTGTGGGAAGCAGGGTTTCATTGATCTACCAGAATTTCCCTTTGGTAAGACAGGAAAAATTCTTGTTGAATGTCAACCCTGTCTGCCTGGCACACAGATATACACATTTGGTCCCTGTTACATCTATGCCACATTAGGCAGAAATGGCTTTAATTGAAAGAACAGAATACATAGAGCATAATTTAGAGTGCAGTTGTACTGAGTAGTATGCTACTGAGTAGCATAAGAGAATTTGGTGGCTCTTTTCTAAGGAAGCCAGATAAGAATGACTGTAGCTTTTTATAGGTTTTAAAATAACCTTTGGCTGCAATCCTAAAGACACTTCCTGGAAGTAAGACCCATTGAACACAGTGGGACTTACTTTTGGGGAGACATGGTTAGGATTGTGCCCTATGTATATGAGACTATTGGCATAATCCTAAACATGTCTCCTCAAAAGTAGGTTCTATTGTGTTCAATGGGTTTTATTCCCAGGGAAGTGTCTTTAGGATTGCAGCAATAATGTATCTAGGTCCAAACCTTTATTATAATGTGAATAGGTTTTGAGCAGAATCTCTGAACTTTCCATAAGCATTTATCTCAGAATATATTACACATTTGGTGTGTGAGATTTTTTACTTCTTACCACTGATTGGAAACTGTTCGTGTATTTCCCAAAAACTAAAATGTAGTGAATGATTGTATAATTGCCTAGGGTAGTTAATAAGGTCCAGACAGATTGGCAGTTTTACAAAATCTGTGCAAAATACAGTACTATAAATATGCAAGAAACAATAAAATAAACTCATTATATATAATTGCAGCTTTGGAGCCAAGAATTCTCACCAGATGGGATGTCCACAAGTATGCAAGAGAGGCCTATAATTTAGGCGTCCGATACATTGGAGGGTGCTGTGGATTTGAACCATATCATATCAGAGCAATTGCTGAGGAGCTGGCCCCTGAAAGAGGATTTTTACCGCAAGCGTCTGAAAAACATGGCAACTGGGGGAATGCTTTGGACATGCATACAAAACCATGGGTCAGAGCAAGGCAAGTATATTGTACTCTAGTACTAAAATAGTCCAGCAAACATGTTTCCTTCAGAAATGTTTTGTATTAAGAATATAAGAAATATAATTTTTCTTTTTTTAACCTAGGGCTAGAAAAGACTACTGGGAGAATCTGTTGCCTGCCTCAGGTCGCCCATATTGTCCCTCATTGTCAAAGCCAGATGACTGGGGAGTGACCAAAGGAGATGCTGAGCTGGTGCAGCAGAAGGAAGCAACAAGTGAACAGCAGCTGAAAGAGCTCTTCAAGAAACAGAAATTCAAATCTGGCATTAATGCCTAAATGATGTGGAAGTTATCAGGGATAAAATAATTCCATGAATTGATAACTGACATTAAGCAGAAAAAAATACAGGTTACATTTGTTAATTAAAAGTTAAGAGTGAAATAAGCCTCCACAATAAAGTGTGTTCTTTATTGAAAACCCTGGTATGGAAAATAAAACATGAACACATGAAATATTTGTATTTTGGATCATATATGCATACAACAGATGTAGCTAAGAGTGAATTTTAACTATGCAACATTAAATTAGTGGGCATCAGTAAACTTCAAACTTCATTTTTTTCAATGGCACTTATTTTAAGATTTGGTTTCTTTGGATGTTCTGTAAATTTCAGTTTCCTTAAGTAAACAATAAAGAAAGTTTGACATGGTCCAACCCTTTTGAAATAATTTGGGATTAATCACATGGGCAGGCCCAATCCTAACTAAACTCATTCATTGGCATCCTTCAGTCTCAAAAGACTATGGTATCGTGCTCAGAAGTAGAGGTCCTAAAACAGCTACTTTTATGACTAAACAGGCCAATTCGAGAGTAGCAATCCCTTCCACACTGAGGGCAGATACAGTCAGTTCCCTGCCCAGGCCCCAGATTTTGCTGTTTCCGGGACTGCCTCTTTGTCTCAGCCTGCTGAATGAGTGTCTCTTCGAATTGAAGAAGGCCATGCTGCGTCTTTTGCCTCCACACTGACCGATCAGAGGTCAGGGTTTCCCAGTTGTTGATATCCATTCCCATGGCCTTTAGATCCCTCTTGCAGATGTCCTTGTATCCCAGCTGTGGTCTCCCTCTAGGGCGCTTTCCCTGTGCTAGTTCTCCATACAGGAGGTCTTTTGGAATCTGATCATCGGCCATTCTCACGACATGTCCAAGCCAGCGTAGACATCGCTGTTAACTGTCCTCATGTTAATTTAGAGGTTCTGAAATGGCCACAGCTGTATCCAGTGTGGGGAATGAGGTGGCTACTGAAGATCTTCCTTGGGGGTTAGACATTTGTCCCCTTCACCTTGGATTAACTGAAGTGACTACTATGGGACTAGTACCTTAGTACTAAGCACAGTAGCCTCATGTCAACAGATCAGAATGGGGAGGGTGATTAGTACCAAGCAGAAATCTTTACTTGCACTGTCCCTGCTCCTCCCAGGCCTGCTTCCCCTGCCCCATACATACTCCTTCCCAATTTTCTCCCTTCTGCCCCAGAATATCTTTACACTACTCACTGATGTACTGTTGCTGCCCTGCCTGCCTCCACTGCCTCTGCATCAGCATCTGTCTCCATTTGGCTGTTGCTTCCTGGAATTGCTTTCTGGCACTTTTACAATTGTCATTGCCAAGGCAGCATGCTAAAGACCAATGCTATGTGGTGGATTGAGCTGTAAGTGTTCAATATTCAATCCTAAACACATTTACTCAAAAAGAAATCCAGTCATTTAGTGGGCCTTGACATTCTAGTACAGTGGAGCCAAATTCATTTTTGAAGGGTAGGGACCCTAAAATGTATCCTTGATAAAATTTCTGTCACTGTGTTCTGTGATGCAGCAGTAGGGGATTTATCCCAATGCTCTAATGCAAATGTTCCAACACTTGAAAGTATTAACCTTTAGTGGAGAAACAAGTTTTCCCCTCCACAAGTGGTGTTTTTCCTCTGAAATGCTTACACCGAGATTTAAAATAATAGCAGCAGGCTATGAACATACAGAGTCAAGTGTTTTCAAACCAGTCTTCACTCATACCTGAAAATCTGCATACCCTGGAAGTTAATAGATCCTATCCTAACCATGCCTACTCAGAAGTAAGCACCATTGTGTTTAATGGGTCTTGCTCCCAGGAAAGTGTTTAGGATTGCACCCTGAGAGAATTCTGCAGCAAATACTCAGTTTGCATTCACTGCTTCACATCTACACAGTTAATGTGTATTCCCTACTGTTTGTACACAAAACCAGGATGAGTGACATAACCTGAGGATGTTCCTCCGTCCTCTGTTTTCTGAAGAGGAATAAACTCCATCCAGGTTGGAACCCTAATAGATTATACTGATAATACAAGTTTAGGAATATTAAAACAGGAAGCTAATGCCACTTTTTCTCTCACTTTATTATCTTCTCTAAGCTAAATATTTAAGAACATTAAAGTCTATTAAACTAAAACAACTCTAGGAGGTTGCTAGAGTTGCAGTCTAACTTGCAGTCCTTGTTATTACAAATACACAACTGCCTTCAAAGGACATTTCAATTACAGTACATTATTGAGTATCATTCTTGTAACTTATGGAAAATTTGGTTCATTTAAACAAAATGAACATAATTTTTGGTGAGAACAAAATCACTTTTAAATATAATCAAGTCTGTCCTTAAACCAGCCCAGGTACAGGTTATTTTTTAAAACTATTGGCTGCTTGGGATTTGTGCAAATGTTCAGCACCATTGGTGGCATTAGAAAGGTGCTAATATTTCTATCAGTGGGATGACAGGGTGTGAAAATTGCTTCCTAAAGGAGAATGGATCCCAGTATACTGTATTGCCATTTTCACAATAGATGATTTTTGTGGCCATTCTGAACTGTTGGGGAACAAAGTGGACAAGAAGAAATAATTCACTAGGAAAATCCAATAGATGACCAGTTGTAATATACAATTGATATAATCAGTGCTGTTTTCTGGAAAAATAGGTGTCGGTCCTTTCCAGCCAGTACTCATGTGCGTGTGTCTATGTATGTGTGCCGGTACTCGCCCACAGAGATGCCAGTACTCCATATGGGTGCGTACCCCCTCAAAAGACCCCTGGATATATTAACAATAAAAGGCAGTACTACCTATGCTTATTTCCTATAGCAAAGAATAAGCAGAAATTACCTGATAAGCAGAACATTAGCTGAACCAAAGATATACTGGTACATGCTGACATCCTGCAATGGATTTCCAAAATATGAATTATTTCAAAATACAGAACTTTTGAGCACCAAAATAACCTTTCTGCCCAAAGAAATAAAATCACAAACCTTATTTCATGCACAAAATCATTTAATTTAAAATATTATATAAAATTACCTTCAGATTATGTGTGTAAGGGGAATACTAAACATAAAGGAATTTTATGTTTAAACTTGGATCTCATCCCCAAAATCCCTCATTATGAGTATGTCATAAAAATCCAATATCCAAAGCGCTTTTGGTTGAAAGCACTTCAGATAAGGGATGACAAACCTATACTCGCCCAAAGTAAATGTGAATCTGCAAGTAGGATGTGTTTGCTTTAATTATAGTACGACATATGTTATTATTAACTATTTATCAGAAAAAGCTGTATTTAACCTGTTTGCTTGCACTGTGAGGAATTGAGAAATAAAGAACATTTATTTTGTGTGCATAGAAACCACTGTAAGAGTGTCAGCATTCCAGACGTATGTACTTTTTAGCCAGTGCATCAGCAATAATTTAGAAAATTATCCCTTGAAAACTTAACAGCTTTGCCTTGTTCTTTTTCCATTATCAGGAATGTCCTTTAATCTTCTTCATTGTTTTTAAAAAAAGTATGGTATGACTGCCTCCTAGTGGCAATTTGTGTAGTTGCAAAAGGAAGAATTTAAACTGCTTTCCATGTTTTGAACTGTACTGGGTTGACCAAACTTTTGGCAAGAGGGCCAAATCGTCCCTCTGATGCTGTGTCGAGGGCCAGAAAATGATTTGCATTTCAAATTTTAATAAACTAACATAAAAGATTGTATTAGAGACATTACAAGACATGCCCGTGGGCCAAATGGAGGGGTCTTGCCGAGGGCCACATTTGGTCCCAGGGCCAGAGTTTGGACACCCCTTCGATACAAATAGCTTATCTGAAAGGTATCTTGTTTTCTTTTGTCTGCAGATCACACATAAGGTATTTATTTTGTAAAGAAAAGCATGCATGCCATATACCCCCTAGCCTTATTCTTTTTCATCCAATTCCTAATAAGCCGTTTCTCTTTGTGTATCTGAAGCAAGTCCTATTAGCTGCAGAGAAGGAAAAGAAGACAGAAAATGGCATGGAGAAAGGATTAACCTCTCTAAATTGCAGTCCTGATCCAAATCCTTTCCCGACCCACCCCATAACCCTGATTTTAATAAAACAAAAACAGGAAATTTGATGCCACTTTCATAACATACGTAGTTCGTAACATATATTTCCTGAAAGATACCAGGAAAGGTGCTTTTTTTTTTCCTGATGTAGTAAAGACCTAATTGCTAAGAAACAGCATCAGCTGAAACAGTAAGATTTATCCAACTTATTGCTATCATGTACAAGTGTCCACATTGTAACAAAATGAGTTCTGAGTCAGCCCACCTTTAAAGTTTTTTGGGGAGTCTCCATTTGGGCATGTGCTAGAACAGTGTCTCTCGCTGTTTGAACCCTGCCAAACCACTACACATTGTCCACACCTATCTGAAGTTTCATCAAAAGTAACCCCATCTTAGATGGGGTGTACAGAAAGGCTTTTATGAGCATGATAATGTGTGCTTTGGAGCCTCTTACTGCTGTTGTGCCACATTCTTGGTCTCGCTGATGGGAGGCAGGAGTCCCTTAGTATCACCAGATACCACTTCAAGTCTCAGTGTTGATGCCTATGCCATTGGTTGAGAAATACTCTGCTGGAGGATTTACAAGATCAGCAATGTAGGCTGAAAATATGACTACCACACTATTGGCAAATATGAAAACTGGTAAGGAAAAGTTGAGAGCTCACCAAACTGGCAAGTTGGGAAGGAAAACCTTGCTAGTGCATCACATTGTTTTGTGCTCAAACCTGAACAGATGTACAGTATAAATAAACAAAGAAATCCAGAATTCTGCCTGAGTGCTGACAATAGCAATTATAGGGCATGCTTTGGAAAGTCTGCATGCACAAATGTTCCCTGTGAGGCAGGCAGGCAGGCAGGCAGAGCCTCATGCATTGGCTTTAGTCCAGTCTTGGAGAGCAATGTACTGAGAAAAGTATGCTAGACACTCATAAATGATACAGCCCTGCCAGGCCTGGCCCATGCTGCATTACCTGAAGTGCAAGTCAGATATGCACCAGTAGTTGTTCCAAGAGGGCAACAATGGCAGAACAGCAGGTGTTTTCTGCCTCCTTCAACACTAAACATGGAAGGCAGGATCCCACCTGGGTTCTGGCTTCCTTGGGAGATCACGGGAAACTTACAAAATATTTCTATTTGTAAATATTTCTATTTGTCTACTTATATGAAAAAAATTATGTCCCACCGAGGTGAAGAAGTGCTGGGAAGGGTGAAACCTGGTGGCAATAGTACAAGCTGTATCATATTTTCCCTGTTGGCAGCTTCCTACCCCTCTTCCTAGAAGTTGTACCATCTAATTTTGAGGAAAGAGCTGACTATTTAAATCCTCTTTCCACTCTCAAGCCCTCACCCCTGATGGATACTGAATGTGCTTTTTTTGGTACAGCTGCATCAGCAATGGGGAAGGATTGGGCTGAGAGGTTACCTGGGACCATTCTAAGCTTCCCAATTGTTATTCTTATTCAATACTATCTCTGACTTATATACTATATACCAGGGGGTCTCCAAACTTTTAACTTCAGGGCTCCTGAACCATTGACGGAGGGAATTTCAGCAGGTGCAGTTCTCATCTCACAGATCCTAAGCTGATATTCCCTCTTCTACACACTTCAGAGCCCTGAAGTTAAAAGTTTGGAGACTCCTCATTAACTGTTTTTTGTCCAACCCCAAACCAAGCACTCAAGGGTAAAGTATAAGTATCATGTTCCTTCAAATTCTAATTCTTTAAATGACTTTAAATAGAGCAGTTGGTGCCTGAACATGGCTATACAGACTATAGTTACATACATCCCAAGGAAATTAGACTAGTCCAGGAGTATGTGCTTCCTTAAAACCACATCATACAAGTTCGTACATATGAATAGCTTCCATGTAGGAAAACATGTACATCTGTATTGGAACATTGTCTCATGGGAATTAAACAATCCACTTGATTCTGTGTACTTCTTTTGCCTGGTTAAGACGTACCAAATGCTGCTAGACAAGATTAAGAATGATTCTTTCCTATGTGGGCGTATGTGAATGTCAGCAAATCAATGCACTGTGTAAATAGCAATGCAGAATTGTGTGCTGTCAGGAAATGAACAAACAGCTTCAGAAATTACTAGGAAGGGTGTGTAGCTGTTCATAATAATGCTTTTTTAATAGGACACATTATTAGCCTCAGAGTTTGAGACATCCACTTTATTCATAGTTTGGTAAACTTGGAGTGCTTCAGTCTTGTTTAATTAGCTACCAAGCTAATAAGCAATTATTTAAGCCATGAGTAGGTAACCTTTCTTATTTTAGTATAATAAACTTGGCTATTTGCAGCATAGCACATTAAAGCATTTCACATTCCTATGTCCTCTCGTTAGATCTTTAAATATAATGCGTATATAAACTATACCAGCAGATCTCAGGCTATGGATCCAGGACCCACAAGGGAGCTATCACCCAGTTTTTGGTGGTTCATAAAACTGACAGGGCAAATTAGGCTATCTGCATCAAGGTTTAAACAGGTTGCTATTTTGGGAGAAGGGACTGGGGGCATACTGCTGCCAATCACCCTTTGGCATTTATAAATCAGGCAACAACATTTAGGTTGCTTAGGTTTGTTGAACTATAGGTTTGTAGAGAAGCATGTAATGTCATATATAGATACATGAACTTAAACCATAATGGATGCATTCCATGATGGAGCTCATCTGGGTAAGCTTCCTGGGCAATGGACAGAGAACAGTTCTTCGTTTCTGCCACAATAGATAAGGGTGGCATCAAGGAACACTAAAACCTGCTGCTTCTACCTCCTTTCTGTTATTTCCTTCCCATTGATTCCTTCACCCTTACTGGGTTCTTAGTGGAAAGCAGTAGGAAAAGGAAAGGAAAAGTAGAAAAAGAAAAGGAAAGTAGGGAAAAGAAGCAGTGTTGAGCAGTGGCAACAAAAGCCCTTGTTCTGTAGGCATGGCTCCTCAACATGTGCCCCACTTGTGGAGCCATTCTTGGATCAAAAGAAGAAAGTCAACTTTCATGCTGCTGGCATTGCTGGTTGACAAAAAAATCTGGAGAAGAAAGGAAAAAGAAAAAGAGGAAGAGACCCAAGATAATTTCTATTGAGGAGGGATTGACCACCCACTATGTCCCCCCCCAAAAAGACCTACCCCCAAAATAAGACCTCGTACTATCTTTAGGATTCCTACAATATAAGACCTATCCAAAAATAAGACCTAGTTCTGATCATGCCCAGGGCCGGTGGTATCAGTGGCATAGCTAGTAGGTGGGCAATGGGATGGGGGACCCTTCCATTCCAGCAGGCTGCAAAGATCACTTCAAAGAACAATTTGCACCTCATCAGCAATGACCTTTTCACCCCGGTCTACCAGCTTCACCTGTTTCTGCCAAAAGCTGCAAAGCCCAGGGAGCAGAGGCAAACATATGGTTGCCTCAGTCAGCGCCAGAGAAAGGATCGCAAACAGCCTCCTGCCTTGCAGCAGCCTGTCTGAAGGTATTTGGGTATTGGGGGTGGGGGTCCTATTCTCACTTTCCTGGGAGAAGCCCTACTGGCTATAATGGGTCTTGCTCCTGTGTAGGCATCCAGTGATGTGTAGGCATCAGTGAAGCTGGAATTCTATCCTACTTTCCTGGGAGAATTCCTACTGGCTATAATGGTGCTTGCTCCTGTGTAGGCATCCATAGGATTGAGCTCACTGAAGCTGGAATTCCATCCTCACTTTCCTGGGAGAAGTCCCATTGGCTATAATGGGGCTTGCTCCTGTGTAGACATCCATAGAATTGGACTCTCTTAGGCTGGAATCCTATCCTCACTTTCTTAAGAGTAAGATAGGAAATGAAACATAATGGAGCTTGCATGCACAAAAAATAATAATAACACCCCCTAAAAAAAGACCTAGGCTTACTGCTGAGTAGACATGCTTAGGATTCCAACCATTGTGTGTGTGCGCATATGCTTGGAGCAATATATATATAAAAGACAGTGTCTTATTTTCAGGAAACAGGATAGTCACAGAAAACCCTAACCTTACTACTTCTCAGGCTCTGAACACATCTTGCCTTTGTGTCTGTTGTAGTTCAGTCACCCTAAACTCTTCAAAGGGAGCACTTGAATGACTTCCATCTTTTCTCCCTTGATGCCTCTTATACTTAGAATGATGTCCTTGAACACTACAGGGTGAATGAAAAATAACTCCCTATATTGTAATTTATAAGTATTTTAAAATAGGGAATTACTTCTCAATCACCCTATAAGAACTCACCAGTTCTAAGATAGCATTATTAGTCCTCATTATCTTTCTTAGTCCTCATTATCTCTCTTCACAGCTGTTTCCGTTGTGTCAACAGACAGTCAGCCCTTCAGGGTTAGAAACCTGTGTTTTCTCACTATGTAAGGTGAATGCATTGATAGTGCTTCTACCCAAGATCTGGGAACAAAGTAAAGAGAGAATGATAGGATGATTGATGGTATCAAAAGCTGCAGATACATCAAATGCAAGAAGAAAAGAAAATTGGTAATGAGACTTCGCAAGCAAGAGATAATTGGAAATATGAGTAAAAGCAGATTTCATGGAGTGACAAAAATGAAAGCCAGATTTGAAGTGGATCAAAGAATGAATTAGCTGAAATAAAGTTTCCACTGCAATCTTGTGCATGTCTTTACAAGAATAAGATCCACTGAGTTTAATGAGACTTAGTGCACAATCCTAAGCATGTCTACTCAAAAGTAAACCCCATTGTGTTCAATGGGCCTTACTCCCAGGAAAGTGTCTTTAGGATTGCAGCCTTAGCAGCACATATCAAACACCCTTCCTTGACTGGTGCATGCTAGATGATGATGGGGGCTGGGGGACTAGTGGAGCCTGGCCACAATCTTCTTCTACCCCAGCAACAACCTTTTGTGATACAACAACCTTCTGTCTGTGTCCAAACAGTTCTCATTGGCAATAGGTGCCTAATGCTGCAATCCTAACCTCCCTTTGGCTGGCATAAGCCTGGCATAATTCCTTTGCTGACCTGGGGATGTCACAAAAGTGTTGTAAAGCACTTTGGCCCCTCTCCTGGGGGGGGTTAGGGTTGTACACAGGCATACACTGACCTCCCCACACGATCATGGGAAGATATGCCAGGTGAGTTAGGCTGGCCTAAACCAGTTAGTTAGGGCGCAATGGGCTGTGGGTGGTGCAAGTGATTAAGACGCTGTGCCTGTAAACCAGTAGGCCAGGGTTCAAGACCCAGGTTCCCACAAGACAGGGTGAGTTCCTGTCCTTAGCCCAGCTCTGCAACGCAGCTGGAACCCATTGTATTGGCTCTGCTGTTCCATTGGACTATTTCAGTGGCATGGAGATGGGGGATTTGCTGCTTGGATAACAGCCTATCCTCCATATTAATCTACCCAGGCCTTCATGCTTCACATGCAGCATTGCGCACGATACCAAAGTCTTTCAAGTTTTAAAGGGCGCAATCCTGAAGTGCACTTAGGCAAGCCTGGCACTTAGCTGCATCAGAAAAGGTCTGGGCCAGCCTAAGTCACTTAGACTGGCCCAAGACAGATGCATCTGCGCCAGCCTAGCAGTGTTAGAGGAAAAGTTCTAACTCTTAGGCCGGCCTAAGCACCACTCCTGCCTCTCATCCTCAGAATAGGGCACAACTACCACAACCCACATCAAGATATGGCACAACTCCCACAGTCCATTCCAGCATCCATTTCCTTTGCCCCACCTAGTGTACCCCAGTACCCCTACAGGTACTGCAGTATCGTGCTGTAGCAGTTACTAGTTGCCAGATACCCCTAGGCTTATATGACAGGCACTGCATCTGTTCCTTCTTCAGTGTTATCTGAGGCAGGTCTCCTCAGGAGCAAGCTCTCCTCAGGTACCACTTACTTGGTCCTCAGCAGCAGGTAAGCCAGCCTTAGAGGCCTCCTTACCCTGTGGATTTGGCCTCAGTGTCAGCTCAGGATATGGCCTACTTAGGCCAGCGTAACTGGGCCATTCTGTCTGGCCTAAAGTCAGGATTGCACCCTTATTCAAGCAGGGTCTCTCTGCGTCCCTGCTTTTTGAACAATGTTGACACTTTATGGTTATTCATTCTCATGTTATTACAGTATTTTATTGTGGCATGCAATTTTCAATTTATTCCAGGTATCCGAAGAACACAAAATACGGAAATAGATTGTCTTTCCTTAAATGAAAATATTGACTTATCTTTCACCATTGTCAACTATTCTATGTAACAGGAAATAGTAGTCAAGGATATGTGGCCAGAATATGCAGGAGGGGAAAGTTTAAAAATAAATATCAAGAAAAATGCAATTTACGTTTTTTATGCAAATCTCTTTAGGCCCTTCAATTATTTTTGGAAGAAACAGGAAGGCAATCTGGAGGTAAAATCACAATAAACAAGAGCGAAACAAAAGCTATGGCCTAGTCCTGACTCACTGACTGACTGACTTATCAATGGCCAGCCAAAACCGCTGGGTCTAGAAGCATTAAATTTGGGGAGGGTGTTCCTTCAGTGATGGACACACCCACTAAGAACCAGTTTTCAGAAATTCCAACTGGGTAAAAAGGGGCACAATGCATTTTCCTCCCTATACTTTACATTGAAGAATCCCTGACTGATCAAGGTCCTGCCCCAACCCCTGGACCAAGAAGCATGAAATTTGGGGAGGGTGTTCCTTCTGCGACGGGAACACCCACCAAGAACCAATGTTGAGAGATTTAACCCTTAAGGGGTTGAAAAGGGGTGCAATGTGTTTCTGTCCTGAACTTAACATTGAAGACTGACTGATCAACATCCAGCCAATTTGGTGCCCGGTGCCTGATGCACTAGGAGGGATGTTGCACATGGGGTTGATGTGCATGGGAGATGTTGCACATTCAGGGTTGATGCACATGGGGTGATTGTGCATGGAAAGTTGTTGCGCATGCGAGGTTGCTGTGCATGGGAGGATGATGCGCAAGGGGGTATGGCACATGAGGGGTATTTTACTCCTGCAATGTGGCTACTTTTTGCTAGTAAGATCAATATGCGTGTATTTTCTTTCAATTGCAGTATTTTTCTTCAATTTATTTTCGATTGCATTTTCATTACTTTCTACATGAGAACAAAGCGCTTTTTCTGGCTATCATCTGCCTAATGGCATCACTTCATATTGAATGACACTTCTAGCACCATGGATGCTATTTGGCCCACTGTAGCATGTAGGTTTGAAACTCTGCTCTAGGGCCTCTAAATAGATACTGAACCACTGCCTTAAAGCATCCAATTAAGTCCTTATCACTTTCTGACCTGCTTTCTTCAGCTAACAGGGATTGATGCTTATCTCTGCTGAAGAGAATTGTAATTTTCCTGCTTGTTTTGTATTTTTAAAAAGTTTTTTATTGTTGTTTTATTTATTATGAATTTTGTAAGTTGCACTGAGCTCTGGAATGCCAGAATAAAAATCTTTTAAACAAAAAAAATGATGGCCTTTATGAATTGACTCTTGTTGCATTTACTATTTAGGCTCAGACTAAGTTGTACATCTGGCTGGACTCCAAATTTAAGATGTTTAGGTCCTTAAATCTTTGAAGGAATTTCTGGTATTGTTGTTGTTGTAAAGGTTTTATTTAGAATTCACTTACTTGAACAAATAACTTTTAACAAAACTTAGTTCTAATGTGAGAAATGTAATTTTTAAGTGTCATCACATTATTTCAAAGGCAAAAAACAATTGCCTTAGTATGCTAAAGCAAAACCTCATTGGATTTTGTAGAACCTGCTTGTATACTAGACCACAGCTCTAGACTTTTTTTTTGAAAGCCCTGGAAACCTTTGCTGAAAACACAACAAAGGCTCTTTGTGCTATTACACAGGAGTGCCAAAAAAATTCTTGAAGCAAAGGTTGTTTACAAGAGCACCAGATCCAGTTCTTATGTAAAACAAACTGTCATTCTGTGTAATGGAAGATACTTTTCTTCCAACACTCTGTAAGGGAATCAGAGATATTGCATACCAACACAAGAAAGAAAATGCCAATATAGCCTCTTGTCTCCTGGTCAGCTTTGATCGCACATGAAGCCAATAATCATAATCATGGGCTGTCCACTGTTTCCAGAACTCTTCTTCTCATGCTAAAAGAAGTTTTGGCAGCGACACTGGTGGTGCTTCCAGATGATTCCATGAATCCTGACACCTGATGCTTGGAATTGTGCTATTTCTGTGCTCGTCACTGCTAGTACAAAAAGAGTAACAAAAACAAAGTGGATGCAGCAAAAACAGTTGCACCTCAACTGTCCCACTGTAATATTTCCATTTTAGTTGTGACCAATCGTAACAAAGAAGGCAGCTGTCTAGAAATATACAGGCTGGCTGGAACACACCGCGAGGTGGAGTGGACGGCCAACTTTCAGTTTCCAGACTAATGTTCACAGATTGCATCTTTTGGAGGAAAAAAAGATGTCCCACTGAAACGGCATAACAGGGAGGATCTTGCCTAGCCAGCACAGTATCTCTATATTTTCTGCTTCGAACCCTTGTGCCAGAACCAAATTGCCTCCTTGGACCTGTTCTTCTGTTCTTGATCCTTTAAGTCATATTCATAGGTTCTGTCACAATCCTCCTACTTCCATGCAGAAGATTACACAATGACCAGTACTGCCTTTTCTAGCCTGGAACAATAGTCTCCAATTTACCTGCATCATTACCTGTGTTGTTCCATCATGTCACTGAGCTTTATGTCCCTAGGCTTTAAAAAAAAGTTGAGCAATTGCTGTATTCTTAAGTATCTGCTGTTTGCCTATGAACTCACATACGCTTTGTAATCCTTCGTGTATAGGTGTATATGTTTTCTTTTGACATTGACCTTACTTGATTTGGTTGCTTTTAGCTGGCTTTTATGAGCATATTGTCAGCATCAGCCTATCTCCATTTTTAGAGCACAAGTGTGTGTGTATATCATGCCAGATGAATGAGTCATCCACTCTGAACTTATTACCTTCTAGCTTTCTCCCAGATGTTAGTTTAAAAGTCTCTTTGGAACCTACCAAGTTTTGTAGTTAAGCACTAATAAGAAAGGCACATTTTATGAGCCAATTCTAATAATAGACCATTGAAGGTCTATCAAGAAGGGCCAGTACAGGCCAGCTTCTACTGCATCCAGCATAGGAATAGAGGCTCTTGGGGATTTCCTTAGCCAGGAGAAGGGACACTTGTCCCTTACCTAGGGTAAAGCCCCAGGCATTTCTAGGACTATTCAGATCCATCCCAGTGATATTGCTAGTGCATATCTGGGCTGCTTAATGTTGGGCTTGTAAACCTAGGAGGGGTAGGATGCGGTTGCAACCATGGCTCCCTCCTCACCCTCTCACATCCTGCATCCCTTGTCCTGGTTATGTTACTTCCTTATTCATTCCTAAAGAAATTCTAGTAATCAGGCTTCTTTTAAGACATGAAGGAAGGAGGATTAAGAAGGGCCCATTTTTGATGGTTTTCCTTCCTGGTGGTTGCATCTAAAAAAATCTGTATGGTTCATCAACACCCACGTGGTACCCAAGGATATGTATAAAGGTTATGTATACAGGGATATGTATGCATGGACAATAAGCCTTGGTTCTTCCTTGTTCTTGCAAGGTGAGTCATGAGAATTTCATCTGGGAGGCCTAGATCCATTGTTTTATCATTCAGAAATATGTCTGCTTGGTGACTATTACTGCCACTTCATCAAACTCTTTCTGTCCATTTGTCATCTGAAGCATTTTGTTTATTTACAGTATAATGTATAGTATAATAGTATAATACAGTATAATGTACAGTGAGCCCTCAGTTTAATGGGCTAATGGGAGAAAAAGTTTCCATTGATGCTGGATCCAAATGCATTTAAATCAATGGAGCTGTGCGTGCACAAAATATATCACTAGTTTTTAACAAAGTGGAAGTTTCTGGAGTCTGTTGAGTCAAAGTCCATTAAATCAAGGGTTCACTATAATTTAGGAGCACTCAGCAATTTTTGAAAGGTTTTATTGTTGTCCCTTCTTAACTGTGGAATACCCTCAATGTCCTTGAAAATGATATACAGTACAAAACAAATATAGAGATTACATCCTTTTTTATGCAGCAAGAGGAGGCAGCATGTCAAGGGAGTAAGTGGGGTAGTACCAGTGAAGTTGAGTACTACTGGATCCTGAGCCCCATATCAAACCTCCCAGCCCGACATGGGGCCCTCTGATTCTGTGCCAACTCCAGAGACAGCAAAGAATCAAGCAACCCAATCAAAGGTCTATTTTCCTAATTTGGAAGAAGGTGACAAAACAGTGGTATAGAGTGCATAGAGGTTAGCAGTTGCACCAGGCAACAAGCTTTAGGCTGGCAACAAGCTAAGCTTGTTATTAGAGGGGGACACTGTGAAAAATACGGTACGTGGGGTATAACCATCATGTTATATATCATTGGAAAGGTAATTTAATGCAAATTGCAATGAAACAAACTTCATTAGAATATATGTATTCTATCAAATGTTATGGCCAATTAACCATAAAATAAAAAACCCCATTGCCTATGGAACAAAAATGAATTTCCTTAACTCTAAATTATACTGATCACTCTGAGAGCCAATGAGATGTTATTATGACATAGTGTAAAATTAATAAGGTGTTAATATGAGTCAGCTCCAATTTCCATACTGTATAACACAAGGTGACCAGATGCTGAACCCAAAATTCCTGTCATCCAAGCCAAAATTTCTACCCAGTTAAAAAAATGTAGGACAAATGTAGAACACATTAAAATAAAGTTTAAAACACTTGTATTGCATTCCTGTACTTAATTTTTGCACAAATCTCATTGCAATAGACCAGACACTAACCAAAAAGGCACATGTTTAATTGCTCCAAGCAGCCATCCTTTCTCAGGTAGGCATGCAAAGGCTTGGTCTTTCAGCCTCCTTTCCTTTGCCCCTTTACACAACATAAGCTCCACTGACTATAATACTTTTGAGTGGACACAATTGGGCTTGGAGGCTTAAAACTTAAGAAACAAGGAGTTATCCCCACCATAACTATTCTGAGAAGGTTGCCAACTTTATACCCAGCCCCTGCTCCTTTGCTTTGACAATAGCTGGATGAAAGGCCCCAAACCAGAAAATTCAATCCTTTGTTCATTACATGCTTTTTTGTGCAAAGTATATATTGGTGGATCCATCCACAAAGGCATAGGAGCAGATGAGTCTGTGGTTTTTCTGGTCAGTTGGCAACCCTGCTTTAAAAAAATTAACTCTTCCCCTCCTTTCCCTCCAAGCCAAACTCATTGCAAAGTTTCAGAGCAGCAGCAGCTCCACTTCCAATGCTCCCTTCTTCCTCTGCTCTCCAGCAGCCTCAGCTCCCTCCTTCCTTTGTTTGCACAGCAAGCAGTTTCCTCCCCCTAGTTCTTTTTTCTCTGGAGGTACTGGAAGTCACTGCCAGGTACAGCCATTTTCCCAGCCATTTGGTGGCTAGAGCTACTCAGGCCTCTGGGAAGCAGGCTGCAAAATGGGAATCTGGCGTGATGCATGCTGAGAGATGTATTTCTTCCACTGATGGCTTGGTAGGGGGCTTTAGCATGGGGAATAGGGGAAAAACTACATTTCCCTTCCCTCCCTCCCCATCCTTTAACCGGCAGCCTCAACAATCTCTGCCGCTAGCTGGGGAGAGGCAGCAGGTCAAACGGATGACAAGCTGGGAGAGGAGAGGGGGTGGGTTTTCTCCCAGCTTTCTTGCACAAGCATGACATCATTTCTGGTTGTGACATCACTTATGGGCAACATTTTGTGCTTTGCACTGGGCTATGTGATCATTAGCTACCCCACTGGACAAAATTCTTCATCTCCCAAGGAGTCAGCAGTTGGTGTCTAGGGCTTTGGATGCTGCATTAGCTACATGCTCCAGGCAGCTCAGGACTGGGGTGTTAATTTAATCAGTGGGACTAACTTCTAAAGTAATCCTAGGTATGCATAAGAATATACTGTTAATATGTATCCATCATCAGACAAGGTTGTTTCTATGCAAATTCCACATGCAAGATTAAATAAATTATTAATATATTAGGCCATTTTTTTTTGCAAAGATGCCATCTGACATGATTGCAGTCAAGTTCTTTTGCAATGGATTTGATCATTACAGACACAATACCTAAGGCAACTAATAAAATCCTTGAAATCCACAGGGATCAAACACCATAGAAATATAATAAGGAATAGAATTCATGCATTAAGGAAACAAAATGCAAATGTAATAAATTTATGGGTACAGCAAGACAGCACCTGTATCTATAAAAGGGAAAAAAGCATGTTGTCAGACTTCTTGAAGTGGGATTTGAAAGTATAGAGTAACATATTCATGATTAGCCTTAATGAAATTTGGATTCTTGAAGAGCTTGAAGAACAAGCCATAAGAAGAGAGAACATTTCCTCATTCAGTAAAAATACAATAGCTGGGCACCATTGGGACTTAGGTAGTAAAAGATATGCTGACTAGGAGATTTCCACTTCAAGAAAAGGGAACACTATTTACATTATTCCCTCAAAACGTTGTTGCTACTTACATTAATTCCAAACCACTTGTGTTCTCCCTACACAGCTTTTTAATCTTGTGTCAATGAAGCCATTGCTAAGGAAGGCACAACTGTACATGTCCAGGATTTGGCAAGGAGTCTGGTCTAGAGGCAGAAAGGCTCCCAAACAGTTTTGTTTTGGTACTGAGTATGCTGACCAATTGCGTCCTGAACTTCAAAAGTTTCACTATACTAAGAGTACTGATCCATCTAATTCAGTATCATTAACACTGGCTCACACAACCAATTTTTTCTCTACACTATCCGGAGATGCTAAGTTGAACCTGGCACCATCTATATGCAAAGTAGATGCTCTTACACAGAGCTACAGCCCAGTGTCTCTCTTAATGCCTTTGACTGGAAATTAATTTAGCAAGACACAAAGGCTATAATCCAGAGATAGGGCAGTGAGGAGAGCTCTAGCTGGGCTGCCCCAACTATTCTGAATCCACAGCAGAAAGTTATGCCGCATCCAGACAGACAGGAAGCCTGGGCTGCCCTAACTGCTCCAGAGCATTTATTTATTTTAAAAATTTGCATCCCACCTTTCTAGGATCGTAGACCGGCTCAAGGTGGCTCAAGGCATATACCATCTCAAGCATGCTCAGTAGACACCAAGAGAGTGATACCTAGGGAGGGCTTGCTCTCAAGGAGACCCCCTCAGATCACACTGAACAAGGAACAGCTGTAGTGCCTTCCTTATAAGGAGTCCCTGATGAGACTGCCAGTACATTCTATAGTGAATACAAGGGGCTTCTTGGAGTGGCCTGCTGTATCCCCATGTTAGTGGGCTGCTGTGGTTGTGCCATATCCTGATGTTGAGAGGCAGGGGTTGCAGCTAGGCTGGCCAAGAACTCAGATTTTTTGTCAACACTGCCATTCTTACTCTGCCTTATCAGAGGTAGTATAACTGAGGAGCTGGAAGAGGGCATTTCTGCTCTGGAAACAGGCTCTGGATACAGAGTAACTGCTCTGTCCTTGGCAGTGCTAAACATGCCCTCAGCATGCCTCTCCTGAACTGCCTAGGCTTCCCCAGATAGGTCCACCTGTCTTGGGGCAGCCTATGTTGCCTTAGGTTGCCCCAAGCCTTTTCCAGAGTAATTAGGGTGGCCCATCTTGCAGTTGGGTCAACCCAGTGATAGATAGGGTAACTCAAGTGCACTTCTGAATTGTGTCCTAATACTTCATGGAAATCTCTAATCTGTACCAACCAGTATTAAATGAATGTGAACAAGGTGTGGCCAATGAAAACATTTGCCTGGCTCTTCTGGGGTAAAGATTTTTAAACAGTTTATAAACGATGCATATTCGAAATAATATCCATTTAAAAGAAACATTCTTTTGGAGTTTTACAAGCCAAAGAGCTAAATTATTTATGTGATTCTTGTCTTGTTCATTATCCAGTCTTGTTCTGGATAAAAAAGGATACTGTCATGCCGTGCTGTGCAAGTGATACATCAAAATGCATCACATTGACCACTTATTATTTATTGTATTTATTAAATAATTATATGTTAAATATATTGATACAAAATTTAGTTTGCAAATTGACTGTACTCCATTACTACAGCATTACTGTAACTATTCAGTTCACACATTGACAGCCTGATCCTATTTGATGTAAGATATGAGATTCCTGGGAACAAGGCAAGATGGGTTCAAGTGCAGCCAAAGAATTTCCTTTCATCTGCAAGGCACTCAACTAGTTTATTATTGGCCAGAAACACCTGTAGGGACAAAAGAGTGGAAGGTAGGTATAGGATCCACCCACTAATCCACAGAGCTGCCCTTTAACAACCCAGCAATGTATGAGAAAGAGCACTACATGGTCAGTCATTGGACTTTTAGGTGTATCTACTGCACTTGCCTACCCAACTAGCCACACACCATGCCCTGTTTCATCACTGACATAGTTGGCATGGCTGCTAGCATGCTGCCACTCCTGTCCTCTTAACCAAGCCTACCTGATTCAGTGGCAGCAGAGAACATGGAGCTTCTTCTTTAGTTCTTAGCTTGCATTTCAGAAGAGAGTCATCCTTTCAACCAATACGCTACTGTAGGTGCTGCTGGATTTGGTGCATCATTCATGATTCACTTCCATTCTTTGTGATAGATGCCGAAGTTTTTACTCTCATCAGTGGTCAGTTGCTGGTTTCTTAGCTCTTCCTCAACTAGTTGGAACCACATCTTTTTCAGTGCTGCTCCTTGAATTCTCCAGTGGAGAGGTTGCTTTTGGCAGAGGAGCTTATGTGGCAGCCAGTTAATGTTAATTCTTCAGACATGGCCAAATAATCTCAATCAGCATTTTTGGATTAGTTCCTCAGCAGAGAGTAGATGGTTTCATCTCTTCTGTATTGTCTCATTACGGAGAGACACTCAGGATCTGTCTCAGGGATTGCGTTTGGAAGGCCACAAGCTTGTTCATATCTGATCTGAGCAGAATCCATATTTCTGACCCATACAGGAGCATTCCCCCAAAGAGCCCTAGAAGTCATGGAGTGAAGATGCTGCAGACTGGGAGTACAGAGGCACCTTCCCCTGAAGAGCCCCTCCTCTCCTACCCATAGCCTGCTGAAGTAAGAAACAATGAAGGTGGGAAGAAGGAATCACTGTCTGCCAACAAAAGAACAAACATGACTAGTCAGTGTTTTTACTGAAAGATACCAGTAATAAAATTGCAGCTGAGACACAAATCAACCATCTTCACCCAGCAGGGCCATTGTACCATTGCAAGTTATCCAACAGGCAGCAAACTTAACAGGTGCTTAAATACTTTTAAATGGTTTTTTAATTGAATGTTTTTAATAATGTTTTTACCTGTTAGCTGCCTTGAGTTGGTCGTGGACCAAGAAAGGCGGGGTACAAATTTAAAAAATAATAATAACAGGCAGTGACATCTAGTTCCACCAGTTGGGTCAGTTCCTTTTATAAAGTTTTCAAATCCTCAAGGACATGACTCTAATAGGAGCAGGTCAGCAATCTTGCCAAGCTGCATCTGGGCTCAGTGGTCACCACAGGCAGGCAGGAAGTCTTCACTTGAAGTCTTCATTAGGTCCTCACCTGTGGAAAAGCTGCCTGGGGATAACAAGGAGAAACTTAGGAATTTCTCCTTGTTATAGCAGTAAGGAATTGACAACAACAATACCCATTGTCTGGCTGGAAATGCATATTTATTGTTGGTAGGATGTGGTGCCACCACAGGGTACTTGCAATGTTGCTCTTTGGGAAAGAGAGCATGGCTGGAACATTTCCTTTCTCTCTCCAGGCAGAGAAGGGGAGCTCCACACATTTCAGCTCCCTGGGGCAATGGTACAGTCCTGAAAAACAAAAGGGTTTCAGATATGGCAGATAAAAGCTTAGCAGGAGTGATCTTGGTTAAATTCTGGAAGGGAGACTGAAAATTCTGGATGGGAGAGTGGTGCTAATTGTTGCAGGTGTACCTTACAGCACTGGTCCTCAACCTTTTTGGCCACAGGGATCGGTTCGGTGGAAAAAAAATTTCCTGGTACCAGCCCAGGGGTGGGGGGAAGAGTTCTGCCTCTGGCAACCTGGAGAGAGGGCTTCCCCACCTAGAGCACAGCACAGCTGCCTCCAGCTGTAAATCTCATTATAATAAATAGAGCAATTGCTTGGTTACTGTGGATAGGACTGCAGGTGAGAACCCAATGTCTCAATGCATGTCTACTCAGAGCATGGATTTTCAACCTTTTTTCAGTGCAGGATGCATTGAATATGCACAAAGCCATCCTAGGGTGCAATCCTAACCACGTCTACTCAAAAGTAAGCCCCATTATAGTCAATGGGGCTTACTCTGAGGAAAATGTCTTTAGGATTGCAGCCCTAGTCACTCTTATTGGAAAGTAAGACTACAATCCAGTGTAACTACAGGACCTTTTACACCAACATAGTTATGGTGCCACCTATGGGAAATGTATAGAGCAATCCAGAGTAAGTGCCTCTTATGTCTTCCCATAGTTACTCTGGATTGTAGGGGTAACCTCATTGACTACAATGGGACGTATTTCTGAGTAGACAGGCATAGGATTGGACTCTGAGGCTGCAATCCTCTGACAGAGCCCTCCTGCTGTGAGTAGGGGAAGAGGCACTTAGAGGAGTCCTCTCGCGGAACGGAGAGGCAGCTGCCAAGGACCTCCAGTGGTCCCCAGACTAGGGATTGAGAAACCCTGCCTTACAGTATATTTGTAACAGTACCTGCTGGTGGTGAAAATGTACTATCTCTTCCCATGTTGTAACTGTTGTGCTTGTGTTTTCTACCCTGATACGAAGATAAATGATTTAGGGTAAATTACAGATATCCACATTTCATACTATTGTCTAGTTATAACAACAATTTTTATGAAGGGTTGGAAAGTTAATCTAAATTCTAAAAAATAATCTAAATATTGCCTCTATAATGATTTCAAAGGCTTTTAAGATCAGTCTTTATTTGACCTTATATGAATGAACTGTATTCTAAATTTTAAACAAAACATTCATCAGCTATTCTGTAACTCAGGACTGTGGTGTGGTTTGTGGCTTTTTCCTCAGTTCCTGATTTACTGTTGTGGTTTCCTGGTGTAGTTAGAAAGTTACACTATTTTTTAACTTTTCTTCTGTCTTTGGAATAAGGATGGTTCTATTCTGGAAAACAATACATGCTGCCCAATTGCACACCTGAAGTCTAGGTTCTACATTTTCCATATCCATAGAAACCATGTTGGCCAAAGCTTTGTCATAGCTATGACAAATGGGGGAAGAGTCATGAATATGTCCTCGAAAACCTGGACAGTCCGTTTTCAGGGATTGTGTTCATGTACTGGTAAATTCGACAGGGGGTCCTGTCCTGGTTTTATAGAACTATGGCAATTCTTGCCACGAAGATACTGTTGGTAAAGATCAGGTTTGAAATGGTCTGATTTATTTCTGTGAGTTAAAGTAAATGACAGCAGCCTGGGACACATTTTTAAAGGAAACTGCCACCTGTCTAAGACAACAGAATAATTAAAGTCCAGGACAGAGGTGGATCCTACACATATTTGATCATACTCAAGTGTGTTATTTTTTCCAGGCAGTTTACATTTGCCTATAGAAATCTGTGTAAGCCATTAAGACAATAATGGTTGGCAGTTGAAAAGCTTCTAGGGTGACTGGACTGCTTCTGCATTCCAGACAACTACTGTCAAAAGGCCAGTCTAACATCTTTAGGATGGGAGTTAGACCTAACCTTCTGACTAGGGTTGCCATATGTCCAGGAAAAACAGGACTGTCCTGGTTTTCGGGGATTGTGTTCACATATTAGCATGTTTGACAGGGGGTCCTGTCTGGTTTTGTGGAAGAGAATTATGGCAACCCTACTTTTGACACAATTTTACTTTATTCCATCTTAAACGCATGGTGGTCACTCAGTCCTATAAGAAAAACAAGAGTTTTTTTAGACTGCTACTGCATTGCAAAATAAATACCCTAAACCGTACACACACACACACCTTCTCTATCCACTCTTTTCTTACACGGGACATAGTACCCCCTGCAAGTTCTTTGTAATATACAGGCTGCCTGTAGCCCTTGCCTCCCTTATTCAACCAAAGAACTGGCTTTCTAGTGAACTTCCTATATTGCTGATGCAAAGCCATGCTGTTATATTGGTTACAATACTTGCTATGTCTACAAATACTGACTTGCTGACACAGCAAATCTTTAGAGAGGCCATAAATCATTTTTAAAAGTTGCACTGTTATATTTGCAAATGTTTTCCAACACTGGTATGGTTTTTCAATGTTATTTTCATAAGGCAGAGAAACAAGGCACAATTTACTTTGCTAGTCCTTTCAGCACAACATGCATTAATTTTTCCTATAATTTTTATGTATGCATGGGAGTGTAGCTTCAGTATTTTTACACAACTTCAAAATTCCTGAACTCCAGAACAAATGATATTTGCAGCATAGCATCATATGAAGTTTAAAAGTCTCTCACCATCCATGGCTGCAGTGTCAAAATATCAGCAAATTGCATTTTATCTGAAGTAAAGAAAATGAAACAAACTCTATGACCAGCATGATGAATTATTTGCCTCTTCCACTATTGGACATTGGGTGACCATGTCTTCCAACTGCAACAATATATCTGTGTTGTTCCAATTGCTTTTGACCTCATGGTCATTTAATTTCTCTTTACAGTATTTGAAAATTGGATAGGATGGGGCACTGAGTTGTAAAAATCAAAAGTAAAGTTGGAAGGCTTGCATTTTTTTGTTTTGTTTTCTGGTGCCATCAGTGTTTTCCTTTTGTAGCTGCATGTTGTAGTCCCAATCATTTTGTCTTCATGTCTTTCCATCTTATTCCAACTAGATTAGATTTAAATAGTAATATGATAGTATTAGCATCAAAATCAATTGTAAAGTGTTTTGATTGTAAAATGAACCCATTATAAAGTGAGGGTCCACTTTACTAGAAAATATTTGTACTAGAAAATTTTTGTTAATCAAAATAAATTCTAATGAATTAAATGTGATTTACATACCGTGTTGATAGAATTTACAGATTTTACTTGTTATTGCACATAATAAGGGTTGAATGCAGCTGAGGCCATGTGGATCTGAAGTGCCAACTTTAATTAGGACCGGGCTGTCCTCAAAGGAATAAAAATAGTATTGAATTTTTTTGTGTAATCTCTAGTATCATGCAACTCTTGTTTTGATGATGATGATGATGAGTTTGTGTTTTGTATGTGATATTGAATGTGGGTCACCTGGGGTTCTCACTGATGTAATCCTATTGTAGTAAAAAAAATTAAAACACATGAATACCTGTATTGTTTTCTGAATAGTCTGTGGAAATCCTTATTTTGCCATTAACTCAAGTGTTGGAAGTCAGTGCTAATGGTGTCACAATCTAGGTATTTCACATCATAGCTTTGTACAGAACAAGCATACCTTTTCCACTATAGAGATTATCTTTGCACGGGAAAAGGGAAAATGTCTACTCAAAATAGAAAAAAATAAATATATAAAACTGGTTGAAATTCTGCAAGATATTTCAATAGGAAAGAGTGATAAAGGGTGAAGTGTGTCACTCTTGAGATCAGCTGGCATAGGCCATGCAGATCCAACTGTTTAGCTTTGAGCACAAGCCTAACCATGTCTACTCAAAAGTAATCCCATTGTGTTCAATGGGTCTTACTCCCAGGAAAGTGTCTTTAGGATTGCAGCCTTTGTCTCCTTCCAATGGTCTCTATCTCATCCAGCCACCTGCTCCTCTACCCCTTTTGCTTCACTTATTCTGCTCACCCCCCCCCCCCACAATTCTGCTGTTCAACAAGGATTCACTGTTGTCTTTTCCTCTTCTCTACGATGCTTCTAACATTTGATTTAAAAAATTACATAAGCCCTGAAAAGATTTAAAATACAGTGGTACCTTGGTTTACAATCATAATTTGTTCTGGAAGCATGCTTGTAATTCAAAACAGTTCTTATAAAGCCTGTGAATGCTGGCTCAACATTAAGTTCTAATTTCTGTGCAAATCCTCCAACTATTGTATACATTTCTAATACTTCCACAGCATATGGAACCTGCCTTGGATATTGTTTGAAAGGCACAATATAGAAATTTAAAACCAATCAAACACAACCTGCCCAAGTCGTAGTAGGGCCTTAACTGGGACCCCTCCCCAAATCAAAAGAAGTCAGTAAAATTTTAGGTCATCCAGAATTCTTCTTCAAGCAGGATGTGAAGCAAAATGGCGTAATGGCCATCGCAAAGCATGTAGTAGGCACAGAATGCATTTTAAGCTAATAACTGGCATTGCCCACTGCCAGTCATTTTCACACTTTGATCATGGAGAGGCAATCGATTTATAAACATTGGAACACATAAATAGGAGGAGATGCAGAATCTAATTATTCTTGGTTACCAACACTAAAAAAATACAAGTATCTGGAACTTGAAGAACTGAGGTAGAACAACAGGTTCTAGGGACTTTAAGATCAGAACATCAGGTACATCAGTTATACTGGGTAGTTTACTGTATAATGCTTACTGGGTAGTTTACTGTATACAGCTACTTGCTGTAGCTTCTTCTTTTGAAAATGTGTACAAAATGAGTAGGTGAAACATTAGGTAGCAACAGCTTTCTTTGACTGCGGCCCATCAACCTGAACATTGTTCATTCCAATGTGACAAATAGCAGCCATAAAAGCCTTGGAACAGGAACATCAAACCCACTTCATATAGTGGGCCAAACAGCAGTCACAGTGCCTGCTAAGATCCAGAAGTGACATCATTAAGCAGAAGATGGCCAAAAAAATAAGCACTTTGTTCTCATTTAGAAAATGTGCAAATCTTGTTCATAATTTCAAAATATGAAAGAACCCAATTATTACTGTCATGCCCTGTCCACCCAATGGGGTGGGCGGTAGAGGTAGATGACAACAGAACCCCTATTTGTTCCATATCGTAGTCGGCCTGAGTAAAAGAGTCAGACTCAGAGGTGGCAGATGCAATAGGTATACTACTTTGTCCCTTCATTCTCTCTATAGAGGCACAGAAGCGTAGCTGTTACAGGTAAGTCAAAAGCTTGGTAATGGTTCCAATGGGTCAACAGGTAAGTAAACAGTCAGTACAACAGGTAAGTACCCATTTAATCTTAGAGACAGAGTTCAGAGGCACATCATAGCGTTTTGGGTCTCGAGCACAACAACAGTGTTTTGGGTCTCACCACTTCACACTGCCTTCCCAAAAGGCCCAACTCAGCCTTCCCTCCAGAGCAGGGCTCTGATGCTCTGAGAGGTCCCTGGGGCCTTTCTGCCTCCACCTCTCATGTCCTCTGCCCTTTTCCCAGGCTTCCCCCTCCCCTCTTATTCCCTCCATATGCCTCTCTCACTTTGGCCTCTCGGCAGGGATTGGGGCCGCATCAGGCTTGCCATTAGTCCTCCCCACCTGGGAGGTGGTTGTGGTCTGAGGAAACGTGCCATGGGTCCTCCTCAGGGAAGGGAAGGGCTTCCTGGAGAAGGACCGCCTCCCCAGCAAGGAGGAAGAGGGGGTGGGAGCCCTGGTAGTTGGCCTCTCCCCCTTTCCACTTTGGGCAGAGGGTTAGGGAGAGAGGATGCACTGGTGGGGATGATGCGCATGGGGGGATGTTGCGCATGGGGATAAGTGGTGTATGGGGGAATGTTGCAAATGTTGGTTTTAAGCATGGGGGATGTTGAGCATGGAGGATGTTGAGCATGGGGGGGGGGTTTACTTTTGGTCCCAATAAAGATGTGAGTTTATTGGGTTGTTAGAGGGGTTTTTCTTTGTTCTAACTGACCAACACAAGCCTATAGGTTAAAGTCATTGGCAAAGCTGCTCTGCCTCTCTTCCCTGGCAAGATGCATGTCTACTCAAAAGTAAGTCCCATTACAGTCAATGGGGCTTTATTTCCTTCCCTCCACCATCAGTCAATGGGAAAACTGTTCTACCTCTGCAGGTGCTGAGCCCAATCCTATGCATGTCTACTCATAAATACTCCTTACCTGGGAGTAAGTGGATAAAATTTCAGTTTTAGCTAGTGTTTCATTTGCAGTGAGACTCTTCTTTTGATAGTCATTTAATGTCTGAATCCAGCCTTATATAAGAGTAAGTCACATTCAGGGTGACCATATGTCATTTTTTAAAAGCCTTGTGTCCTGGGAAATTTTTTTCATTGTCCCCTATTTCCTTGTGATCAGGCAGGATGTAGCCTTCTTGTAATTAAGAAATTATGGTTGAATTCCTAAACACACTTTCCTGGGAGTTGGCCCCACTCGATACAATAGGACTTACTTCTGAGAAGACCTGCTTAGGATGGCACTCGTATATGTAATAACTTATATTTAATGGTTTTAAATACTTATATGATTATTGTGTTTAAATTAACCACATGAAAGGAATATAGAGGTTTTTCTTTTGACATGTCCTACATTTTTCTTGGATGTCCTACATTTTAGGGAAACTTGTCCTCTTGCAGTTATGACATATGGTCACACTGGTCCCATTACAGTCAATGGGGCTTAGTCCCAGGTAAGCTTGGATAATTTCATCCTTAGCTAGTGTTTCATGTGCAAGGATAATATTCTTCTGAGGCCAATCCTATGCATATCTACTCAGACATAAATCCCATTATGTCAAGGGGACTTACTCCTAGGTAAACATTCAGCTTTAGCCTTTCAGTTGAAACAAGACAGACTCTTCTTTTGACAGTCATTTAAAATCTCTAGCCTGTCCTTTGCACGTCAACTCAGAAGTCCCATTATGTCAAAGGGGACTTACTCCCAGGTAAGTATGAATAGAACTTCAACTTTAGCTAGTGTTTCAGGTGCAGCAAGACTCTTCTTTTGACAGTAATAAAATCTGAGGCCAGTGCTATGCATGTCTCCTCAGAAGTCAGTCCCTTTACAGTCAATGGTGCTTACTCCCAGGTAAGTATGGATAGAATTTCAGCTTCAGCTAGTTTCAGGTGCAGCAAGACTCTTCTGACAGTAATAAAATCTGAGGCCAATGCTATGCATGTCTCCTCAGAAGTCAGTCCCTTTACAGTCAATGGTGCTTACTCCCAGGTAAGTATGGATAGAATTTCAGCTTCAGCTAGAGTTTCAGGTGCAGCAAGACTCTTCTTTTGACAGTAATAAAATCTGAGGCCAGTGCTATGCATGTCTCCTCAGAAGTCAGTCCATTGCAGTCAATGGGCCTCACTCCCAGGTAGGTACAAATTGCCTGAGCGCTCCCCTCCCCCACAGAGGCGGTGGAGCGTCGTCCCCAGAGGCGGTTGGCGGGGCGGTGAGGTAATGGGCTTGGAGAGGGCGCCGCGTCTCCCTCAGGGCGGGCGAGGCGACGTGCGCCTGGGAGCCTGCGTGGCCTGAATGGGAACATTGTCTGAGGAGGCGGAGGATGAAGGCGGGCGGGCAGGACGGACAGGCACAGGCAGGAGAAGGAGGGAAAGCCGGTCGGGTCGGGCCGGAGGAAGGAGGAGCCCCCGGGCGAGACGTGGGGAAGGAAGGAGGAGCCGCAGCCTGGAGCCGGGAGGACTCGGCGGTGGTGGGGTGGCAGGAGCCCTGGAGGCGGGGCGGTGCGGGATGCCGGAGCGCAGCTGCTGCTGCTGCCTCAGCGGCTTGTAAACAGATCCGGGGCCTCCACGTGACCGCCTCCAGTACCTGCACGGGAGGGCTGCGTTGTCTCCGGCTGGGCTCATGACAACAAAGCCGGCGAGGGGGGCGCGCGCCGTGGAACGCTGAGTGAGGCAGCGACGGTTGGTGGCCGTTAACGGTTCGCAACGGCTCTCTGGGCCCCTCGCAGCGCATCCTCCCCTCCCTCCTGCCTCCCTCGCTGGGCTAAAATGGCTGATGCTGGGCAGTGAGTGAGAGAGAGAGAGAGCCCGACGAGGGGGGAGCAGCAGCGCCTCCGCCAGCGGGGAGAGGGGCGCGTCGCCACCGCCGCCATGAGCTCCTTCGCCCTGGAGGAGACGCTGGAGGCGGACTGGGTGGCCGTGCGGCCCCAGGCCTTCCAGGAACGCGAGAAGCACAAGTTCGTCTTCATCGTGGCCTGGAACGAGATCGAGGGCAGGTTCGCCATCACCTGCCACAACCGGACGGCGCAGAGGCAGCGCAGCGGCTCCCGGGAGTTCCGCCGAACAGGCAGCCCCTCCGCTTCCAGGGCCCTGGGCAGCCCCACCGTGCGTAGAAGCGCCATCGAACCCGGCCAAAGCAGGAGCTCTCCGGCTTCCCCCGCCCGGGCCGAGGCGGCGCTGAGGAGCCCGGCCAGGGCGAAGAAGGGGAGCCCGGCCCGGAGGCCTCAGCCTTCTCCAGAGGCGCCGCTCAGCCCCGCGGCCGAAGACATCGAAGTGCTGGAGCTGGGCAAGGACGAGCCTGCGGGAGGCGCCGCTCTCCTGCTGCCGTCCCCGCTGTCGGGGCCTCAGGCCGCCGCAGAGACGCCCTCCTCGGAGCCGGAGCCTCCGTCGGGGGAGGAATGCAGCTGGGCCGGCCTGTTCTCCTTCCAGGACTTGCGCGCCGTCCATCAGCAGCTGTGCTCGGTGAACTCGGAGCTGGAGCCCTGCTTGCCGGTCTTCCCCGAGGAGCCGTCGGGGATGTGGACGGTCCTCTTCGGAGCCCCGGAGCTCACCGAGCAGGAGTTGGACTCCTTGTGCTACCGGCTGCAGGTCTACCTGGGCCACTGCCTCGACACCTGCGGCTGGAAGATCCTCTCCCAGGTGCTCTTCACCGAGACGGACGACCCGGAGGAGTATTACGAGAGCCTGAGCGAGCTGCGGCAGAAGGGCTACGAGGAAGTGCTGCAGCGGGCCCGCAAGCGCATCCAGGAGGTGAGGGAGGGAGGGAGGCCCCACCGTGCCTTTGGAAGGGCTTCCTACCCCTTCCCACTGCAACTCTGTGCACGCTGCCTCGGGAGTAAGGGCTGTGGCAGTCGCTGGGATCAACTGCCCGATCCTAAGCATGTCTACTCGCAAATCCCATGGTGTTCAGTGGGACCTACTCCCAGGAAAGCGGGTGCAGTATCCTGGTATATGCAGTGGTTCTCATAGTGGGGGTCGGGACCCCTGGGGGGAGTTATGACTTTATTTCAGTTGAGCACCACCATCTTGGAATCTGGCACTGGATGCTGCCACCTGGGACTGCGATATGCTGCAATCTATACTTTCTTGGAGTAAGGCTCATTGAAGCTTTACTCATTCCCTCCATGTAGACATGGAGCTGGGGTGCCATAATTCTCTTCCACAAAACTGGGACAGGACCAAGTTGCCAGAATGCAAATGCAGTCCCTGAAAACCAGGGCTGTCCTGGTTTTCCACGGAGGAGCTCCGGCATCACAAGTGATGTGTCTTCCTGTTTGGTGTCACTTCCAGGTTGATGACATCACGGGGGCCCTGGGCATATTGTCATCCTCAGAAGTGGGGCCTGGCTAGGCTGAAATGCTTGAGAACCACTGCCCTGGTTCTGGATTGGGTATAAGATTGGGTGTACAGCCTTGGTATAGGATTCGAGCCCAACACTCCAACTTAGGTCTCAGAATTTCTGCATCAGTTCTCTCACTCTTAACCATATTTCCAAGCAAAATTTGTTTCTCTCCTAGCATCATTTCTGAAACTGGGACAGGACCACTAGATGGGTCGTGAATCAATTTCAGTTGCGTCTCCATTCATTTCAGTATTTCATTTTTCATCGATTAGACTTGATGCCACCATGGTATGTGACTGCATTTGGGGAAATGCTACAGATCTGTACTTTTAGCAGGCTAATATGCAGGTACATTTAACAAGAACAGTAAATGTAAACAAGAATAGTTAGCAGTTACCCCTGCTAACTGAGCAAGAGGCACTCTTTCAAGTGGGTGTTCCTCTTTTATTTAGTAGGGGGAGAGTAATTGACCCTACACACCCCAGCAATGTCTGTTCAAGTGGCTTCTGCTGGTATTCTTTTTTGCATTTTAGATTGTGAGCCCTTTTGGGACGGACCCATTAGCTATTAATTAGCTATTATTATTTTTCCATTTTCTTTGTAAACCACTTTGTGAAGTTTTTAGTTGAAAAGCGGTATATAAATACGGTGGGTAGGTAGGTAGGTAGATAAATGGAACTTACTCCTGCATAAAGCGTGGGCAGGGTTGCAGATTAGGATTGTTAAAAATTTTCCTGCTTGACGATGTCACCTCTGATCAGGCCATCGCTTTTGGTGAGGACAAATTCTCATTCTAAAAAGTGGATCTTGATGCTAAAAGTTTCAGTAATCACTACTCTATAGGAATTTAGGATACCTCTCTGGAAATTGCATTTGCATTCCTCACTGGAATCATATACATTTTTATTCTTAACAGAGAAATTTAGCGGGGGAGAAGTACAGTAACTCCTATTAAGATCAGAGAGAATGGTTTCTAAGCAAATGTCAAGGGGATCAGTCCTTCTAATTTCAAGAGGCCTTTTGTATCTTGTAAATGCTAATATTCTTAAATGTAATATGACTAGGCTGTTTTAGAAGGAGCTCTTTTTTAATTAGTGGAAAATGGTGCAGTATAAAAATTACTGCCCCTGGCCAAGTTTGATCCTTATCAAATGTATTTGCTAGGTGGCTTCTTAAATAAAAGGCAGTGAACTGCTGCCAAAATATTCAGGAGCTGAAGTATCCAGGTTAAATTCTAACTTTGCCAAAAGAGATATTGTTGTATCCTTTTCTAGCTTTCTTTGTTTATGTTTGGTGATAGAACACTTAAGAAGAGCAAGTATGGATGCTGTGTGCATCTGTTTCCATCAGATATGGAATATATTTACATGTTTTTTCTTCTTATACTGAAATCCTTTTCACTGTGTAGTTAGTGAGAATGCTGTTTGTTGAATGGAGTGAAGTAGAGCACAATCTGTTGTCATTTAGGGGCTGAAATCTACTTATCCAATGGTTCAAACATAAGATTTTTACTGTATAGTATGTGACTATGTCAGGGTCCAAGCAGCTGTATTTTTTTGCCAGAATATATAATTCCAAACAATTCCTGTTTGGTATTGACAAGGTACTAAAATTGTCAGGGCACACCATCAGTCCTTTGACAAATGACAAGACACACCATGCTGCTGATGGAGGGGTCACATTCCTTAAAAAAATTGATATTATCTAAAAAAATAAAAACATTTTCCAAACCTCCACGGCACACCTTTGGACCACATGTGGCACACCAGTGTGCCATGCACACTGGTTGAAAATCACTGCTTTGGTTTCTATGGATTTGTATACAGGTAGAGACTCTCCATTCATGACATTTGGTTCTGAGAATCCCAGTGATTAGCTATTTGTGCATTATACAAAGCAATTATTTATCATGATAACTAATGAATCAATTAGTTAGGATTCAGGAGGCAATAAATCAGTTTCATTTCCCTTGGTTTAAAACTGTTCTCTTCTTTATTCAGATGCAAATGAGAGGGGAATATCACTCCCTGACAAGGGTCCTTTGGTTTAGGTAGGGAAAGGGAGGGGTCCTTACTGCAGACAGAGTGGAAGATTTATTAGGCAAGTAGGCTGTTTCTAATCATTAACTGTTAAAGAGACATTATTTAAAGGGCCAATCTTTTACTTTGCCTTTGAGACAAAATTGCATATAAATGATTCATATATAAATAGTTTACACCTGTAGTCATTGTGTAAAAAATGATGACAAAACACTGTAATTGCATTCAAAACACTGTAATATAATACAGAACACAATAACTGTAATAAAACACTATAAAATACAGTATAGAAAAACAGAAAAGAAAAACCCTTATGGCTAAGGATGACTAATTTTTACTAAAAGAGTCATTGGTTTCTCTTTCTGAGCAACTTTTAACAAGGAACTTTAACAAGATAGGCTCCTCTCCTTCTTTCTCTCTGTGTGTTTCCAAGTTTGCAGCAGGAGTAGCAGCCTGGATGCAAAAGGGGCATGATCCTTTTCTGTGTACTCAGATTCAAGTCCCTTTGTATCCACTGGGGCTTACTCACAGGAAAGTGGAGAATGCCAGTCTGCCCTCTCCCTCTATGTGTGTGTTTTCAAGTCTGCAGCAGGAGCAGCAGCCTGGATACAAAAGGGTCATGATCCTTAGCTGTCTACTTAGAATCAAGTTCCATTGTATTCCCACTGGAATGTGATCCAGGCAGGGGTAGGTGGTGGGGAAAGAGGGTTGGTTGGAGTAGGGTACAGGCAGGGAGGGGTTTCCTTCAGGGTGGTCTAGGAGAGGGTTTCCCTCCTTCCTGGCAGTGGCCAGTGTGAACTCTGAGCAGAGGAGCCTCTTCAGTGGCCAGCCTCTATCCTAGCCACTGAGCCTCGCTGGGCTGTCCTGCTGAGTCTTGATGGGGCCTGGCAGCCTTTCTCCACCCCAGCTCCACCTGGCACGGAGGTGGAGGAGGGCTGTCCAGCCATGGCGAGGCTCAGCAGGGATGCTCTGTGAGGCTCACTGGCTGGGATGGATGTGGAGCCACTCTGAGACAGTGTGCTGGCCACTGAAGAGGTTCCTCTGCCCCAGGATATCCAGCGGTGGCCTTGCTGGGCACCAAGGGGCTTGAACCTGTGGTGGTGCTAGCTGGGGGGGAGGGTTTCAGACAACACTGCTGGGCCTGCCTGTGCATGCCTCTCCTGGGCACGCTGGTCCCACCTCTCTTTTTCCTGCCTCAGCCACCTGAGCCCGGCCAATCAGTGTTCATCTGACTTTCATCTTGCAAAGCAGAATTCCTTAGAAATTTTGGTTTATCTTACAAAGCATTCGTCTTACAGGGCATTCATCTTACAAGGTACCACTGTATTTAGTGACTGCAGTGTTGTGTAAAAAGGTAATGTTGTCCCCCGCAGGTTATACTTCTAGTCATGACCGACTAGAAGCAGTGGTCATCCCTGTTTGTATAGCCACAGAGCAAGTGTTGTCCAACATGTGGCTCACATGTTTATCTACTCGCATTTCCATGTTTTAAGACAGCTAGGTTGGCAGGAGCTGGGCTAAGGACGGGAGCTCACCCCATCTTGTAGGACCTGTGTCTTGAACCCTAGTCTGCTAGTTAACAGGTACAGTGTCTTAAACACTTGCGCCATCCCACCCCTACGGTGTTGTGTAGTTCTTGCATAAAGTAGTTAGTATAAGGGAACACCTTAAATGTAGGCTTCATTATTCTGGTCCAACAAAACATAGCTTGAGCTGGGCTTGAGCTTCCCCTTTGTTTTCCTTTCTTTTTCTTATGTATTTGTTTTCATTTCTTTTTTCTTATGTATTTGGCTAAAAGAAAAGAACAGGAATTCATATTGCAGCCAAATCTTGAAACTGTGGATCATGTCCACACTGCAGATTGCTCCACTGGGAAGTTTCAGCTTTGCCTTATCTATCCAAATATTTGCTTTTGGTTCTTTTATCTTCTGAAAGTTTCTCACTACTGAAAAAAATCTACCACCTTTCCCCCTTTATTGCAATAACTATACTATAGTCTATACTATAGAAAACTAATGTTTTCTGAGGATGCAAGGGAAGGGCTTACTAGTTCATCATTCTCAGTGCTAATATCAAGTTTTTAAGGTACCTGGGCAATTTTGCATATGGGATTTGACCATCTCTGCCAGCCTGCATTCCAAATAAATTTTTTCTTTAAAACTGTAGAAGTGTCTATAGTTTCTCATGGTTCCAAAAGTAGCCTGGCTCAATACATTTAAAGGACATCAGTAGAAGAAATGAAGGGACAACAAATTTGATTAAAGTGCTAGATTAACCCCCCCTCACATACATATGCATGTACGTATGTATGTATGTGGCTCAATGCTTCAGCAGTCGGTTGAGTCTGTATCATGAAAAGTGCACCTGAATTTTGTTGTATACTTGTGTACAGTGACAATAAAGAATTATTATTATTATTATTACACCACATAGACATAGAGCTTGAGAGAGAGTTCATCTGAGAAATGTGTTCCTTCTCAAAGCAATACAATTTGAATCTAGGCAACAGAGATTCTTATTGCAATACCAATGTGCAGGTCAGTTATGTGTAAAAACAATTTCAGACTGGTACTGTTGTGTTTGTGAGGTGCTGGAACTAGGCTAAAAGATAATGTGTTTTATTGCTGTTCATCTCTCTCATCCCATAGTAGCCAAGCTTATTATTTGGTTCCAGTAAGCATCTGTATTTGATGTCAGTATCTTTGTTAGTGTTTGCTGTGTAAACTGACCCATCTTTAATTAAAATGTTTCATATTTAAGAAAGGAGATAAATTAGGTTGCTTGCTCTTTCCCCTCTTGCTCTCAGGTTTCTGTTGCCTGTGTGTTGATGGATAGTGGCTTTCTTTGAAACAAGAAGCTAGTCTCTCTTGGCTAAATTATTCCATGATAGTGGAGCAACAGATGACAGGTATTGAATATTAATGTGTAATTCTGAGGCAGCAGTTCTCCACACTTTAGGATGGGACTCGATTCTTTTCCTGAAATGTGAACTCGCCAAACTTATGCATTATGTATGTTCTTAAACATTACTTTTATCTTGTGCACTTAAAAATAGCTTTCAAAAAGTAGAGATACTGGATTCTAAGAATGGTATGGTTAGAAATTCTATTAGAATGTTCAGAGGAAATGTGGTGTTGGTTTCCACAGGGATCCTGTAAAACTTTGTGTGGTTCTGAAACTATATGTTTTCTGTTGGTAATGTAGAAATCTATGAAAAAATATAGTCACCCCTTGTGACTATATTACTATTATTATGCTTCAAAGTCATTGTATAAATCTAAATTAAATCTAAATGTAGCCAAACTGGAGCAAGTCCAGAGGAGAGCGACAAGAAAGATCAGTGGGATGGTAGGAAAGCCCTATGAGGAAAAGTTGGGGGAACTTGGGATGTTCAGCCTGGAGAAAAGGAGGCTGAGGGGAGACATGATTGCCCTCTTCAGATACCTGAAGGGCTGTCATAGGGAGGAAGGGGCTCATTTGTTCATAGCTGCTTCTGAAAGCAGAACTAGAACCAATGGGTACAAACTGCAAGAAAGGCGATTCCAGTTGGATATCCGGAAAAAAATCCTGAAGGTGAGGGCAGTTCGGCAGTGGAACAGATTGCCAAGGGAGGTGGCGGACTCTCCCTCACTGGGGGTCTTCAAGCAGAGGCTCGACAAGCACCCGTCGGGGATTCTGTAGGAGGATTTCGTACTGCAGGCAGGGGGTTGGACTAGATGACCTACTAGTCCCTTTCGACTCTAGGATTCTATGAAATTGTAGGTTTTACCTAAATCTCTTAGTTTTTGAAAATATGTACTGTTCTTTAAAAATTAAAGGAAAAGGCTGGAAACTGATTAAGGGAATGACAGCCACATTCTCTAATCCAACGGTACTCAAAGTGGGGATCAGAACCCCCTTGGGAGATCAGGAACTTGGGTCAGAGGGTCTGCAAGTGGGTGGGATCTGACATCTTGGAATGTGGCACTGGGTTTTCCTGGGAGTAAGTCTCATTGAACCCAATAGTACTTACTTACAAGTAGACATGGAGGATCTCTGGCTTCACAGTGATTTCACAATCTGTTAATTTTGGTAAGGGGTCCCAGACAAATTTTTAAATTTAAAGGTGTCTCAGGCTGAAATGCCTGAGTGCCACTGCTATAATACCACTGGTAGAGAAACACTGACCTACACTGTCTAAACTGTTTTTGTTACTTTACTTTATGTCTGCATGAAATTGAATTTGTGCAAGACAAGAGTGACTGTACATATTTTTTTAATTTCTAATAGCTGACACAGTGCTGTATGATTCAGTCTGACAAGATTTTTAGTATTATTTTGGAATGCATACACAGCTAATTTTTGTTTGTTTGGTGAACACAGCTTTGCAACAGTTGATATTTGTCCAATTCACTTTGTGCTTTAATTCAGAGGTTCAGTTCTTAGTCTTTTCAATAATCTTAAAGAAACACTGTGCCAGAATCCAAATTACAGTAAAACCTTGGATTGAGAGTAACTTGGATTGAGAGTGTTTTGCAAGACAAGCAAATACCTATCTATATAAAACTGAAAAGTCACTCACTCACGCACTAACTCTCGCACTAACTCTGTACCCCTTTGCATACTTCACCAATTGGGAGTTTTGGAAGTTACTAGCAATATTTCTTGTTCCTTCCAGATTGGGAGATGAGGTAGAACACAACAAAAACCAGTAAGAATTTCAGGATGTATAGGATGGCTTTTTGTTGTTTCAAAAGCACCCATGCCCAGCCAAAATCACTGGGCCTAGAAGCGTGAAATTTGGGTAGGATATTCCTTCCATGACAGAGGCACCCACTAAGAACCAGTTTTCAAAAATCCCAACCGGAAGGGGGTGAAATGGGATGCAACACATTTTCCTCCCTATACTTTCCATTGAAGAATCACTGACTGAGGGATGCTTACCCCAACCCCTGGACCTAGAAGCATGAAATTTTGGGAGGGTGTTCCTTCTGTGACATCAACACCCACCAAGAACTGATGATGAGAAATTTAACCCGTAAGGGGCTGAAAAGGGGTGCTACCTGTTTTGTCCTATAAACATGGAACATCCATAGTAATTTGGTGCTTGATGCCTGGTGCATTGGGGGGGATGTTGTTTGGAGGGAGGGGTTGCACTGGGGAGGATGATGATTATGGGGAGGTGATGCATGGGGGTGATGCATATTGGGGAAGAGATGCGTATGGGGTGGATGATGCACAATGGGGGATGAACATGGGGGATGCTGCGCATGTTGGGTTGATGAGCATGCAGGTTGATGTGTATGGGGGGATGATGCACATGGGGTGGATGAACATGGGGGATGTTGCGCATGGAGGTTTCATGTGCATGGGGGATTGATGCACAGTGGGGGGATGGCGTACGGGGGAATTTTACTCCCGCAATGCGGGTACATTTTTATATAATGTACTGGTAATAATATAAAAAAGCTTCATATATTTGATGTTCATTGTTTGCTGAAAATGGTTAGAAGTTGTAATTCACTATGAATGAGGGCTAGAGGGAGAGAAAGTAGGGTGCACATGAATTTCCAACTTTGGCTTGTTCATTCTCAGAACATCAAATCATGTTTTTGATAACAATCAGCTAAAGTCATAACTGCCTCAAAAAACAACAACACTTTGCTCAGTATTCTAAGCAAATCTTTTCTGGGTAGTTAGAAGAACTCACCTTGTTGGGGCAGGGGAGGTGTTGCAATCGTAGTAAATGTCTTCATGCCTATAGCAAAAACCAACAGAAACATGGGAGTGGAGCTATGGAGACTTTCATGACTTCATCTGCTTCTTTAAGAAAAATTGGAGTAGTAAACCAACTGTGACCCTTAGAGATCCATGCCTACTCTACTTCATATTAAGTTAGATGTTATAATATTAATATAATAAATGTTATAATACTGACATATAATTGTGTAAATTAAGATAGCTAAGAATCATTCTCCTTTCTCTGCTTTTGAAGTTTTGTTATTCTTTTGTAATATTCAGTACAGTAGTATATGGCACAAGATATGCATGCATCAGGAATGGTGCATGTATTGTTTTCCTGTGTATATTGCTTGCTGTGGACTTTCAACTGCTGACCTAGCCTAGTAGTCTAGCTTTTAATACATAATTGTAATTTGTCAGTCAGATATTATGTGACTTGCTTGATCTAAGTGAGGTTGTTTTAAAACCATCTGGGAAATAGGAAGGTCTGTAAATCTGCAAAGTCAGGCATTTCTAATCTTTGTATAAGGACTGTTGTCTCATATATTATGAATTCATAACTAATTTAACACTAGTAACACCTTTTTGTTACTAAGACATTTTTGGAGATTTACCTACTGATACGTGCATTCTGTCTCCTTTCACAACCGAATTATAAAAGTTTAAGATACTGTATTATTAGTACAAGTTCTGTATCATTTTCACATGCTTGCACCCATTCTGCACAACATTCAGATCACCCCTTGAGGCCTAGTTTGTGTGGCAAAGTAGGTTTCAGCTTTGAAATAAAAGCAGGATTAGGTTTATGGGGCTATAGTTTATATTCAAACTAGCTAGTATATGCCTAGTAACCAAGCAAGGGCAATTCAGTCACCATGCATTTGACTTTACCCTAGGTCTTTGAAAATGCCTTGAATTGAAAGTAATCCCCACACATTTCTGCCTTGGCCTTCTGTGTCTTTAGTTACACTAAGGGCAAAATCCAGAGTAACTATGGGGAGTCCTTGCTCCGGTGTAAGAATAACTTACTCTGGATTGCAATATGAATTTCCCATAGGTTTTCACTAGGTGATGCAGTAACTACGGGTGCACGTAAAATCTCTTACATACTCCCGTAGTTACTCTGGATTTCCAGTGTAATTGATTTCATTTTGTTTTATGCTTCAGCTGTAGTGATCAGTGATAGCTTTTATAGAATAGAATACTATTTCCAAGTGTGTGTTTGAAGTGGAGTCCTTCCTCACCACATTCTCTTGTAAAATAAGTCCAGCTTGAGACCACAAAGGAAATAATACTTTGCATTTTCTAGAAAGAACAGCACGGCCTGGAAATTTGGCACCACACCCATATTTTCCCTAGAGGAATAAAGAAATAAACTAGTGTTTTCCGTATCTTGAAATGTTAAAACTTTTTTGGTTTAACCTGGTTGCTTCATGAGGTTTTACACACAACATACACTAATTCATCAAAAACATGTAATTCATGTTGCTGCTTTCCTGGCTTATTTTGCACTGACATTAGGAAGAAGAATCCACACCCCCCCCCCCCGCCTCTGGAGAAAGTATGTCTGAAATGGCAGAGCAATCTAGTTGGGGTGTAGGGATCCATAGAATCCAAAAGTTGAAAAGATATCACAGTTTGGTTCTTTGCCTTAAGAAAGATATGAAAATGCAGATATTCCTGTCAATTTTTTTCTTGAAATCCACTTAAGGAAGTTCTTCAGCTTTCCAACTTGACTGTTCTTTCTCTTGGAAGAAAGTGTTCCGTAGAAGTATTGTAAATCTTGAATGAAGAGTATCTTACCCAGGCCTTATACTTGCCAGGAGAAGTAAAAGGAGAGCTTCTCTCAATAAATTGACAACATGACAGCAGACGTTATCTTTTGTCTGCATTGCAAAATTAGTATTTTTTCATTTTAAATAGTTTTAATTTTAATTTAAAAAATAGGAAAACATGAAAAATGACAGTGCTTTTATATTGTATTACATGCCTGCTGTGGTTTAGTTCGGATGCTACATGGCTGTTCCCAGAGTCTGAACCATTTTTCAGCTGGAAGATGAGATATAATTTATCATTCCATAAATTTTCTAAATATTTCTTGGTGAAGCATTGTTCTAGGATCATCCTGGATTGGTTAGTTTATTCATGCTTAGTCAGAAGTCTCATTAAATTCAGAGGGACTCATACCACTACTGTTTCTGTTTGCAGCATTAGCACTATAGTTTTTCCAGTACATTTTCAGGTACTTTTAAAAAAAGGATTGGAAATAATATTTCTGAGGTTAAAACAATGTTGGTCTTTGAGCTACACACTTATATTTAGTTTTTTCCACTCTGGCTACAGTTCTCTGCGTACTTTCCTGGAAGTAAGCACCATTGAACGCAATGGGACTTATGTCTGAGTAAGCATGCATAGGATACAGTTTTTAGAAGAGTTGTTATTATGTCAGTCCTGTGTTTTTAGTTTGTTCTTTTGAGCTACTGAGTATTTTGTAAGTAAAGCTGAAAAAGTGCAGCAGAATGTTTGGAATTGCAGATCACGAGTGGGTGGATGTTTGTGTCCATAAAAGGATGTTTGAGAGATGGTCATCTTTTGTTTCTCAGTTGTAGGAAGTTTAAAGTTTCAAATTCTCTTCAAAAGCTGAATTGTCCAGTTTAACTTTTCGTTTAATCAATCCCCATAGAAATCTCACACAAGTAGTCCAGCAATTACAATAAAATAATTTTTGAATAGTTTACAAAATAACATTTAATCAAAAATATTAAGGATACCTCTACAGCAGGGGTGTCCAACCTTTTAGCTTCTCTGGGCCACATTGGAAGAAGAAGAGTTGGTTTGGGCCGCACATAAACACTAACAACCTTTTTTTAAAAAAATGTAGGACAAAATGTAGGATGTCCTATATTTTGTCCCACATTTTTTAAACCTTGGAGTAAGTCTCATTGATTTTAATGGGGTCTACTTCTGAGGAGGCATGATGCATAGGATGGGCTGTGATCCTCTTCAAGCTTAACCTTGGAGATATGCTGCAATCCTGAACTTTCCTGGGAGTAAGACCCATTGGGTACAGTGGGCCTTATTTCTGAGTTGGCATGATTAGGGTTGCAGCATATCTCCAAGGTTAAGCTTGGAGAGGATCATAACCCATCCTATGCATCATTGGGGTCTCAGACTGCAACTTGGGAGTAAGCCTCATTGATTTTAACAGGGTTTACTTCTAAGTAGGTCTCAAGGGCAGCAGGCAGCAGCTGGGATAGAGACTGAGGCTGCTTAGGGGATGTGGGTGGGCGAGTGCTGCAAGGTCTGCAGGGTCTGAAGCACTCTGAGTGCCAGAAGGCAGGTAGGGAGAGGAGCCAGGCAGCCCAGACCAGCTTTGTGGTGGCTGCCCAGGGCAGCACGCAGAGAAGCATGTGAAATTTGAAAATGGCTGCTGCCACAAAGCCAGTTTTTCCAATGGTGGTGGCCAGCTTTGCAGGAGGGTCGCATCTACCCTCGTCCTGGCCGCATGCAGCCCCTGGGCCTCATGTTGGACACCCCTGTTCTACAGCATAGTCATATGCATATTTAGTTAGAAGAAAATCCCATTGTGTTCAGTGGAACTTATACTCAAGTAAGTGTAAATGTTTGCAGCTTAAGGAAAGTAGGTTAATTTAAGACAGAAGGGTTGGGTTCAAGATCAGGTTAACACTTAGTTGGTTGTGTTTAGGCTTGTATGCTTCCTTCTCTTTCTCTTCCAAAAGGCAACTTCTTCAATGTTTGTATTGGAAGAGACCTTGTCCGCTTGTTGTGGATTGGAGTTTCCTCCAATCCGTAATGGATGCAACATGGGGAAACCTAGTTGGCCTGTCACAGGGGCCTGTTGTCAGGATGTTGCCTTTCCCACAGCAGTGGTACCTATATATCTACTTGCATTTGCATGCTTTTGAACTGCTAGGTTGGCAGGAGTTGGGATAAGGATGGGAGCTCACTCGATCTGGCAGTACTTGGGACTTCTAAGTCCAGTGTTCTAACTACTTAGCCACTGCAGCCCTCTATTTCTCATCCACCAATACTGTATTGTATTAATGCAGTAAACACTGATGCTTGTCTGTGGAGACACCAAGTACATGACCAAAGCCTTAATGATGCCTACTTTCACACTGAAAGAAATTCACAGTCTTGGAAGTATTCACACAGGTCTTTACAAAGTGTGTGGTTCTGACTTCCACATTCCTTCATCAACATGAGATAAGGGTTTTCCTGAGTTAAATATAGTTGGTAGAACTGTATATAGAAACCAAGGAACCAATTAAAAGAATTACAGAGCAATCCTAAACCCTGGTGAGGCTGGCACAATTCCCATGCTGGCTTGGGATTTTGCAGAAGTTTCTGTGCCATTCCTGGGGTGGCTAAGCCAGTGTACAAGCGCATTCTGGCCTCCCCGTGTTACAGTGGGAATGGGGAAATAAGTGAGCTGTACTTACCCATTGGTTAGGATTGCCCTCCTCCCCCCATTAAATTTGTTAAATTCTATATACCTATTTCCTGGGAGCAGAAAGTTTCAAATCATAATTTCCCTCATGGTGGAATTCTGAACATAGCCATCTTGATGAGAAGTAATGGCTTTGAGTCCAGATAGTAACCATCCACTGTAGTTGTGTTTGCACATTGGGCTAGTTTTTGGATAGTTATGGTATAAAGTTGTTGTGGCACTTAGACTTGGAGTGTATTTCCAATGCTAACAGCTGATGACTATCTTCAAAACAGTAAGTGCACAATCCACAGTAACTATGGGAGCTCTTATGTTGACATAGGAGACATTTACGTCAACGTAGTTACACCACCACCTAATGGAAATCTATACAAAATTAATAAGAGTAGATTTCATAGATTCATAGAGTAAATTTTTCTTATGTCAATGTAAGAGCTCCCATAGTTACTTTGGATTGTGCTGTGATCTATGGCATCTTTGTGGGCTGCTGTTGAATGGCCACCATTATTTGGTGTTTCTGGCAGTAGCCCAGTTGTGCATGACAGCAGATTGTGTTCTGTGATATCTGAAATACTGCTGTAGCACTCGGACACATGTTCTGATGTTGTATCTTTTAGCATTGAATACTAGGTCTGCTATTTGGGAAGAAGCTTCATTGAATTTAGTAGGATTTACTTCTGGGTAGATATGAGTAGTTATGCTGCTTCCAGTTTTGCTCAAGTTGTTACCAGATGCTTATTCTTTGGCTCACAAGTAGGTCTAGTGTGTTTTGTGTTTTTTATTTTTAGTACAACATTTTGACAATAAATGTTTTCTGAATACTCTTATCCTACTTTGTTATATTCTGGTACTTTTGAATCAAGGTTCTAATAGAATAATGGATGCTACATTGTATGAAAGAGGGCACAGTCCTGACCAATTTAGGTCATCATAACCCACCGGTCTCCCTATTCCCATGATTGTGGGAGGAGGCTGAGTCTTTAAGAGTGCACTCCTAATCAATTTAGGGCACAATCCAGAGCAACTTCAGCCTGCTTTGCCCTAACTGCTCTCTCCTAATTATTCTGTATCCAGAGCAGAAAGTTATGCTGCATCCAGAGAGTCAGGAAGCCTGGGCTGCCCTAACTGCTCCAGAGCATGCTAAGTAATTGACACATGGGGAGGACTTGCTCCTGAGGAGACACCCCTCAGATCACACTGAACAAGGAACAGCTGTGGTGCCTACAGTGGTGACACAACTCTGCGCATCACCCGGTGTGGAAGTCTGTGCGTCACCCCTGGGATGCATGCATCCCCACTACCTGGACTGCGCAGTCGCCAAAGTTGGTGCCTGCACAGTTGTTTCTGAAGCCAACTGGCGTTGTTTCTGAAGCCATCTCTGACACCCGTGCAGTTCTTTTCTGAAGTCTTTCAGCTTCAGAGGAGACTGTGCAGGCGTCAGAGTTGGTGCCTGTGCAGTACTCTTTCTGAAGCCATTCGGCTGTCGCTCCGCCTCCTGAGTGAGGCCGAATGGCTGTGCAGAGGTGCAGACTTCCTCCACTCTAAGCTGAAGCTGTTCGGCATGCTCAGTGTGTTTCTGCGCAGTGCACCTCAGTTGGCCGTTCGGGCCAGCTCCGAGGACAAGTGGCAGCTTCTGTCTGCTGCTCGGCCTTGGAGCAGGCCTACATGGGCGTGCTGACGCCTGGGGCCTGCCAAAGGACAGTCAAACTCCTCCGGCGCATCACCCTATACGGAGCGCATCACCCAATGTAGCCCACACCAGCTGCACCAGTCTGGTGACGCCACTGGGTGCCTGCCTTATAAGGAGTCCTTGATGAGATGCCAGTACATTCTACAGTGAATATAAGGGGCTTCTTAGAGCGGCCTGCTGTATCCTGAGGTTTGTGGGCAGCCATAGTTTGTTCCATATCCTGAAGTTGAGAGGCAGGGGTTGCAGCTAGGCTGGCCAAGAACTCAGATTTTTGGTCAACACTGCCATTCTTACTCGGGCCTTATCATGGACCCCTATGGGTCTACTTATTACTATACCTGCTCCTGAGGTGGTATATCTCTGAGGAGCTGGAAGAGGGCAATTCTGCTTTGAAACAGGCTTTGGATACAGAGTAACTGCTCTGCCCTAAGCAATGCTAAACATGCCCTCAACAGGCCTCTCCTGAGCTGCTTAGGCTGCCCTGCTTTGCCCAAAGCCTTTTCCAGAGTAACTGGGGTGGAGCATCTTGCAGTTGCTCCACCCTAGTGATAGATAGGGCAACCCAAGGGCTCTTATGTGGACAGATTAGTTGTTCTGGATTGTGCTGTTAGTCTGGCCTGTCTTCTTGTGGTGGTGTGGGGAGGTTGGCATATACCTCCTGTGCAGTGACCTTACCCTATTCAGGAGTGGTGCAGAAGTGCATTGTGGCACTTTTGTGACATCCCCCGGTCAGCACAGGACTTGCTCCACCATAGTTACTTTGCAAGATGCTCCACCCTAGTTTGGAAAAGGCTTGGAGCAGCCTCAGGCAACATAGGCTGCCACAGGACTGATGGAGCTAGGCTGCTCTAATTGGGGCAGCCTAGGCAGCTCAGGTGAAGCATGTTGAGGGCATGTTTAGCATTGCCTAGGGCAGAGCAGTTACTCTGTATCCAGAGCCTGTTTCCAGGGCAGAAATGCCCTCTTCCAGCTCCTTAGAGTTATACCACTATACCAGGAGTAGGTATAGTAATGAGTAGACCTATGGGATCCATGATAAGATAGAGTAAGAATGGCAGTGTTGACCAAAAATCTGAGTTCTTGGCTAGCCGAGCTGCAACCCCTACCTCTTAACCTCAGGATATGGCACAACTATGGCAGCCCACTAACCTGTGGATACAGCAGGCCACTCCAAGAAATCCCCTTGCATCCACCTTCCAATAGAGGTATTACTGTAGTGGAGACTCATGCTGCAGCTGTTACTGGTTGTCAGAAACTTCTGGGCTTCCCTATAAGGCAGGCACCACAACTGTTCCTTGTTCAGTGTGATCTGGCGGGGGGTCTCCTCAGGAACAAGCCCTCTCCAGATGTCACTGACGGTGCCTTTTTAGCATGCTCTGGAGCAGTTAGGGCAGCCCACTCTTCCTGATTCTCTGGATGCATCATAACTCTGCTCTGGATACTGAATAGTTGGGGCAGCCCAGCTAAAGCTCACCTCACTGCCCTTACTCTGGATTGTGCCCTTAGCATCTCAAGCTTTAGTGGTAAATTATGAGCAGTTATCTGTTTTATCTGTTTTTCCACTTTTCCCCAAGAATTTTTCATCTGCCTCTACTCTTTGGGATCCACACTCACAGTAATTTGTAGAACACAGTGCAAAAACAGAAACCCTGTAAAAGTAAGTGTGTAATGCACATGCCTTGGAAACTTGGAAAAATATAATATTATTTTTGTCACAATTCAATCAGAAGTTTTCGAATTGCTCCAAAAACATTCACTTCTTTCTAGCCTTGGGGAGGTCTGCAAAGCAATCTGCAGACCCCCCGCACTGGGCTCCCCAGACCCTGGACAACCTGGCAGGACTCATGGGGCAGAAAATTGCCCTCCATTCCCCTGTAGAGGCATGATCCATTACAAAGGATCATGTTGCAGCCCCAACTCCTACTCCACAAAGACTCACATGGAGGTGCCTCTTCCACTGCTATGCTTCGTACTCCAAGGGTCCTGAGGACCACTTCCCCTCAAGCAGAGGTTCTTGAGCATTTGAGCCCGGGACCCCCTTCTGAGAATGATTATCTCTCCAAGACCCCACAGATGTGATGTCATCAACCTAGAAGTGATGTCATGACAGGAAGTGACATCAAAGTGACATTACTGTTATGCCAGAGTTCTTCCATATCCACTCAGAAGTAAGTTCCATTGTGTTCAATGAGACGGACTCCCAGGAAAGTATGGGTTGCAGCCCGAGTGTCCCATTCCAAGGTGGTGGCACTCAGCTTTTAGCAACCATTCCTGAAATGAACTTACGATCACTTCTGTAAAGCCTTCAGGAGTGTACCCAAGAAAAGGAGCCCAACTGGATCTTTTTCCTATCGGGGAGAAATCCAAAATTCAGTCCAACTTCCTGGAACTTCTTTGGCACATAAGGCAAATTTATTCCCTTCTCTGTTTCAGGGCTCTTAGTGGAGGAGAGTTGTGCTCATTGGGTAAAATGGGAGGTAGACTTCGCCTCCACAAAAGAATTTTTCCTCCCCTCCATTCCCAGATCCAAAATCTTGATATGGATAATTGTCTTAATACTATCCCATGTGTATAAACTGAAAACCAGTGTAACAAGACGTGTGTTCACTTCTGGATTCCTCCAGGGTAGGGGAGCTTGCTGTGGCCATATTGTGCACTCTGTTCCTTTTCTCATGGTGGCTGTTGGCCTCCTTGGGAGAGAGAACAAGGTTATTAAAGACAGTGGAAGAAGTGGATTGTGGCCAGTCTCCCTTTGTTTCCATCAATGGTGTGTCTCCTGTAAGGCTTTCAGACAAAGCACTTCAGGAATGGATCCTCAGTATGGAGATACTACTGTCCTTCACTGAACATATGATTGCAGTTTTCTGATGTTGCTATTGATCATTGAAGAACAGGTGCCCCCCACTTCATCTTAATTTAACTTATCTTACCTTACCTTAACCTTAACCAGGTTAGAGACTGGAGCTGTGGTGAAAAATGGCAATGGTTGAAAAACAGAACTCAGTCCATTTTTGGTTTACAAATGTTGCTTCCAATGCTTTTTAGCTAGCAAGTTGCAGTTGTTTTTTATCTTGCAAATTCCTGCTGTCACCAAGGTTCTTGCAAATGAATTTTCATTAACTCCTTTGGGAATCAGAGGAAATCAGAACAGACCAGGAGCTAAAGTGGGCCATGTGTGCTCTCTTTCTCCTCACGTACATGCCAAAACAGTCTGAATCACCCTGCCATAGGCAAATCAACATGGAGGTAGCAATTTTAGCATTTATAACAGCAGAGACAGATTGAAAGTGTGAAACATTCACTGAAATGAATGACATAATTGAAAGGTGTTGAAAGGGCAGATTCTCAGAAAATGAACATCAGAAAGCAAGGGATATCTGTAGTAGCATCACCGGCTGTAGTTGCAAATATTAATTATTTTACATTAGCAATAGGAAGATTTGAACTTTGTTTTGTCTTTGTTTTTTACACAGTTGCTGGAGAAACACAAGAATACAGAAAGTATGGTAGAGCTGCTTGAATTATATCAAATGGAAGATGAAGCATATAGTAGTCTTGCTGAAGCCACTACAGAACTCTATCAGTACTTGCTACAACCATTCCGAGATATGAGGGAACTTGCAATGCTCAGAAGACAGCAAATAAAAGTACAAATCTATCTGTATACAAACCTTACTCAAATAAGATATGATAATAAGTCATCTGTTCTTATCTTTTATGACACTTTTCTTCTAACAAGCATGTGACATGTTCTGGGTAGATTTGATTTAAAACAGATTTAAGTTGGTACTTGGACTCAATTTAGGGCCAAATATCCAATTTTTCAGCACTGATGTACAGCACAGCCAACAGGTATGTGCTGCATCCTGCAGTAGAACAGTCACAGAGAAGAACTCCGGCTAAAGGTACATTTGTTCCCTTTCCTTAGAGCTGCATTATGGTTGCACTGGCAGTGGAAAGTTGGATAGGTTTGGATCCTTATGCAATTTTTCTTTTAAAGTGCTAATTTTCTTGCTACACATATTAATGTATTTAATACAAATGTATTTAATATGTAATAATAATACGTATTAGTGTAATACATATTTTTCCCATCAGAAATTTCGGTTTCTTTTTAGAAGTCCCATCCTCCCAAGGAAGCCCCAATCTGTATATTTTGAACAGCTGTTTTTCAAAAATGCCCATATTACTTTTAGTATTATATCAGAAAATGATCATTTTAGTTATCAAAGCTAATTGAAGCTCGTATTTGTAAAAACCTTGGAAGATGAACATCTCCAGTTTATCTCATTAACCATGAATATTGGGAGGACTTTTGTAGTGTAACCTTTAGTGTACCCTTTTGTAGTGTAACTATCAACCACCAACACCAGTCAGACATTAAAATCTCCAGCCCAGTCCTTCCTTCATCTGTCCCATTGGTGCAGTTGCACTGAAAATGGACATTCAGTATCTAGTATGGAGGGAGGAAGAAGCTTTAGAGGAGAAAGCAGGTTTAAATCCCCTTATTCCTTCATAAACATCCTGCTCTTCTGTGGGTCTCTTCTAACCTCTGCCAGTGATTTTGCTGGTGCAAGTCCAAAATGAGAGGGGACTGGGAGGCCATTTCTTGAGGGAATAGGTTCTGGCACAAACCACTGCTGCTGGATTCACCCCCATTCCACTCCCCCAGCCCTTGTTCCACCCTCATTGCACCTCCTTTCTTGCTCTCTAATTCACCAACATTTGGAGGATGGCTCCGGCAGCTCACCTATCTAGTGCACTGCTGGGGCAAGTTTTCTGGGTGTGTTGTAGCAGTTGTCACCAGCAGAGCACGTTCCACTGGCATTAGGGTCCAATATAATTGGGCAATTATTTAATTAAAATAGTTATATAATTTTGATTTTTGGGTTTTTGAACATCATTATTATGTAAACATGTTTATAATAAGAAAAAGAAAAATGATCTTTCCTGCTTTCTCAGATCCCAAACAATTCATAATTTGTGAGCAAATTGCAAAGGAAGAGAATACTTTCTGTGCTACCAGAAGAAGCTATGCTGTTAAAAACTGTATTGTCACTTTAACAGTATCTGAATCAAGTACTAAGTGATTTCCAGTTCAGTTGTATAACATTCTTTAAGATTTCATTAGTAAACATATATTTTTTGGATATTTCTTGCTTCACTTGAAATAAATTAGATCTTATGGTCTAATAGTAGACCATATAATAGTACTTCCATAGTAGACCTTATCGAAGGACGTTTTAAGGATGCCCATGATTTAAGGATGCCCAAATCCTCTTCTTCAGCTGTTAAGAGCTGACTCTGGTATTTAGTGAGAATATTTGCTGAGTTGAGAATTGTTCTTGTTTTACTATTTTTTTTTAAAAAAATACAGTACTTGCAATTTAACTTTCAGGTTAAGCCGATTCAAAACATGGTGTTCAAAACAGTCCACAACCAAGATCAATCAATTGCATGTCATGTTGGAAGGAAGGGATTGATCTTATTTCTTCAGAGCCACATTGCACAGTAGAGTATGAAAGTATTTTTCAGTTTCTACATTAGTCTCTTTTTTGGAACACTGGAAACTTTGGCTAAGAAGTGCATCAAATGAACACCTCAGATACAAGAGCTTGAGATTATCTTCATTTGCTTTTTTCATTTTAGTTACATTCATTGCATTTTTTGTAACCAAGCTATTGCACCTCTCCTGATCTTCTTTCCCCGCTTCTTAAATGGGCAGGGAATGTTGCTCAAGTTGTTGGGTTGGGTTGTGACCCAGCCTGTTTCCATAAATTGTACTCCCTTGTTAGCAAAACGTTTGCAATTATTAATATATGGTAGTTGCTATTTCAAATTTATATATTTTCAACTACTTATCCACTACACAAATTGATTACTAGAAACTTGCACTTAGAAGGGCTTTTAAAGCTAGGTAGCCATCTTCTTGTCTTTCCCAGCTTTAGGTGCTAGTGGAAAAAGTATAAATTAGGTTGCTGTTACAGGGCATGTGTTAACTTTTGATGTTAATTTTCACATTTCTGTACATCATATGTCATGGATTGGTCCATTTTCAGATTTCTATAGAGAATGATTATCTGGGGCCAAGAAGAATTGAGAGTCTACAAAAAGAAGATGCAGACTGGCAACGGAAAGCACACATGGCTGTACTTTCCATTCAAGATCTTACTGTGAAATATTTTGAAATAACTGCTAAAGCACAGAAAGGTAGTGGACATCTGCTATTTTATCTTTAAAATATAGTTCCCTCAAGCTACTTTAAATTCCTATTGAGATATTTTATTTTGAGATAACGTGTAAGAAAAGGCAATATTGGTGTAGGCACATTAGAAACATCATTTGTATAGCACTGTTATGTGAAACTTGTGTGCAGTGTATAGTCATATATACACTGACTATAAAATATAAAAAAGCAGGCCTCTGTCAGTCTTGAAAGACTATGGTATCGTGCTCGGCGCTGCATACGCTGCATGCGAAGCACGAAAGCCTGCGTTGGATTGTTATGGAGGATTGAGTATTACCCAAGGAGCAAATCCCCCTCTCCATGCCATTGAATTACTCCAATGGAAAGGCAGAGCCAATACGATTGGATCCAACTGGCGTCGCAGAGTTGGGCTAAGGACAGGAGCTCACCCTGTCTTGTGGGGCCGACCTGGGTCTCGAACCCTGGCCTGCTGGTTAACAAGCACAGTGTCTTAGCCACTTGCGTTACCCACAGCCCAGAATGACTATATATAAAGCCACCCTCTAAAGTGGGACATTTCTAATTTTGCATTAAATAAATAAATCTACAAATCTACTAAATATAAAATTCATTAACAGTTCAATTCTCACTTGCACTGGAATAGACATGGTGGTGTGCCTGCAGTGCATCCAACGGAAGATCTGCCTTGGGGAGGGAAGGCTTACCATGTAGGAGCCTCTATGGGTCACCTCGGATTTATGGATCTCCATAGGTGATCCAAGTCTGATCCTGGTTTGCCCCCTGCTCTCCTCCCTCTTCCCCCTCTCTGCCCACCCCTCACCCCCAAATGCCCCCATCCTACCTCCTTTCTTGTTATCTTTTACTAAGGCCCATATCCTAAAGTCAAATTAAACTCTTTGCAGTTAAGGTGACTTTCCATAAGACTAGCGGGTGATGTAACTGCGTGGACCCGTAACTGCTCTGGATTTTGCCCTAAATCTGACTTTTGCAGAATGTGTATTTCATAGTTCGAGTCATTGGTACAGTGTTAGATCATGATAGATCTAACAGCAATTCTTTATGCATGATTGTTTAGCCTATGGCTGGAAATCCTGTGCACACATACCTGGGAGTAGGATCTATTGAACATACTGGGGTTTGCCTCTGAGTAAATATATATAGAATCATTCTGTAAGATATGCTTACTTTTAAAAATATGATATACTGTACATGAGAGGAATTTTTGCTTTTCACAGCTGTGTATGATCGTATGCGAGCAGATCAGAAAAAGTTTGGTAAGGCAGCCTGGGCAGCAGCAGTCGAACGGATGGAGAAGCTTCAGTATGCAGTTTCTAAGGAGACTCTACAGCTAATGCGAGCAAAAGAAATTTGTTTGGAGCAAAAGAAACATGCCTTGAGAGAAGAGGTAGAAAAATGCAGTTTTTAATCATTTAAATCAGAGTTTCAACCTGTACATTTGTTCACCTATATTGGTCTTTATAAAATCTCAGACTTCTTGTTAAGGCAGAAGAAAAAGTGTTTGTAAAGGAAAATAATCTGAAAATTCATGTTCTGGAGATGGGTCATGGAAACATTTCCCAAATTCATTTTTCTATCTTACAAGTTTCAGCATTTATATTAAACTAGTTCCAGCCCATTCTTTCTCAGCAGTTGGTATTAGATCGGAGGTCCTAATTGCCCGGCCCATATGAAAACGTTTGATGTAAAGAAAGACGACCACTTGATACCAAATGCATTCAAATGTTTTTTCTTTGGCAGTTTTTGTAACAGTTTTTTTCTCTTTTATTAAGCCCTTTTTCACAAGTATATGAAAGATGCATATTTATTGTGTGAAAAGAACTATGGAATGTTTTCTTGGGTGCAGATCAAATTTTATTTTTTAGTTTAGCTTCCAGAACTTGTCATTGTAATAATGACCAGAATCACTAAATCAGTGACTGTTGTTTGCAGTTCTCTAAATATGTCAAATAGCTTGAATACCTATAATGGCACATTTGGATGTTTCTTCCAGGGCTTGAACTGAATGTTCAATGGTAAACATTTTCAACTTGAAAAAGGAACCCAAAATGTTTTCCTCAAATTCCTGGAAACTAACCTTTCCAGGATTCTTGTTCTCTTCCCCAGTTAGTTGCTGCTTTTTTTCCTTTTCTGTTGCTTAAAAATTAGCCTTTTATAACATTTTCACATAATTAGTCAGATTCAGCTGTACAATCACATCAGTGAGTTCAACAAAACATTTCTGATCCAACCTCATGACAAAACCATTGTTATTATTAAAAGGTATTATTTCTTAAATGACAAAAAAGACTAGTCAAAAAATGAAAAAGCAGCAGAGCTGTGAAGCTGCTTGCATCTCTGAGCTATGGTGGAGCTGTAAAGAGATCACTGTCCAAATGATAGGTACCAAGGGAATGCCACCTGCATGTGATGGGGGTGCACCTGAATATGTGTCAGAAGCACTTATGTTGTACTGTTTTGTCCCATTTCATTTCTCAGAGAAATTTTCAAAATGTGGAGGCATATTTCACGTGGAGGAAGAAGAAATCCCAAAATATGCCTCCTGTTTTAGATCATTTCTAACTTTCAGTGTAATAGACTTACTGGTACATAATTATTCTAAATAATTGTTTTACCACGTATACATACCATTTTAAAGCTATTATATACACCATCTTTGATTTTGCAGAGGCTTAGTAAAGATCATTATTACCCTAATTCTGTAAATTAGATGGGGATGAGCACAGAAATGGATAGAGAACACTGGGTTGCCTAAGGCTGCAATCCTGTATACGGTTACTTGGATAGTGAGGAAAAAGGCAGGTTTAGCAAGCAGCAACTCATGCCAAATCCTGATTCCCTTCCCAGACCTGATCTGCCTGGTGGTGCAGTTCCAAGTTGTATTTTATGAATTTATGTATTTTATGAGTTGCGCCCTGAATGAAGTACTGTCTGGTTGATTGCATTCAGTCATTTCAAGACAGTGACAGTAACTTACCAGCATCCTGCCTCTGTGTATTCCACAAGGAAATGAACAGGCTAATTTTGTATAACATTCCTTGTGAAGGTACAATATTTGTTGTGCTGAGTATGAAGGTTTGAGGCAAGGCTTGCATTTAAACATTTTTTTCTTGCAGTTAACAAGATTGCCCCAAAGTACATGCGATGTTAAATGCTTCAGTCTTTGTGTTTAAAATTTTTTAACTTCAGGGGGTAGTCAAGAAAGGTGTTTTTGTTTATGAGGGCTTGCCTTTGCTGCACACTCAGTCCAGCTGCTGCATCTCTCACTTATGTGGTTTGCAGCAGATTGTCTCTGTAGGCCTGGAAGTGTGTGCATGCTGCCCAGATTTGGGAGGGCAGCAGAGGGAATGGGTTAAGATCCTGATTTGAATGTAATTGGTCCTAATCTGATTTGACTCCCCAATGGCTAATATTTAACAACAATGAAAACTGCAGCTACACTGTCTGATTTAACATAGGCTACAATCCAGAGTAACTACGGGACCTTTTATACTGATGTAGTTATGGTGCCACCTATGGTGAACCTATGGGAACTGCATAGAGCAATCCCGAGTAAGTGCCTCTTATGTCTTCCTGTAGTTACTCTAGATTGTAGGGATAAACAGTTTGGCCTAGGCATGCTTAGGAAGTTGCAATCTGCTTCCGTTTAAGTTTATAAAGCTTGTAAATGGTTTCCTGCCTCTTGATAGGAAGTTTTGCAGTAAAGTTAAGATTTATTAGTCACCTATGTTTTAAACCTGATTTTATTTGATTTTCCTGTTATAAATGTGAATATAAATGTGAATATTGACCTTTTTCAGATGCAGAGCTTACAAGGTGGCACAGAAGCAATAGCCCATTTGGACGAACTTGAAACTGATTATTATGATTTGCAACTTCAGTTGTATGAAGTGCAGTTTGAAATCTTAAAGTTTGAAGAGTTGCTGTTAACAGCACAACTTGAAAGCATCAAAAGACTTATTTCAGGTGATATATTCATTTTAGAGCTATATTGTGTATAAATTGCTACTATAATGACATGGCTATTGAGATTATTCTAAGTTGGCAAAATTCCTATTCCATATCTAGGAATAGTGTTTGTTTTTTCTTAATTCTCTGAGGCATTGAAGATGGTCACAGCTACATGTAAAATGTTGGATGAGGTGACATGCTTAAGATCTAAAAACAGTTCAAATTGAGGAGACTCTGGATGAGTTTTCTTTCGCATGATCACTATAGTTGAAAGAGGAAGACATTCTTTAGTAGCCTTGGTGTCAAGCACCTGTGTTATATGCTTTATTTTTTGCTGTGGTCACACACTTCAGTTGGGATCTCACATGGTCGTGGATTCATGCTAATATCTAGGTGTTCCTTTCTTTTATGAGAGATAGGGTTAGCTTAACATTCCAACCACTTCTGTTCTGTGATTATCCTTCTGGTATCTTTAAATGGCTATTTGAAATGTCATTCTGTTTATTCCAGCTAAAGATTGCACTGCTTGAGTGTGTGTATGTTTGGAATTATTAAATTGCAAGTATTTTCTAACAGAGAAAAGAGATGAAGTAATATATTATGATACTTATGAAAGTATGGAAGCCATGCTTGAAAAAGAAGATATGGCAGCATCTATACACTTGCAAAGAGAAGAATTACAAAAATTACAGCAGAAAGTCCGCCAGCTAGAAGCAAGGCGTGGGCGCATTTCAGCCAAGAAAGCCTACCTCAGAAATAAAAAGGTAAATTAGTTCTTTTGTTCCTCAGATTTATAGACCATTTCTCACTATAGAGATCTTGAGGAAGCTGTGTTGTAATATAAAAACAGTGACAATAAATATTAGTGCATCTATTTCAGTCACTCCCACCTTCCTTCAGTAGAATTCAAAGTGGTCTGGATGGTGTTACTTTGTGATCTCTCATTTAGGCAGTGACTTCATTTAGAGAAGCAGTATGAATTGGGCAAAAACTCTTTCTGTGGTGATTCAAAACTTAAAAAGTTACTTCTGGGAGGGGGGCATATGCCCTTCTGAATAAGATTGTTTTCAGGACTTTCTGAAAGCATATCTAAAAAATTGAGAGCTTTCTTGGCAGTATATCCAGATCTGGAATGACACTAGTTCAAGAAAATCATGCACCTTGTAAATTACCTGCTATATCCCTAGCAGTTGGAGAACTCATTGAGCTTCCTAAAGTTAAAAACAATGAGGGCACACATACTGAAGAATCAGAACATAGGCCACTAAAAATTGAAATTGCAAAAACCAGTGCTTTGAATTGTGATCAAGAGCCAGTAATAAGTGTGGCTCTTTTAAGACCCGTGAAATATGGTTCCTTTAGCCAGTCTCAGACACGCTGCTGCATTTGAACTTGCTGAGGTTCTGATCAGTTTTCAAAAGTAGCCCTGTGGAAAATTTGCTAGTTTAGAGGCTGCCAAGACATGGATAGTGGAGATCAGGATTTGGTTGTTAAGACAGCGATGCTGTTGGCCCACCACTAGCTATAAACCCACACCTAAATCTTTAGGAGCAAAATCAGCACACCCTAATCAACCTCTAGCAGCAAAGAGCCTTTTTTATATAGTGTAGTCCTATCCACAGCAGACTGCAAACTTCATTTAGCCTTTAACTGATTCTAATAATTAAACAGGGATTCTACTGCCTCACTAGTTTTAGAAGGATAAATAATTGAACTATAAGAATTGTTCTAGATTCCAAATGATCATACACCTCCATGTGGATATTAAACAGCATGGGAACAAAATGGAATTTTGTGAAGTTCTGTAGCGTAACTTCCATGGGGGAGAGACCTTCAGTACAACTTCCTCTGTCTGGCTGGGTGATAGGACAGAACTTTTTTTAAACAAATGCCTCTAGTAACTAGTCATACCAGGCAGTCCAAAAAGATGCCACAGTTAATAAATGTTGTTGAGATGACTATGCTAATGAACACTGTGTGTACAACAAAGGTTGTTAAGTTCAATAAAGGCAATTTTATTTCCAAAATTGAGCTCAGATTGAAATGGGTCTAGGCCAGTGATTTGCAAAGGTTTTAAAACTAGGATCACTTTTAAAAACAACTCTCTTTGGGGACCCAGCCAGCCTTATGAGACTTGAAACTTTATGAGACCTGCTGCTGAAGCTTCTGTTTTTTATCTATTCAACAATGGAGGATAGATAGCACATACTGGAACATTTGTTGATCTCCTTGTTCATTGGATTGGGACATTTATGGTAGTTGTCTTACATTCCTCTTTTTAGGCTGTAAAGGCTCAGCAGTTAAGATACCTTGCTTGTTGATCAGTAGGTTGGCAGATGAGCAGTTCTTCTAGACCTGAGTATTGCAAGGCAAGTGAGGCCCCATCTCCAGCCCGGCTCCTGCCAACCTAGCAGTTGAAAAGTTTGTAAAAGTGCAAGTAGATAAATAGGTACCACCTCAATGGGAAGGTATCAATGTTCTGTGCCCATGGTGCCCCAGTGCCCAGTCATGCCAGCCACGTGATCATGGAAATGTCTTCAGACAATGCTGGCTCTTAAGGCTTAGAAACAGAAATGAGCACTCTTCCCTACAGCTGGATAAGACTATACAGGGGAAACATTTATCTTCAGCTAGTCTTTCATAAGAGAAGAGGCATGGTCACCTACCTGCAAGTAAATGCGTATTGGTGGCACAGTGTCACTTTCCATAGGGCTCAATACATTTTCCTTGTCAGTTTTGTAACCCACATAAAATCAGGCTGCAATCCACTGGTCGATCCCAACCCACAGTTTGGGAACCACTGAGCTGCTCAAGATAATTTCAGTCAAACGTGGAGCTGATGGGTCTGAATGTGATCACGTTATTTTTGTGGATTATCTTAATGATTTTGTAGATTATCTTCAGCCTTCCCTTACATTTGTAGAATGCAAATGAGCAGATAATATATTGATTTGAAATATGTACTGGAAGATATTTAGATTTGCAGTTAAATTTCAGTATAAATTTTTTTATATGAAATCTTTGATGTATTAAAATACTTTTTGACATCTTGAAAGAAAAGAGATCTGGTCAAAGTTCTAGGGCAGCGTTTCTCAAAATGGGGGTTGGGACCCCTTTGGGGGCGCCTAGTGCTTTTCAGGGGGTCGCTTAAAGATCCCTGGTGCAGGGGGCCAGGTCAGGCTTGCCATACCTCCAGCTGCAGCTGCGCGCACACTGGGGCTGACTGACAGCCTCAGGGCCCAATCCTATGCATGCCTACTCTGAAATTAATGCTATTGTGTTCAATGTGTGCATAGAACTCACATTTCATTTATAACAATGAAAATACATCCTGCATATTGGATATTTACATTACGATTCATAACAGTAGCAAAATTACAGTTATAAAGTAGCAACGAAAATAATTTTATGGTTAGGGTCCCTACAACATGAGGAACTTATAAAGGGGTCATGGTGTTAGGAAGATTGAGAACCACTGTTCTAGGGTTACATTCAGTTTAAACAAAATTAACTTTCACGTAGAGATACTCTATGGTTTTCAAAGCCACACGGTCACTTGCCCAGTTGCTCTCAGTTGTGAGCTGGTCTATGCTTTGTTAATATCTATAGTACTTCCTTGCAAATTGCTGTGGGTTGCGCAAGTGGCTGAGACACTGTGCCTGTTAACCATTAGGCCAGGGTTCGATTCCTGGGTCGGCCCCACAAGACAGGGTGAGCTCCTATCCTTAGCCCAGCTCTGCGATGCCAGCTGGATCCAATCGTATTGGCTCTGCCTTTCCAGTGGACTAATTCAGTGGCGTGGAGAGGGGGGGTTTGCTGCTTGGGTAACAGCCTATCCTCCATAACAATCCAACCCAGGCTTTCGTGCTTCGCGTGCAGCGTATGCAGCACAGAGCATGATACCATAGTCTTTCAAGACTGATGGAGGCCTGCTCCTTGCAATTGAAACCCATTGAAATGCATCTACTTAAAGTGGAGGAGAAAGTTTGACACTTTTTAAAGAGCTTCTTCTGTATTCAATTTTTATGTGTTCCCTTTTTTTTTCTGGAAGCCAAACATACCTACTGGTATTTCCTTTTTCCCTTATTCAAATGTCTTACACTGGATAGTGGTCATCAGTGTATAGTGGTCATCATTATATGATATCTCTATGTGCACTTTGGGATTAATTTCGTAGTAGTTTCTATTTGGGTTGTACATGCTTTTTCTGATTCTGTGCTTGTAAAAGAAGCAGACAAGCAGAGATCAATAATTTTGAAAACTCTACTCTTTTATCAGTCTTAGCACAGCTTAAGATGGGCTGCCCATTTATTAATCATTCACTATTTTTATCTTGCTTTTCCTTCTCAGGTGTTCAGTTAATTACTATTAAGTCTATGAATTTACCTGGAATTTATATTTTTTATATGGTAACATTTAATATCTGCAGGAGATCTGCATTGCAAAACATAATGAAAAATTTCTGCATCATCAGAGTGAAGACAAGTCAAGTGGACAATGTGCTGCAAAATTTGTGAGTTTATCTGTTAAAACTAAAACAAGCTTTCTGGTAAGAATAAACCAAGATTTTTTTTAAAGCAAATTAAAAATTTGCTTACAGAGCAAATTGAAATTATCTTCTCTTATGTGTTTCATTATATATTGAGCTGCATATTAAAGGCAAATCCTGATTATCTGCAGTTAGTTATCCACAGTTCTGCAGATCACAGGGAATTCTAAAAGGTAGGGAAAGTAAGGGAACAAGCCAAATAAAGCTCTGCCTAACTTTGTGCAGCACAACCACAGAGTTTTCAGGACTGCTGGCAGGCTTCTGGTTCATTCTGTGTCCAATCACTTTACTATTTCACACTTTCTTCCTTAAAATTTTTATAAAGTTTGATGGGCTTATTTCTCACAATTTTTGAGGCCTGATGTTCATTTTGTCAACTTTTATAGTAGGGTAAATTCAGATTCCCCAGTTTTCAGTTGATAGATCTTTTGTGTGCGTTACCTCTCATATTACCATCTCCCCTAAAACTTTTTGTGGATAGTTATCCAGATAAGGTAGGACCCACTTTTTAAAATAATGTTCTATTGGGACCTGCATGGTTGATCAGAATTTTTTTCAATCTAGAAAGAAATGTCTTTACTCACAAGTCATAATAAGCAAAAAAGAATTGCTCAAACTCTCATCTCCCTATATTTACACAGACTTGCAAACTGAAGTTGAACTATTTTCATGGAAGTTACACTTTTTCTCTCTGTTATACTTTTGCTTTTATTTTCAGAAGAGAGAGCGGTTGCAAGATGAGGAAGACAGGAAAAGTTCATGGGTTAGTCAAGAAAGACAGAAAACACTGGATAGACTTCGAACATTTAAGCAGGTAACTGGACAAAGGTTGACAGTAGTGATGCATCATGAATTAAATGTTATTTTATATGTATAGATAAACATAAGTTGCAATCCTAACCTCTAGTTAGGTTGACCTAAGCTCTGGCATAAGTCCTGTGCTGCCCTCGGTGTGTCACAATAGTGCCATTAGACATTTAGATTAAGCCAGTGCACAGACATGCGTTTGCCTTCCTACATCACCACGGGAACAAGAAGACTGATGAGTTAGGCCAGACTATTAATAAGTCCTTTACATAGGATCTTGTGTGTCGGAGCTTACATTAACCATGGCTTTGTGGTTATAGAGATGGTGGTAAATGTGTGTTGCTGACTACATTGACATAGGAAAAAAAAACTGGAATTATTCTTAAGATAAATTGTATTCTATCTATAGTATTTATATACCACTTTTCAATTTAAAAGTTCACAAAGCGGTTTACCAAAAACATGAAAAAAATTAATGGCTAGTGGGACTCGGTCCCAAAAGAGTTCACAATGTAAAAGATGCTAAAGAACACCAGCAGAAGCCACTGAACAGACATTACTGGGGCGAGCAGGGCCAGTTACTCTTCCCCTGATAAAAAAGAGGAACACCCACTTGAAAGAGTGCTTCTTGCCCAGTTAGCAGAGAATATTTACTTCATCCTTAGCTCAATTACTACATATTTCAACTTGCAAGATAATCTGACAGTGTTGATTGGGTTCAATTGGGCAACTGCATGACTAGTTGTAATACAGGTATAATCTAATTATCAGATTTTTTTTACTAGTAATTTTGTTGAATGAGATTAGCTCTTTAAATTACAGTGGGGTCTTGTTTAATAAGCAAATTTGTTCCAGAAGCATGCTTGTTATCCAAAATGGATTTACCCATAAGAAATAATGGAAACTTAGATGATTGGTTCCACAGTCCAAAAATATTTATATAAAAGTATAAACTGTATATATAAATGAGTAAAAACAAAAAATAATAAAGTAATCTAACACAAAACACTGTAATATACAATATAGTAACACAAAACAGGCCAGCCAAACTCTGCAGGGGCATCAGCCGGAGATTGTTCCAGCCTGAGAGGTGTCCCCCAAGGCCCCCCTCTCTGCATTCCCACACCAGTGTTTTTCAAAGGTCATCCACTGCCCAGCTGTCCAGCATGTAGTTTCCCAGGCAAGCTAGGCTCTCCAGGGACCTAGAGCTTTCCAGAAGGGGTGGTCACTGCTGGTGGCTGGCTGAGCAAGGGAGGGGCGGAGGGAAAGGTGGGAGGAGACAGGGAGATCCTGAGTGACCTTCCAGGAAAGGGAGGGAATTCAAGGCAGGCACTTTCTCAGAAGTGCTTGTAGTTTTTGCTTTAACCAAACTAAAATTTACAAGAAAATTTTGTTCATTATCCAAAATTCTTGCTAACCAAGTCAGTTGTTATCCAAGGTGCCACTGTAAAAGATAAATGTTCCTTAAGCAGCAGTTAATAGCCTAAAAACAGCCTGCTTTCTTATCCAGCAGTACTGTGTATACTTGCCAAATTTTTAATTTGTATCTTTTTTTTTTTCTAGCGTTATCCAGGGCAGGTAACACTCAAGTCAACCAGGCTCCGACTGGCCCATGCAAGAAGAAAAAATATGGCTAGTTCAACATCTTGTGCTGACCATCACCAGTCTTTACCAGTAACCACACAGACGGATGAGAGTCCTCCAGAGAAAGAACCAGAAAAAGTGATCCATCCTTTACCAATCCAGGAGCCTACGAGCTCAGAACAACTTGAAGATTCTTCATTACCTCCCCGTAGTTTTACCTCTGACCTTTCTCAAATTATTACTCTTCCAAAACCCATCAGTAATGAACCTCAGCCAGATAGAGTTGATGAGAAACCACTTCCTCCTCCTTTGCCGCCACCACCACCACCACCTCTGCCCACTAAGGAAGAATCTACTCAGTGTTCTGAAAAAATGATTAGCCCTGTTACACGGGACAGCCTAGAGAAACCAAGCCTACTAGTACCATCAGCTCATTTCTTTGATAGTAGCCAGCTAGTCAGTGCCAAGAAGAAACTAAAGAAGACTGGTGATATAGAAGGCTTGCAAAGGAGGAGAGGTAACAGTTCTTCAGTTCTGTGGAAAGTAATTAAATAAAAATGAAAACTAGTTGACTTTTGCTTAGACCAAGAAATAAGAACATAACAGTTAAAAAAGAATACAAAGTAAAAAAAACTGCCTGGTTTTAGGAACTGTGCTGTTGGTTGCATGTACTGAAAAGGGCTTTGGGCTTGAGCTGCTGAGTGATGTGGGTATTGTTGAATCTGAGCAGATACTCAAGAATATTTTATGCAGTACTACAAGGATCCCTGATACCAAAAATTTCATGGCATACTCTTGAACTTCCTTAAATCTTGCTAAGGGACCTAATGAGAGCATTGAATTTGTACTATATTTGTACAATTTGTACTATAGCATTTAAGTAAATTAATTTGAGAATTTGTACTATAGCATTTAAGTAAATTAAGCACAGTGTGGTTTAGTTCTGGACAGACATGAAAAGGGTTGTACCATCAGTTATAGAGCTGTATTTCCATGTAAAGAAAGTATTATATCAGGGATGTATGCTCTAGGAAAGAGAACCTTGCACATAATTTTTTTAGATAAGTTGATGAAGTGCACTTGGTTTTCTTCTTTCTGTAAACTATTCCTTTGTTCTAGGAGTTCTAAACTACTAGAGAGCTCTGACTGCTTCTTTGCTGGGAATACTAAGTTGGGCTTTTTATTTGTCAGCCTACGCCAATTCCCTGCAGTAACTATAAGATTGGATTTAATAGAAATAAGCTATTTGGGACTGTGGTGGCTCAGTGATTAAAGACGCTGTGTTTGTCGACCTGAAGATCTGCAGGTCGGCGGTTCAAAACAAGAATGCTGCACAATGGAGTGAATTCTTTTCACTTGTCTCAGCTCCTGCCAAACTAGCAGCTTGAAAGCATGCAAATGCAAGTGGACAAATAACACTTCTATGGGAAGGTAATAAGCTGGTTGGTTTTTTCAACGTCTTATCAAAACATGGATTGGACTACTCCAATCTAGATTAGTGGACTTTGCTGGACCATACCGGACAAACACTGAGAGATATGAGAGAACTTTCCCTAGAGGTTGTGAAATAGAGACAAAAATGAGTTCCTAACTCCCATGGAAGACCTTTTGTGTGACCTCATCAACTTCATCCTCCTCTAGTTTGTTTGAACTTCTGCTTATTTTATTTATTTACTCAATTTATATCCCACCATTTTTCCTGAAGGAAGGATATCCAGGGATACTCAAAGCAGCTTTGTAGTTTTGATGAACAGTGAAGCATACTGTGAATTTATTAACAGAATTTATGCAATACATAAGTGAAATCTATAATACTTAACTGTATTTCTTACCTCCATTTTCTGTACAAGCTGGAATTGTGATTGGCTTTGGTGTGTTACAGATAAGGTTGTTGATATTATCAATCCACTTTATTTGATCAGAAGTGAACAGAAGTAGTAATTTCTGAAAAATAGTGCCTGTACAAAGAGCACTCTAACTTTAAGCAATTTTAAGAGCCCAGAATATGAAAAGTTGGAAATTATAACATATAGGATAAGTCTTAATGGGTCTTCTAATTTATTGCAGTGAGTTCCCCAATGGATGAGGTGTTGGCATCCTTGAAGCGTGGTAGCTTCCACCTGAGGAAGGTTGAGCAGAGAAATCTCCCTCCTTTCCCAGATGAAGATGATAGCAATAACATCTTGGCACAGATAAGAAAAGGTGTGAAGCTGAAGAAGGTGCAAAAGGACATTATGCGGGAGTCATTCACTATCCTGCCTGATGATGACCCTTTGACACGCAGCATCCATGAAGCACTCCGGCGAATTAAGGAGGCATCACCAGAGTCTGAAGATGAGGAGGAGAGCCTACCTTGCACAGACTGGGAAAGTTAAGGTACAAATTAGTTGTTAATAATGCAACTAAGGAATATTAATATAAGGAATAAATGGAATATTTGTTCTAATATAAGGAATATTTGTTCCAAACCTGCAGTTGAGGGCCTCACAAAAATGTTCCCTGGTTGAATTTGGGAGACTTTCTGAGGCCCAGAGAGACTTCATGCTGCTTCCTCGAGTCTCAAAAAAGCATTTCTGGATTATACAAAACCCACAGAGGCCATATGCCTCTGTTATGGAGAGCACCTTGGTGCATGTGTCTTGTCTTGTATGCTCTCTGAGGAATCTGGAAGCAGTCTTGCATGGCTAGTTTGAGATACAGGAAGCTGGACTAGATGGGCCTTTGGTCTGATCCATTGGAGGCTCTTCTTATTTTCTTACATTACATCCATTGGAGGTTTGCTGTATCCAGTGTTCCTATGGAACCTGACCTGCAGATTCACGTATCCATGGGTTTTGGTGTCTGGGGGGTGGGGGGGAGACAGTCCAGGAACAGATCCTCTTGCAGATAGCAAGATACAACTGGAGAATTTTTCAACCAAAGTTCACAAAGCAGTTTATAATTAAGCAAAATGAATGGTTCCATGTCATAAAATGATGCAGAAGATACACTAGTAAGCAGCCAGTATAAATGACACTGTGTTGGGGGAATAGGAACAGTTACTCTCCCCCAGCTAAATATTAGAGGCAGACCACTTGAAAAGGTGCCTATTTCCTCAGTTAGCAGAGTTCCTACTTTTAAGTCACATTTGATTTATTTTTCCCAAAAAAATATAATAAGATCTCTGACTATATAACCTCAATAGATTCCAAACCGCAGAGATTCCAAATATATGCTAGCGGTTCCAAACTGGAGACCGTGACAGACTTCAAACAACCTCCCCAGCAGGACCAGAACTTAACTGTTCCACCAGGGAGGCTACCATTGTCACTGCTGATTGCCCTCACCTCATGTTCACTGTGCTTCACTGTTTCTGCCAAGAAGATTCAGCATGTTGGAAAAGATTTGTGAATGGTCTTGCATGGGGTACTGTGTGAAGCTATTTGGAGAATAACAAATTATTTCATATAGTTTCCTAATTAAAAGTCTCTGTCTTTAAATGATGATTCATTTTCAAAAATGTAAAACTTTCTGTTGAAGGAGTTATTTGCAGACAATATTTGCAGACATAATAACCATATCTGTTAGTGGGTAGAATGTAATTGAGAAAGTTGTGATTGTGGATGGGTTAAAGTACAGTGAAAAATTGCATTAAAGTCTTAGTCTGAAATCTTACAACACTTTCTTAGGAAGAAACCCAATTGAAAACATTGGGACTTGTTTCTGTGTAAACATGCTTGGAATGTTGGTGCTAATTTGATTTCTGGGCTGCAGTTTGAAACATATGTTACATTAGTGAAATGTGAGATTTGTTCTCGTCACAGTTATTATGTGATAGAGTTGACCCAATTTGACAGGGATGACCCTACTGAATTAATATCTGAATTAGCATGCCAATAACTAATTGCAAATAAATTTAATCAAAATGAAGGTCACCTCCAAAGTCTGTAAGGCAAATTTTCTGGTAAAAGAAAAATCAATTTAATGTAGCCTATCCAAAGGATGAAATTGCTGATTTATTCTGTAGATCAATGAGTACTAAATATTGTAAAAAAGTATACAGATGTTAAATTGACACCCATAGGTCCTAATGTTCTGGCTCTTGCCAAGCAGACTGAGTTGCAGATAAAAAGAAAGTGATCCAAGTGACAGGGGCTGTTCCTGCTCTTTTCTCCTTGCTGTAGCCTCCTAAAAACTGCTCATCAGGTTCCTGTAGAACAACATGGCATATGGTGTGGGATGGGTGCATTGCAGGGGGATGGGGAGTTTTCCCCAAAACCAGGAGCAGTACATTATGCAAGTCAGAGCTTCATACCTACATACAAGGTATTTCAGCTCAACTTTGGGATGTTTTCCTTGCTCACACAGCCCCCTTTCACAATGTATCATCCTATCTTTGGAAATTCCCTGATGTTTCAGAATGGCTTTTGGAGTGAAGCCGGAAGTTGCAGTGGAAAAAAGTGGGGAAGAATGTCTCCAGCTGCAAGCTTTCTTCCACTTGCACTACTTTGGATCCGCACAGATATTTATACAGGTCATTAAGTGGGTCCCCTGGATATTTTCTCTGAAAGTGGCAATTGGGGAGGGGAGAGCTCATAGTGCTGGACAGTTGTTACAGGACTAAAACTGTTCCCTTTCTCTTTTGCTGTTTTCACAAAAGGTACTCCATGCCTTTGTAAAATATGGCTGCCATAACTTTTTCACATTTACACAGTTTGTTCCTTTCTAGATCTGTCCAGTATTTCTTTATTCATTTTCCTTTCTCATGAACTCAGTTTGCCCAGGCTTCTTCCAGAAAGTCCATTGAAGTGCAGAGTGGTCCCTTTGGAGGGCTCAGTTAGAGCCAGTTTGGCTCAGTGTGGGTCCCCCAACCCATGCTGAGCCAGATTCATGGATGAAAATTCTGCAGATATTCAGGCTCCATTTGTAGCTATTTGTGCTGAAAAAGGAGGTGTGGATTATATAACTGAGTTCCATTTCTGTAATCCTATAGTTATCTATATATTAGATACTTTATAGAATGCTGGTAGTGCTTTTGCTATGTATATTGTTGCTCAGTTGTTAAGTCATGTCTGACTATTTGTGACCCCTTGGACTGCAGCACACCCAGCCCCCTAACTTTCAATAGCTTCTAAAGTTTGTCCAAATTAATGTTCATTGTTTCAGTGATACTACCTAACCATTTCAGTGATACTACCTAACCATAACTACCTTCTCCTTTGCCTTCGGTTTTTCCCAAAATCAGGGTCCTTTCTCATGAGGTGGCCAGAATATTTGAGCTTCAGTATCGGTCCTTCCAATAGTCAGGGTTGATTTCCTATAGGATTGACTGATTTGATTTTGCAGTCCATTGACTCTCAAGAGTCTTCTCCAACACCATATTTCAAAGACATGGATTCTTCATTGCTCAGCCTTCCAGCTTTCATAGCCATATGTTACTTCTAAGAAAGCCATAGCTTTGGCTATATGAATCGTTCGCAAGTTGACATCTCTACATTTAATTAAGCTTTCTAAGCTTGCCATGGCTTTTCTCCCAAGAAACATCTTCTAATTTCATGGCTGCAGTCACCATCTGTAGTGACCTTGTAGCACCTCCCCCCACAAAAAAAAAAAAAAACCTTTGTCACAACTTCCATTTCTTCTCTTTCTATTTGCCATGAGGTGATGGAACTGGATGCTATGGTTTTAGTTTCTTTAATGTTAAAGTTTCAAGCCACATTTTTGCATTTTCCTCTTTCATCTTCATCAAGAAGTTCCTGAGTTCCTCTTCACTTTCAGCCATGAGAGTGGTATCATCTGTGTATCTGAGGTTATTGATATTTTTCCCAGCGAACTTAATTTTGGTTTGTGATTTCATTCAACTCAGTCTTTGTATAATGTACTCTGCATATAAATTTTATGTATAAACATATTTTACATATAAAATTTACATATTTTACATTACATACATAAATTCTACATATAAACTCTACCTATAAAAAGGAAACAATATGTAGCTTTGTTCAAATCTTTTCCAAATTTAAACCCATCAGTTGTTCCGTGTCTAATCTAATTGTTGCTTCTTGACTTGCTTATAGGTTTCATAAGTTCTGCTATATAGGGGAATCTTAAGAGTGTAGAATATATAACCCAGTCCTATTCTCTATTCCCTACATGTCAAAGCAGCACTGCCAAAATTGCAACCACTTGAGAAGGTGGGTAAGGAACCCTCTAGGTTAAGGAATCATTTCATTGCCTGAGCGTAAGCCTCCACTATGTGGATGGTTTTCAAAGACCAGCTGTGACTAAATAGCTGGTACATGTCAGTGTGGACCATGCTGCAGAATTGGATCCAGGATGGAAGTTAGGAAATTGGTCCCACCCACCCCCAAACACACACCTGATTGCTGCCGCTGCTGTTTTCTTTCTTCCTCACCCTGTTTTGCTCTCCTCCCAGCCATCCCACATTCCCTGCTGTCTTACCTTTGTAGATAGCAGAAGTGACATCATGGGCAGGAGGGCACAGATCTGGCTCTGCTGGCAACATGCTAAGTGGCATATTGCCACTCAGCACCATTTTTTACTAGTGCTGACTGCTTTATGACAATTGTTGCTAGCAGAGAATCTTCACTGGTGATGACCAGTAAGTATAAGACTGGACTGGTTGTATTTTGTGTGCTTGAGCCTTCAGCCATTACCTTCCACACAAGTTGATGAAGCTTTGAAATGATTTCATTTTAAGATTTAGTAACCTTAAACAAATGGATGTAACTCCAGTTATGTGCTTAGTTCATTGTGATTCTAGTTCTTTCTTAAGATCAGAAAAGTATAGTGTACGGCAGACTAGAGAATGAAGTATTTAATGAGGCCTCAATTCCCTATGTCTGCTGTATATCAGTCTTATAAATAGCCGCCTGAAATGAATTTATGGCATTTTCAGGATTATGCCAACTATATGCAGACAAGCTATAGGAAAGCCATCCTGGGAATCACAAGCAAGGGTTGGAAGGGAGGCAAAATGGAAATAGGTGCTGGGAAAAGTCAGGAGGTTCTGGACTGTTGCTAATACAGCACTCCCTTGTGTGCCCTTCATGGAGAAAGGCAGAATACAGATCAACTAATCAAATAAAATAAATAACAAAGTAACTTTCGCTGTTTGTCCTTCAGCTGTGATTTCTTTGATTTTTGTTTTAAACAGGTGCTCAGGATTCCAAGAACGATTTTCCTTTTGCTTCTGAACATGCCTACTCAGCAGCTTGATCTCTACCAACTGCAGTCTGGGTACAACTGACAAACAATTATGTACATAAGAGCCTGAATACTTTTTTTTTAAAAAAAATTCATGGTAGAGGATTCTGGTTGGACCAAAAGCTACCTTGTGTAGACGTGAATTTTACATAACACTGAGAAGAGCAAGTCCTTCAAAAGATAGTTTTCTGGCTTGTTACTCACTTTTTTTCCCTTTGTGTGGTACAGTTTAAATGGACAGCTAATGCAGCAACAAAAAACAAAAACAAACAAAAAAATCCCTTGTTTTCCCCCCAAAATAAGTTACTGGGATAAGTATGAAATTTGAACTTTGGTTCACCGAAGACTTCATCTGTTTAGAAAAAATTGCTACATTTGCATCAGCTTCTTAGATAACAGCAGGATGTTACATAAAAGTCCTTTCCATATTTTTCACACAGAAAAGGGGTATTTCAGAAATATGGATTTCTTAATTTTTCCAAGTATGAAATGCAAGTTAGCATGAAAATGAGAACAAGTGGCTATACAGAATATACAGAATAATGGAAAGTATCATGAGAAGAATACTTGTATTTAAGAATGTATTTGTTTACAGCTTAGTACATTTAAAACGGTATATAGCAGAATCCTGTAGAAGGCCATGTATACTGTGTACATCTTATATTTTTAAATTAGATTTTTTTCCTTGCTCTTATGAATAGCAGCATTTTAATTGCAGGGCTGAGTTATAAAAAGTTACATAAATTTTTATTTATAGAAGCAATATTTTGTAATGAAAATACTTAAATTTATTTTTATCTATTAGTTTAACTGAATCTTGATTACTATAAGGAACATTTATTTAAGGAGAATGCAAAACTGAAATTTACTTTTAAGTTGTGGAAGTTATTAATTTTTTTCTAGTTTTCATTATTCCCTTCCATTCTTAAACATATTTGAATTATGTAACAGCCTGCTTATTTGAAAAAAAAAAACACTTTCTTTTAACCCTAGTTGTATAATGGTCTATAGGAGGCACAGCCTTCAATACAGTGAATATCTAAAGCAACGTAATCCCAAACAGCATGACTAATAGCTGCAGGCAGCTAGTTTTATAAAACAGTCCTGGACAGTATTTCTGCACCAGGGCTAATCTTGCCCTTATTAAAACTCCATGATTGATGGAAATGTGTATTTGTCAGATAATCTTGAATTTGGCCAGCTTTTTATTTGAAATGTAGCTTGTTGTGCACTGCACTTGAGAAATCATGATCCCTTATCTTAACAAAAAACATTTTCCAGTAAACATTTTCCAGTAAACAGTTCACTGTACCCACTTATGATCCTATTACAAGCTGATTCCTTGAGTGTTGTGTATCGGAAGGAATGCATATTGTAATCTCACCTTACCTTTCATACCAAGAGATTAAATATATTGTTCTTTTTTCCTTGGTAAAATATTTTGGGTGCCGAGAATACATGACAATATATTATGCAATGTAATGCACATCTGTTTTATTTTATTTTTAATATATGGGTCCCCAACAGTGACCACTTTGATCAGTAAACAATATCAGATATTTTAATGGGATACTTGTCATTCTGTACATGCCTCTTTGTTCTAGCAAATGGTGGGCCATTACTGGGGCTTGGTTCAGATACTGATGATCTAATGATCATTATTCTATTTAAATGTCACAAGCACCTTGCAGAATCTTCCATCCTTGCTTTCTGGTCTCGCCCTCATCTTCTTAGGAGTTATAAATTCAATCTTATTGCCAGACGGCAGTACAACTTCCTGAATGTCTTCACTATGATTGCTCAGAGGGCTGGTGGGCAATGGGGGCTCCATCATCTCTCACTTGACTTGCATTTGCAGTCAGGGCTCCAGAAAGATATACTTTTTCTTCAGCTTATTGCCTTATGTAGTGTGAAAAGCTGCCCTTTTACAGAAGCAGCTCATGAGTTGAGCCAATGTGAAAGTTCCTTCTGTTGAGGAGATAAAGAACAATAACCCTATTATGCATTTAATATTAATTTGCTAAAAAGTGGACACCCCCCATTTCTTCCCAAGTTACTGCATATGAACCAAAATTGCATTGTATAATGTGGTTATAATCCCAGGTGATACAGGGCTTGATGGCAATAATTCAGTAGCTGCAAATTGCATCCTTTAAACCTTTAGCATAGACCATGATGTATGTAGTTTCTGTGCCTTTGCTGTTTAATCACCCAGATTCCAGAGTTCCTCTTTTTGTAATGTACTGTTTGAATTTTTAGCCATAGCACAAAACATGAACGTCTAAAATTAGGATGGCATGGGTCATGCAAAGCTTTTCACTATTGGTTGCAGCAAGAGCTTCAAGCAACACATTTTGCTAAGCAGATCACATAAAATGTTAAGAGTCCCCAAGCAAGGAAAGACATAACATTGGAAACTAGGGGTAAACACTCCTTTGCACTATTTTTCATCCGCACATTGTAAATTTATAAATTTATGAAGCTCTCAGTATAATTGCATAGTGATTAGACTTATGACATGAGATTTTGGCCTTGGAAACTGCATGTTTTTTTTAAAACAAACTTGTGTGTGACAATTTTATTATTTATTGCAAAAAAATTCTCAAATAGAATTTGTAAAAATGACTTATTCATAGGAACATATTTTATAGACATTGGCTACTATCATATCCACACTTTTCTTTTAGGATATGTTTGTCATAATATATTAGGAAGCAGAGATTGAGCTGGCTGCCAATAATCACTGGGTAGCATTATATTCAAATTTGCCAGTCAGGGACAAAAGCTGTCCACCTAGCCATGTATAATTTCTTACAACAGCATTCCCAAACTAAAGCTGACTAAAGTTTGACTAAGGGTGAAATCCATAGTAACTACGGGGAGTCCTTGCGCTGGAGTAAAAACAAGTTACTCTGAATTGCAATATGAATTTCCCATAGGTTTTCACTAGGTGGTTTAGTAACTACGGGTGCACATAATGTCTCTTACATGCTCCTGTAGTTACTCTGGATTGTGCCCTAAAGCTGCAATCCTAAACACACTTTCCAGTATGTAGGCACCATGAAGTACATTAGGACTTCTGAGAAGACAGTTTTAGGATTGCATTGTAAGACAATTCCTAATTTTATTGCTTGAAGCCATTATGTATGAAAAGCTCACAGCAGCCTGAGAAGTCATGATCCTTTATAGCTGGTGTAAAGGATCACATCAGGCTGAGAAAAAAGGGATCGTGATTAATGCTGTTCAAAGTGCTTTGAAACCCAAACCTATGCAGCTGCAAAGTATGCATGAGAGGTCCATCTCAATATTTTGTGCTGTAGGCTGCCCCTTGTAACTGTATTTGTATTGCTAGGTATTCTTAATTTCTTGTCCATTCTATATGTAAAAAAAATGATGTGAGTATAGGACAGACATGGAATTGGTTGTGGAATTACTCTCAAGTAACAAAAAACACCAATTGCTGATTTGGTACCTGGTGCAATTTGGGAATTTTGAAATGGGGATTCCAAGTTGCTGAGATATTTGTTTCTGCTAGATAAACAAATTAAGTGAAAAGAAACAACAAAATTTCTTTCAGTAGTTTCATTTCCTACTGAACAGTTTCATTTTAAGGATTTGGTTTATCTGTAAAATGAATTGATCTTCTGTAGCATAGTTTTGCTTCTTATTTCAATCATTTGCTTGTAAAGCTTTTCAAAATAGATGAATTCACACTACAAAATCAATATCTTAAAAAGCATTTAACAGCAGTAAATGATGTCTTGCAGGGATATTGGAAGTGAATCTACTTCACCATATGAAGTTTTTGCTTTTGAGCATTGTTTTGTATAGACACAAGTCTTTAAAAAATCTGTGTATTTTTGTCATTTAGTCCAGGTGAAAAGAGGAAATTTTCACTTATTGTCAACCTTATATTTTTATTTGCACTGAATTTAATGAGTGTAACTGTAAATTAACTCTCTATGGATTTAAGATCATATTTTACTTTTACTATAATGATTTTGTAATTTGATTACCTGTGTTAAGTCATAATTTTTCAGAAGCACAAAGCAATATATCTCTAGTGTTGCTGAACTATTAACAGGCAGCATTAACAAAGAATTGGCAAGAGTTGGAAGCACCTTGGTGAGAGCATGTCCAGTTTTAAAATGCTCCTAATCTTAACACACAGTAGCCTGCTGTCAGTGATGTCCTGTCTCCAGTGACTAGTCTGCTCACAGAAATAAGGTCTCTCCAAATAAATGGGGAGCAGCACCAACTACCATGGAAGGGGATATCAGGATCCAGTACGGTTTTTGAACAGACATTTGGTGCAATGCTTTAATCAAACAGACATTTGGTGCAAAGACATTTGTAATCATGCCTTAGGTGGGTTGACACTCTGTGGTGTGGTATAAGGCAAGACCTGTTTACTACAATCACAGTTCCCTGAGTTTGGGGCATATATTGCTAAGTGTTAAGCACATTCTTCTATTTCTTACTATGAAATGACTTGTAAATTACAGCGCTTTCTGGTTTCATCCCATAACCATAACTGATTTTAAATCTTCCAAATGAATAAATTTATATTAATTGCTGCATGAAATCTTACATTGTTTAAAGAATAACATGGGAAGGGAGAAGTTACACTAATTTTTTTTGAAAGCTACTTTCTAATGTTTTGCAGCCCTAGGTGTTATCCAAAACAATTCACCCAAAATTATTAGGCTTGAATATTTATTTTTTATTTTTTAATTTGGCACTTAAAAATTATGATTAGTATTTCAGTTTTCTACACTGTCTAGGCCAGTGTGTCAGAATTTTAGTTATATCCTTTCTTTAATATGGGTGTTCATACTGCCTCTTATAATGAAAGGTCCAGTTCTGAGAACAGTTTGCTCCTGGCCTCGTACCCAGGGCAAGAGTGGAAAGGAGACTACCAGTTTGTACTGTCCTTTCTCTACTTCGATTGCAGGGAAACAATGTGAGCATGTTGGTGCTGCTTTGTACATGTTGGTGCTGCTTTGTATGCCAGAGATTAAAAAAAAACATGGGATTGTGCAGTTCATATGTCACCTTGTTCCCACAGCAATCATCGGCAGAAGTTGGAAATTTACATCTGGCGAATAGTAGACTAAGGGTGAAATCCAGAGTAACTATGGGAAGTCCTTGCTCCGGAATAAGAACAAGTTACTCTGGATTGCAATATTAATTTCCTATAGGTTTTCACTAGGTGGTGCAGTAACTACGGGTGCACGTAATGTCTCTTATGTGCTCCCATAGTTACTCTGGATTGTGAATTTAGGCTGCAGTCCTAACCTCTGGGTAGCCAGACCACCGGCCTAAGCACCCTGTAAATCCTATGCTGACCTGGTGGTGTCACAAAAGCAGCATAAGACACTTCTGTGTCACTCGTGGGGGAGGATTAAGCCAGTGCAGAGACTCCCTATATCACCACGGGAATGGGAAGACCAATTAAGTTGTTCCGGCCTAGGTTAGGATTGTACCCTAAGGGTCTTGTATACTCCAACATAGGAACAGAGTTTTAAAGGCAGCCAATTGCACACACAGAGAGAGTTGTTGAATCTCTTTCAAAGGCTAAATTTTATCATGGTTGGAAAGGAAACAATGCTATATATGGGCTGCCTGTCACTCCTCTTGTGTAAAATATTCTTAGCTGCCAGGTACAAATGGGATGCAGTTATTTGTGCCTCTGTGGGTCAGAAAACAAGAAAATCAAGTCTTATTATCTACTGGAATTAGTGGCCTATCAAACTCAACCAAATGTATGAGGCCATGTTCAGCGCTATTGTTCTATAAATCGTGTTTCTGGCTAATTTCAAGCCTGGTACAAATATTGAGAGTCAAAGTAATGCCAGAGTGTTGCTCATAGTTTAATTTGGGGCTTTGCTGAGTGTGCAGTATTGTGGATGGCACTTGGCTGAATCTTTGTGAGCACTTCTCAGTGTTGGGGCAGTTGGATGTGCTGGCTCCACCACTGCATTGTTTACTGACAATGGCTAGCAGTTTGCACTGTGGAAGGCATGATAATGAAAGCTGAATTGCACTATGTTTTTGCAGAGAAATGTAGGAATTAGTGCAGAATTATTACAAGAACTTCCCGTACAGATGTTCCCAGTCATTTCATATGAGGTTGAGAGCAATGATTTTTTTACATTAAATTTATTCAGCCTTCTATGGAGTGTGTAGATAAAGCTTGTGTATCCATTATATATGCAGTACTTTCAGTGCTGATTCAAATACCACTTCAGACCGCAGGCCTAAACTGTTTCAGTGCTTCTCCATAACATTCACTACAGATAGCAGTTGGGCACATCAGCTCTTATCCCTAACCTATTGGTCTTCTAATTGTGTGAATTTTTTTAACCTCTGTGCACAATCCAAAATAGTGTAATCTAAAAATTACCATCTCGTGCTGTTTCCACACACATGATATAGGATATTAATCTAAATGTTGACTTTGGGAGATTACTTCTCCCCCTTTTAAAAAAAAGCATGGGGAAAATTCTGAGCCAGACTGGAGTTGCAAGGGAGTGACAACAGGTCTCTTGTTGTCATTTCTTGAGACAAATGGTAGGCCACTATGAGATATAGGGAGTGAGACTAGATGGACCTTGGTCTGAACCAGTAGGGCTCTTTTTATTGCTATTGGAGAGGTGAGAATTAATCCTTTCCTATGAACTGATTTCCCCACTTAAATAACTCCCATTGACAATATGCACTGAAAAAATGCATAAAACCAAATTGCTATTGTATTGCTACTCTTCCCTCTGCCAAATAGCCTTTCAGAAGGATTTAAATTGGGACAGTTCCTCATAGGAAAGTATTAAAAGCCTCCCAGGACAATCCAAAGTGTCCACTACCACTGTGACTTTAAAAAAAACAAAACAGCTGGATAACCAATCATAGATCTCCAGCTTCATATCATACTTCATGTTCCTGTGCTGGCAGCCTATGTGCAACTTTTGTGTTGCTAGACTAAGAGCAAAGTTGTGTATATATGTTTGCTGAAATGCAAAAGCCTACTGTTTTCTTTTGCATGAGTAGAATTGACAAGGGTTGATGAGATAATTTAAAATAAAATGATGATTGATTCACCATTCACTAATGTAGGTGCAAACAGTAGAATAAGAAACAGCACACTTTGCTATTTCGGACACAACTGTAATGACATGGGCAATGTAAATGGCCTTTGCATTTCTAAAATATTCCTACAGATTTGCAGTACCTATATTTGTTCAGTGTTCTAAAGTATTAAGTGAGAAGCATAAACAAGGGTTCTTAGCAATATTTTCAAATGAATTTTTTTGAAATGCCTTTTTTGCTTTTTTTGCTTTTAGCACAGCTTTTTGGCAATTTTATTGTATTGCTTAAAACTTTGTTTTTTTTTACTATCATGGCTTCAAAATTCAAACTTGTACACAAAGTCCTGAATGACTTGTCTCTTGTTCATGCAATGTAACAACATACTTACAGTTTTTGGTGCTTAAAGATTGTTCCTTTGTTTTCTTTAATAAAAGATATTTATTTGAACAGGACCTGAGAATTCAGTTAACAAACAACCCTGTCAGCACTTATGTTCTGCAGAAACAGCAGGCTATATATATATATGTATCCCTGCATGCATGTGTGCTCCAGAGTCACCCCCTTTGGTTCTCCCTCATTTCTCCAGTCTACCACCATTTTTAATTTCTTCTGCTTATCAATTAAGCAGGTAAAAGAACTCTGCTCCCTTCATATCTTAATAACACGCTCAAGACCATGGCCGCAAGACCCAGTAGCCAATGGAGTAGGAGGAGGGCATATTAACCTGGGTGTCTTCCCCAGGGTGACCAGATGCCCAAACCTGAAAAAGAGGACATGGTTCCCCAAAATTCCTGACATCCAAGCAAAATTCCTGACATGTTAAAAAAAAATGTAGGCCATCCAAAAAAATGTAGGGCCTTTAAAATAAAAGGTCCTTTAAAATAAAAGGTCAAAACACTTGTATTGCTATGGTGTACTTAATTTCAATACTATATTATTGTTAGCACCCTCTTTTCAAGACCTGTGTGTGTTTAAGTGATCCAATACCAAAGCAGCCAACCTTTCTCAGGCCAACATCCCCTTTGCACTCTTTTGGTTATCATGTCATAACCAAAAAAAGGACAAGGCAACGCCAAAATGTTGGACACATAAGCAAAATGTAGGACATAACAAAATAAAAGGTATATACAGGACATGTCCTGGGAAAAGAGGACATATGGTCATCCTTTTTCAAAGGGATTTACTTCTGAGTAAAGACAGGCATGGGCTCTAAGGATACACACCTTACCCCATTCCGTGGGTGTAACTTCAAAGGGGCTTCACAATAGTGAAATATAGGATTGGGCTCCAAGGATGTACTTCTTACCACCCCTGTCTGGGAGTAAATTTTCATTGACTTCAATGGCAGAGGCTTGGGCTACCCCAAGGATGCCCTGGGGGATAAAATATAGCCCTGCTGAGTTCATAGGACCTTACTTCTGAGTAGACAGGCTTGGGCTGCTTCAAAAATGCAAGTGGAGATGCATCCCCATTTCCTGAGAGTAGGCCCCACTGAGTTCATAGTGACTTAAGACTTGAGTAGATGCTTAGGCACCAGGAGGCTTCTTCCTTCTGGAGGAGGGATTTCCTCCAGGCCTACAGAGCAGGGCGAGGAGAAGGTGAGAGAGCAGCAGACAGAGGAGGGCGCCCCTTCTTCCAACCCTGCAGGGTCCTCAGCTGAGTACTTATGAGCTGCCAATGGGAGCTGGTGAAGCAGCACCCTTGCTCAACTCAGCAGGGGGACACAGAGTCAGATGCAGAGGAGGGCAGATTAGGGTGGAATGGTACCAAGCGTACTGTGATCCCCAACCTGTGTCTACGTGGACATATGCCAGCCACATAGAGAGTATTTGTAGGTCAACTCTAGAGCATTCTCAGGTGGGCCAGTGCCTAAGTACCTGTAGGCAAAGGAACAACTGTTTTCTCTCTGAGAAGGCCCTGAAACTCCTATAGGATTGTCACACTGGTGCAGCTGCATGACCACTGGGGGAGTGAAGTCAGATTGGGCTGTAATTCTTATTTTCTGAGAGAAGATTATCAGCAGTTGGAATGTTGGGCAAACAAAGCTGCTGGAACATTCTAGAGTAAAGGTGTAAGAAGTCTTCAAAAACCAACTTCCAGACAGGGATATTCTTGTAAAACCTTTTTATGTCAAAGTCAGAATTTCACAACATGACACTCTGATTCAAAATCCAGTAGCACCTGAAGGTTTAAGGTAAATGCTGCCATCCATTGAACAGTTTTGTAAAAAAAAAAGTTAAAGAAGAAAATAAGTACATTCTCCAGAACAGTAACTATATTTCAAAATAAAAATTGTATTTTTTGTTGGGTTTTAAAAGATTTTTTTTTTAACAAGACTCCATAGTTGTCCTATAACAAGTTATACACAATGTGATCATTTCCCTATGTTAAGTTCTTGTTTGTTTTAGCCTATAGTACCCAACATTATTTTTCTGGCAATATAGATATTTCCCACACTTTCACTTAAGAATGAATGCAATATATAATACCTGTCTCTGGGAAATATAATTTTTTTCAATATGCCACCTCTTTAATAATACAGAAATGTTATTTTAAGAAAAGGTATGACCACCAAATTAGGAACTTTTAGAATACAATTTCAGATATACAGTTTCTTTACATCCACCTACCGTAAAGGAACATTAAAATGCTTTTAACAATAGGATTTTATTTATATGTGCACTTGAGTCCACCTTATCCCATATACATACTAAGTGATTTTTTGGGAATTCAATGGTGCAGCCCTCATAGATTTTATTTTCACAAAAAAAGAACCAAAGTCAATCATCTTATTATACATGATAAAAGAAATTCTCAAATATTGACTTCCAATTTTTAAATTTAATTTCAATAGGAAAATATTAAAAATGTGCACATTTAAATTTTTCCATGTACTGTATATACATGTATGTATGTGTGTGTGTGTACATACGTTTACAAAGAAATATTCTTGTACCACACATACACAGCATTTAAGTGGAAATATTTTGTAAACTATTTTCCCACATGTAAATGTCATTGTATTAAAAATTTTGATCTTGTTAAAAATAATGTTATATTTTTGTCATCAAATTTCTGTTCTAACTTTTTATAACCAAGAACACTCAGCATGATGCCTCCCAATTATACTGATTTTATACTTCACTGAAGATGTTTTCAGTTGACACTCATATAGCAAGAGAATCAGGTTCAAACTTTTTCAGGTAAATCAAAAGCAGGTAATCACTATTGTCCTGGACCTGATAAAATTACACATCATTAACATCTAGCTAATAAGTTAAAAAATCACCTTAAAATCTCTGAACTATGAATGCAATGAACAAATATTTTCCCCTAATAAATAAAATAAATGATAAAATACCTCCATGGATTAAATTTAAAAATGGTGTGTACAGTACATACAGTATAATACATGATTAAGTGGATTTAGCTAAACAGTAGTCCTGACATATCAGGAGACACCTGATAAATTACAAAAAAAGAAAAGAAAATGGCATATTAGAAACAAAAACATGTACTTCTCTCTCTTTAAATACAAATTAGAATGTGTGTATTATACAGTATATACATAAAGTACACACATAAAAAACCCGATTTATATTATCTAGTTTTGAATAGCAGTCCTTCAGTGGAAAAAAAATTATATTGTCTATTTTACAGAGTTTATGTTCGAGCTAGATTCTGTATATATCATTTAAATTCATTTGGGTGTAAAGAAAAGGTCAGTGCATCTTTGTGTCTGATTCATCTTCATGTTTTTAAAATTCTCTCCAACATTAGACAATAAACAGCAAGACTGTCCCATAATGCAATTCCCATCCAGTAAACAGACATGTGACACTTGGCTTACCTTTCATTTTCCTTAAAATAAATAAAAAATATTATATAAAGGAATACATGTTTAGCAAAAAGTCTTACATCAAATTACTTCAAAACAACTTAAAAACATGTTCACTGAGGATAACTGAATTCAATTCCTGTTTTGAAGTTCAGAATATTGCCTGGAGTGGTTTTGACAAAGATGTGTCATGAAGATATAACAAAAAAAATCATTTTCCTACAACTATTACACAGTTCTCTTGGCTGAGCAAGGTCAACATAAAGGGAGAGCCCTAGTAATTGGCATATGTCCACAACATGTTCTACAATGATCTGCATTGGTTATTGGATAGTTCTCAAAAATAAAATTAAAACGTTCTATTAACAACAAATATTAAATCTCTGTGATGCTTAATTAGATTAGATCAATGCTTATACTTATCTGTATAAGCTATCTGTATATAGCAAACCTTGGAATACTTTTGAGGGACTCACCTGTCTTTGTTGATGGGCTTCAAAAATGTGTAACAAAATGGGACACAGGACTTCTACATACATGGACTTAAATAGGGAAAGAGAAACCATACACTCGACAATATTATAGAACACCAGAGTGAACATCATAAATAAATACAGTATCTTCCAGTATAAAAAAGGGAAGAACTCTATACAAGTAATTATCCACTAGGTTTGAATTAAAGATGCAACTCTCTCTCACGCCTGGCAAGAATTAATTGGTAATGCACTGTTTCCCAACAGTACAAAATATCCTGAGAAATTATTAAGATTACAACAAAAGACAGGGCTGTCATCACAAAGTTCTTGCACAAAACACAGCAATTAGGTATCTTAACCAAACTGGGATGGTAGGGGGGAGCATCTACATTATGTCTAACACTGAAAGGGATGTCATTTGGGGCACTTATTTCATTGACTAATAATCAGAAAAGGATTGCATTCAATTACTGTTAATATCTTTCGAGTTATCTATGGCCAATTATATACAAGGAGGTAATTTGTACTTCAAGTTATTTTATTTTTTTATCTAGCTACAAGCTGAATTCTAACTTTTACACAGAAATATATTGTTGAAAATTTAAAATAGACTGTCCAGGGGGAGCATTTTCCTAATTTTGTGCAACTTGGATGCAGAGCCCAATAAAGTCCTATGAAGAGAGACAGTGCATCTTTAAGAAGGTTGGCACTGAGATCCCATTTTCTTTAGCTGCATTCTATTAGTTTGGCCAGGTTATCTCGTAGTTCTGTTAGTTCAAAGATTTTGCCATCAAGAATTTCTAAAAGTGTTTTCAAGTTATTGCGGAAAGCTTCTTGTTCATTCTGACTTTTCTCCAAACGCTGTTCTAGATCAGACAGTTGTCCTTCTAGATCTTTGTTCCGAATTTCCACTTCCTTGGGAAAAAAATACAATATAAGTCTTTGTAAATAACACATATTTTATATGTGATAACAGAGGGCTAGAGAAATTATAGACATTATGATAAAGATTTCATACAGAATGGGACAAGATTCGAGTCCCTGCCACTGCTGCTGTGTCATCTGGGTGTAAAGATGGCCAATTCTAATCTAATCTAATTAGAAGCCCAATTCTAATCCAATCCTGCTCCCTCCACATGGTTCATGTTGCCATTCCATGATATTTTGCTGTGTTCAGAGAGCACCAAATGGAACCGCCACCCCCAATTTGAAAAAAATAATGTATTAATTTTTATTAAAAGTGAAAAAAGAACAAAAATGTAAAAACAGTATTGAAAATTGTGTGGCAAGTGCAGAGTTCTAAAGTTATATTTCTTTATAAATTCCTCCAACCTACACCTACACCTTTCCCAATTTTTGTCTATTAAAAACACACACTGCATCTTAGATGATTTTGCACATCCCATGTAATCCTGTTCTGGAAGGTCCCTTAATTCCCAGAAAATCTCTTTCCAGGGGAGAGAGTAACACAGTGGTGTTGAGAAGGGTGTGGGGACATTTGGTAAGCAAGTTTCCTTTCCGTTACGATTCTTGGGTTTTGGGCAGGGGCCAGGATCAGGTCACTTTGTAAACAGGAAGAGCTTTAGCATCCTGGGTGCATCTTTACCCACAGAATATTATTATTTCAGAGAGACCAAAATATATGCTGCATAGAATAGTTTTGAAATGAATTCCCTTTGTGCCCTTCTCTGTGAATTGTTTTAGAAGCTCCTCAAGGGCACACATCCTGCTGATTAAACACAGGGATCTCACATGTCGTAAGAAAAATGCACTGTGCAGATTCTCGCTAATTACAGACCATGGCATCGTTTGTGCATGACTGTGATCTCACAGCACATTAACAAGCAACTAGAAGAGGCAACTGAGAGATCAGTAGTGAGAACCAAAAAGGCAAAAAAGAGTTAAGACTCTTGCTCATTTCAGGCTATAAAAGGCAGCAGCACCTATTACTAGCTGTAAACACCACAACTCCTAATAAAGATGTCAAAAGATGCATAAGAGAGGGCTATTTAAATGGTGACTGTGCTCCAGCAGAAATTAATCCTGGTTCTGTCTTGGGCAGCCCCTGCTATGAACCTGAGTGACTCCATCTTGAAAGTATTGCCCTGTGGCAGAGACATCTGGGAGGTGCCACTGGTTTCTGGAGGGCTGGGAGGAATGGCCAGGTGTGAATAGCCTCCTTTGAAGTAAGTCAAAAATCCAAAGTGTTTGGACAGATCTTGCAGGATGGCCAATAAAGCTTAGTGCCTTCAATTGCAAATTGAGGCTAGCTGGGTTGCATCACCTAACAGACAAAGAAAATTGTAGAACCACCAGAAGGTTCAGGAAGGCCACAAGACTGGGCCCAATTGTGTGGATGCATCAGAGACCCTTGCATCCTGATTGGATCCCAAAATTCAAACTGGCTTTCAGTATCTCCAACTATTATAAAAATACCTGAGGTTGAAGCCATGTGAGGAGTAAGCCTGAGAAGATTCCTTTGTGTGCAGCTGAGATAATCATGCGCTCCAGAGAAATGAAGTGGAGTCTGTGGGACTCCCTGCACTAGGATTGAGCCTCGTTCTTTGGACTATATTCTTTTGTCATCCATGCTAAGGTAGGAATCAATGTATTAGAGTAGGAGCTAGCTTTTGTTGTTTTAACTCTGAGTTCCAGTGTGCTTATGCTTTTACCTTATTTGGTGTGGTGATCGGCTCTAAAATAAACTCGGCCTTTATCTCAGAAAGCTTGTAGTTGTGTCACTATTTCTGGTAACCCAAACAACGGACCCTCTAGGGGAGCAAGTGTGGAAGTTTGACCGGGTGGACTCAGGAAATAGTCTAAGGTCAATTTCAACTTGCATCTCCATGCCTCTGAGCAAGTGCAGAGTGCTAAGTGCTAAGACTCTGGCACTTAAAGAGGCATTTTTGGGACCCCTGACTTAATAGGATGAGTACAGGGGCGACCCACGTCTGAACTGAAATCCAGTCAGACCAGCGCAGGTTCCCTGTCTAAATTTGCTTGTCAACTATGGGGCAAAAATATAGTATAAAATGAAGACTATAATTGGGTTAATAATGTCATCATTTTATCAACATACATCAAGCAAACACCTTATATTTGACTATGACTTAGTCAAATTATATATGCAAAATGTGGCTGTACGGAGGGGTGTTGTTATCAGGGGCATCGCTAGTAGGGTGCAGGGAGTGTTGTCCTCATGATGTGATGCGCCTAGGTGGAGGACATGCACTGGAAGGATGAAGTACCCCAAAATTGGGACCTTGTGATGGGGCAGAAAACCCCATCATGTCATATATTGTTGGATGCTGAATTTAAAGTGGAATCAAATGCAAAAATCCATTTTCAAATACATCATTCCTATTGAAAATTATGGCCAAGAAACCTAAAATTTCAGGTTTAAATAGATAAATTTAAACAGATAAATTTTCAGACAGATTGCTTCTGCTGCATGTGACCCTCATGTCCACTTTTTTCTGTTGCCCCCACTCCCACTAGAAAGCTAATTATTATGGGTTTTGGGGTATTGTGTCAAATGTTTCTTTGTAACAAGCCCACACCTCTCTCCTCAGAAGGGACAGAGGGCTGACAAATTATGCCTAGAGTCAGCTACAACTGAGAAAAGCGGGATATTATAAATAAATAAATTTAAATAAATAAATATGACATCACTAGCAATATAATTTCCCTCAGGCTTGCTTCCATCACCACCCCAATGCCACTTTGGAATTATCAGCTTGATAATGGTTGAGGACTTCCTTGGTAACCTACAACACTATCCCTCCTTAATGCAGAAGCAGCAGCAGCATTTCCTCACTTCAAGGATATTTTCTCAATTTTTATCCACCTCCCCTCATTCCTCTTGAAAGATGTAGCCTCATCTTTTCCAGCATTAAGTTCAGGTCTCCACCTTTTAAAAAAGTCTGCTTCCCCTACACCATAACAAAGCTCATCATCCTTATGTGCTATATTAAATTTGTACTTCACAAATTTAATATTAATATATAAAATATTAATATTTGATATATAAAATTTAATATGTGTGATTTAATATATAAATCACATGTAATATATACAAATTAAATCACAGTACTGTGATAAAATCCAGGGTAGCAGTACCACTATAGTACTGGGGAGTGGGAGTAACTCCTTTCCACCTCCTTTCCTCTTAGGGTTATTTCAGATATACACAGATACAACTCTCTCAGCCCTTGCACTTACTTGTAGCTTCTGAGTTAAAGAGTCCCTCTGTGCCTGAAGCTCTCTAGCGTTATCAATTTCTTGTCTCAATTTTTCTATTTCCTGAAAAGAAATAAAACAGCACATTACCCAGACTCACCTCAGTGAAGATGCTAACTTCCATCTTGAACTAACCATCCCTACTGTAGAAGAATTTACATGAATTTGCTGCTTACTGAAGCATCCCAGACCCATTACAGGAGTCAGCATCTACAATTTATTCACCTGCCAACAAGGAGCCGTACATACCGCACAACTGCTTTGTAAGTCATGAATTTGTAACACCAAGAACTCAATCCTATGCATGTTTACTCAGACGTAAGTTCAACAAGGGACATTAGGACCTGATTCTATCCAACTTTCCAGAACTAATGCAACTAACAAACAGTACATTGTGCTGCATTTTGGAGGAGTGGAGTCATGGAGGCCTCCTCAAGGTAAGGGAAGATTTGTTCAATTACTTCAGAATTGAAATTGTGGTTGCATCAATGTTGGAAAATTGGATAGGATTGGGTCCTTACTCCCAGGTTAAGAATGTACAGGATTACAAACAAACTCTGAGCCACTGAATAAGTGCAGGGAAGAAACATCTATGTAGCTTTGATTTCATGATATTCATTAATATTTCATGATATTTCATTAATAGCATGTTATTTCATGATATTTTTATGCTATCCTGGCACGTCAGGCATATAATTTTGAGAAATATTCTTTGAATCTCACATACAAGAACACTTCACACAGGATAAGAGTGCCAACCCTGTAGTAGCCAGCTTGGTACTTCCAATTCCCAAAAGTGGGCAAGTGGGAGTGTGTAGAGAACATACTGCATCTAACCAAATTTAAGAACCACTGGTCTGCTGTATACCTTTCAATGTCAACATGTTATTCAAAACAGACTCCTTTCGCAGTAGGAAGTGTCACTTGATAACTGTTCCAAGATACCAGACATAAGAGTCTACTGTTCCACTAGCAGAAACGGATTCTAAAGAATGGGTCATTAGAGAACCAGATTTTCAACATGCTTTGCAAGAGAGGAAGAAACCTGGAAAGAGAAGCTGCGAAGTACTGTAGGAGCATGTAACAACAATTTATCAGGTGCTGAGACCAATTGCCTGCTTTATTGCATGACAAAGCCTAAGGGTGTATAATTAAATATGCATCCTTATGAATGATAAAGTGAAATGCTGCAAAAAGCAATAGATAGATTAAGCAATGCTGCACTCATTTGATCAAGCCCAAGATTAATGCACATGATGCCTTGAGGGCTGATAGCGCATTTGTACATCACATCTCTGTGATACACAGTATAAAAGGAATTTTAAAAATATGAAGGTTTTATAAATGATTACCACATTTTGCTGAGTCAAAACAGTCAGGAGATATTATAGTACTTAATATAAAATTTATAATAGACATGCATGGAAATAAAAAGCATCCAAACACATCCTAGTGTAACAGGAGCCTGCCTATTAAGTTGCTAGGAAGAAATTTCTCTGAAAGCCTGTTATTTCTGAAGAGCACTGAGGTATCTTGAACTTTCCTCTGAAACATCTGGTGCCAATTACTGACAGAGAAAGAGCAATGCGGCTAGACTTGTGACTTATAAATAGACTTCCATGACTACTGATGTGATATCAGAAGGTAATCCCTACCTATTATTTGCTCTTTGGGAAAGCAAGTAGGCTTCATCAGATGCAGCAAAGATCCTTTCAAAACTTCCCATTCATGCGTGACCCCTTACTAAGGGATCATTCTGCCAGCCATGATGTCTAGTGAACATATCTTTTATTCTAATACAGCAGACTTTTCAGGCACATAAAACCAGGATTTAAAAGCAATGTTTGAGGGACTGGCAAAGGCAAGTCTATTTGCCAGCATACTCATATATCTGTAAAAACTATGGCATAGCTTACTGCAGTTCAGAATAAATAGTTGCTCTGGAACAAACATTTATTTGTTTATTTTGTTATTTTTCCATGAATAAAGATAAAGAAATTATTATTACAAGTTTATTATAAGTTTATAAATAGAACACAATTATCATGAAAATTGTCATTCCAATGACCCAAGCTGACATCTCAACATATTTCTTATCAAGTTGGTTGCCCACATACGTACATCCTTGTATAACTGGACAACTGGGCTGTGTTCTATACATTTCATTAATATTGGAGAGACTATTGAAGAGTTCTAACCTAGAGTTGTGTGGCACCCCAGAAGTTCCAAAAAGCTAACATAGGATGCCTAAGCAACATCCACTGTGTCCTTTTATTTTATTTTATGTAATAAAATATATTTTATGTGTTTTTCAGTTAGAACTATTTTAGTTTCCTTCCATTAATCTGGCATTTTATGATTATACACCTCTGACCACAGTCTAATCAATGGAATCAACAACACACACACAGACTTCTCGTTTCTGTGAATCATATACTTAAGTCTAAGAAATTGATTGATGATTCTTCATTTTCATTCATTCCTGGCTGAAACACTGATTGTTTTTCATTATACATAAAGTTAATTATGCCAATTTCTAAGATAACTTTATGAGTCAATGAACAAATGAAAAAGTACCTCTTCCTTTTTCTTCAGGGTTGCTTCTAATTCTTGTATTGTCTGGTTTAATTCTGTTTTATGAGTGTGGACAGCATTTGCTTGACTACTAACACACTCCAGCTCAGTCACCTGTAATAATAAATAAAAATAATAAATGTAAAAGGATAATATTGAGAATTTTTGATTTCTTGTCAATCTGTGTCAGAGCATATATGCTTTTAACTAAAATGTCGTACATTAATTACATAGTGACTGGATGGTGGAATATTGTTTAATTACGGTTGTTGATTTGAGTCAGTTTCAATTTTTACTATGTAAGGATGTCGGCACATTACTCTTCCTGTTCCCGTGTCTGTGCACTGGCCTATCCCTCCCCCAGAGTGGTGCAGAAGTGCCTTACAGCACTTTTGGGCCTCCACCAGGCCAGCACAGGACTTGTGCTGAGGTCTATGATGGCCTAAATAGGAGTTAGGATTGCAACCTAAAAATCCTAAGCACCCAATTCTACCACGATCCTGTGACTACAATAGGGTGTTGCAAATGTGCCATAAGGAATATCAGTGAGCTCTATCACTGGGTCTCTGCTGGTGGTGGCACAGCGCCTCTTGGTGCTGTTCCTCTGCTATCAGTGCTCATTTTCTGCTGGTTTGCAGTCTGGTCCAGGGTGAGCTGGATGGATGCAGGTTAGAGAACTTCCACTGGTCTGAATCTAAAGCCACCATAAAGCATTTCACCATTATATGGAAGCTTCTTTCCTATGCCAGCTTGAGAGCCAGTGCAAAAAGCTGTAGCCCCATTGAGGGTGTGTTAGGGGAGACGAGCATCCCCTTCCCCAGATGCAGGATCCCACAGTGTTGTTAATGCCGATAGCTCAGAATTAGGCTGTAAATCCCCATACAGCAATGTAGTGGCACCAGATTTTTCCACTGATCCTGCAGGGAATTTTTCTTGTTCTCAGAACCTTCAGAAACCAAAATGGCAGCATAACTGAGATGATAAAGAATCTGGACTTCCTAATCACCCAAGTGGTATTCCATGCAAATTGATGGAAAGCTTCTCGTACTATTGTAAAGCCACCAGTCTTCACAACAACAGACAGAAACTGAAAAAGTCAGGCTTTGGGAATAAGAAACACTATCCACTTTAGTGACATCCATCAGGTGAGATGTAGGAGACTGATGATTGGATTCTGCTGCATGGAAAAGAAGGTGCATTGATTTTGGCTGGAGTAATGGGACTGGGGGAGGAAATTAAGTATTCTGTCTGTACCATTTTCTTGATCAGATAGAGAGAGCAAGAGAAAGAGCGAGAGAGATGCAGATAAGCAGACCCTATGCCTATGTGGGATACACACTAACAAAGAGAAAGAATATATGCAGATATCCATTTTTAAATAGGGAGCTAAAGAGCAAAGTTAGATTAATTTTAGCGGTTCTCATAAATGCATTATTGTAAGTAGCCTTGTGTCTGCTTTATCGCGGAAAAAAGCATAAATAAATCATTAGTTCATTCTGATCAGGAAAATGGCATTCATCTTCACAGCTCTAATCAAACCAGTCTGACATGTTTTTTTTTAAACTAAAAACAGAATTGCTGAGTGATCCAATCCAGTTACAGGACCAAACATTTGATGTTTATATTTACAACCAAATAAGATTTGGAAAACCCCACCTTGCTGTAAGAGATCAGGAATTTCATGAGACCAGTGAAGACAGATCTGAGTACTTAACACTTTTATCTCTAGATTAAGTATATGGGTAAACACTTGGATTTCCATTTCTCTAGCCAGTCAAATGGATGTCCTGGAATCAGAATAACTTTAGTAAGTCAGGTACTTGAACAGTTTAGACAACTGGGCAGATTGGGAAGCTTTTATAATTTTTTTAAAATAGCAAGATATATTCCAGGTCGCTACAAATTGGGTATGAATGCCCTTATAAAAATATCAGTTTTGAAACACAAATAAGACTTTGGGTGCAGTCCTAAGCATGTCTACTCTGAAGTAACTCCCATTCTGTTCTATGAGATTTACTCTCAGGAGAATGTGTTTAGGATTGCCATCTTCAAGTCACTACCTAGGACAGAGGTTTTCAACCTTTTTCATCTCATGGCACACAAACAAGGCAGTGAAATTGTTAAGGTACACCATCAGTTGTTTTTACCATTGATACCCTAATACCCTAATTTTCCTAATAAATGACTCTTCCCAAACTCCCACGGCACACCTGAGGACTATCCATGGCACATCACAACGGATGAAAATCACTGACCTAGGACATAATTGCCAAAAGGCACCATATAGCAATTTCCGATTCGCAGTCATTTTATTCATAACATGAACTACCAAGAAGATAAAAAATATTTCACATCAATAACGCAGTAATATTTAATAACACATGATAAAATAAATGTTTTGCCCCTTTCCCTTTACACTCCTTCCTAGCTGTGGTTCCAGACCTATGTTTCTGTTGCAAACACAAGTATGGAAAATGGCAGTGTGAAAAGTGATTAGAGGAGGGAAAGTTGGGGGTGGATGGACAAGTGGAGGATTAAGAAACCCTTCTCCTACCATTTGTTTCCTGCAAATTACCCCTTCCTGCTTTGCAGTACAAATATGGTATGGTCAAATGTTTGCAAACTTAATTGCCTAGTATGCAGTTTTTCCTTGAGGTGCAGGCTAAGTTCAGCAGAAATATCATGTTTAAAACCATGTTTAAATTTTACTTTGTTGGTACTAGCTAAAGACTTGGGCTTCTACGCCTCTTGCCCTCTTTCTTAAGGGAAAAAAGAGGGCACAATCCAGAGTTAGGGCTTAGGGCAGTGAGGAGTGCCCTAGCAGGGCTGCCCCAACTATTCTGAATCAAGGGCAGAAGATTATGCTGCATCCAGAGAGTCAGGAAGCCTGAGCTGCCCGAACTGCTCCAGAGCATGCTAAGAAGGCACCAGGGGAGGGCTTGTTCCAGAGGAGACCCCTCTCAGATCACACTGAACTAGGATCAGCTGTGGTGCCTGCCTTAGAAGGAAGCCCAGAAGTTCCTGACAACCAGTAAACAGCTGCAGTGTAAGAATTCAGTACAGCAGTACCTCTAGTGGAGAGTGGATGCAAGGGGATCACGTGGAATGGCCTGCTGTATCCCCAGGTTAGTGGGCTGCTGTAGTTGTGCCATATCCTGAAGTTGAGAGGCAGGGATTGCAGCTAGGCTGGCCAAGAACTCAGATTTTTTTTGTCAACAAAAATTTACTACTACTTGACTTGTTAAAATATTAAGAATGGCTAGTAAATATCAGTGTTAGCTGAATTCTTGAGATGTACACATATAATGCCATTTCTGATATTTGTATATTTTTAAAATGTACCAATAGCAGAATGCATTTAAATTCAGTCAAAAATTCACACAACTGTAAAGGAGCAACACTCCCAAAATTCAGCAAAATCCATAATTAATCTAGATCTTTTGATCTAGATCATTATTTTGGATCCCAAGACTGTTTCTTCTATATCCCAAGCTCAGAAAAGCAATTTATAATACCTTAAGAATGAAAATCTTCAACAAAAGTAAACGAAAGTACTCCTGCTCCAGTGTCCTCCTGCTCCAATGCTACTTACCACCAGTCAGTACTGCTGGAGTGTAGATTGGTCGTCCAAGCAGTGGTGAAGGTTGGCATTGACTGTGTTGGACCAGCAAAGGCAGTCCCTTCTGTCGTTGTTAAAATATGCCATACACATGTTAGCAGCATCCTATGCTAATACTACAAACGTATAAGACTGGGCCTGTGAGCTGCTCCAGGCAGCAGAGAGAGAGAGAGAGAGATCTGGAGGGAGCAACGCCCCCCTTCAGCATCCCTGGTTGGAGGTGGTGCTCTCCACATCAATCAGTATTAAGCCCCTGGGTTCTGTGTAATTTATTCCTATGCATTATGCCTTGTTGTGCCCTCAGGTGGAATGTGTGCAGGGGTGCCACAAATAAGAACATAAAAGCATAAGAAAAGCCTCCACTGGATCACACACCAAAGACCCATCTAGTCCAGCTTCCTGAATCACACAGAGGCCCACCAGCTGCCTCAGGGAGCACATATGACACTTGCATCCAGGTGCCTAAGTACCAGCAGACACTACCACAAGTTCCACAGGTGGTACTCATACCACTGGTTGAGAAAACTGATCTACAGTTTAGGACCAGAGTCTGTGGTGTCCTGTCTGAGATTGAGGTTTGCCTCTAAGCCACTATTTAAGGCTACAGTCCTGTCCACACTTTCCTGTAAGTAAGCTTCATTGAATATAATAGGACTTCTGAGTAGTCAAGCAAAGGACTGAGCTCTTAGTAACAAGCCTCTGGCTCCAATCCTATTCACTTTCCTGAGAGTAAGCTCCACAGACTCTAATGGGACTTACTTCTGAGTAGCCAAGAATAGGATTGGGCTCTAATGCTGCACTCCTCTGCACACTTTCCTGGGAGTAAGCTTCATAGATTGAAATGGGATTAACTTTTGAGTAGACAAGCATAGGATTACAAGCACTTAGAAACCAGCTTCTGGCTGCAATCCTATGCACTCTTTCCAGGGAGTAAGCTTCACTATTATAATGGAACTTACTTCTGAGTAGACAGATGATTGGGCTTTGAGGCTACACTCCTATCCTCACAGGGGAGTAAAACCGTCTGACTTTAATAGGATTTACTTCAGAGTAGGCAGTGGACTGGGATCCTGGGGGGCAGGATGGGAACTGGGGCTATTTCTTCAGGTGCCCCCCATACTGCCTCCCCACAATCACAGGTGGAGAGATTTCTCAGAGGGGCAGGATGAGGTGGGGAGATCTGGGGGGGAAGGACTACAGTGTGGATAGGATTGCAGCCCGAGCCGAATCCTAACCGTGTCTACTCAGAAGTAAGTACCATTCAAGTCAATGGGGCTTACTCCCAGGACTGTGTGGTCAGGATTTTAGCCTTACAGTTCAATTCTATGCAGGCTTACTTAGAAGTAAGTCTCATTCTAGTCAGTGGGGCTTACTCCCATGTAATTGTGGATAGGATTGCAGCCTCAAAGCCCAGTCCTAACCATGTCTACTCAGAAGAAAGTCCCATTATAGTCACTGGGCTTACTCTCAGGGAAGCAGACAGGGCTGGAGAAACAGGGCTAGATGGAGAGATCCAAGCGTCTGCCAATCTCCTCAGAAGTAAGTTCCATTATAGTCAGTGGGCTTACTCTCAGGAAAGTAGACAGTGCTGGAGGAACAGGGGACAAAAGCCCTGGAGGATCTCATCCTCACAACACTCAGACCTTTCTCAGTAGCTCTGGCTTCTCTATTCCCGCCCAAGGACCCCTTTGTAAAGCTGTCCATGAAAATGCCTGACCCAAAAGAAAGACCCACAAAAACACCATCCCCAGAGTGGCTGCCTCATTTGCATATGAAAAACCCATCATGCTTTGCAAACTGCACAAGGAAATAACTTCTGAAAACTTGCTAGAAATAAGGTTTTTAATCAAAATAGGTGTCTAGCAAGGACAGCCTTCCTGAATAGCATCATATAAAGGTTTGGGGCATGAAGAAGCTCCTCACTCTCACGTGAAAGTATTCAGCTTATAATGATCCAAACACCCTCCCATCTCAGCAGTGCAGTGTCTGAGTGTGCTGTGGAATGACTGCAGTGCCTTGTCTGAATGATGGTCATGGGAACAGACTGTTTGTATTTTAAAATCAGAAAATAACCTTAGGGAAGGGAAGGAGGGGGGAGAGAGAGCCCCCCTCAGAAGGGGACGGAGGTTCAGAAGGGGAGGAAGGAGGGGGAATGGAGCTTCACCTCTAGGAAGACAGACCCAGAGACCCTTTAAGAGAAATTCAAACACACTTGCATGCAATTCAAAGATGACGGCCCCCTTTTAGCTACCAGTTCGCTAACGTCCTCCCCAAATTAACAACCGGTTCTACAGAACCAGTGAGAGCCGGCTACAGCCCACCTGTGGCTGAATGGCCTGATATAGGGACTCTCATGTCTGTGTTGGCAAAATAACCAGCATAGACTTGAGAAGCCCCATTGGGTAGAGGACTGGGTTATCAGAAAACGAATAGTGTTAAAAGAACTTAGCTGAAATAGAAGTTCTCTGGCTTGCCATTTTTATGGGCCAGGTTTCTGAGTATTCAGGAGGAAGTGATCAATCTTGAGACACAAGGGAGATAAGCTGCAAGTGAACTACCTGGAAATCTACAAAATAATGAGCTGTACAGCAATGCAATTTTAAAAAATTATACTCGAAAGGAAAAATAAAACAAAAAAATAGCCTCAAGAAAAAAGATCTGAGTTGAAATTTATTTGTTCTATTATTTTACTTCAAAAATATTTTTATACTTGCTATGACAAATGGTGTAGGGGCTGTGATAATATTCTCTATCCTGGAATGTAAATGATACATGGATAAAAAGAAAAACCAGGAACTGGAAAAGAAACCCAAGTTAGACTGTTGGATGCTTATTTGCTCTGACTGATAGATTCCATGTGCAACATGAACTATCTGATTAATTTTTATCAGAAAAATATTAAGTTATAGTGAAATGTCAAGTAACAAGACAGTTCTAATGAGGAAAAATTAAGAAATGTTACAATATATAATCAATGAAAGTGAATAGAAAGCTTCTGGAAATGCTTAATGCTTAAAATGCTTAACTGTACCAGCGGTTGATGAAAAGATAATATATAAACATCAGAACTGAGAGACACCTTATTTGATTCTCTGACAATACTTTCCTTTAGCTTTGATGGAATGTGGCACAATATCAATAGGCCAGAATATGGCACAATTGAATGTGGCACAATATCAATAGGCTTGAATGTGGCACCTTTCTGTGAACTAGAAAATGCCCATAGTATAAAATACTACCTTAAGTAAAAAATGGTTAATACATATCTCAAAAATATTTATTACCGTGAGAAAGGGGACGAGTCTCCCCTTATCGCAGTAGTGTGCCCGCAGTCCCAATGACTGCATTGGATACAACACAAGAATGCCAGCTTGCCTGTTCCAGTGCAAGTTTGGGTTGTGCTGTCAGTGAGGTAAACAGTTTTCTTGCTTTACTTTCTTCCTACTTTTATTTTCAAAAATATCATCAAATTAATTGAATAAATAAAATTCCAGTGAACTATGCTGAAAGGAGATAAGATAAAGGAAAATACATTTTCTTTTGTTCCTCTTGAATTTCTTTTTACAGGAAGCAGAATAACAAAATGAAGAAAAAAATCTAATGTAAAATTATTTTTATTTTTCCTTTTAAATTTTGTTTTCTTTCTCTTTCCTCACTCTGTCATGCAATATGGCAGAGCAAGGAACAACCAACAAATTAGAACTTTTCAAATAAAAATGAATAACTACTAAACACTACTAAAACTAAAAGCTGAGGTAAATTTTGAGGAGGGGTTGAAGAGGAGGACAAGCTATTTATGAAGCAACACTTCTGTTAAAATATATCAAGGGAATGAGCATTCTTCCTGTCCTTATGGTACTCTAGAAATAAACCTCTAGAAACATCTAGAAACTTCTCTACGATAGATGACTTTGCAAAGAATACAAACAAGAACTCTAATCCATTTAAGACTGACAAACCCTACAATCCAGAGTAACTACAGGAGCATGTAAGAGACATTACGTGCACCCGTAGTTACTGCACCACCTAGTGAAAACCTATGGGAAATTCATACTGCAATCCAGAGTAAACTGTTCTTACACCAGAGCAAGGACTCCTGTAGTTACTCTGGGTTGCGCTCTGAGGCTCACATGAACCTGGGTTCACAATAAATTATTCATAATTCTACAAGAAAAAAATGGCAGAATTTTGAAGTTTGATTAAGCTCCACTCTGAGATACAAGGTGGTTTCTATTGAAAGTACTAGTGTACAATCCTAACCCATTTAGGCTACACAACTCACTTGCTCCCTGTTCCCATAGGAGAGACCAACGCATGTCTGTGCAGTGACCTAACCTCAGGCATGGTGTAGAAGTATCCTATAGCACTTTTGCGACACCCCCAAGCAAGCACAGGGCCTGTGCCAAGGCCTATGTTGGGCTTAGGATTGCAGCTTTTCAGTGCAATACTAAGCATGTTTACTCAGAAGCAATTCCCATTGTGTTCAATATTACTTACTCCCAGGAGAGAGTGTTAGGATTGCAGCCCTTGTCTGAATGGACAGAAGGGACAGAAATCTGAAGGGCTGGGAGTCTGTGCTACCTATACTTATGTTAATACTGTTTCCTGCTCTACCAGAGGGGACCTGGCAAATGACCAATTCCAAAATTTACTGATAAGACAATACTCATTAGAGGATTGACTACTGGATAAATCAGGAACCAGATCTTGCTGCTTGCCACTTTAGGAGATCAGGACATCAGTCACAGCCTGTCACTGAGGGCACAATCCTAACCAATTTAGGCTGACATAACTTACATGGCATATCTTCCCATGGTGGTGTGGGGATGTCGGCATATGCCTATGCACTGGCCTAACCCCCGCCAAGAGTGGGGCAGAAGTGCCTTAAGGTACTTTTGTGACACCCCCAGGTCAGCACAGGAATTAGGTGGGGCTTATGCAGGCCTTACTGTAGGTTAGGATTGCAGCCTGAGTTGTTAAACTCTCCTGGCTGGAAGGGATTTCTCTCTGGCCACCAAACTCATCAAAGAGAGCATTCAATACTGAATTTATTTATTATCTATCACTGTATTATTGCTAAGGGCTCTTCTATCTGTTGGTTATCAGAGTTTGGATGGTTTAGCTTACATCACCTCTCTTTTCTCTTGTAACTTCAGTGAGGTTTGGTTGGCTGGCTGGTCCAAACAAATTTTCTGTTTCTGAAATTTTCTGGCACCAAGATCTGGGAGTCCATATCACTAGGAGAATAGCAAATCAGACCACTGCAACTCCTGAGAAACCTACATAAGCAGCAAAAGAGAACCCCAAGGTATACTGAATTTTACCACCTGTCTCAACTTCAGGGTGTCAAGTGTGAATGTCTTCAGAACAAACTAAACTTTACAAGTACGTGTGTGTTATGCAGCTACAATGGCCATTTTTGTTGAAGAAAAGCGGCTTTCAGAGGGACCCATTTTAAGCCAAGAAATGGCAGATGAAAGTTTCTCCAACAGCCATTTTTCACAATAAGGACACAATCCTAATCAATTTTCCAGCTCCTAAGTAAGGGTACTGCAACTCCGAAGTAAGGGAACAAACTTTGCCTCTGTATTTGCCTCCCCCACCATTTCAGGGTCTAGCATATGGCCCACTGGCACAGGTATGCCAGAGCTGGAAAACTGGTTTGGGTTGCACCATAAATCACCCTAAACCCATTGCTGTGTTTCTCTCTGTGGGGTTCTAAACATGTATCTGCTTGAATCTGGAACCCCAAGGAGGAAAAACACCTTCAGAAGGACCATTTGCAGCACAATATCAGACATAAATGAAATAGTTAAACAACATTCCCTACCTGCCATTTCTTTCCTCAAAATGGTCCCCAAATCCACTTGTCTTCAGAATAAGCAGCTGTCAGGGCTACATTACATGCATTTGCAAATAAGGTGTAGTTTATCCCTTAGGCAACTTCAGAACTTCTCTATCCTCTGAAAGATGCTTATCAGAATGCTGTGATAAATATTTTGGAATGATCCTCCCTGGGGAATGGAATATGCAATGCAAAGAAAAACCTTTGGCACACAGTGATGTTTGGCTTTAAAGATTTTCACACTAAATGCACTTCTTTTTTCAAACAATTGTCACACAAAACAGCATAATTTAATGAAAAAAAAAACATCTAAATGGTCCCAGGACTACTTAGGATGAAGATGGACAGATCTCACTGGAAATTCTCAAGGCACAGTATAAACCTGGTTGCCACCCAGTTTCACAACTGAAAAGACAGCTGTCAGCCTTGTCTTTCACCATACTACAGTTGTCACACATACAGTTTGTCTGAAATTTTTGTTATTTTTTAAAATGCTTCATGAATATTAATGCACTTATCTGTTCATTCATTACTTTATTGGCCTGGTATAGTGGTTGGTATGAGAGCTTGTGTAGTGGCTAAGACTATACATACTTGCCAGAGAATAAGCCCCATTGACTATAATGGAACTTATTTCTGAGTAGACATGCAAAGGATTGAATGTAAGAGATTGAGCTGTGAATTGGGACTTCCCCAGTTCAAATTTTGCCTCTGCCATATAGGTGGCCTTAGGCAAACCACCCTCTCAGCTTCTGATCTCCAGATTCAGTATGGGGGTGATAACACTTATTCTGACACCAGAAGTTCCTTAACTGGGGCACTGCAATACGCCAACCAGAGGAAGCCCTGTCTCTGCGCCCTTAAGGAATGGGGTAATGTTGATGGCAGTGATGCAATAGCCCAGAGTGTGCTGCCGCCAGGAACAAAGGGAGCTGAACTTACCAGGAGAAAAACAGTCTTAGTGTGTATCAGGGTACAGCAGATGCCTCCCCAAGTCTCAGAAGTCTATAAATAGCCATCTCAATTCACTTCAGGTGAGTACAATAAAACTCTTTTCTGACAGTGGTGAGATGCTGGCAATCATGTCACTGCCTTCACCCTTTCCCTGCAAAGACTTACGGTAGTTCCCAAACTCCCAGAGAGTGGTGACTTAAAAGGTTGATTTAAGGATAATATCCATACATGTGAAGCACTCTGCATTCTCAAAAGAGCTATACAAATACTATTATTTGATAAACTTAAAAATAATTTGTTTTCCTCAGTGCAAACATAGTCCATGAATGAAAGAGGAAGGTTTCTTGGTGACATTACAGGAACCAGCCCAGCACAGCGCATAACTGGCTCCAGTATGAAACCTGTAGTTGTTTTTTATAAGTTTTTTTAAGGAGAGGAACATTTGAATGGAATGTGGTGAGAACTTCAGCATTGGCTTTCTTCTCTTACAGCCCAATCCAGAGTAACTATTCCTTGCACGTAAGAGGCCTTAGGTTGCTCTATCTATCACTAGGGTGGGGCAACTGCTCCATACTAGTTTCTCTGGGGAGATGCTCCACCCTAACTAGGTTTATGGGCAGCCTCAGGCAACAAATAAGGAAATCCACAGCAACTATTCCATCAACGTAACTAGGTAGGTTGCCCCAAGCAATTAACAGTTATATAAGTTTTCACTCTTCAAGGATATTATTCATGTAAAGGCTAATCCCACCTCAATTTATCTAATTGACAAATATGTGAATGTGCTGAATGGGATTAACTAACCAAAACAGAGGATAAATGAAAAAATGGGAGGAGAGGGACAAAGGATAATAAGTTCAGTATTAACATTCACATTAGTCTGCATTATAAGGTAGTACTTCTGAAAATAATCTAGCACTATAGATCTGCAGCATCTGTAGTGAAAAGCTACATAAACCACATGAAGACAAAACTCGATGTTAAATCTGCATCCTGCCATTATGGTTTTCAAAACTTAAATAGGAGCCCAGTCTTATCAAACTTTCCAGCACTGATTCAGCCATGCCAACAGGATATGGGATGCGTGTTAAATACTATGGTGGTGGGCAGCAGTCATGGAGGCCTCCTCAAGGAAAGGGAATGCTTGTTGCTTTATCTTGGACTTGCATTTCAGCTGCATCGGTGCTAGAGTTGGATAGGACTGGCTCCTGAGATAGTTTTCCCTTGAATTCTGCTCTACATTTTCTCCATTGAACATGGCAGCAATAATTTATTTTCCAACTACTTTATGGTATGTATCTTTATCATATGTACTATATACTTGATGGTATGTACTCTCACTGGTTACAATGGATATAAGTACACAAACTCAGCGGTGGATCTGCATGCAATTTCATTAGAAGTAGAAACAGTAGGCAGAGGAAATGTAAGCCCTCCCATTCATGCTACAGGGTTCATTTGAACAGTTTCACAGTGCAGTGTCAACAAGTTCACATAGCAATGTGACACAGATTCAGTTTGGGATAAACCTCTCCTTCCTGTATCAATTTTCTGAGTATCTGGCTTAAGTACATTGGATTAATCCTGTTGCACTGACAGAATGGTTCTTAGGAATGCATGTTAAAATACTGAGATGATTAGTTAGATTAAAATGTAATAAATATGTACATGTAGCAATGAAGACAATCCGTACTGAAGGGAAAAACAGCATTGTGAAAGTTAATGTATTACCATTTACATTACATTTCAGAAAGTTATAATACAATTCAGCTTTTGTTAATATAGGAAGGTATAAGATTGTAAGTTGTAAGACTGACAAACTGTTAGGATATTGCACTTCAGTCATATTTCCTAATGGTGTGGAGATTCACTAATTCCACAAATTCAACTGTTTGAAGCTCACCCGCTTATGTAGACGTTCTGCTTCCTCCTGATAGGCAGCCAACTGTTGCTTCCATTGCTTCACATTGGCAGTGGACTCAAGCAGAGCTGCTGTAAGCTTCGCATTGTTACCCTTGAGTGTAGCGAGTTCTGCCTCCCAGTGTTTGCTGATTGCCGAACTAGGGAGAAAATAATACAAGAGTGCAGAGAAATTATGGCATCACTGGGGTGTGCTTTGAGTTTTTTCTTTCTAATTCACACCATGCAGCTCCCTCCATGTAAATGGGGCTTGTTTTCAGAAATGTTTGTCTAAAAGCAACAGATGAACAACGGTTTGATGCCGCATCATCTTGTTTACAGGAAAGGTCCATATATCAGACCTACATGTTTTGCATTTAGAAAGTTCTACTCTGCTCATCTATTTAAAATGATTGCAATTGAGGTCTAAGAAATACTTCCGACAAACCACGTGTGTTAATTATATGCTACCCCAGATATACTTATGGATGGAGATATATTTCTCTTTTTCAAAATATCCTCAGTAGAGGAGAGTATCAGCACAGTCCAGAGTAACTACAGGAGCTCTTATGCTGACATAAGAAAAATTTACTCTGGATTACTCTATGCATTTCCCATAGGTTTCCCATAGGTGGTGCCATAACTATGTTGATGTAAACATCTCTTACTTGGATGTAAGAGCTCCCATAGTTACTCTGGATTGTGTTGTATGAGAATCAATATTGGGACAGTAGCATACAAACTTTTCCCCTACTGTGGTTCCTGTAAAGATCAGGTATCTTTGGTTTTGTAGCTTCATACAGCTTCATACGTTCAAAAAGGTTACAATTCTATACACATTTGGAAAGCCCTATTGATTATATGGGACTTGCGCCTGGGAAGACAGGCATAGGACTAAGCTTTTTTAAAAAATAATCTCAATTTTTATTTATTTATATACTAATACTGTAATAGAAAAACAAACACTACACAACAAACAATAAAAGTACATAAAATACATTTTTAAAAAACTGCATAGGATATTTCTAACAGCGTAGCATGGGTGAGGCAAAAAATTTAGTTACTTATGGATTAAGCTGTTAATAAGATAAATATCTTATTGAGGATATGTATTTATTCATTTCTATCCTTTACATGAATATAAAAACATAAAAACAAAATGAAACAAAAACAAATTCTACAGTTTATAACTGAAGTTTGACCAAATTACAACATTTCAGCAACTGCAGATGCAGTAACAGCATAGCTTCCCAACCCAAAAGCTTTGACAGAACAGTAGCATATTGACCACAGTTGCATCTGATCCCAGGGCGACCCCTGATCTAATGAAAGAATAGCTGATACGTTCTGTCTGTTACTTTCCAAAGCGACCAGATCAGTCACCAATCTATGATCTGTCAACCAGCTATAAATCAAACTTGATATACATTAATCAAGGTTTTAATAAACTTTTGAAGTCAGCTAGCCAAGAAATGAGTCAGTATTTTGGCATCCACATTTATTAAAGAGACTGATCTGTAATTAGTGCACTTGATATGATCTTTGTTTAGCTTTGGAATTAATGTAATATATGCCTTAAAAATTGAAAGAGGGAGACCCTTCATTGTAAATATTTCATCATATACTTCATGCAGCTTGGGAGCTAGTAAATCAAGGAAAGCTTTGAACTCACTCTCTGAGAAGGCCATCAGACCCAGTAGTTTTACAATTCTTCAAATTTTTAATGGCTATTTGGATTTCTTCCAGCTCCACAGGAGCTGACAGTAATTGTTGTTGAGTAAGTTTTTTTTGGGAAGGAGGGCGACTGCCAGCACAAAATCCAATGTATCTTCTGATTTACAATAAAGTTTAAAATAATAATGATAGATCACTTATGTATATGGTGTTTCCTTTTTATATGTATAAAACTGAAGAATCACTGACTCACTCATTCATCAATGCCTAGCCAAACCACCAAAATTTCCAGCCAAAATTTCAGTTTTGGGATGATATTCCTTTTATAATGTAGACACCCACTAAGAACCAATTTTTATAAATTCAAACCAGAAGGTGTGAAAAGGGATGCCTGCCAGGACCCAGTAGGAATGCCCAGGGTGCCCAGTGGTGCCTAGCAGAGATGTCCAGTGCCCATTAGGCTGCCCACTACGGGTGCCTACTGCCCATGTCCACTGGTGACTTCTGATGCCCGACGCTCACTGTCTTGTAGTATCCGGTGGGGAAGCCTGGTGCCCCTTGTGCCTGGTGGTGCCTGCTGCCTGGTTGGGCCCACTGGTACTTAGTTCTCACAGCAAAGTGGCCCCCTCTGCCCAATGGTTCCCAGTGCCTGCTGCTGCCCACCAATAGCTGTTGGTACCCATCAGTTCCCAGCCATGACCTTGGCCCATAAATATTCTTGAAATTTTTCTCCCACAATGACGGGTAAGTTCCGTTATTCTTAAATAAGAGAGATATAGTTTCTATGTTCCTGAGTTGATCTGCTAAGATTCTACTAGATATCTCCCCCTTTTCCTAAAATTTTTGTCTGGTACACATTGAAGAATATTCCAATCACTTAGAAGTCAAATCCTGAAGTTCATGTTTGCAACTCTCGATGCACTAATATTTGGGAGCAGATTACTAATTGAGTAATTAAACTATTCATTTCATTTTACAAGTTCTCCTCCAGTAATTTCCTCTGTCCATCCTTATAGCAGGCCTCCATCAGTCTTGAAAGACTATGGTATTGTGCTCGGTGCTGCATACGCTGCATGCAAAGCAGGAAAGCCTGGGCTGGATTGTTATGGAGAATTGGCTATTACCCAAGCAGCAAATCCCCCCTCTCCACGCCACTGAATTAGTCCAATGGAAAGGCAGAGCCGATACAATTGGATCCAGCTGGCAACACAGAGCTGGGCTAAGGACAGGAGCTCACCCTGTCTTGTGGGGCTGACCCGGGTCTCGAACCCTGGCCTGCTGGTTAACAGGCACAGCGACTTAACCGCTTGCGCCACCCACAGCCCTTTCATCCTTATAAATAAAATATAAAATAGTCTTTTAATGGGCTACAACTATAGCAGCTCCTACTAAATGACTTTAGACATGGTTGAAGCCTGCACTGAGTGGACATGATGGCAATAGAAAAGTACATTTGCTTTGCTAATACAGGCCCTAAATCTGCATCTGGCTGGATTCATCTTGTGTCTTCTTGCATCAAGCTTTTTTTTACTGCCCTTAGCATCATAGAAAATCATGGAGCCTCATGAACTCCATCCCTAACTGCCTGGGTCACTTCCTCATTCCAGATGTAGGACAAGGCAATGGTGTTGTCAGTGCATTGTTCACTTGGGAAAGTTTTCACACAAACACACCCCACACTGCATGATACATGGCATACTCTGCTGCATGACACCCCCACTCATAGCAACAAGGAGCAGGTTGATGGCACCTGATGCACAGTCATGTTATGCAATACCCAGAAGTAGTTCAGGGGTGATATGAAGACATCAGAGAATCATCACACTGCTACCAATTGCTTCTGGCATGACATGATTTAGAGCCAACTGGAAGGAAGGGCAGGTAGGAGGGCCCTTCTGTCACCAACCACAGCACAGAGCTCTGCTCAATGGAGACACAGATGGTGTGCTTATCACCTCCTGCACCCTAGAGAATGGCACCGAAAGGTGGTCAGCGCTACCAGGAATGCCACTGGGTCAAGTTCTCAACAGAGCTTCCAGTCTGGGCAAATGGAAAATCTCCAAGGGTTTTCAAGAAACGGAAATGATCCATCAGCCTCCTGGTATAGACCATCCTAACTGGTCCTCCATTTCCAAGGAGACCAGAAACTGCTGTGAATCTAAACCCCACCAGATCCATGATGATAGAGTTGTCATAAGCATTCCCACACACAGGTCACACACACATCCAAGACTTCAGCAAATATAAGGTGCAGGTATGCTTTGGCTGAGAGGCCCACGGTGGCCATGAAGTTCTGAGTTGCTCTCAATAGAGGAAACCCGGTGTGGATGTTGAAATACATCCAAGACTACCCTTCATCAGCTCAGGAGGCTATTCCACAGTGGAGCAAATCCCACTCAGTCTTGTTGGTAAATTGATCAGGAGAATATACTTAAAACTGGGATTGCCAGATGGGATCTTTAGCTATTTAACTTTTTATAGTTGATACAATCTAATGACAAATCTTATTAGCACTATATATTATTATTTTAATAATCTATTAATATTAAATAATATTTTTAACCACAAGCTATGCAAAGCCCACCATTACTTTCCCCAATATAAGTGTGTTCAATAAAAAGGTCAGAAGTTATGTAGCACTTTTAACTTAATTGGCTTCATTCTCAATCCTCTACATTTACAGAAGGAACAATGAAAAAATTGGCATAATGCCATGGCTAGTTCCCACAAAAAAAGTTTTGAAAAAGTCTCAAAAAACTGAAACTGACAGCAGTAGTGAAATCGTATTTAAGCTATTCAGTTTTCCCTTACTTCCATGTAAAAGAACATAATGTACATGGTGTGTTCTCAGACAAAATGGTTTTTGAAACCAGTTTATTCTTCTGAATAAGAAGTTCTGAATAAGTTATTCTTTTGAATAAGAATCTTCTTAGTTATTTAAGCTTGCAATCCTATGCCCACTTTCCTAAAAGATAATCCCATAGAATGCAATGGGACTTACTTCAGAGGAGACATGCTTAGGATTGCACCCTAAGTGGGCCCCCTGTGGTCCTTCTGGGTTTGCAACCTGCATGATAGTGAACTGGGAGAGTCAGACCTCAGTGGCTTCTATTAATGCTCTACTTGTTGGATAGCTTGCAATGTCCCAATAGCACAAATAGGAGGAGATAGTTGGCAACCCGACTTGTATGTTTGTTTTTCAAATACTGGTTGAGTTCAATAAAATTTTTGACTGTGTCACCCTTGTTGTCTCTCTGTTAGAAGATAGTGATCCTTTCATTTTACCCTCCTTGTTTCTTATTTCAGCTGACCTTCAGATGGCATCAATGAATTTTTAGGGAAGAGAAGCCTCTGTCCACAGGATTGACAGTACAGGTATAACCTAATTATCAGCGTTTTATTTATCAGTGATTTTATCTCAACGTGAACTAGTTTGGCTTTTTAAATTAAAAGATAAATGTCCCTTAAGCAGCAATTAATGCCTTTAAAACAGCCTGCTTACCATGGTAATACGGCAGGCAATTAATTTTCCACTAAGGGGCTGGGAGAGGCTTCAGAAAGGTTCAGCTTTCAACTGGGAGGCAGACCCCTCCTTTCCCAGGGATTGTGTATGGAGTATTATCACTTCCCATTTGCTCTGCATTCAGTTGCTTTGCAGTGAATTTGCAACTGAATGCAGAAGTGAAGTGCATGTCTGAAACTGTTTTAAGCCCAGGAAAAAGAAAGTGATTCATTGCCTTCCTGACTAATGAATGCTAATGAACTGATTCATTAGTTACCATGCTAAACAAGTATTTTTGTATAAGGTGAAAATGGGTATCCACAGAGATATCTGGAATGAAACTTCATTGATGCTGAAGTTCAACCTCTATTCTCATTCCTTGGGTTGAGAGGGGGCAAGAACTCTTCATGAGCCCTCTGGGAGCCTCTCATTCTATTGTAGGTGGTTGAAAGGGGATGGGGATGGCAGCATACCTGGCAGGTGTCAGCAATGAAGCAAAGGATTAAGAGTGTGTGAGGGTGAAGTTGGTGGTTGCTTCAGTAGGCACTCTGTAACACATCCAGCCCAGTGCTAAATGTGCTAAATAGGTCTGATAGGTCCATGATAACTCCACGTGCTAAGTTCTCCCAGCTAGGTGTACCTGTTTGTGATGCTACATGGTGTTAAATTCCAGATGAGGTACACTTTGTCTCCTGCTGTAGTAGGATGATACTTTGTCGAGTACCAGATAGAGGTTCCAGATCTGCCTCTCTCATTCTGACTCTGCAATGGATATTTCCGGTCATGGAAAATGTGGGCATGCTATTATGTAGGGCAAATCTCTTGGCTGAGCTCAAATGCAACTTGGCTGCCTGCCAACCTACAACTTAGTGCATAATAGAGACCAGCACCCTGATTTATCTGAATGCTTTTGAGAGTCCCCTTGTGACTTGTTCCAGCTCTTCCCCAGGAAAATAGGTTCCTTCTGATATTCTCACAGGATTTAAATTCATGCTATGGAGGGACTTGTGTGATTGTTTCAGTTATCCTTTTCTGAGGAACTATTTTTTTTACACTTGCTCTGCTCAAAAATGTATTACTTGTATGTACAGTATGTATTTGTGTGAGTGGATAAGAAGACTTGAAGCCTGGATGTGAAAAGCCTCCACTGGATCAAGCCAAAGGCCCATCTGGTCCAGCCCTCCCTGTATCACAAAGGGGTCCACCAGATGCCATGGGGAGCATATATGGCACCTGCATCCAGGTCCCACCCCCTGCATCTGGAATTTTGAGGTTGTCCTTATCTACACACATCCTTGTACACACCGCTTCTGTAGAGAGTGAGGCTTCAATGGCATTTTTGTGTCATGTTGTGCATGCATGAATGCACAGCAATTGCATGTCTGTGTGGTTCTTACTGAATGACAGGGGTGCCTTTTGCTCAGTGATGGGATTCAAAGAAATTAACAACCGGTTCTGCATCCAACTGGCAGCCACTTTTAAATGGTTATTTTTAAACTTTATATGTCCTATCTCTTGATAACAACCAGTTCTATAGAGTAGGAGTGAACCTGCTGGAGCCCACCACTGCGAGTTGCTGTGTTAGTTATTCCTTTATGACGGGGGGCGGGGATTCCCATAGTGATTGCTGATAATTGGCCCCAAGCCCCTTTCCTCTGCTCAGTTCACCCTGATGGATTTCCCTGGTCACTGACGTTGTGATCTGGTGAATATAGTGATTGGCTCCTTAGCCATACTAATGGTGCATCAATTACACAAACAGCATGTGCCATTCCATGGATGATGCAATGTGCTGGGGTTTCACAAAACACTGATTATTGGGACACCTGCACCAGTGCGGTTCTCACAAGATGGGCTTATGATCAGCTGGCATTTGTGCATCATTGGCATCTTGTCTGAATAGGATTGGGCCAATGTTTAACCCTTTTACTCCCTTTTCAGGATCTTCAGAAGGAACTTTTCTATCACTTGATGAATTCATTCTTGTAAATTATTGGTATTTGTAACCCACTTATATATTGATGGATAGTTTTTAACTTTACAATAAAATTAATAATTTATCAAATCCTTTATAATTTTTATCAGTCAGTAAATATTCTATAGGTAGGAGATGTTACCGGTTCCCATCCCATGTAATACTTATTCCTTGGCTAAGTCAGGATTTAGAATGAGCACTCTGATTCTTAACAGCTATTCAGTAACACATCAGCCTATAACCAGCAGAAATTCTGCAGCGTTCGGCACAGTTGGATTTCTTATGCCTTCATGACTCTCCCATTTAGAGCTGATTGAAGGTAAAGGGCTGGTATCTTATCGAATGTCAGCTTTTATCACAAGGTTGCTAAAGGACGTAGCAGGATTAGGAATAGTATTACATAAGAGATATTTTGATGCCTTCACACTAGGAGTCTAACGGTTGCCAAGAAAAGAATGATCCTATATACATGTTCCTGAGAGTAAGCCCCACTGAATAAAATGGGACTTACTTCTGAGTAGTCATGCAAAGGATTGCGCTGTGCTTCAAAATGAATCTTAAGCAGTGGCATTAGCATGACCCATGGAAGCGTCGTTGGACAACACCCTACAGTCGGTCACAACTAGCAGTATAACCTGCGGGGGACAACTTTACCTTTTAGACATCTGGAAAAGAGCAATGTGAACTGAAATACAGTCACTAACAGGCCATGATTGTTATTTTGTATCAGAAACTGAAACATGTGCATAACCAGAATGAATAATCACTGACATAATCATGTCACCACCATGATTAAATGTAGCTTATGGATTAGTTGGTTAACACAGAAAGAAATATGAGTATGTGCAATTTCAGATATGCTGAAAAGCTGCAAAAACAATGGTAGATGTGTCTTGCTGGATCTGTGCTAGAATGTCCCATAAGAATACTGGGTAGAATACATGAAAGCTGTTTCAAGTCTATGGATTCTCTATTTTCAATATCCTTTTGGATTATTATGATCGTATAGTGAAAGCATATTAGAAGGAGTTGTGTAGCCTCCCACTATAACATCTAAATACACTTTGTGACAAACAAGCCTGCTGTCATGGAATTATGTTTTACATCGTTCAAGCTAAAAACTAAGTTAGTTTGTATGCCAAATGAATTCAACTATTTGAACCATTCTTTAGCAAAATAAATATAAGAAGCATTCCAATAATGTGAAAGAACAGAAAGACTGAAGGATACGAGAATCTTGTAAAATGAAGGTGAACCTGAACCATCTGAGGCTTAGAAAAGTAGGCAAGGAAGTCACTGTGTATTTTGATAGGTAGGCTATCTTCAAACAGAGAAAAAGCTCTGTTTGAAACACTGAATAATACTTGGAGTATGCTGAATTAGATAAACCAATGGTCTGACTCAGTGATTCCCAATCTTTCTAGTGCCAAGACACACCTCGTCATAAATGGTGAGTTGCAATGCTACTGGCCAGAATGATGCAGTGCTGCTGGCCAGGTTCCTCCAAAGTCCTTTTCTGGGTCAGGCTGGGCTTGCAACCGATGTAGCCCTCAGAATGGTAAACACACAAGCATCCAAAAGCTACTTCTGGTTAAACTGAAAGTTTGAAAACTGTAAGTACATTCTGGTCTTTATTGTAGGTCATTCTGCATTATCTGAAATGGGTCTCTGGAGGCATCCACTAAATCAATCTGGACAGCCGTGTTGGAATGCTGACACCCCTGTTTCAGAAAGGCTCTAATTTGGAGCCAAACACTCTGAGTGGTGGGTTGGAAAGTCCAGCTTGCACCCTACTATGCACTGGCTCACTCTGGGAAACCTTGGTCTGACTCAGAAGGACGCTTCATATATTAACACTAGGAGTGGTAGGGGTTTTCAGCCATTGATATCCATGGCATGGCAGGTGGTTTTGGGTGGCACAATACCCACTGCTCACCACTGAAACTAGGACGGGAGCTTCCAATTGTGGCAGGAAGGTTGGCTTAATGGGCAGAGCTCTAGCACAAAGCTTTCTAGCACGAGAGAAAGCATCTACACATACCCTGAGCCTTGGAGGCTCCAAAGAAGACCTGGAAGTGTCTTTGCTAGTGGCTTCTGCTGGTATTCTATGACAAATTTTTAGATTGTGAACCTTTGGGACAGGGAGCCATTGGTTATTTCATTTTCTCTGTAAACTACTTGTACGAAGTGTTAAAAGGATGTGTTAAAAGATTTCACCTATTCAAGATGCATATGGGTTACTTGCCCTTACTAGTAGATAAGGATATGACCATTACTCTTAAATAAAAAAAGCTGGTGTATCTTCATTAACGTTGGCAAATGGCACTTTAATGTAATAATATGGGATTAGCTGACAGGACTCTTCAGAGAAGAAGCTTTAAGCTTGTGATTCTTTCAATGCTTTCTGACAATAGTATCCAGTCTCTCCTGTACTGAAAGCAGGTGAATTGATGGTTTTCTGGAAAGTGGCAAAATCTGTTCTGCTGCAAAGATATATTATAAGACAAATTTAATCTGTTCACTGCTTGTTCCTTCACTGTTGTTTTACAGTTCATTGGGCTGAATACAAAGATTGGATTCCCTTTTTCCATAGGAAGAATTCCTTCCCAGACTTAAAATGTAATTCTCATTTTATGGAAAAAAAAGAAAAAAGAGATGACACTACATTACTAAAAGTTTTTGAAAATGGTGTTATTTTACTCTGAAGTAAGCCCATTGTGTTCCATACAACTTAGGCTGCAATCCAATCTTGCCCAAACAAACACCTTTGCACATTACTATGATTTATACCAGTGATTTTCAACCTTTTTTAATCTCAAGTCACACTGGAAAGGCATTAAAATTGTCAAGGCACAGTTTTTGACCACTGACAAAGCACACCATGCTACTGGTTGGAGGTTCAAATTCCCCAACTGCCTTATTTTAATAAATGACCTTGCCCAAAGTCCTGTGGCACACTAGTGTGCCATGGCAGTGGTTGAAAATAACTGGTTTATACAGTGCAGTTAAATATTCAGTGCTGATTCCATACGTTATCCTCCCCTTTGGAGTTGTAGAGGGGAGGATAAAAGAGTGGGTAGTCTAAGGCAGAGTAGGGGCTTTCTGATGTGTCTCAGCCACTGTGCTACACCAGGTCTCAGTCTGAATTTCTTTTAAGATTTAGCTATCATATTGCAGTCCAGAGTAAATTGTTATTACATCGGAGCAGGACTCCCTGTAGTTACTCTGGATTGTGCCCTTACTCTTTGATTCTGAGTTACTGGATCTTATATTCATCTTTCCTAAGATTTTAGTTTTTCAACTATTTTTTTCCCCTCTCCTTTTGTACCACTGGGTTATCTGAGTCAGTTCATCTCTGACTTTCTTTGTCCGTAACCTTCTTATCTCCTAGGATAACTCAGCTTTGTAGTCCTTCTGTCCTCATAGCCACGGAAACTTTCACAGCATCCTCTTATATGTGGAACTGCTGAAGAGTATGTTGCTGAATTTATGTTTCACAATTACTAAGTGCCCATTAACATTCCAGAATATCTCAGCAGTTCAAACAATGACAGGAAGTCAGAATGTTTTGCTGATTATATGGAAGACTAGTTTTCCCAGGAAGCAATAATCATACCCAGTGTAATATAAATTTCTGTATTACTTGTGTATATGATAATGGTCCAATACATTTTCTACTAGCTCATTTTCGTTGTAGGGTTTTTCTCAAGTCCTCTTCATGCAGAAAGAGCACACTTATGCATCAGGTCTGAACTAGATGGCAAGTTTGTGGTCTGCACACTTAAAACCTGCTTGATCAGGTTTTCATATCTCATGGTACCCACCAAACACCTCAGAAGACACTCACGACAACATGAGCGTATCTGTTTCCTATGCCTGTATCCTGTTGCTGCTCCTTTGCACCTGGTATTTCATATAGTCATCATAGCTTGTAACATGATTTGAGTTTTCCTCCATAAATCTGTCAAGCTTCCTTTTGAAGGCACATAGACTAGCTGCCATCATCCACATGACAAGGAGTTTTACAAATTAATTACTCACTGGGTAAAAAATATTTTCTTTTCATTTTTAACTCTTCTCCTACTCAGTTTTAGTTTTAATTTCTCAGTTCTGGCATTGTATAAAGAGAAACTTCCCTCTAACCATTCTATCCATCATATGCATAAATGTATATGCATCAACCATGTTTTCTCTTCTTTTGAGAACACCAGCTCCCAACCTGGGGGTCACAACTCCCAGGGAAACACATTTTTAAAACTCTCCTCTCTTAAAGGGGGTTGGCCAATGGCATAAATTTACAAACAATGGTACTTGTCACTTCTAGGTTCTCCCTGTTGCCACAGCACCAACAAGAAGGTAATAGACATTTATTTAATGGGTGCTTCTTATTTTCCTTATTGTAGTATTACAGTGAACTTGAAGGTGATGGTGCCATCATCTATGGTTCCACAGAAGGTTCCAACTGTGCCTAAAGGGGGAACCACTCTTCTTGTTTGAGAACCCTGAACATTGTAGGGCTTCCTCATAAGGGAAGGAAGCCAGCCACTAATAATTTTGGTTGGTTGCTTCTGCACTCTTTCCAGATCCACTATATCCTTTTGAGAAATGGTAATGAGAAATGGCTACAATTCGCCAGATGTCATCTGAACATGGATTAGTTTAATTGTGTAATTATATTGTCCATTATTATCATCTTTTTAAAATTATGTTTGTAATGATCCCAGGAACGAATTGGTCTTCTTCATGAGTGCCACACACTGGGTTGATACTTTCACTGAGCTGTCTACCTCCACCCCAAGCTCCCTCTCTGATCCCATACAGTTCAAGTCCCCCTTTTTTCTTTAAATGCATACAATAGTTATTTTGGTCCTGATTCACAAAGGGACTTCAACCCTTTCCCCTTTAAAGCCTTTATTAATTTGGGGATATTTAGAGTCTACACATGGCAAGGTAGATTCCAAACAAGCTCCTCCTATGCATGTCAATTGTGCTCAATGAAATTTAGTCTCAGGAAAGTGTGAATAGGTTTGCAACCTTAGTTTATGAAGTTTCACAATAACACATTCCAAAAGTACCTAGCTTCACTGATGTGAATAAAGCAAGTTAACTGTAATCTATGCATGTAATCTATGCATGCTTCTTTCCAGGTAAGAGAACACAGAATTGTAGCCCTGGGTTAAATAATACACACACTTACCCAGGATTAAACCAATTCAAGATTTATTTCTGAGTAAGCTAGCATTATTAAACAAAGATTACTGTCTGTTCTGAGATGACTAGAGAAAGAAATGAACTACACTTTTAATGAATGACTTTATTTGTGGTAAAAGTAGAGATATACAGGTTCCCTCATTACAGACTAGGGTTCTGTTCTACAGCCTCCCATAGATTAAAAAAAATATCCATGGATAAAAAAATTGAAAAATAAATTTTAAAGACCCACTTCCAAGATTCTTGCTCTTCCACTGCACCTAATAGAACAAGGTAGTGCCTCAGTATCTGAGGAACTACTGAAGAATTATGGGACTGAAGAATGGAATGGCTGCTTGCATGACTGTCTCAACAGTAGAAAAGCAGTTTTTTTAACTGATTTGCAGTGGCCATTCCTGTTGAGTCAAATTCAAGAATAAGAAGGTTGGACTTGTATCTGCCTTTCCACCATATAAAACATACATTTGAATTTATTTGAAACTGTCTGAGCCCATATAGCATTATACCAACACCACACCACAAGATGGTTTCTGACTTCAGAAACCAAAAAAACAAGTTACCCTCAACTTCTAGGCATCCAGCAGCTCAGACTTGTAGTTCTCATATATCCCCAGAGTATTTTTGTAGTTTTTCTAAAAATCCAGCCGAAACACATCAAGCTCTTTTAACTGTTCCTCATGGTGCTGTTTCAGACTCCTCACTATCAGAAGTTGTCATGTGTGGTCTCTGAAGCATTTGGTGGGCCACTGTGAGATACAAGAAGTTGGACCTGATCCAGAGGGGCTCTTGATCCTATATTCTTAATCCTATGCCTAGGGTGTGGCAGAGCCAAAATGGAGACCTCTGTATCCCAAGTGGTTGCCAGAGGTCAATTTGGGGGAAGTATTTCTACAACTCTTCCATTAATAGTGCTGAAAACCATACACCCCTTCTGCATTTTGTTAAAATTCCTCTAGTAGAGGACACCACATGATCTTTGTCCCCATTGGCAATAGAATCCAGCTTAGATTAACATTGCAGTATATAACTTAAACGCTATATTTGTCCAGTAATGGGAAGAGCACCTGCTGCTAGATTCTGCAACAAATTAAGCTAAAGGTTTTTGCCTTTAAAAGTCTATCCCATTTTAGGTAGTGGCAGGAAGGGTAATCACTTCTACAAAACAAATCCTAGGATTCTACCCCTCTTCCCCCTGCATCATCTATTATACCTGACAATGTGGTGGAAGCAATCTGTTCCTTTAAGATTTTAAATGTCAAATACTCTCCAAATGTGGGAGCTTGGGTAATGTTATAGGAACCAATCCAAATACAGTATTTTTCTTATCAGAAATATAATGCATCTTCTATGCTTGCATTGGGATGCCTTCCCCAAATCAAAAGATAACTCTCCAGCCAGGACTGTATATATAGAAGTTGTTTTTCAGTGACAGAACATTTGCATAATCACAATAAAAATAATCATGGCAGCAATAGTGCCAATTTCTTATATAACTTTAATAAAAATGAATTGTAAAAGGGCAAGAGACCCAGTATCAGACCACCTAAAGTTTATGAAAAATTATGTGTAAATTATGTGTCTTTGACTTGCACATTAAGATCATATTTACACCTTGATCTTTTTACATTAGGTAGGAAATCTATACACTAAAGAATTTTAGTGGTGGTCTAGAAAGTTCAAACAACTGCAGCCTCCAAACTGGCTACGGGCAAAATCCGGAGTAACTACGGGAAATCCTTGCTTTGGTGTAAGAACACCTTACTCTGGATTCCAATATGAATTTCCCATAGGTTTTCACTTGGTGGTGCAGTAACAATGGGTGCACATAATGTCTCTTACATGCTCCCGTAGATACTCTAGATTTGGGGGTAAGCTAATGAAATTCCTTAACATATCCACAAACATTCTACTTATAAAAGAATAAGAAATATGGAACGTCCCACAGCAATCTCTTGTGAGAGAAGCAAGAATAATGGTATGCTGAAGTGGTGCTGGCAACATAGGCAAGGCAAAAGAGGTTGTACGTACACGTATGTGCTTCTGTTTATCAAATAAAATGCACACAACGGCATAAGCCGAGTACTATTGGCAGAAAGGCAGCAATTATCCCAGGCAGCAGAGGATGAAGGGTGTGAGCCAAGTAACTGAAAGGATCAGGAATGGTGAACAAGCAGCAAAGGACAAAAACAGGAACTTGAGGTAATGGCAAATACAAGACAGAACTGAGGAAAAAGCTAGATTATAGGCAAGCTTTATATAGGGCTGGAGTCACTGACTTTTTTCACAGAGTGTGCCTGCATCTTTAAGCATTTTGACTAATTAAATGTCAATTTTTCTATTAAATACACACATGAGAAGCTAATATCAACAACAATATATTTGGGTTTGTAGTCAAGCCATTTCTATACACTCTAACTGAGAATATTTTCTGTAAAAGCCTTTCATTAAGAGACTTCTACAATGTAGTATAATGAGTAGCACAGTACAACCATAATACATAAAACACAAGCCAGTTTTCTAATAGTTTTCTCCACATGTTATTTAATGAAAAGCCCATAGGAGAAACAGCTGCAAATTCATTTACAGTAATGGATGCACATGCAGCATTACTGTGGTTTGCTAATCTACCAATTAAGACAGAACATTATTTGAAAGAACTTTTTCACAAAGGCAATCAGATTTTTATGTCAAAATTTTGAATAGAAAAAACGAATTACTTTTAATAGCAGACAATCACAGCACTAAATCTATTTCTATCAGTTTATATTGTATTTTCCAAAAATACTGTATATTAGTATTAGTATACAAAATGAAGATACATGGCATAGGTTTATGTCACTGAGGAAGTACTTTAGGAACATCTTCAAGCCATTGATGACAAGCAGTTTCAGTAGGCTGTATCAGATCTCCAAGAAGCAGTCTTCCATCTATTAGCCCACAAGTTCTACTTTTAAGCGTATTAGGTGTCATCCATGTGATCTAACAAAAACTCTAGCACACTGAAAACTTGCAACAGCTTAGCAAGCTAGTTTTGGAAACATACAAAATTAAATACAATTTATAAAGTTCTCCAGAAAAAAATTCCATTTCACAATTACTATGCTCAGACAAGAATGTTAAAATTAATATTCAAAGTCTTACATTTGTAAAACAAAGTGATTTTATATGGTCTCCTTTGAAACATATCTCCATATGAAAACATAAATGCCCTACAATTGCAATCCAGTGGTCTAGTTTCTTGCATGTATTCTGATTTTTATAATTTTAGGTTACATCACTGGCTCTAATCATTTACATACAAGTTCTACTGAATCAATAGCAGGTATTTGTTTCTCTACCTGCAGCAGAACTAAGGAGGGAGATGCAACTTTGAAAATGGAGCATTATGGATAGTTAACTACAACCTCCTTTACTGCTGCTGCTGCAATCAAGTGCCTGACAACTGGCCCTTGCAGTTCCTTCCGTGTTTGTCAAAGGAAAATCTGGAAATCTGATATCTAATGGGTAAACATATAGTTTGACCATTATAAACATTAGTCTCTCATCCTATTGCAGCAGGCCTCCGTCAGTCTTGAAAGACTATAATATTGTGCTTGGCGCTGCATACGAAGCACGAAAGCCTGGGTTGGATGGTTATGGAGGATAGGCTGTTACCCAAGCAGCAAATCCCCCCTCTCCATGCCACTGAATTAGTCCAATGGAAAGGCAGAACCGATATGATTGGATCCAGCTGGCATCGCAGAGCTGGGCTAAGGACAGGAGCTCACCCTGTCTTGTGGGGCCGACCTGGGTCTTGAACCCTGGCCTGATGATTAACAGGAACAGCGTCTTAACTGCTTGCACCACCCACAGCCCTATTAGTGCATTAGATAATCATCCTGATACATCTAGGACCTAGCCATTTACATTTTTAAGATTTCTGGCCCTCCCCATCCCAGAGATAGAGAACACAACTGTGACAGTCTTACAATTAGGTACTATGTGCTCAAAAATCTATCTATTCCATCTCCAAAATGTGTTTAGCCCTTTACTCGCATAATGTGCATGTTTCCTATTTGGGGTAATATTCCCCTTCTCTAGAAGCTGTAACACCATAACATATGTTTTTCATGGGTCATCCCCATTCTGATGTTTGTGAGGGAGAAGCTGCTATGTGAATAAAGAGTAGGAAAAGTCCCTTGTGCTTGCCCGAGGTTAGGATACAACCCTGGCTGCAATCCTAATGCCCAGTAAGGCCAATGCTAACCTGGGGGAGTCACAAAAGTGCTGTACTGTGCTTTTCTGGTGGGGTGGGGGAGTTAGGCCAGTGGACAGTGCTAAAACTGTAACAACTGTTCCACCAGTATTAAAATTTCATTTTTGTTAAAGCAGTTTTAATCTCTTTCAGTATAACAGGTTAGGTTAGTTTAACATCTGCGCTAAACAAAAAATTCCCAAACATTATAGCAAAATTTTGTACTGTGAATGTTCACTGGAATGAACTATTAACTTAAAAAAAACAAGGCAATTGATTTTCAGAATTTGAATTTAAATATATAACTGCAATCACAGGAATAAAAGAGTGCATATAGACATGCATAAAAACAAAGTATTTAAATCAGTAGCAAAAATATTCTTTCAACCTTCATAAAACATAACTTTTCATATAAAAGATTCTTAGAACCATTAAAAGTCTATGAAATCTCCCCCTGTAAAATGGCTGCCTATAAAAAAGCACCAAGCGGTGTATTACTTAACCAGACATAAACTTCCACAATGTTTTTTTTTTTTTTTTTGAAAAAGCATCTTTTTAGCTAAATCATTATTTGCTGCTAAAAACTGACTATGGCAAACCAGGGCAAAACTGCTCTACTGACATGCAAGCCATAACTTTTCTCTAGCAGAAAGTTCAGTAGTGGAAGACCAGTTCTATACAATGAAGGCAAATTACACAATACTGTAAAATATTCTTTCATTATGGATATATTCATAAAGACAACTGAAAACTTAGGCTTCTGTTACTAAAAACATAAGATCCACAAAGTTATCTAGTAGTGCAATGGCATTTCAGAAAATACGAGTTATCTCCAATTAGTTATAATTTTAATTTATAAATTTAAACTGTAACTATTTAAAAATCCAATTTTTAAGCTATTAATACACCCATACTCCTATTTACACCAGACTAGTTGAAAGAAGTCAGATCCTGAAAGATACTATTAAAATCACTGTCTTTTCTCTGAGTGCATTTTAAAAGATTACTAAAAATTCCAACCCCTGGATATCAAATAATTAATTCAAAGTATCTCTTGATGATTAGAGAAATGGTAAGTGTATCATTTGTATACAAGGAGTACAGTACATCTGATCCTAGGATTGGATCTCTTTATCTAGCATCTGGAGCTGTGTGCTGAGTCCCTTTTTATGGGATAAGAACATATTCAACAATTCTGATACTACCAGGTGGAGAAACTGAATTCTAGTTTTCTTTACGCGTCTCACAATGATCTGTATTAAATAAGTGGTAGATAAAGAGACATAAATCCTGGTATGTTAGTACTGAAGGTAAGGCATGCTTTTGTGATGGGAATCTTTAGACAGGAAGACTGATTACAGGCTGTCCCATTCTAAAATTACACTAGCACAGTGATTTTCAACCAGTGTGCCGTGGCATACTGGTGTGCTGTGGATAGTCCTCAGGTGTGCCATGAGAATTTGGGGATTGACCATTCAATCATTTGGGGGAAAATTGGGGGATTTGAACATTCTGGTGTGCCTTGTCTATGATAAAAATAACTGATGGTGTAACTTGACAATTTCAGTGCCTTGTTGAGTGTGCCGTGAGATGAAAACAGTTGAAAATCACTGCTCTAGCACATGATAGTACAATCATTCAGCTTTAGTGCATAATGTACTTTAGTGCAAAATACACACATATTTACATTTGAAATGCTTAAAATCAGCCCTTCTTGATGGGAGCAGATTATTCACTGACAAAATGTGTCTCTGCTCATCTTTGTGTGAAATATTATGATTCTTATTTCAACAAAGTATTCTCATCATAATATTTCAAAGTAGCATACGTTCTCAAACTATCTAATTTTTCCCCATTTCTCACTTCTCATAAACCAACTTAGAAACATTTGATAATTTGTTATACAAGGATAAAATATTTGTGTACATGAGGAAACAGGAAGAAAGTCTGAGAGTGCAATCCTAATCAATTTAGGCCGGCATAACTCACCCACTCCCTGTTCATGTGCTGGTGTGGGGAGGTGTGGGGAGACCAGCGCATTTCTATGCACTGGCCTAATCCTTCCAGGAGTGGTACAGAAGTGCCATATGGCAAACTTGCAACATCCCCAAACCAGCATGGAACTTGTGTGTGGACTTATGCCAGCCTAACTAGGAGTTAGGATTGTAGCCTGTATTTAACAAAGCACCTTTTTATCTCTGTGACTTTAACATTAGAACCACAGAAAGCAAAATTCTTAAAGTTACAGTCTTAACATCATTTATCTAAGATGTATCCAGAAGTTAATCAAAATTTTGGAAATTCTTTACAGCAATTCACTGAAGTCTAAGGTATCAAAATATTGCTTTCCATGAGCATAAAGTGCTTTTGTTTTCAAAGGAGCTGCCTCATACCCCAAGAGATGAGCCCTAATTTCTTTAGCGTAAGACAGGGTGTGCAAACCCAGACTTGAGGGCCAGATGCAGCCTGCAGCAAGTTCTCTGGAGCCCTGTAATCCTCCTCCAGAGAGTTTTTTGAGGGCTGGGGAAGCTGAACCTAAATCTTCTCTCTGAAATTGTGTGTTGGTTTGAAGATCACTCAAACTCGATGTTCAAAAAGAACAGATTTGTATTCATTCATTTACTTTGTCCAATATATTCATTTATGTAACTTTATTCAAATTGAAATGTAAATTAAGTCTATTTTTTCCAGCTACAGATATAATATCAGAGAGATGATATGGCCCTCCTGTCAAAACATTTGGACACCCCTAAATCGAAGAAGAGAGAATGACTATACCGCAGAGATGAGCATATAAGTGAGAAGAACGTGTATTGTGGTGCTCAACTTGTTTTTTTTGGTGCACACTTACTACTGTTGTAAGACAAACACATCCTTAAACTGGCCCCTTAACAAATGGGAGCTTCAGCAAGAAAAGAGTAGGCTTAACTAGTTGCGTGCAGGTTTCCTTGCATCACCTGTGCACATGGCTTGCTTACTTATAAGCAAGGCCAATCCCTGGAAGCCTTGGCCCTGGGTTTTACCCCCTCAACCTTAGTTAGGCCAAAGTAAGTATTAAGTTCTTTTAAAGGCAAAATCTGACAAGAGAGAAAGATACTTTTTTAACAATAAAGAACATATGCATCACTTAATAAGGATGTGTGAATGGAATCCATACCTATGAGCAAATGGCAATGCATTCTGGGATGGTTCAGCCCTTGATTCTGAGTTTTGAGTCACTTCTGGAGTTGTTCTTTCATCATCTGTTCCATTAATGCTCTCAGGTGTAAGAGGAGACTGAATGTCACCTCCTGCAGATTCCTGAAATAAGAAACTGATGGTTACACATTACATTGTCTATATAAAATACACCTAACTTCTTCACAGTAAAATACTCCACTTTAGCTACTATGTATAGTAGATGCATGAAAACTATGGGAATGAATAGGATGTTAAGACAGTTAAGTCAGAAAATCAAAGAATGGTATGGTTATGCCACCAGCTTTTTGCCTAATTTGAATGTATACCCATCTCTCCTCACTTTGTGGCACAACAGTGAACTATGGGAGAATCTCTCCCAAATGCACAGCCTTCTCATCATCTTTGTGGGACACTCACCACTTTTAGTGGAAGTTGCAGTAAAAAAAACTGTAAATCTATGCAATATTCATAAGATAATGAATTTTAGGGGACCATATTGCTCAGCCCTCTCAGCTGTGCTGAGAGCTGGAGTAGGATGTCCCAGCAGGATGCAGATGAGGCCCCCCTTCTGAATTTTTTAAAATACTGTATAGTCTGTCATGGCCTGGAATACCTGGAAGCCTTGGCCCTGGGTTTTACCCCCTCAACCTTAGTTAGCCAAAGTTACAGATGCAATAAATGTATCCATTTCTAACTAAAAGGTATTTAGAAATTGGAAGCATAGACCAAGACAGGAAGAATACAAGATTGTCAAAGGTGATTGTGATAATTTAAGCATGCAGTCATTTAACATTAATCAGGTTTTATTAGACATGAGTGTTTCAAGTAAAAAGAAGAGCTCAAATGTTAGGATATATCAGAATTGACAGCACTATCATCTTCTGTTTCTTACAGATTATCTATTGGTTATCTATTGTATAGCGTAAGTATTCAGTATAGACATGAAGATCTTTACTCACCAACATAAAAAACAGCTTCACATACATACAGGTCTTTAAAAACTCTGCAAGCCAAGCAGGGATCTTAGTATCATCTACATTAATTTAAATCTATAGACCACCTTTTCACATCAACACAACATAACAAAATACACAATTTCAAAACTTACAATTAAAACAGTGTTGGTGTCCTTATCTGTCTGTCTGTGTGTATACACACACACACACACACACACACACACATATATGTATATATGTATGTATGTATATATATATATAACTGAAAAGCCACTGACTTGCTGACTCACTCATTCATCAGTGCCCAGCCAAAACCACCAGACCTGGAAGCATGAAATTTGGGAAGGGAGCACCCACCAAGAACCGATTTCGAGAAAATTAACTCCTATGGGGCTGAAAAGGGGTGCAACACATATACGGCCTATACTTCACATTGAAGACTAATCAACACCCAGCCCCAAACCCTGCACTTGCCCAATAGAAGGGGTGCTGCCTCCATACAATGGGTCGGGGGTGGCTCCACGAACTGAGTGGTGGTGGTGCCGCCTGCAGCTACAGTTCTGTGAGCACTAATCAGTGTAGACATTTGGGAATAAGGAAAGTTCCATATATACTCACACCTCTCCTTCGATGATTTCATAGTTGCTTTGAGATTTCTGTCCTCAGACACTATGCACATCAAAAAGGGCAGGAAGAATGCCCACCCCCAGTTCCTTTCAGGAACAGTAGCATTTGAAGAATCAGAGTTGGAAGGTACCCAGTAGGTCATCTAGTCCAACCCCCTGCCTATATCAGGAAATCCCCCTAGAGCATCTCCAACAGGTGTTCATCAAGCCTCTGCTTGAAGATCCCCAGTGAGGGAGAGTCCACCACCTCCCTTGGCAATCTGTTCCATTGCCGAACTGCCCTCACTGACAGGAATTTTTTCTTGATAGCTCCAACAGTGTTACCAGCAGAGAAGATAGATGGGTTGGTTGGTCATGTATCTGCACAAACTACCACTTCAAGAACAACATACTCCTTTTGTGTTCTCTGTTCAGTTTTCCAGAACTGATGCAGCTGTCATTCAGCCTCAAGGGAGGGGAACTGACATTCACTTATCTTAAACATCCATGACTCTCTGGATGGGGCACACACTGAATTAAGTTGGCTGAATCAGCACTGGTACATTGCATAGGATTGGACCCAACGCTGCAATCCTAACCTCCACATAGGTTGGCCTATGCCCTGGCATAAGTCCCATGCTGACCTGGGGCTGTCTCAAAAGTGTCTTAAGGCACTTCTGTCCCACTTTTTTTTTGGGGGGGGGAGGGGAGGGGGGTTAGGCCACTGCCCAGGCATATGCCAACCATCCCACATGGATGGGAAGACTGAAGAGTTGTACCAGTCTAGTTTGGAATTGCACCCTTAGGATTTACAAATAATCAGTCTTCCTGTTCCCATGATGATGTAGGGAGGTGAGTGCATGTCTGTTCACTTGCCTAATCCTCCGCCAGAAGTGGCGTGGAAGTGCCTGATAGCACTTTGTGACACCCCCAGGCCAGCATGGGACTTGTGCAAAGCTTATTCCAGCCTAACTGGGAGTTAGGATTGCAGCCTTAGTGTATTAATCAAGCTCCTCATGCATATTTACTTCTTGCTGTGAAATCCCATGCATCTTCCATGCTAATCCCATGCTAATGGTGCATTGCTTTTCTGGAAACTAAAACTGAGATGCTTTCAATTTGCTGATGATAGCAGTATCTCTTAAATCTTGCACTTGTATATTCATGCTGAACACCATGTAGCCTCCTTTTTGCTGAGAGAGAATTGGAAAGGGGGAAGAAGTCTTGCCCAAAACACCCTAAATTCTTTAGAGCTAGAAATTTCCAGAGAGCAAAGCATATCAGCCACCAAATCCTGTCCAGCTTGTAAACAAGTTGCTCCTGTTTGGACAGTGCAGAAGGTCTGGCTGAAGCAAAGCTACTGCAGGACTCATGATAGCCAGATATGGATGCAAGAAGAAACTAGACCAGCAGCAAGAGCATTTCAAGTCCTATAGTACAAGTTTGTTGTTGAACTGAGAAATTCCAAAGAGCACCAAATAAGAGGTAGCTCCTTCCTACTCCCTGAATCATTCATGTTTATAAAAGTGGTGGTATTGGTTGCAATTCCTTCCACTGCCTTTGCCTACAGTTACTGATGAGTGTGCTGCATGAAACTATCCTCCTGTTTCTCAACCCTACTTTTGACAACTCAATCATGCTCATTTCTAAAACAACTGAATCATCTAGGACATAATTTGAGGATAGACCACGTCTAGTATAGAAAACGCACCTGTGAGGGTGTACTTGTTAACTCCATCTTTTCTTGGGATTTCTCCTTAGCAAGTCGTGCAGCTTCTTTGAATTCCTGAAACTTTTCTGCAAACTAAAAACAAAGATATGACATAATGAACTTAACAGAATTCACTGTCATATCCTTCCTACAATATGTTGACAAAGAAGCACATATTTGCCCCTAGATGTTATCTTCAAAAATGTCTTAAAGAAAACAAAAACGAAATGGCAGAGGTCATTTTTTAAACACATGTTGTGCTAGAAGTGATGACAAACTATACTTTTACTTTCATCCATTGAGCCCTAACTAGAAAAAAGCGGAAGGTATTGTTGTATTGCACTATAACCGATTTCATTGGCATCACGTTGGATAATGGCATCTTTATGCTTGTTGTCAGATTTTAAAGCCAGAAGTTTGGCAACTACCTCTGATATGTTGTATCTGCTGAACTAATCTCAGTAGCCACATCCAAACAACATCTGGATCTGGTAACTGCCATACAGCCTCATGCACATCAGAGAGATAGAAAGAAATTTGATCAGGTAATTAAATTCCAGTAGCTGCTGCAAATATTTGGTAGTTAATAATTTAGACATTTTCTGAACTGTTACCACTTTTGTCACTTCTGAACTGTCACTTTTGACATTTTCTGAACTGTTTTCTATTGGTTGCCCATTTGTTTCCAGGCCCTATTCAAGGTGCTGACATTTCAAATCCTTTACAGCTTGGAGCCAGACTATTTAAGAAACCTCCTACTACCATATAATCTGGCTCATTCCCTCAGATCATCAGAGAAGGCCCTCTTGTGACACATTCAGGTTCATTTGATCATTAGTTCATTTGATTCATCACTGGAGCATTTGATCAATTGATCAACAGTATAATACTGTTGATTGATTGATTAGAATTAGTTGAAACACAAAGCTTCTGTCTCAAGTTTATACAAGCATCATCTGCATAATTAACAAGTTAGGAACCAGGGAACTGACCAAATTACAGAAATCCTTGAGAAGCAGGAGGCTTTCAGCTTATAAATACTAATTGCAGATTAAATTGTTAATTGATATTCTCTCACATGATATTTTAACTTGCAAATTCAAACTGCTTTAGAGAAGCCACCAGCCTCAAAAGATCCCAACAGCTTTCCCTTCCTTGCCCTCATTATGAACCAACATGCTTTCCATGCAGAGGGAAGAGCAGATCACTGAAAAAACAGTGTTATAAGTGAAGGATACTTATAATTTGAACTCCAGCTGACACATTTTCTTCTTTCCTGACTGCCATACATGTAGCATATATTGTGAAATGGTGGTGTGAGAATTCTGCTATTGAATAGCCGTAGTGTCACTTCACAGGGTGATAGTTTTTATACACAATGTTACATACATCATATGTTCAGAAAATCTTTGTATCCCATTACATTTATTTTCCCACCATTCTACTAGGCATCCAGCTTCAGCCAGGAATGGCAGTTTCTTAACAAAATGCCAACACAAATTAACAAGTCAGGTTGCTTCTTATTGTACCATTTTAAATATTATGCAACTTTTCTCCCCACACATCTTAAGGCCCTGGGAACATCACTGCTCATCTGCATCAGGTCACATAGGTTTGGGGCATTGACAAACACATGTAGCAGGAGGATTTCCCCTCCCAGATAGTGCCAGTGCCACTTTCTATAGACTCCATTATGAGAACTACTGGACTCATCATTGTTCTTATATGATGACAACTTCTGACGTAGCACATGCTCTCAACTTCTGATCGAGTATTACATCACTTTTAGTGAAGAAATTCTAGATATGTAGGTATCTACAGCTTCTTGCAGAGTTAATGGCAGGGTGCTACATGCACAGGAATAAGTTACTGTGCACAGTTTAATGATACGTGGTTTCTTCTGGTCATTGTTCACACTTGTTAAAAAGAAAATGTTTTGTGCAGGTTCAGAGTGTTTTTTAGTGCTTCTGACATAGAGATCTTTTGGTGCATAGACAGTTTGCTCATATGCTCGTGGAGCATGTCACACTCTTTCCATCAGAGATCATAGAATTTCAACCTCAAATTTTTGCCATCTAAATCAGAGATCTCCTGGGGCCAGATGTGACCCACAGATGTGACCCACAGCAAGCCACTGTCTGACCCTCAGCTTGCCTCTGGTCCACTGAGAACTCTGGTCCACTGAGAACTCCTGCCCACACAACAGAACACAACCAGAGGTGTGGTCTGTTTGCATCTAGAAAGTGTTCTGAGGGCCTCAGAATTAGAGTTCTATCTCTCTACAGTATTTATATACCGCTTTTCAACTAGAAACTTCTCAAAGCAGTTTACAAAGGAAATGAAAAAAATTAATAGCTAACTAATAGCTAAGTTCCACCTTTAAGTTATTTATGCATGCATTCAGGCACTTTATTTGGAAAGGAACCCCTGTGGGCATAATACAAATAGTTATTTCTGTCCTAAACTGTCATTATTGCTTTGATTTCCCCACTTTTTGTTCATATTTTGTTCATATTACTTAGGAACCAATGTGGCTCTGCACAACCATTTGTTGTGGTGAATCTGATTACACATTGGCATCCTTCAGTCTCGAAAGACTATGGTATCGTGCTCTGATTGGAGGTCCTGAAACAATATCTAGTGTGACTAAAAATGCCAATTCGAGAGTGGCAATCCCTTCCACACTGAGGACAAATAAATTCCGTCCCCTGCCCACGTCCCAGGTTTCGCTGCTTTCGGGTCTGTGTCTTTGCTTCAGCCTGCCGAACAAGTGTCTCTTTGAGTTGGAGAAGGCCATGCTGGGTCTTTTGCCTCCATGCTGAACGATCGGAGGTCAAGGTTTCCCAGCTGTTGATGTCCATCCCCAAGGCCTTTAGATCCCTCTTGCAAATGTCCTTGTATCGCAGCTGTGGTCTCCCTCTAGGGCGCTCTCCCTGCACTAATTCTCCATATAGGAGATCTTTTGGAATCCGGCCATCAGCCATTCTCACGACATGCCCAAGCCAGCGTAGACGCCGCTGTTTCAGAAGTGTGAACATGCTAGAGATTCCAGCACATTCCAAGACTGCATCATTTGAGACTTTGTCATGCCAGGTGATGCCAAGAATACGTTGGAGACAGTGCATATGGAAGGTGTTCATCTTCCTCTCCTGCCATGCATAAAGGGTCCAAGACTTGCTGCAGTAGAAGAGTGTGCTCAAGATGCAAGCTCTATAGACCTGGATCTTTGTGTGTTCCGTCAGCTTCTTATTACTCTCTTTGTAAGCCTGGAGAATGTGGTAGGCGCTTTACCAATATGTTTATTCAGCTCAGTATCTAAGGAGAGAGTGTCAGAGATAGTTGAGCCAAGGTACACAAAGTCATGGACAACCTCCAGTTCAGGTTCAGAGATTGTGATACAGGGAGATGGATCCACACCCTGACCCATGACTTGTGTTTTCTTCAAGCTGATTGTTAGTCCAAAGTCTTGGCAGGCTTTGCTAAAGCGGTCCATAAGTTGTTGAAGGACTTCAGCAGAGTGAGGAGTAACAGCAGCAGCATCGGCGAAGAGGCAGTTTAAATATAAATACAGTGGTACCTCACGTAACAGAATTAATTTGTTCCAGAGACAGTTCCTTTACGTGAAACTTTCTTTACGTGAAGCGGATTTTCCCATAGGAAATAATGGAAATGCAGATGATTGGTTCCACAACCCCAAAAATATTTATATAAAAATATTAACTGGATGTAAAAATGATGACAAAACACTGTAATTGAATTCAAAACATGCATTCAATGGGCATGATCCTAGGAAGTCTACTTAGGCTGCAATCCTAAAGACACTTTCCTGGGAGTAGGACCCATTTAACACAATGAGGTAGACTTCCGGGTAGACATGGGTAGGAGGCTGCAATCAAAGACACTTTCTTCTGTAATCCACTTTCCAAGTGTCTCCCCACTTTCTCCTTCTCTTCATCCTGAGCCTCTCTCTCTCTGCTCCCTTCTGGCTGGCCCTGAGCTGCTTCCCTCTTTTCCACTGCTCTTCTCTCCCTCTGCCCAGCAGATGCCTGGCCACAGGAGGAACAGCATGGAAGTGTTGCTTTCACTATGGGCAGGTGCGCTAGGCAGCCCTGACACTTTTTAAACAGGTTGCTGGCTAGTGCGTCTGCCCTAACTGCCAACGAATGTTTTCTTTATGTGAAGCACTTTCTTTATGTGAAGCAGAATCCTAGAGAAATTTTTTTTTCTTACGTGAAACTTACTTTACGTGAGGCGTTCTTTACGTGAGGCGTCACTGTAGTTCCAAATACAATGCTGTATTTGGAATTCTATATCCTACAACCAGCTTTACCCATTCCAAACTCCTTTCCATAATGGAATGCAAACCATCCCCATACCATCTATGTTCCAAATCCTAAAGCTTCACCCAGCTGCTATTTAACCTGTTAAAAATCAAGAACATCAATATCCCAGTCCCCATCCTCCACTACCTTCAGAAATCAGATAATCTTGCTCATCCTTTAATTCAATAAAGAATGTGGGATAATCAATAGAGGGACCATACCAGCAAGCCCCTCCTCAAACAGACTTCACTGCTCATGCTTACAGGATTTGTCTGAGTAGACAGTAGATGTACTTAGGAAGAATTCTTCTCAATAACCAGATCACTGCAGTGATACATTATAAATGCAGAAGCACTTCATAATACCAAAATAACCACTATATCCCCTTTAATCAAGTGACGGTCACCCCAATTTTAACTAGAAGATTCTAGTTGGCTCTCTTTCCTCCCCACCCTCTTTTTAAATGCTTGTGTAGCATTCAGCATTTGAGGTAGATCTGAACAGAGACTCAACCCTCTAGACTAGACCTTCTGTAATATACTCTCCAAACTTGCCAGAAAAGTCTTAAGGCCAGATGAAATAACCCTTTAGGAAAGACAGCTGGTGCACATAGAGAAGGCCAAAGGATAGCCCTTTTATTTATTTATATATTTATTTTTAAATTTATTATTAGATTTATATTTTGCCTTTCACCCGAAGGGCACCTTTTATGGGATAGGGTTGTTACCTCAAGTGACAGCTCCAAGAGACATTGAATGCTGCCCCCCTTCCCTGCAGGTTTCACCCCTTTCCAGCCTACCTATTAAAATCCCATCTGACTGTGCTAAGGCAAACGTCTCCCCGCCCCCAGCTATACCAGTATCAGCACAGAGGATGGCTTCCAAAAAGGAAGAGGAAGTGAAGGAGAGTAGATATGCTCTAAGCTAAACTTATCTCTTGCACTTCTTCCTTCTGGGAGGAAAAAGAGTGAAACACAAGATCTGATTGCTGTAATGTTAGCAGTGGGTAGAAAGAGGTGGGGCAGAAAACATCTTATGTTTCCTCTCAGCTGATCAAACCCCTGAGAAACACATCCAATGGTTGACCCACAATTCTGTTGACTTCCGATGGGAAGCAATTCTAAAATCCAAACCGAGTGTGACATTTTAAGGAACTTGGGCTGCAATCCTAACCACTTAGGCCAGCATAACCCAGCATAAGACTTCTGCTAACCTGGTGGTGTCACAATAGTGAACTAAGATACTTCTGCCACATTCCTGGTGAGTTTCGGCCACTCCACAGGCATATGCTGACCTCCTGACTCCACCACAGGAAGATAGGCCAAGTGAGTTAGGCCGGCCTAAATTAGTTAAGATTGTGCCCTTAACTGAGCTGGATTTTTGTAGCCACAGCTCAGGTGGTACACTCAGCTGATAGTCTTAGAACCACATCTACACATAAGTACAGTGGTGCCTCACATGAAGAGCTTAATTCATTCCGGTGGCATGCTCTTTCAAAGAAACGCTCTTTAAGTGAAGCAGATTTTCCCATAGGAAATATGGAAACTCAGATTGGTTCAACAATCCTCAAAATATGCATATAAAAATATTAACTGGATGTAAAAATGGTGACAAAACACTGAAATTGAATTCAAAACATGCATTCAATGTGCATGATCCTATGAAGTCAACTTAGGCTGCAATCCTACAGGCACTTTCCTGGGAGTAAGCCCTATTTAACACAATGGGGTTTACTTCTGAGTAGACATAGTTAGGAGGCTGCAATCAAAGACACTTTCCTGGGAGGCATACCTGGGCTGCTTCTGGAGGTTCAAGGTGGCCAGTGGGGGCACTTCAGGGCAGTTAGGGGCAGCTGCCTCTGGTACCCCCAGGCAACTGCCCCCAAGTTGGGGGCGGATAGAGGCAGCAGCACTGGCCAGCAGCCCTGTTAAAGAGCCTCCACGCAGAGCATCAGGGCTGCATAGCACGGTGCACATAGTGCACTTGCTTGTTAAGTGAAGCAGAACTTGTTATGTGAAGCAAGATTTCTTGGAAATTTATACTTGTTATGTGAAATGCTTGTTATGTGAGGCACTTGTTATGAGAGATACCATGGTACTCTTAAGTTACTCCCAGGAAAGTCTCTTTAGGATTGCAGCTTTAAAAATATTTTAGACTTATTTTAAGTCTATGCCAGTCTTTGGCTAAAAAGAGAATTTTGAAAAGTTAACAAAGATGGAGAGTTGCCATTTATGTGGTGTTTCTCTTCTCAACTTTATGTCAACTTTGCTAGTGTAAATTGAAAGAAAACAATGGTAATTCCTGGAAATTTAGGATTCAAATTTTATCAAGCATGGATGACACAATGCTCAGTTTATCTGCACAATGCACATTTTTAGAGATTTTGCCTTTTTTAGGAGGCTGTGCTATTCAGGAGAATCTTGAGCAGTCAAACAGAAAGATAGTTTTACTTACTTTTGAGAGATGGTGCTCAGAGGAAAATCCTAAGCCATATACAGTATTTGCTCTACTATCTGCCCATTGGCCAAACTTCTGTGATGTTTTTGTGAATGTCATGTTGGGAGTGATGGTACTATTTATTATTGCCTGCAAGACAAAAAAGATTGCAATATTATTTAAAGAGTTCACTGCATTAAAACACCATATCCTAAAACACTCTGGCAAAAATTGGTAGCTATGTCAAAATACAGGATACTGTAATTCCTTTTATATGTAATGTTGTTGTATTGACAAAATGAAATTTTGCTACTAAGAACAAAATTAGTCATTGGCAAAAAAAACCCCTAATTACTAATTAGAAAAATAAAATACTAGAGGCTCACAAAACAAGCTTCAGCATTACACAGAGATGCTTCAAGATCAAGTGCTCCTACTTCCTTGGATACTGATTATCTACACTACAAGACAATGACAAGCTATAGTTTGCACTTTCCCTCTTAACCTGAATTGGAAATTGCAAGCCAACCAATGATTTGAATGCAACAGAAACTAGAGTTTGTTGCAAAATGAGTGTATTAAAGAGTGCAGGGAGGACCAGGAGAAGGAAGTAAACATACTTAAGGCTTAGTTATGTAAATGTAAACTGAATAATTCTACAGAATACAGTGTTTAGAAAGGATAAAATTCCCATTTCTAGATAAAGGAATGAACAGTTGGCATACATAACCAGATGAACAAGAGGATGTATGAGTAAGCAACTCTGTCCAAATAGTATTAAACCACAGTAGCTAGTAGGTGTTGGAATACAGTACTGAACTTCATAAATGGAAGAACAAGGATAAATGCTTTATAAAGAAAATAAATGGATGAACAAGGCAGCTGGGCAGAGACTTTAAAAATAAATTTTAAGAGCCCTTATGTATTGAGCAAAGCAAAAGAAGTCTTTACAACCCAATGTTGAAACATATCTATCCAATAGGCATGAACGAATACTCTCAATGCAAATAGAATGCATTGGTTTTATTATATGCTTGTATTTCCAACACCTCTAGCCCAGGACACTTGCCTGTGGACCAGATCCAGCACATGACTGAGTCCATCCCCTCAGTGAATGGCACATTCTGTTTCATTCACCCGGGAAACCTCCTTACCATACTACCAATCTCATTCAAAATGTATGCTGCCCAGCCGCTTCCAGGTTCTGTCATCCTAGCAAGTTTTGAGCCCGATTTTCCAGGCAGATGAGGCTGGCTGACTGGTGGGCAATTTGGGCAAGGTTGGTGGCGTGGTTAGGAGGCTCCTCAGTGGAATGGAGCATTCTGTTCACACTGAGGAAGCCTCTCTTATAGCTCTCTGGTTTGAAGACAACCGTTCTAGTCAATCCTGGATCCAGAAATCAAGTACAGGCCAACACAAACAAACTGTAATCTACTGTAAGAAAAAATAGATTTAAAGTGAAACTTATGTAAGAATGTTCCATTTAGGACACTCTTGCATAAATCAATTTTTACTTTAGTTGGTACTAGGTTGTGCAAGAGGAGTTGTTGTCCCCCTGCTAATCTGTAAATGTAACCGCTAGTTTTGCTCTAAAAGCTGGTATCATTCCCAGTGTGCCTGGAGTTTCCTTCTAGTCCTGGGAGCGCCATGATCTTGTCCCTTCAACCAAACATGCTCTTTAAACAAAAGATCCAGAGTTGTCTCTGCACCATAAACATTTAAATCACCAGCATACTGAACAGGAAAAGGACAATCATGTGGTCCTATTTTACAATGAAGTCTGCAAGCTATTAAAATAAAACTGTACTGTATAACTGATAACGAATGGTTATGCATTGGTACCTTGGTTCACGAGCATAATTCATTCCAGAGGCATGCTTGTAATCCAAAACGCTTGTATATTAAAGCAAATTTTCCCATAAGAAATAATGGAAACTCAGACAATTTGTTCCACAACCAAAAAATAGTCAAATGAAAATGATTGCAATACTGTAATATAATACAAAATTATAAAGAAAATACAAAATATAAAGAAAAATGAAGCAAATTGATCTGCACTTAGTCTCTCAGGCTGCAATCTGCCCCCCTTACCCAGGAGTGAGCCCTACTGATTATAATAGGGCTTACTTTAGGGTAGACATGCAAAGCTAGGTCTCTCAAGCTCTTTTCTATTGCTCCCCTTACATAGGTGTGAGCCCCACTGACTGTAATAAGCTGACTTCAGAGTAGACATGCATAGGCTGATCTCTCAGGAGAGGCTGAGCAGGTGCTTGTGGAGCACCATAACCAGCTGTATGCCAGCTTGTTTATCAAGACATTGCTTGCATACAAAGTTAAAATTTATTAGAAACTAGCAAAATATACCCACATTGCGCAAGTTAAATTTCAAGAATATTTGTGTGCCTGCACACACCCTTAACTCTCCCCCCATGCAACACCTCTCCCTCCATGCAACACAGGGAGAGCTGGACACCTTGACCATGGGCACCTCTACCAGGTACATGCAGGGTTTGGGGCTAGGTTTTATCCATCTTCAGTGATAAGTATAGACTACCAGTGTGAATGACCAACACAATAAATAGGATCCATCTCCTATGTACTGTAGGTGTTCTTGAAAGACCTCTATGAAAGAACCCCCCCAGTATAAAAAAAGCCTGCAAAAAGTCAAAGCTTTGAATAAAGTCAAAAAGGAGAAATCCAATGGCCAGAAAGGTGGTATATAAATAGCAGGCCTCCGTCAGCCTTGAAAGACTATGGTATCGTGCTCAGCGCTGCATACGAAAGCACGAAAGCCTGGGTTGGATTGTTATGGAGGATAGGCTGTTACCCAAGCAGCAAATCCCCACTCTCCATGCCACTGAATTAGTCCAATGGAAAGGCAGAGCCAATACGATTGGATCCAGCTGGCGTTGCAGAGCTGGGCTAAGGACAGGAGCTCACCCTGCTCACCCGGGTCTCAAACCCTGGCCTGCTGGTTAACAGCCACAGCATCTTAACAGCTTGCGCCATCCACAGCCTATATTATTATTAGTAGACTTCCAACATTGCTGTTAAGAAGTGCTGGGGTCTCACTGGCCTCAGACTTGGCTAATGTCAAGGCAGAAATAGTTGGTGAATAGCCTCTTTTTAACCAATAATGAGGCAAGGTGCCCCATTAAGTATGTTGGTAATTCAAAAAGTCATTCTAATCACTATTTTGTCAGTTGCATTCTGTTTCCTTTTAAAAGAGGATTCTAAAAATGTAGGTTGCTAATTTAATATATTTTGTATTTAAGTCAGCCAGCTCGGAAATAAGAGAAGTCTTATTTCAGAAGTTGTAATTGGCTCTGAATTTAGATCAGAGTCAGGAGAAGTTCAACACCTGTAGCAGATCAGCTCCTGAATCTGAAAGGTCATCTTCCCCGTTGTTGGAAATAGAAACTTACCAGAGGAGTCAGAAATCTGCAACTCAGCAGTAGCTGGGAAAGAAATTCTTGTTCAATGGTGGGTAACTCAACTGCAGCTTGCTTCAAGGAAGAGGTTGTCAAAAGAGACAAATGGCAATGAAGCTGCTAATCCTAATTTAAATGCCAGCATCAAATGTTCACGTTTTTGCCTATAGCAATAGTTATAGCATTTTTCATCCAAATGAGGAGCTGCTACATTTAACAGCTGAAAAAAACGAATGCACGTTTTAACTTTCCACATTTAAGTCATCCAGTGGGTGGTGCTAGATAATTGTGTAAACTGACTCTCTCACATGAACACTGCAGTGTTTTTCCCCCTCCCATTTCTGCAGGAACACACTAAAACATGAATGAAATTGTTTGGATGACAGTGGCAATACTCTCAGAAGACTGCCTTTGTACCTAACCACCAACCTTCAATAGAAAAATCCTTTGATCTTTTCATTCTTGAATCAAATCACACAGTGTTAGTATCTGTTTCGCATACTAACATCAGTTAGGTCTTTCCATGAATTGGAAGGCTGATATACTATAATACAAAGGATCCACAGTATCAGGAGGCAGGCTGCTGGGTTTTCAAAACATCACACCTAGAAATCAACACATCTTCAAAGACCCATAAGACGTTTCTTCACTGCAGGTCAAATAGCAGAATAGCATCTTTTTTTAAAAAGCTCTATCTTAGCATTGACAATGTACACATTTTAATCTTAATTCTTGTTCTGGGAATTCAAGTACCAACCCTTTCATTTCTCTTACACTTTCCTTTCTCATACTTTCTTACGGGCATTTTGTTTCAATTGTCAAAATTTTAATATAAATTTTGTAGGGTAGGAACTTTTCTGCTTACACTTCATCATGCACATGGAATATGCCAAACATAATTTAACACAACTACACAGGAAGCTGAAATTTGAAATATTGTTTATTTAATTTCAAGCCTCCTCCCTCCCCAACCAACCAACCTTTGTCTTTGACAAAGTTGGAAAGATTCCAAAGTTGGAAAGGCTGCATTTTTGGGGAAAAGGATTCTTCAATCAATATTTTAAATAGTTAAACAATTCATCTCTAGATAATACGTTATAGTCAAAGTAGATACAAAGTCTTCAACAGCATTTTAAGCTTTTTAAAAATGAATAGCCTGTGGAGCAAATAATTTAGCAAATGCAAAACATACTAGAAATGCTTTTGACCCTTCACATGTACACAAAGAGACAGTCTAGATTTTTCTTGAGAAAAAATGGAGCTTTAAGTTGACTCAATTTTTAACAGAAAATTCTGAGGGCAGAAATGAATCTCTTCCATGTTACTTAGGATTAGCAATATTAAGAAATTATGTTCTCCAAATGGCAAGTCTTGGAACTTTCTAGCCTCCTTTATAGCAAAAGCATGAAAATACCATCAAGGGAAGCAAGGCTTTATCTCAAATCACTCTGAAAACATTTTAATGCAGTATTAATTTGTAAGTGATGTTCTAAGAGACTGTCTTATTATGAACCCACATTCCAGTAGAACCTTCTAAGCTGCATTAAAAGACAAACACTAAAATGAAAGATTTATGATTAAAATTCAAAACATTTCTAGTAGTTTATCTGAGCTTAAGCAGTCATATGGCTTACCTTTGAGCCATCCAAGCTGATTATCCTATAGACATTTCTTGTGCTGTCATAGAAGTAGGACACAGTAACAGCATGCTTGCTGGTGGGAACCCAGTTCTTCTTTGTGTTAGGGTCAATTTGGAAGACATGAGCTCTGGTGCTGTAGATGGGTTGCTCCCTGAAGGGTAAAAAATAAAAGTGATGAATCTGATGTGGACGTAGTATAGTCGTACACAAGTTGTCTGGATATTCCATCCACTGGCCCCCGTGGATTTCACTTTGCATGGGTGCTTTTATTTGCTCTCCCACAACAAGCTTTTATATATGGAGTGGGATATAGCTGTGAAGTACAAGAACAGTACTCACAGGCAACAGAAGCACCAGTTCTTTAAAACAAATTGAGTGGCCAGCTGTACACTCAGATAAAAGAGACATATCTAAATATAGAGGCACTACTGATCCACCATCTTCCCCTCCCCCATTCTCCATCTGTCAACCTCTTAACACTAGCTGTCAATAATACAAGTGTAATTTCCTTCCATTGAGGGCTACCAAGTAACATGATTTATATCATCTTCTCCGAAATTTTTAATTGTCTAGATTGTTCAATAACTCAAACTATAACTAGAAGCTGAATTCTTGATTGCATTTCCGCCAAATATTTCAAGTGAAAGTTCATGACTATCACCTCTTTCAGTCAGTTTAGTTTCATTACTTACGTCTACAGAGGTGAAGAATGCTTATTAAAGCTACAACATAGCATGTGAAGTGTTAGTTGTGTGAACCATCTCTTTATCTCAAAATCAGTACTGCAGCTGAGCATGGGATAACATAAGATCAGCAGCAGTCTGAAGCTCATTTACTTTTTTTGGTTTGTGACTTATGCCACACTTGATATTTAAAGGATATTTAACACAACATTGTTATATTTCTTCCATTATCATTACAGTAATTCAGTTCACAAGACTGCAGGAAGTTTTCTTACTACCTTATTGCTACTGCAATAGTTATCCAACAGTGTTCCAGGACTAACAGCAACCATCTGAACAACTAAAGGCCTTACTATTGGTTTTCCAATAATTTACAGAAAGGAGAGAAGTTGGGTTGACAAATCTGCAATGCCCGGGTTTTTGCCAGGTTTATTTAAATTTTAAATTGCTATAAGCACTAGCCATGTCTCAATTCTTCTTGAAGCTGATTAGTGATAAGGAATATATTTCAGTTAGCAGCATAGCTATTTAAATTTTGTCTTTTTTTTACACTTCAGGTATACTGCTCAAAATACAACAGTAGCCAAAAACAAAATATAAAAATACACTCACACCACAACTAAATTCCAACCAAACAGAAATAAGAATCAGAAGAACCTTTGAAATGCCTAATGAAAAAGTAATAGCATTTGGTATTTGAAGATACATTGGCAAGGAGGGAAATACACATTTAGTAATTAGGAGTTTAATAGGATGGGAGCCACCACAAAGAAAACCTTCTCATGAGTCACTGCCAACTTAGTCTCAAGGGTAGCAGAACACACAAGAATGCCTTCCTCTCCATTCTCAAGAGGTTAGTAAATTTGTATGGATGTATGCCCTCACATATCTTTCTCCCAACCAGTGGAACAAGGTGGTATTCAGCGGTATGCACAGCACTCATGTCATGTGCCGCCCAGTATCAAGACCAAAAGCAGCAAGAGGGTTGCCAGGCAGAGCTACAGGGAATTGTTTTCATGCAGCTGAAAAAGCCCACTCAACCTGAGCCTCTTACCAATATCTTCACATCAGTGCCACTCAACCAGAAATTAAATGTTGAAGGCATATTTGCCAGCTACGTCCAGTGGTACTTCTAGTAGATAGGGCATAAGAAATGGTAGGGAAAAAAAGTAAGGAAACACTGCCCATGTAGAAAAGCAGCTCCATGAACTGCTTTAACTAGAAAGAAACTAGTACTCAATACAGCTTAAACAATGAATGCAAGACAGTTATAAAGTCTTGTGCTGGGTAACTCTTGGGCAGAAGCATTTTCTACCAACTGAAGTTTCCTTATTCAAGGGCAGACCCATGCAGTGAAGGAAAAATTGGCTCCCAACCCCATGAAGCTTTACATTTTGTCAATTAAATATTCAGTGGTATACTATATCCAAAATGGTTGTCCTATTTTAGCTGCAGTCGTATTTTGTTCCTAAGAACATACCTTTCAATATTATCTATCATAGAGACACACTATATAGCAGGTGTGTCCGAGTCAGTGGTGACAAGCAGTAACCTAAACACAGAAATCCTTTTATCAAAAATTTCGATTTTATAACTTCTATTGTTGAAATAGAATATTGTTGAAATATAGCGGCAAAATTAGGCATGAATTAGAAAGGGGAACAAAAAACCCTGCCCCACTCAGATGTGATCTAGTTTCACCTTAAGATCTCCTAACAGTATTAGCACCATCTCTGGATAAGAGGATGGTCAGTTTGATTTTCCTGATTTCCATTTGCACTGGGAGGATCACAAAGCTACATAGGGTCAGGCTAACAGAAACTTCAAATACTTCCATTCTGTTTGGCATTAGTAGAGGTAAAGCTGGATTATTGTGTCCACTTTGGTAACTTCAAGATGGATGGTGCTATGCACATTAATAATACTGTAATTAAAGGAAGCACAGACTGGAACATGTTTAGAAGACAAAGGAAATGACATTGAGACAACTTAATAGTAGAACTAATTAGTAAATTCATTATTCACTAGTGAAATTCACATTTGGAATTGTGTGGTTCTTAAAGATATTTTTCATCTGGGAAGGGGAGGAGCGCATTAAGACATCAAGTACATAACTGGCCTCTGTAAAGGTTATGGGTAGTAACGTTTCTAATTGAATTTATGGACAGCAAAAGAAAAGAATTGCTAAAAATATGTTCATGAAATGAAATTGCACTCGTAATACAGCAATGATTTTTGCAAGACAAAAACACCTTGTCAAATGTACATTCAGACAGTGTACATATACACTATTCTAGGTTCCTTAGATGATAGGTGGCATATGAATGATAAAAGCCATTTTATTTTTTCCACATTTAATGCATTTAAGAGCTTCCTATAACCTACAAAGGAAACATTTTAAGGATAGACTACCTGATGTTTAAAATTTGGGACATAACTTTTCTCTACAGCAACAATTTTCAACTATGTGCCATGGTGTGTTGTGAATGGTCTGAAGGTAAACTGCAGGTGTTGGGGAAGTGTCATTAGTAGGGCCACTGGTAATTGTAAGCTTCCACTCATGGTGTGATGAACCTTATCAACTGCCAAAAAATGATGGCATGCCTTGACAATTTCAGCGCCTTATCAGAGTGCCATGAAATGAAAACATCATGTTATAAATCAATACTTGCCAAACAACCACTGCATTGCTAAAAATGCAGTCCCCATTCAGAGAAGAGATTACCATTACACTGAGTCGCCGCATGACTTCTACTGTGACAGAAGGACAGGGATGCTCTGGACAGTCGCATCTTGCTGCCCAACATCCCAGCAGACTGTGCAATAGGATGTCTGGGCAGATGTGACTGCCCAGAGCTTCCCTGACCCCATTCACACCAGAATTTATGCAGTGACCCAGCAGGGTGGAAGGGTTACTCAAAATCCCATACCTGACCCCAAGGCTGGAGTTTGGAAAGTTTTGCTCTAAATGAAAGGAGTCAAAGCTGCAAATCAGCAGCAAAAATGCAACTGCAGACTATGTTGACAGGAAGACCTGTCACATCACCAATAATCTTAAATCTTGGTGCAGCTTTACATTGCTAAAAGAAACACTTCAAAGATGAAGGCAAACATGAATAAACATGCATGTGATATTATATTAAAGGTAACCCACTGCTCTGAAACATGGGATTGTGGGCAAGAGTAATTAATGAAGTCCTTGATTTGATGTCATTCAAACCACTACATTAAAAGGAAGTATGCTTAGGCTGATGCTGAAAGATTTGCTGCAAGTTTTTTATATTATATATACCTGCATCTTTAAAATATACCTCTTCTAAAAAATTCTGCTTACTACAAGAGGTTGAAATAGGTGGCATTTTAGATAATTTCCTGCTCAACAATTTGAACTCAGGACAAAGCAGCTGTATGCATTTCAAGTGCAAATATTTTTCGCGTCTCCCCAGTGCCACTACAGTTTGCCATGCCTGTAAAGTGTATTCAACTGAATCCAAATGCAAATCCAACTGCAGAAGTTGTAGCAGAGAAGTTGTAGCAGAGGAGAAGACACTCCTCAGTTACAATCAATTTTACCTGAATTTCCTCATAATGCACTCACTTTCTCTTTATTACACCATTTGAAGGATACCCAGCAGCATTTTAAAGAAAAAATATTTTTTGGCAACTGACAATTTGATACCAAGTCCTGAACTAGATGAAGAACAACTATTAAGGATGCTTCCATACCCAACTGGCAGTATTTTTGCTATTTAAATATAATCACAATCATGCGCCTCTATTTCACACCAAATACAGCACTCTACAAATTTAAATCAGGCAAGCATTTCTAGCACCTACCCTTAAAAAATAATTTTTATTGGATTATCATTTGAGAGCTTGTATCTTAGGTGCAATCCTGATTTTAGGCCAGACAGAAGTAGGCCATATCCTGAGCTGACACTTAGGCCAAATCTACATGGAAAGAAGGGCTCTAAGGTTGCCCTAACTGCTGCTGAGGACCAAGTAAGTGGCACCTGACTCAGTTCACGCTGAACAAGGAACAGCTGTGGTGCCTACCATATAAGAAAGCCCAGGAGGCCCTGGCAAGCAGTAACAGCTTCAGCATGTACCTATGTTGTGCCATATCCTCATATATGACCATCTAGTCCTGGCCTGGCCGCATTTCCAGCCTCCCTCACTGCCAGGCAAGAAGTGGGTGGTCAGCTTTGCATGGTTCCCATGCCTCCTCAGGGTGCTTCCAGCCACAGCGCTGCCGGCTCCTCAGTTCAGACGGCTGGCAGCACAAACCAGGTGGCTGGCTGGCCTGGAGGAGATGCACAGTGCAGCACAACAGCTGCCCCAGACCTTGCCACCGCATGCAAGCAGCCGCTACTGCAGCAGATCCTCCCTCTACTGGAGCACCAAGATCCTCAGGAACTGAGGTAAGCCTCAGTCTGATCCTATGCATGTCTACTCAGAAGACCATTATAGTCAATGGGCTTATTCCTGTGTGAGGGGTGCAAAGGAATGTAGCAGCCTAGTCTGTGCATGCCTCCTCAGAAGTAAGCCCATTTTTGCAGGCTCACTTTCTTAGGAGTAAATCTCATTGAATACAATGGGACTTACTTCAGAGTAGATATGGAGGGTGCTCCAACACTGTCAGATTTGCCAGGATGTCACAGCAATGCCACTTCTGGTCATGCCACATTCACATCATGGCAAGTTTGACATGGTCCTGACCTGGTTTAGTAGAAAAAATTATGGCAACCCTTGTTCTGTACCCTGTGGCTGAGAGGCTTCCTCTAGTGGAGGGAATGTTTACAGCACTGATCCAGCCCCCAAATTGGATAGGACTGGGCCCTGAATCACATTTCTATCTATTAGCTTTAGGGGAATGTATACCCATAAATTATGTTATAAGGTAATTTAACTAAACACTTAGCCCAACTAAGTTATCCTATTTAATTTTATGCCACATTTTGCAAAATAAAGCTCAATGAAATTCATAATAAAATAAAACACATCAGCATTCAAACAGCCAGCACAGTCCACAAGCTCCCCAGCATCAGTTAACCCACAAAAAGCACAGCCAAAATAGTCAGGTGGTATAGTCCATGTCAATTCAAGCAGGCAAAAAATAAATCTTACCTTCACAGTCTCAGAAGTTTTTGAATTTAACATATGTTAAAATTCAGGAAAAAGTAAGATACCTGTATATTTTTGTTTTGCCCAAAAAAATTCCTGGCCCGAGATACAGGCCGCCAAAATATGGCGCCCCGGGAACCATTTCTCCCTTGCGATTTTTGACAAAAATTTTAAAGTGCTCTATTTCTGGAACGTTGCAAAATATTTTGTTGTGGGTTTTTTATTTGAAAGATAATATTTTTCTGTTTAAAACGATACACTCCATTTTGAAATATGTGTTCAACTTTTCTTGCTGTAGCCTTTTGAATTATTTTAACAAAAATTAAAATAAATTTTTTTCTCAAAAATGCCAATCCCAAAAATTTTGATTTTTTTACTGTTGATCAGTACCATTGAGCACTACATTCCCTGTAAAGGAGAACTTCCACTTTTGAGCTTGTGAAAAGGGGCGCAACGCGTTTTCTCCCTATACTTTACATTGAAGAATTGATGACTCATCAAGATTCTGCCCCAGTCCCTGGACCTAGAAGTGTGAAATGTTGATGAGGCAGAGGACTGCCCAGGACCCCCTTCTGTGAATAACGAATCTGTCCAGGTCACACACCCACAGAAATGATGGAAGTGACGTCACTGTGGTGCCAGAGCTCTTCCATGCCCATTTGATAGTCAGTTGCAATGTGTTCAATGAAATCTATTCCCAGGAAAGTATAGATTTTAACCTGAATGCTCCATCCAATATGGCAGTGCCCAGTACCACATTCCAAAATAGTGGCAACAAGATTTTCATGACCCTCCTGAAATGCAGTCACAACCCCATTTGAAAAATCACCGATGTAGCTTATGAGAGACCAGAGACCTGCTAATTGCCTAGAGTGGAGGTATCTAAATACTGTAAGTCTTTCCTATTGTCCCACTGCACCCCGAAGTGGCTTATAAGGCCTTATAATAAAGTGTCAGAACAGAAAATAAGAAAAATATAAAGCACTAAAATGCTAATTTTAACATTACATAGTGAAACATTTTATCTTAGTTTATGTAGCAAATGTTCACTAGTTCAAATATTTCTAGTACAGGGGTGTCCGAACCCCGGCCTGGGAGCCAGATATGGTCCACAGCGAGCTTCAGTGCCAAGCAGCCAAGACCTCTCTATCTGGCCTATGAACAAGACTTGTAAAGTCTCTAATACACTACATATAAATTTATGTAAATTCAAATTGGAAACATACATCATTTTTCCAGTCACTGAAACAGTGTCAGGAAGATGATGTGGCCCTCCTGCCAAAAGGTTTGGACACCCTGATCTATTTTACATACTTTTCAATATTTTAAAACACAGAAAGGAAGAAATATGCTTCCATTCACTGCCAGGAGAAAACTGGCTAATACATTTTAAGAAAGAATTCTAGAAGTATAATATGCAGAGTCTTGCCTGGGGACATCCATTTTTTTTGAATGAAAGGGATAAAGAAAATCAGGAACTGTTATGGGAGGGCATGACAGTCAAATGTTGGGCATGACAACGTTTTGGAAGAAATGAGCATTCTCTGAAGCACGCAAGCCACCCCCTTCCCAAAGAGACCAGAAATAAGACACTGAATCTTTGTCAAGCTTCTTTGCTTCAGTCCTTTATAACTCCCCCCAGGCACCAGTGTTCCAGGGCCAGGACTGGCTTCAGGCATGCAACACAAGGACAGAAACCTCCTGGCTCCAGATTCTGCCACTTCCGAGTAAGGAGAGCAATGAAAATACCAGCTTTAAGGATGAGCCACCTTTGTAAACCTGGGAAATCAAATTCTTTTGGTAGAGTTTCATTCCACTTAATGATAGAGTTAAACATTCTGTATGTTAACCCTTTCTTGTCTTTCCAGAACTATGTGCAAGGCAGGAGCTCCTCAATGATCTTTCTCTCACCTAAGCTGCAGTAAATGAGAATAGTCCATTCAGGAGCTTAGAGAAAAGATAATTTTTTTAATTCATACAACCTTAGGAATTAAATTTATGTGAACTTAAATGTGAAGTTAAACCTTTCCTAACTCATCTAAAATAGCTCTTTCCAGGGCTACACACTTCCTAAACGCATGTTTAATGACATGAAATGAGAAGTTTAATCTTTCTACAACTCCTCTCAGTTCTTTAGCAAAACAACTGGCTGCACAGCTTCTGCAGGCTAGTTTATACATGCAGGCTCAGCACTTGATAAGCAAAGCATCCCACTGCATCTTGTGTAAAACTGTGCTGGTTCATTTATGCAGCATCCACAGTCATGCATATTTCCCCCATACACTTAGGCACTCTTGCTTTTCAGTTAAATCGGTCCAACATGCTAGTTATCAAGAGGTGAAAGACCAAATGATAAGTCAAGTGATAAGATGTACCTGTATTTATGTACCAGGCCCTAAATGAGAGCCCCTGTAGGTTGCTCTGCTAGTGTGACTTACTGTAAAGTGCAGCACTCATACCTGTTATAAAGCCGAAGTGCCAGTGTTGACCAAAGACACTTCCATGGTCATTATATCAATCCATTATTCCAAAACAGAAGCATTTACTATCCTTAGTACATAAACTGGAAACCAGATCTCAGTTTTAATTTGGTGCTAGTGTCTTGTGTGCTCCCTAAGGCATCTGGTGGGCTGCTCTGTGATACAGGATGCTGGATGAGCCTTTGATCTGCTTTTTTGTTTTTAATTACTTTGATCCAATCCATCCAGGGCAGAATCCTAACCAAATTATGCCGGCCTAACTCAGCCAGCATATCTTCCCGTGGTAGTGTGAGGAGGGAGGTGTATGACTGTGCACTGGCTTAACCTCCCCTCCTGGAGAAGGGCAGAAGAGCCTTATGGCACTTTCGTGACAACCCTAGGTCAGCAAAGGATTTAGGCTAGGGATTATGCTGGCCTAACTAGAAGTTAAGACTGCAGTTCTAGTCACTGATATTCTTCCATTGTCTTTAACAGTCAAACCCTACTTTAATACTCTTAAGAGTTATGTACACAAAAGCCTCCACTGGATCAGGCCAAAGGCCCATCTACTTCCGCTTCCTGTATCACAGTGGGCCACATATGGCACCTAGCATTTTGAAATTGTCTACATCTACACACATCCCTCATGGCTTGTAACCTATGGTTGTCCTTTCCTCTAAAATTTGTCTAATCCCTTCTTAAAGGCGTTGAGACTAGATGCCACCACCACATCCTGCCATCCACAGAGTTCCACAGACCAACTACACACACTGGGTAAAGACATATTTTCTTTAGTCTGTCCAAACTCTACCCACGTTCAATTTTAGTGAAAGTTCCTTTGATCTGGTGGGTGTCTACTCGTTCTGTACATGGAGGCATGAACAGGTGGAGCTTGGAGGTTATTGTTGTGGCCCACATCTGTACTCATTCAAACCCTGAATCAGTTAAAATCTTCTACTGCCCTTTCCCTCACTATTACCTGATAATCTCAAATCAAACTGGTGAATTATAAGGTGGCAAGCAGCAGCTACTATGGACTTCTTCCTCAATGCAAATTTTTTAATTACTGGTTGCCTTTTTCCTTGCCAAAGTGTTGGGGCCAGGACAATGGGGTTGGAGAAGATATAGCTTTATCATTATTAGTAGCTGGATGGCCAAGGGAAGGGGGAGTAAAGGTGGTGGTGCAAAGTAGTGCAAAGCATCAGATGCAAATCTTAACTTTATGCCTACAACTATCAACACATGATCCTATAGTGGATGACTCTTGCCTGACCACTGCCATTGACGGTGCCTAGCCAAGCAATAGCTGTCCAATAGTAACCACTATATTACCACTTGTATTTGGCCCCTTATGTTTTAGGAGGGAATTTCAGACACCTATGTAGTTATACCTCTGACCCCACTTTTGAATGCCTCCTCAAAACCATCTTTTAAGAAGCCCTCACTTCAAACCCAAGAGCAAAAAAAAACCTGTTCAGATAAATTGCATTTGCTCACATACACCCTTTAGAAGATTTGCTTCTATACACCACGTTCTGCCAAACATTTGACAGTAACAACCTTGGTTTAGGAAGAACAATTCACTGGTAGTGTATGGTGACACTAATAAGAACTTTTGTATCCATAGTATATGGGACAATTAATGCATTTGAATCAAAGTTTCATATAAATGGGAGTAATTACAGTATTTGCAAAGGTTATTCACCAGCTAGGCAACTAACATTTTGGATGATCTCAATATATGTACTGTATTGACAAATGCAACAAAAAAAAAATGTTTGACAGGAAGACAAAAGGGAAATCTGAGATGTCAAACATTGCTGGAAGACAGCAATTCATGTTTGTCTTTACAAGGAACTCCAACCCTTCTTCCACACACTCCATAGCTTAATTGTAACTTTTTAGTCCAGTTTAATAACAAACATTTCAGGATTCTATAAAAAAGAGAATTGTAACAGTTGGGTAGTAGTAATAATTTTCCAGTTTTCCCCATTTCCAACATACTTCCATCTCTACAAGGTAATAAAATAGCTGCCTTTTTGCGACTCCATCTGATCCTAAGTATACATCAACGCCAATACTTTCAAGTTACTTCCAAACAAATTAGCCAACAATCTGGAATTACATTAATAAACCATAGTTTTAGACTGTCAATTGTCACACCAATTAACTCAGTGTGGGAGAACAAGCAATGCTGCCAGAAGAATATGCAAGCAAGCCGTGCTCTTGGCTGATTATCTTTTTTATTATGCTACATAAAATTGCCAAATTAGCTGCAATTGTGCCACATTTGTATTTACACTTGGAACTGCTCTAGTTGTTGGAAGGGGAGAGAAACCAAGCTATACAGCAACACCCCCAGGGGAGGGATATTCAACTTTCTCTAACAGCACTTCTCATCTAGCTAAAATAGTGTATTCTATCAGAACTCAACTGAAGTCGCCATCCAGTCTTTTCATTAACGCAGGAGAGCGTCCCCAAAAACATGAAACTGGCACCATCACATTTAGTTTGGCCCTTTTGATATGTTTTTAGATTATTCATTAATCTATTTTGTAACATGAAATGTTAACCTACTGCTCCTAACATACCAGCTAGCTATCATGTATATCAGAGTCAAAATTAGATCCAATGACCAATGGGAATCCAGCCAGGTGTCACAGAAAACTCAGTCAAAAATCTAAGTTGTGAATACGGTATGTGCATATATTTCTATTAAGCTTTGAAATACTGCCTTGGAATATAAAAGGATTATCTGCAACATATTTCAGTTCATATTTATGTTAGAACAAGGTTTCTCAATCTGTAGATCATGAATCATATCATGTAGTTTGTAACCCAAGGCTTCCCACCCCTATCTTGGCCTCCATTTGACTCCAAATGGGAATGATTCCAGAAGTATAGAAGCCTCTTCTACACTGTATGTGACTGGAGACTATGTAGACTTCAGAATGGCCGGCAGAAGCCTCCAAATCTCCTTCCATTTTTTAGAAGACAATCTTTGGTTTGCCTCCAGGCATCCCCCACTTATTGGACGGGTTAGGGTCAGGATCACCGTCCAGAGGAGAAAACCATTGAAAAGTGGAACCCAGGATGCAATCCAGAGTAACTACAGGGAATCCTTGCTCCGGTGTAAGAACAATTTGCTCTGAATTGCAATATGAATTTCCCATAGGTTTTCACTAGATGGTCCAGTAATTACGGGTACACGTAATGTCTCTTACGTGCTCCCGTAGTTACTCTGGATTGTAGGGCCAGTCTTTTTCAACAGCTAATACACAGTTACAGCAAAATGAGTATCTTATGCATTTGAATTTATCTTATCTGAATGAGTATCTTATGCATTTGCATTTTATTTACTGAAGAAAATGATAAGGAAATGGCAGAAACAATTTGATCACCATGTCACATGCAAATCAACATCAGGAAGACAATTTTTGCCTTTAGACCAGAAGGGAGGGAGTGGAAGAGTGAAGCATGTATCGAATGAATAGCCTACTATTTAAAAATAATAATTTCCTTTGCTTCTCAGTTAAGAGAACAAAACGAATATCATTATTAAGGTTTCATTATTGTAAACACTCTTTCTTGGGAATAAAGCCTAATTGAATAAAATGAAATTTACTTCAGTAAGATATACAGGCACTGGAATACTATAACTCCTTTGTGCTTTTCAGACCACAAGTATTAGCAACCCAGGGATACTCTTGTCCCTCCCCTTTAGAAGACTAAATAGGAAACTGTTCATTCAACTTGTATATATTGTCTTTTTCTTTCTTTTTTTGAGGAAGAGATTTTTTTAGGCTTTCTAATGAAAGCTGAATAATTCACCCCTCATTATTGTAAAAAAAAAAAGCAGAGAAGAATGCACAAAAGCTGAATTAACAGTATTTTCTGTTCTAACCCCTTTTCCAGCCACTTGGCTTGAAGGAAAACAACAACAACAATTAAGGCTGCAATTCTAAAGACACTTTCCTGGGAGTAAGACCCATTGAACATAACGGGGCTTACTTCTGAGTAGACATGGTTAGGATTGTGCTCTTTGTAAGCAACAAGAATATACCCAAATGAAAAAACCCTCAGAACCTTTTGGCAAATGCAATCTCTGAAAGAAGAGAAAGAACTCAGTTTTTGAAAGCATGCACATTATTGGGATTTTCTCTAGGAAAGTAGTGTCACACTTATCTGCACCAAGAATCTAAAACACAACAGTGGGGCTCAAGTGGCTCAGTTAGTTAAGATACTGTGCCTGTCATCTGGCAGGCTGGGATTTGAGACCCGGGTGCTGCAAGACAGAGTGAGCTCCCATCCTCAGCCCAGCTCCTGCCAATCTAACAGATCAAAAGCATGGAAAAACAAGTAGATAAATAGATACCACTAGAAGCGAAGGTAACAGTGATCCGTGTGCATGTGTGCCACATGACCATAGAGGCGTCTTCAGAGAGTGCTGGCTCACAGCTTGAATCAGGGATGAACACCGCACCCAACAGCAGTGGCTGGTGCCTGTTTAGGCAGAAGGGCAACCTGCGCCAGTCACAGCTGGCAGGGCAACCTGCCATGGACCTTTACCTTACCTTTAGGCATACAAACTGCAACGGAAGGAGACCCAAAAAAGCAAGGAGAGAAGATCTACTTGCTATGCAAGACCAGCTGAGACTATCATGCAGCTCTCCTGACAGAAGAAGGGAAAAAACTGCATTAAAAGGCTGCCTGGGGAGAAGGAGAATATTGACAATTAGGCAGATACTCTGCAGCATAAATGGCTCCGCCAGCCTCTCTTGCACCACTGCTCATCCCACTACAACTCAGCTGACTTGCACAGACATGCGCAGAGCAGCCAGTACAGCAGGCAAGTGGGAGCAGACAGTTTTGGAACTTTTGTGCTCCTACTGCAAGGAAGCAGGATTTCAGAGATGGTTCCCCCTGACACCACACTTTTGAGCCATTTCATCCTTAGGTGGACACTGCCCCTCCATGTTTATGTGCAAACATTCTCCTTTGCATGTAAGATAGCTTAGATCTCAGTAACAGGAAAAATAACTCCCTGTTTAAAGGTGGCCAATGTTAATTTTAATCTTGGTTTATCTGTCTGTCTGTCTGTCTGTCTGTCTATCACATTGCTTATGATTACACTTAGGGTGCAATCCTAACCAATTTAGGCCAGTACAACTTATCTATTCCCCATTCCTAAGGAGGTCTGGGGAAGATAGCACACATCTGTGCACTGGGTTTAACCCCCAGGAGTTAATCCTATCAATATATATTACACTGCTATGGAAAAGTGCCTTACAGCACTTTTGCAACACCCCCAGACCAGCACAGGACTTGTGCTAGGACTTATGCCAACCTAACAGGGAATTAGTATTGCAGTCTTAATCAACTTTTAGAGTTCTATAGTTAAGTTTTGATTGCCTGATAAGACATTCATACTTTAAGCATAGGGCTATGCATAACAAACATTGGCAGAATTTTTACGATGCAGTTCGTGTGCTGAACACCTAAATGTATACAGAAAGGCAGATGTTTCATTGCTTTTTTATACTGAAAAATGTTGCCTAAACAAAATTCAAATGATTAATTAAGCAATGCAGTGTTATTTCTGCTGTATCTGTAAACCCTTATGGTCAATACAAATGGTGGCTTTTGGTCTCCCACTTGTTTCTGCATTTGCAAGAACTTTCCTCATATGACCTATATGATCCATCTTCCCATTACATTTGCCATATATACAGCTAGGCAATGTTAGCCATTATTGATTCTTGAGTCCCAGTGGATCCACATTCCATCAGATACAATGGGTTAAAGCACAGTCCCTTTCAAACAGAGATTAGATGGGTCTTTCCCAATTATTGCTCAGATGTCTTTTAAAAGGAAAAAGTAGTGACTGAAGGTTGATGACATGGGAACTTCTATATGCAAGTATCTGATGCAAGTACAGCAGAATCAATATAATATATGTGTATAAGCAACAGAATGGTGCCTCACTCAAATGGTGCCTTTGGAAGATGGCAGTATCTCAACCAACACAAAATTTCCCTCTTCTGAACACTAATCCTGCCATTTCTCATGTATGGGTCCAAAACATGGTTCAAATCTGCTCAAATCAGATATGAACAACCTAGAAGTCTTCTAAGTGCAATGCCTGAGACAGATCCTGAGTGTCTCCCTTCATGAATGCCATTGAAACGAGATAATATGGAAAAGGTACAAACATCAACTTTCAGTCAAGGAACTACTTCAAAAATGTAGACTGAGATGGTTTGGCCACATCTGTCAAATGAACACCAATCGGCTGCTACATAATCTCTTCTGGAAAGAGCCAGTCTGTCCACTGGAGAGTTCAGTGAACAGTGCAAAAAAAGACATGGCTGAAACTCATTGAGGAAGACCTAAAGAACTAGCGACAGTACACTGACAAGGTTAAAATATCATCAATATCAAAGAATGGAACCAGATCATGAATGATGCACCAAATCCAGCAGAACCTACAATGGTGTATTGGTTGAAAAGAGGACCCTCTCCCCAGTTGCCAGTTAAGGACTAAAGAAGCAACAGAATACTAATCTAAACCCCCCCCAAAACTATCCCTCTGCCATCTTCAGTATATATGAACTCTCAATACCCACCATTTGAATCATGTGGTCTGCCACATTTATTCAAGGTAAATACCACAGTCCTTACTCAAATTAAGTACTTGCATTGAATGGTAAGTCCAGGGGGAATAAAATCAAGATAGAACCCACAACCTCCCCCTTCACAGCATCTCTTCTGCCTTGCTGCCAGTTGAGCAGGTAGCAAGAGAATCACAATATGGATAGGAGCACCTCAAAGCAAGCAAGAGCAACATCACTTTTCTCCTCCCCTAGGAAAAGAGGACAAAAAACCTATAGAAGCCAAATCCAGGACTCTTTTCTGGGATCACTCACTGGTACCTTTTCTGCTTGCCCCTTTCCTCCCCCCAGCAGCTACACCACTGTGGTGAGTACTGGCACCTTTTTGCCCAGAAAAAGCACTGGCCAAATCTACCCTTCTCTTGTCTGCCTCCCAGCTGCTTAAGAAGTAGCCAAGTGATGGAGCCACACTAGAATGGAAAGAATCCTGCATGCTCCAAAACTTATTTCTGTAGCAGCTGAAGTTCCACAGCTATGTCCCTCAGCTCCTATACAGTCCTTCATTGTTAGCAGACTTACAGGCCAAATAGCTACTGTAACCAGTTTCAAATCTGACATTGTGTTAAGGATTTTCTTGTACTTTGTGACAATTCATTTTCTGATGTTTCTGATTTTTCAGCACCTTTCACACCCTGGACTCCTTCATTCAACACATGCTCCACTCCTTCAACCTCTTTGCTGTTATAAAGGCTAAAATTGTCTTCCTTGATGCTGATTTACATGTGACATGGTGATCAAACTGTTTTTTGGCATTTCCTTATAACTTTCTTCAGTAAATAACCACCATTTTAAATACAAAAGGTGTTCATTGCTCCCACATGCCTTTGTTCATATTACTGTAATTTGTTACATATTTTGGCTACATGTTAATAAATACAGTATGTGTTATTTAGACTTTTGCAAGTACCAAAATATTTATGTCTTTTTGATAGCCATTTTGCATTTGCAAGCTGAAAAAGACTGGGTTCCACTTTTCAATGGTTTTCTCTTTTGGACGGTACTCTGGACCCTATCCCATCAAATAATGCCTATATGCATTTTTTGGCCCAGTATGTATGGCTTACAGCAGCATTTGCCTCTGTGGTAGCACATCTAGCATCCCACATGGGCAGCAGGTCTGCATAAGAATGGAAAAATATAAGACTGTAGGAAATATCTGGGGCCCCTACTTTGGCTCCTAAGCCCCCTTCTGACCCTGCGGCCAAGTACAAACTACCTCCTTTACTCTCCTCTAACAGAATGAGGAAGGCTTAACAATAAGGCACTTATCACCAAGCTTATAGAGCTTAGTTTTGTCTTTTCAGCTCTCCAACATGTTTCCTGTAAGCATTTCATATGGCTGGATCTTCTTTTTAAATGTTTAGATTAGGATTAATATTGCTATTGCATTTTCTATATTTTAATGAATATAGTATGATAATTGCTTTTATTACTTTTATGATATTTTAATATATACTGTAAGCTGCACTTGAGTGCCCTGTTTATTGGGCACTGGGGGAAGGATTGGATAAGGACATAAGAAGAGCCTCCACTGGATCTGGCCAAAGGCCCATCTAGTCCATGGAGCACATATGACACCTGTGTCCAGGTGCCCTTGCCTGCATCGGGCATCTTGTGGTTGTCCACATCTACACACACCCCTCATGGCTTGTACCTGGTAACGGTCCTAGAGTAATTTGTCCAATCCCTTCTTAAAGGCATTGAGGCTAGATGCCATCAACACATCATGTGGCAGATACAAATCCTTTAAATAAAGCAAGTTGGACAACTGGTTGCAAGGAAGGTTTGCAGCCATTCAGCAGCCCCCTTCATTCTTGCATCAAAGATTGAAGCAATCTTTGTGCATAAGTCTACTTCCATGTGATTTAATCTACACCAATTAACCAGACACAGTTCACACACATTTAAAGTGTAATCATGCTATATCAAACATCTGTTTACTGGGTACTAAAGACACATCACTTTGAATAAAGCAACTATCATTTGCACTTTTCTTCCTTGGCAAAGGCTGCAATCCTAACCTCCAGTTGGCTGGCCTAAGCTCCTGTGCTGACTTTAGGGGTGTTATAAAAGTGCCCAAAGACACTTCCTTGGAAAGTTAGGTGAGGAACAGGTCAGTGCACAGACATGAGCTTGACTCCCTACATCACCACAGGAATGAGAACACCAAGGGGTTGTGTTAGGCTAGGTTAGGATTATACCCTTAAACCAACCTGTTTCTCCAAAATCTATTCTAGAGCAGCATATCTCATCCAGGTACCTCTGGTAGTACTTGTGTCACAGTGTCTGGCGAAACTTGCAAGAACCTCAGACACCTACTGCCTGGCAGTGAGACCAGCAATGTGACATGACAGAGATCGAACACATCTGGCCTCCCAACCTGGCTATAACTGACAATACCTATTACTTCCAGTAGTATTTCCAATAGGTAAAACACACAAAGTTGTATGGTGGGAGAGAAATGCTGAGAAATATTCTAGAGAAAACCCACAGTGTTGAAGCATTTAACTTTTTTGACACAAGGTATCAATTTAGAAGATTTGCACTAATAAGCAGAGATTTTGTAACATCTTCTGATACAGACTGCAGTTTTGTTCCATAATTTAATATGCTGTTGTGTACTTTTATTTTAATGGACAAAATACTGATGTTTCAGCAATAACAGGAATGCCTTTAAGATTCCCAAGATGAATCTTAAATCTGTTTTCAAGGGATCTAAATCAAAGGAGCAATAAAAGTCCCTTATTTCACACCTCCAGGGTAATTGGAAGTATAATCCCAAAATTCTGAGAATAAACAATACTTACAAGCACCAATGGGTTCTCCAGAATCTTAATGTAACAGGAATCAATTGATTTGCTTTCAACCCGGTCACTTCCAAAAGTTGTTCCAATTAGATTTCCTGTTGCTTGCACAACTAAGAGTTAGGGCAGTAAGGAGAGCCCAAGCTGGGCTGCCCTAACTATTCTGAATCCAGAGCAGAAAGTTATGCTGGATCCAGAGAGTCAGAAAACCTGGGCTGCCCTAGCTGCTCCAGAGCATGCTCAGTAGGCACCATGTCAGTGACACCTGGGGAAGGCTTGTTCCTAAGGAGATTTCCCCCCGCCCCTCAGATCACACTGAACAAGGCAGAGCTGTAGTACTTGCATTATAAGAAGACCCTGACAATCAGTTACAGCTGCAGCAAGAGACTGCCAATACAGTCTACAGTGAATACAAGGGGCTTCTTTGAGTGGCCTGCTATATCCACAGGTTAGTGGGCTGCTGGAAGAGGGCATTTCTGCCCTGGAAACAGGCTCTGGATACAGAGTAACTGCTCTGCTGTAGGCAATGCTGAACATGCCCTCAACATGCTTCTCCTGGACTGCCTAGGCTGCTCCTGTGTTGCCTATGGGGCAGACTGTATTGCCTTAGGCTGCCCCAAGCCTTTTCCAGAATAACTAAAATGGCCCATCTTGCAATTGGGCCAGCCCAGTGATAGATAATGTAGCCCAAGTGCACTTCTGGATTGTGTCTCAAGAACCACAACAGGAAAGCCATGACTGAATTCCCAGTTCTCTTCTAACCTCATTTTGAGGTTGTCCACTACTACACAAACCCCTTACACCTGTAACCCATAATGGTCCTTTCCTCTAGGAATTTGTCCAGTCCCTTCTAAAAGGCATTGATAGAGGACTTCACCTCAGCCTATGGCAGGGAGTTCCACAGACCAATTATATGCTGGGTAAAGAAATATTTTCTCTTGCCTGTCCTAACGCTTCCAACATTCAATTTTAGTGGATAACTCCTTTCTCTAAGAATTATACAAACACATGTAAGTGAGCCATGACAACTCATTTGTTCTCTAAGACAGTAGCTTTGGAGAAGGACAGGTTTCCATTTTCACTTCCCACCACCTCTCCAAAAGCATTTAGAACCCAATAATGAAGAAGGAGTTGCAAGGCAATCTGGAGCAGAGGTAGATAATACAGCACTTTTGCTTTGCTTCTTCAGCTCCTCTCCCAAAATAGCTTTCCCTGAAACAAAAAAGGTCCATCATAGTTCATGTACATTTTTCAGTGGAGTACTGTATTCAAATGTATAGCAAAGTGAGGTTTCTCTTTATTTTAACTAAAATACTTTGAATGACACATGGGCCTGGGGCCAAGTGAAAGAAAGGGAAAAGGAAAGTGCCAGACCACAATCCCATAAAAGTGAATCCTAATAAACTGTACAAGGAAGAAAGACTTTTCCAATGAGTTCACCATAATGACCTCCCACTTCTCAAAGACTGGGAGATGTAGTCACTCTACTGTGACTACATCAAAGCTTATACTATGCTTCAAGCAGTGTTCTGTAATGTGCACATAAACAACCTAAAACAGCCTTGTGCAAGCTGCATCTCAATGGATGTCTGAGAGAGCAAAAAATTATTTCATCCTTTCCCCCCCCCCTATTTTTTCCAGTGAAGATCACCTTCCCTAGACAGAGATATCGCTTGGGTTTGTATCATCCACTAGGAGTTCATTTTATCACCCCCATTAAGGATCTCTTCCTGGACCATACCATACAGAATTACAATATTGTACACACAACCTAAATGCAGTGGCATCACTAGGATCATTGTCACTTTAAATACATAATGGTGCAGGTCATCTAACAAAACAAAAAAATAATCCAGTGGCCAACCTGATGACATCCACACAACTGAATAAGAGTTCTAAGATTAGCTGTGATCCATGGAAATGAAAGCTGACACAAACTAACCCTTTATCAGTTCACTAGTGTCACAACACCATCTCATTGGTACTTGTAACAATAAGACCCATTTGTTAGTTTTGAGTTTAAAAAATCAGCTTTGTGTTACATGAGACAATTGTGTTTTTCTGGTTTATAGGCCTTTGACAGAATCCTGATAATTCAACAAGATTTGTGTCATTAAATTCTACATGAAATTACTGTTCCAGTAATATACTGTATAACAAGATCATATTATTAATATATACATGTTTTCCAGAAGGTTTCCAAAAATTTGGCCACTAGATGTGCCATACCCACCAGTGGGTGTCACTCAATATGGTCCAGACATCCTGCACTTTCTGCTGATCCCACTGACCCAAATTAACTTTTTACTCACAAAGGTAAGGTGTTCTTGGATCTTCTCAATCTTTCTTCCATGGACAAAAAGAAGCAGCTTGGGGAAGGAGATTTTGAACTGAAAACCACAGCTTCTTTGTGTACCCTTCTCCCCCAGAAACATTTGACCCAGAAGTTTTGCTTCTCCCCATTATTTAAGGACATACATTAACACAGTGGAAACTATTTACAAATTAAACTATCTTAATTATGCTGATTTATACCTGTACAGGAATGTTATAATGCTGGTGACCACTTTAAACTGGTTATCATTTTAAATTGATATATCCAGCAGGGAAGTTTATACATGGAAGCAGCCTACAACTGGGGATCCTTGGGCCAAATCCTCCCCAATTCCACCCAGATAGTATCTCTCCGCCCCAATAGCCAAGCTAAGAAGAGAAGTGCTTTAGAAGTGGTACCTCATGTAAAAAGATTTGCACAGGTGACCAACATTCTACAGACAATCATACAAGAACCTAAAACAGCACTACAGTATTTGCTGTCTTAACTAGTTAAAGAGGGTACACGTGCATTTTGCTATGAGACTCAGCCACATATCTATTTTTAATCTTGATATATAAGAACCATCTAGATTGCTCAAAGTGTTTTGCAAGTGAATCTCTGCCCTTTTTAAGGCTCCAATATGTAACTCAAAAAAATGCTAGAGGATTGAAAATAGAAGAGCGCAGTTTTAAAACTGCACGCCCAGCAATTCCATCCCAGGAAGTTTATACGGTTCATTCATGTGCAGAATGGGCAAAAAATAAGAATTCTGTTGTGTCACTTTTGATATTTAGAAAATGTGCTATACTGATCAGCTGTTAATCTGCTGTTAACCAAAAGATAGCAAGAACAACTTTGGAATAGCTACACACCCAAACCACAAACTGATCAAGGAGCCATTTTCTTCACATTTGTAGCAACCAGTAGGGTGAAAAAACACAGCAACTTAAAATGTATTTTTGTCTGCAGAAGACGATCTCCATGTGTGCATGATGTGCTAGCAGAAGGAAGGATGCATTATACCTTTTTGGACTCCAGCACCTACAGAAATCAGGCTCGCTGATCCAAAGGTGTGTCGGAGCCAGCTGTCAAAGCAAGAGCAACAAACGTTTTCTGCCTTGTGGCTGGGATACTACAATTTGCATTTAAAATCTGAATGGGATGCTATGATACATTTAAATCTGAATAGGCCATTGGTTTCACAGCTGAGGAGGGGAGCCTTTCTCAATGCTGCTGACCAAGCAAGATATCCAGTATGCCACCAAGAAGGGTATTCTGGAGTTTGAGAGCAGATTCTAGTCCTTAAGCCAGCTATTTTCAACTAGTGTGCTGCAGATGGTCCTCAGTTGTGGTGTGGGAGTTTAGGGAAGAGCATGAGGAGGATTTGGGGAGGATTTGAGCCCCCTACCAGCAGCATAGTGTGCCGTGTCAATGATCTACACCAGTGATTGTCAACCACTGGGCCGTGGCACACTGGTATGCCACTGGATTTTGAAAGGGTCCTTAATATTGTGGGATTTGAGCCCCCTACCAGCAGCATGGTGTGGCTTTTCAATGCTCAAAAAACTGATGGTGTGCCTTGACAATTTTACCACCTTGTCAGTCTGTGGTGAGGTTGGAAATCAGCAGTCTACACACTGATGGTGTGCCTTGGCCATTTCAGCACCTTGTCAGTGTGCCATTAAAGGTTGCCATAAGCCAGAGGTTTTCAAGCTTTTTCATCTCACAGCGGACTGACAGGGTACTAAAACTGCCAAGGCGCACCGTCAGTTCTTTGAACATTAACAAGGCACACCATGCTGCAGGAAGGGGGTTCAAATCCCCCCAGTTACCCTACTAATAAATGAGTGTCCCCAAAGTGCAGTGGCTCACCTGTGGACCATCTGCAGCACTCTGGTTGAAATCACTGCCTTCGCCTATTACTGCGCCTTCTGAATGGGTACCGGAGGCATGACCGACGGCACAATCCTAGCCATGTCTACTCAAAAGCAAGCCCAGGAAAGTGTCTTTAGGATTGCACCCTGGGAGTAAGACCCACTGAACACAAAGGGGCTTGCTTCTGAGTAGACACGGTTGGGACTGTGCTCTTAGTCTGCAGCTGGAATCGTATAGTTTGCGGATCCCGACCATGCACTACACTATGCATTACACCCAGAAATCCTTACCCCATGGTGGCCGACGCAGGGTGAGTTGTCTGGCAGGCCAACCCGGAAAGGGTCTCTCTCTGTGGCAATGCTGCAGGTGGCTCCTGGCTGGGTCTCCTCTTCCACTGGGGTTCCCACCCCTTGTAGGTGCCCAGGTGTTCCAGGTGAGCCAGGCTGCTGATGGGGCTTTAGAGGGGAGAGTCTAGAGGCATGGAGGGGAGTGGGTGGAAGGAAGGAAGGAAGGAGGGGGGTCTGGAGGATGCACCACCACCCTTAGGAGGAGAGGGTGAGTCCCAGGGGGGTCTCCCCCATCGCCTCCGCCCAGGACAGCCTGCTCCGCACCCCTGCTGCAGCCCAGGCAGGTCGGAGGAACAGAGGCACCGGCAGCAGCGCCAGCAGCAGAGAAGGGAGTCAGAGAGTCCTGCGGGTGCGGGTCTCAGGTGCAGAGCGGGTGCTGGAGGGTCTCCGCGCCGCCCTCCCTTCTACCAGTCCCGGCAGCGGCAGCAGCAACGGCAGAGGCGGCAGCAGCAGCAGGGGCGTCGCTTCATTCTGGCAGGCAGCAGGCGAGGGGAGCCGCTTTGCCGGCGCTGACATGAGGTTGCTGCGGTGGTGGAGGAGGAGGCAGGGCGCCGGCCGCGCATCCCCGGCGAGGGTGGACTGAGGGAGGCAGGCCAGGCAAGGCAAGGCAAGGCAGGCAAGGCGAGACCCCCGCCCCGCCAGCCAGCCAGCCAGCCCGCTCGCGCGCTTCAGTCACGCCTGTTCCTGCGGCGGGGCCAGCATCCCTCCAGCAGCAGCAGCAGGAGGAGTGGCGGCGGAGGCGGTGTCGACAGCAGAGGCTCCGCAGCTGCCCCCTCCCTGCAGGGGCTGTCCTCCTCCCACCCGCTCTCTGCCTGCCCGGCTGAGCTCCGCAGCCTCCCTCCTTCTCTCCCGGCAGCGCCTGCTTATTCTGCCTCCAGACTCTGCCTGGGGACCTTTAAATAGGACACGTCACCGCGTTCCCCTACGCATCCGCGTCACGCTCTCCCGCTGACGTCACCGGCTGCGGGGGATGATGTCACAGGGACACGCGCCGCCGGAAGCGCTGCTATAATAGGGAATGAGGGCGGCCCTCCCCCACAGCCCCCTCAGACACTGTTCCCTCCACACACACAAAGCCCCACCCTGTGTGGAAGGGTGCCTCTTATGGACAAACTTCCATGTCAACCAAGCAGGATGAGGAGAGGCAATTGTCAACATTCCAGCCACTGAGGCGCTCCCTGAATAATAAAGAGCCTTTATTTAAATAAAGCCTCCTCTTAATATTAATAATCAATGTAAATAAAGCATCTCCTCAAGGACTTACCCCGAGTGTAAAGCTGTCCACATCTTCTGGACAAACTTCCCTGTCAACCAAGCAGGATGAGGAGAGGCAACTGTCAACATTCCAGCCACTGAGGCACTCCCTGAATAATAAAGAGCCTTTATTTAAATAAAGGCTCCTCTTAATATTAATAATCAATGTAAATAAAGCATCTCCTCAAGGACTTACCCCGAGTGTAAAGCTGTCCACATCTTCTGGACAAACTTCCCTGTCAATCAAGCAGGATGAGGAGAGGCAACTGTCAACATTCCAGCCACTCAGGCGCTCCTTGAATAATAAAGAGCCTTTATATAAATAAAGCCTCCTCTTAATATTAATAATCAATGTAAATAAAGCATCTCCTTCTGGACAACGTTCCATGTCAATCAAGCAGGATGAGGAGAGGCAACTCAACATTCCAGCCACTGAGACGCTCCCTGAATAATAAAGAGCCTTTATTTAAATAAAGCCTCCTCTTAATATTAATAATCAATGTAAATAAAGCATCTCCTCAAGGACTTACCTTGAGTGTAAAGCTGTCCACATCTTCTGGACAAACTTCCCTGTCAATCAAGCAGGATGAGGAGAGGCAACTCAACATTCCAGCCAATGAGGCTCTCCCTGAATAATAAAAAGACTTTATGTAAATAAAGCCTCCACTTCATATTAACTTCAACATAAATAAAGCATCTCCTTAAAGCCTTACCCTGTGTGTAAGGCTGTCCACATCTTCTGGACAAACTTCCCTGTCATTCAAGCAGCCTGAGGAGTTGCAACTGTCAACATTCTGTCATCTAATAACTGGTCAGGCTGAGAAGAGACTAGAGCCAACAAGGCTCTCTTTAAACAATAAAAAGACTTTACATAAATGAAACCCTCTTAAGTAATAAAAAGCCTCTCCTAATAATAGCCTTCCTCTGGGTGTAAGGGAGTCCGCATCTTCTGGACAACATTCCATGTCAATCAAACAGGCTGAGGAGATGCAACTGTCAACATTCCAACTGTCAACTGATGACAGGCCAGGTTGAGAAGAGGCTAGGACAATTAGGAAGAGCCAATGAGGAGAGAGGTGGCAAATGGGGAAAAAATTCTGTAATGTGAGATGAATGTTTTCTAATGTACCTCAGCAAGTTGTCACCTGTGGGTTGCCACTCGTCATTAAGAGAAACAAAAATGTGTCCAATAATGGGCATTTTGGGTTCCTCTTTTTTTTTTATCTAAAAGTGCCAAAGGGTGGAAATGTACTATTAAAATAGCATGTCCACCCTAAGCCAGACAAAATCCTAGTTCCTGTGGTTTTGTCTGCTCAGCATTATCTAAATAACAAACCCAGCAGCCAGTTTACAGATGGTTTTCACTGTTATCCTCACCACTGCAAGTGACAGTTAAAGGATGTGGGACCCGAGTCCTGGAATTCCTCAAATTCATCACAAGGACAAAAAGAGCCACAAAAAAGAACCAATTGGCTGTTTGTATTATTTTATGGGGCTTTGGAAACACTTAGCTGAAAAGTAACTAGAAACATTAAAAAATGTAGTATTGTTCCCCACTTGCTCCAAGAAAGACATGCACAAAACTAACACTACAATCTTATGTGCGTCTACGCAAAGCAGTGTTTGATGGATATGAATATGAAAGAAAACTTGTATAAAATGATGTGTAGATGATACTTGACACCTGTTAAATTAACAAAAATTTCTAAAAAGGCTCCAAATAAATGCTGAAAATGTGAGATGAGTAGGAACGTTCTACCATATGTGGTGGACATATCCAAAAGGGAAAAAAATTACTGGGCTTCGATGCACCAGCAATTGCAGTTGATATTCTTACAAATTTACAAAATAAACTCAAAAATGAAACTAGCAGCTTTTTCATTGGGAATGTTGGATGATTCAATAGATATTTGAAATTATGTTTTTATATATGACAGCTGCTGCAAGAATTTTATGTGCCAAATATTGGAAGGTCTTGAGATACCTTCTGTTGAAGAATGGTGGATTAAGATACTGCATTTGCCGAGATGGACAAACTTACAACTTTCTTAAGGAAAAGTCAGTAAAAATTTTATGGACAATTTGAAACCGTTTATGGACTTGCTGTGTGAGAAGAGGATTATGAGCACAATCCTCACCATGTCTACTCAAAAGTAAGCCCCATTTTGTTTAATGGGTCTTACTCCCAGGAAAGTGTCTTTAGGATTGCAGCCTATGAGTCAAATGAATCACTGATTTGATGAGTAGATAATTCTTATATAACATTTAACTCATTTTTATTCTTTCTATTGGAATCCTTAAATAATATTAGTTTGTTTTAGATAGATTATTAGGTTGTAAATGGGATTAAAGAAATGTAAATGGAATGGATTAAAGAAATGCATGGAATTGGATATGATATGGGATTAAAGAAATGAAAATTTAGAGTTCTGTGCTTGCCATACAATTCTCAATGCTGTTTGTATTATCTTTGCTTTATTTTATTTTTGGCTCTCTCTCTCTCTCTCTCTCTCTCTCTCTCTCTCTCTCTCTCTCTCTCTCTGATAAAATCAATAAAAATGATCTATAAAGATTTTTTAAAAGGAGAAAAAAATAAGGGTCTTTTTAGTAGGATTGTAGCCTGTGCACTTTAAGGAGAAATTCAAGGGAGCAATTCTATGCCAAAGTTGTGTTGCCATCTATATAACAGCAAAATCATATACCTGCCATCCATGAAGAGAGATCACGTTCACACACAGAGCACAAGTATATGAACACATTCATCTTTTAAGAGCTACTCTGATACAGCACTCTTTCAAGTGGATGTTCCTCTTTTATTTAGAAGGGGAAGAGTAACTTCCAGCAATGTCTTTTATAGTGGCTCCTGCTGCTGTTCTTTTGCATTTTTTAGATTGTGAGTCCTTCTGGAACAGGGAGCCATCATTTCATTTTCTCTATAAACTACTTTGTGAACTTTTCATTGAAAAGCGATATATAAATACTGCTGTTTGTAGATTGACTGAAAGTTGAAAATTGCTTGGAATCCCTACAGATTTCAAATCCCCTATAGGTGCAATCCTAACCAATTTAAGCCAACATAACTCATCCGACATATCTTCCTATGATGGTGTGAAGAGCCTGGCACATCCCTCTCAGGGGCCTCTCATGTTGTGAGGGGTCCCTGGCCTACCTACTGAGGGGGATAGTAGGCTCTTCACCTCCCTTCTCCATCCCTGGACTAGCAATTATCTGTCTGACAACTGAATAACAGGTAAGTATATGATCTTTACTGAGGCACTTCAAGCATGGCAGTTCTCATGCATTTCCGCAGGCACAACACTTTGGTTATTAACAACTTCCACATTCCACTTTCCCCTGTGCCCAACAGGTACGTCTCTTCCCTTTTGCACCTCTACAACTCCTCCCCCTCCAACGGGAACCATCAACATAACTAACAGTCTCTCTTTTCCGTTCCAGGTGAGCACTGGTGATCTGGATCCCTCCAGTCTCATTTTCTCTGATTTCCCCCCTGATTCTTCCCTTTTATATTTCTCTTCTTCCCTCCTCTCTGGGAGGGTGTGGCGATGACTGGGTCCCCCCATAGGTTCCTGGCCTGGGACTGCAGGTTGATTCTGAAGGGGAGCACCAACAGCAGAGCACCCCACAGCGGAGCACAACTACCAGTGGAGCACAGGCGTTCCTCCTTTTGAAGGCCAGGCTATTCTTTGAGGCCACTCTGGTACAGTCCAAGTCCTTCAGCCTCCTCTCCAGAGCTGTCCAGCCTCAGGGAAAAAAGTCCCCTGGGTATCTCCTCCTCCTCACACATGCATAAGCCATAACCAAAAAAAGAGAACAAGGTCTCCCATGTAGGACACCCACAAAAATGTAGGACACTACAATATAAAAGCTAACCACACACATATATTGTTTTCATGTATTCAATTTAAACTCTATATTGTTTATTAATTCATTTAAACTATTATACTGTATATAGTTTTCTACTTATAATTAATGAATTACAAAAAGGCTACATGCTACCTGCTCACAAGGAAAAGGAGGACAATGAAGTTTTTTCCAGAGCACAAGGCTAAAATCGGCTGCAATCCTTAACACATTTTGCTGGGAGTAAGACCCATTGAATACAATGGGGCTTACTTTTGAGTAGACATGGTTAGGATTGTGCTCATCCTGGACATATCCTGGAAAAAGAGGGCATATGGTCACACTGGGCAGAAGTGCCTTACTGGCACTTTTGTGACACCCCCAGGCCAGCACTGAACTTGTAGCCTATGGGTGCAATCCAGAGTAACTACGTGGAGTCCTTGCTCCGGTGTAAGATCAATTTGCTCTGGATTGCAATATGAATTTCCCATAGGTTTTCACTAGGTAGTGCAGTAACTAAGGGTACACGTAATGTCTCTTACGTGCTCTCGTAGTTACTCTGGATTGTAGGGTTAGGCTACAATCCTAACTTCCATTTAGGCCAGCCTAAGCCCCAGCACAAGTTCCATTCTGGCTTGGGGGTGTCATAAAAGTTATGTCAAAGCACTTCTTCACCACCCCTAGGGGAGGTTTTAGGCCAATGCACAGGCATGTGCTTGCCTCTGTGAATCACAATGGTAATGGGAGGACTGATGAGTTGTGTGGGCCTATGTTAGGATTGCACTGTATTGTACTCACATAGGCTGCAATCCTAACCCAAAATTCGGCTGGCCTAAGCCCCGTCATAAGTCCTTTGCTGACCTGGGTGTGTCTCAAAAGTGCCAGCCCGTAAAACATTTCTGCACCACTCCTAACAGAAGGGTTAGGCCAGTTCTTCTTACTCTCCAGTTGCAATCCTCCTGTTTTCCTCAACTGTCATTGTCTCAACTCTTTTTTTCTCCACAGCTTTCTTCTCAACTGTTCTGCTCCAGTTTTCACTGTGAAAAACTGTTCTCCACAGTTTGCTCTACATTTTTCTCAACTGTCCTCCCCAATTGTTCACATCAACTGTCACTGTCACACAGCTCTCTGTTCTCCCCAACTGCTCTCCTCAACTGTCATTGTCTCAACTGCTTTCTCCACCCTCTCCTCAACTGTCATTGTCTCAACTGCTTTCCCCACCATTCTCTCCTCAACTGTCATTGTCTCAACTGCTTTCCCCACCATTCTCTCCTCAACTGTCATTGTCTCAACTGCTTTCCCCACCATTCTCTCTCAACTGTCATTGTTTCAACTGCTTTCTCCACCCTCTCCTCAACTGTCATTGTTTCAACTGCTTTCCCCACCATTCTCTCTCAACTGTCATTGTCTCAACTGTTTTCCCCACCATTCTCTCCTCAACTGTCATTGTCTCAACTGCTTTCCCCACCATTCTCTCCTCAACTGTCATTGTCTCAACTGCTTTCCCCACCATTCTCTCTCAACTGTCATTGTCTCAACTGCTTTCCCCACCATTCTCTCCTCAACTGTCATTGTCTCAACTGCTTTCCCCACCATTCTCTCCTCAACTGTCATTGTCTCAACTGCTTTCCCCACCATTCTCTCCTCAACTGTCATTGTCTCAACTGCTTTCTCCACCCTCTCCTCAACTGTCATTGTCTCAATTGCTTTCTCCACCATTCTCTCCTCAACTGTCATTGTCTCAACTGCTTTCCCCACCATTCTCTCCTCAACTGTCATTGTCTCAACTGCTTTCTCCACCCTCTCCGCAACTGTCATTGTCTCAACTGCTTTCCCCACCATTCTGTCCTCAACTGTCATTGTCTCAACTGCTTTCCCCACCATTCTCTCCTCAACTGTCATTGTCTCAACTGCTTTCTCCACCCTCTCCGCAACTGTCATTGTCTCAACTGCTTTCCCCACCATTCTGTCCTCAACTGTCATTGTCTCAACTGCTTTCCCCACCATTCTCTCTCAACTGTCATTGTCTCAACTGCTTTCTCCACCCTCTCCTCAACTGTCATTGTCTCAACTGCTTTCTCCACCCTCAACTCAACTGTCATTGTCTCACTGCTTTCTCCACAGCTCTCTCCTCAATTCTTCTCCCCATCTGCTCTCCTCAACGATCACTGCTCGTTCTCCACAGTTCTAAACTGTTCTCTACAACTGCTCTCCTCAACTGTCATTGTCTCTTCTGATTTGCAGCAACTGTCTTCTCTCAACAGCTCCCTTCAACTGTCACTATGATTGACAGGGTCTCTGCTACAGTTTATCACTGCTCACAGGGAGAGAGAATTGAAGAGAGACCCTGCTACTATTACAATGACATTAAACTTACAGTAAATTTAACACAACTTGCAGCACATTCTTATAACAGGACCTATTAAAGTTATTAATATTTTCAAAAGACAGGACTAAATGTTTAATGTTTCTACCTGCAGTTAAAAAAATCAATAATTTAAGTGTAATTCTCTGATTTCTTCTTGTCTTGTGTATGGTTCCATTTTATCTATTTAATTTTTTGTTCATGTTTCCATCTGCTTTCCATGATGCTGTTCCATTTGTACATTTCCCTATCTTGTATATTCTGGTTCAGATTATCGTGTTATTCAAGCTTCTCAACAGTCCAACTGCCACAACTGCCATCTTCATGGATCTTCTAGAACTTCGTCATTCCAGAAGCACAGAGTTCAGTTTATAAGACTAACTTCAAATATCACAAATAATAAGAACAAGCATATTCCAAAGGACACCAAAAAGTCTACATTATCTTAGTTAATACTGTAAGCCAAAATGAAAATAAGTAGATTCCCCTAAACCTCATCCATTAGTTAAGTCTTCCTCAAGTTATAATCTACATACTGTATATAAAACTGAAAAGTCACTGACTCACTGTTGCACATGTTGTGAATGGGGTGATGTTGCACATGGGGGGATTCAGGCTTGATGCACATGGAGGGATGTTGCACATGAGGTGTTCTGACTGCGCTTGTAAAAGCTGCCTCTTAAGAAACTCCCACCCATCTTTGGTCCCTTTTCCCGTTAGTTCATCAACCCATAGGATCCTTCCTATTATTCCTCAAAGCCTGTTAAAATCAGCCATCCTGAAATCCAATGTATAGGTTTCACTGTGCATTCTTTTTTATTTCCCATAATCTAAATTCCAGCAGTTCATGATCACTTTCTCCTAAAGTTTCTGCTACTTTGACGTGGTCAATCTGTTCTTCATGATCTGTTAAGTTTAGGTCAAGGATGGCCCCTTCCCTCATCTCTTCTTCCACTTTCTAGACCATGAAGTTATCTTACAGGCCCATCAGGAATTTATTGGAGATTCCATGCTTGGCTGAGTTTGTCTCCCAACAAATGTCTGAATAGTTAAAGTCCCCCATTACTGTTACCTCATATTTCCTTGCAACGTCTGCGAGTTGCTTCATGAAGACGATAATCCACTTCTTCTCCTTGGCCTGGCAGTCTATAGTAGATGCCCACCATACTGTTTTTTGTCCCCCCCCCAAACTTTACCCAAACACAGTCCATGGGGATATCTGGACTAGTTTCTTGGATTTCAAAGCAGGTCTATATATTCTTGACATATAATGCTACTCCATTTGTGCATTCCAAGTGTCAGTTATTCTTATCACAAATTTCCCTTCACTTGCTAAAAGTTCAAGCTCATCTTTTTTATTTCCCAGGCTCTGTGCATTTGTGTAAATGCAATGTTAGCCCTGGAGGCTGCAACTCAATTCCCCCCTTTTTTAAGGCCAGGCCCCACAAAGAATTCTCCAGTTACAGCAGTGCCCTGACAAGTCCCATCGAGAGCAGTTTTTTAAAAAATTCCTCGTTTTTCTTTCGACGTATCCCACCCCCTTCTTATTTAGCTTAAAGACTTCCTGATCAGGTTCGCCATGTTCTGTCTGAAGACACTCTTTCCCCAACCTGTAAGATGTAGTCCATCCTCTGCCAGGAGTTCCTCCTCTAGGAAGCTCAGTCCGTGATTCCAGAAGCCAAATCCAAAGCCAATGACGCCATTTTCAAAGCCAGCTATTGACTCAGAAAATTTTGCTGTCTCTCTGAGGACTGCCTATTACCAGGAGGATCGATGAGAATACCACTTCGGTACTCCACAGATCCTTATCTTCTTTCCAAGAGCTTCATAGCCCTCAATAATCTTCTAGTAGGTTTGCCCAGGGTAGTGATCAGCAGGTGTGATCATCCTCAGTAGCCTCTCCATGACATCCCATATCCTGGCATCAGGGAGGCAGTTGCACCTCATGGGAAAATAGGCCCGGTCAGCACACACAGCTTCAATGCTCCTCAGGAGGGAATTTCCAATTACCACAACATTCCTCCGTGTTCTCTTCTTGTGTCGAGATTTTTCATGCTTTCTGGTTTTGGTAGCTGTTGGGGTCTTTGAGCGGGATCTGCAGGTGTGCCAGTAAGGAACTTCTGCCAGCGTGCTGGGATTTGAGAGACACCGGAAACTGTTGTATAGGTCCAGTGGTTTTGACTGTCTCTCCTGCAGAAGGCTCCAGAGAGGACAGGGTCTCTGCCCCAGGGCCTTCCAGTCTGATGGTAGGAAGCCAAGGGTAAGGAGAGGAGAGATGTTGCAATTTGGGGCACTGGTAATGGTGACTGGTAGCCGCCTAGTGGCAATTACAGAACTCCTGGCTGTGTCTGCCGGGGGTGCCTTGGCATGCTGGTAAGCACCATTACGTGTGCTAAACTTGGCACCCGTGCCTGGGGTTTTCTACTTCTGCTCTCTATATTGACTACATTAGAAGGTATATCCATAAAATAGGCAGGATCCATTTGGTCCTGTGGAGATGTTGCCTTTTGGGGTTTTTTTATAAGCTACAGGAGCCCAGTTCTCCTTCTCCCCCACAAAAAGGTCTCAGCAGGTGTGGGTCTTCATTTACACAGTTCCAGGAGATAAGGATTGTGAGGTAAAAATAAATAGATAAAATACATTTATGGAGAAGCAAGCATACCTATGAGCACAATCCTAACCATGTCTACTCAAAGGTAAGTCCCATTGTGTTCAGAGGGTCTTACTCCCAGGAAAATGTCTTTAGGATTGCAGCCTATGTGTGGTTATACATGATTAGTCTACTAATTAGTCTTTGACTCAGTCTGGATATCATGGTATATTTTCTAAGTGCAAAAATAGTGAACAAAATATACAAATGAAATTTGTAAGTAAACAGGGTGTTAATTTGTTCCTCCAGTTAAAGAATTAATGCTCAATCCCTGTTCCCTATTATTTTGCGGGGAAAAATTCATAGTTTTTTGTTGGCTTCATTAAAACCACATAACTCCAGTTTTTATTCACTCTTAGCCCTCTTCCTCTGGTGATCTGAAAACAGCAGAAAACAAGGTCAGCAGCAGAACCAAAGGGTGGGGGAACCAAGTTATATGGGTTGAATATCAGTCAATCATAATTCTTTTCCATTGGGCCACACCATACCTTATAATAAAACAGGTCAGTATAATTCTGGTAGACAACAACCATTGCATCTTGTATGGTTTTTCATTGTAAATTAGAGGGTCTTTTTTCTCTTCAAACAATAATGGTTTGTTCTTGCTGTCAGGAAGACCTGGTATATCAGAGCTGAAATATTTAACACTTGAATGTCACCTATCTATCTATCTACACCCACTGATGGACAGTACCTTTTCGTGGTTGGGGGATTCAGTGGTGGGCACTGACCAGTTTGGGCCGGATCGCCTGAGCCGGATGTTGAAATTTCCCCTCCACTACCGATCCACTAGCAAGGGGGAAGCCAGGAAACCGGCTGTACCGGTTCCCAGCAGGCCTACCACTGCACTGCGCATGCCCCAACTTTCATTGGTGCATGTGCAGCGAGTCCTGAAGTGAGTGCACTTCAGGACGCTCTGCGCTTGCACCAATGTTGGTTGGCGCATGCGCAGTGCACTGGGGTTGGGGCCTGCCCCTCGCCCCTCCCCTAGCCCTCCCCGGCCCTGGTCCTGACCCGCCCCAGCCCTGACCCTTCCCCCTGGCCCCGGCCTGGTCCCTCCCACTTCCGGCAAACCGGATGTTGGGCCAGGCCGGGCCCACCCCTGGTGGGATTGTGTGCTCCCATGATACAAAGGAAAGCTCGAAAGAAAGCACAACAGAAAGGATCACAGCAGCAAATATCCTATTTTGGGAAGGATGATGACCATCTAAAAATAGCCTCACCCCCAAATCCAGAGTAACTACGGGAGCACGTAAGAGACTTTACGTGCACCCATAGTTACTGCACCACCCAGTGAAAACCGATGGGAAATTCATATTGGTATCCAGAGTAAATTGTTCTTACACCGGAGCAAGCATTCCTTGTAGTTACTCTGGATTTTGCCCTAATTTGCATAAATTATAATTGCCAGTCAGTAAGTCCAGTTGATCATCTAAAGGTTACAGGGCAGACAAAATAGGGTACTTTTCAAAATCTTTCTGAAGGCAGAGGCAGACAAAGAGGATTTTTGAGGAATGTTCTTTGAAAGTCTGGGCTCAGCGCAAGAAGGTCCTATTAACTTCCCTTAGGTGTTGTTGGAACTTGGAGAAGGAAAATCTCCATGACTTTAATGGGTGGCAGACCCAAGTGAGACAACTCAAGAGGGACAACAAATACTCAAGACCCAAAACATTTAGAACTTGAAAAGTCTTATCCGGCAGTTTGATTTTGCTTCAAAAATACATACAGAAGAGGGGGGAAACGTGAGTGAGGAAAAAGTGAGCTGAGGAAAAAAATTAAGTATTTAGATGTATTATCAGTTTTGTTTTTGTAAAGTTTAGATTCCCAGAAATTCAAAGTCCTATGATGCATTATTAACAGTTTTGTGTTTTGATGGGCCACTGCAGCCTCAGACTGTTGATTCATTCTCCCTCATTGAGGTGTACAGAATAATGGTGCAATCCTAAACACGCTTTCCTGGTAGTAAGATCCATTGAACACAATGGGACTAACTTTTGAGTATAGATGGTTAGGACTGTGTCTTAAATTGTTAGTACAATTCAAAGAGTTATCTTTTATCTTCCTTTTTATTTATATGTACACTAAGGAGGAATCTTCAGGAAAAGATTTGTTCCGGTGGTGGCATGCTCTATAAGTGAAACGCTCTTTAAGTAAAACAGATGTTTCCATAGGAAATAATGGAAACTCAGATGATTGGTTCCACAACCAAAAAAATACTCATATTAAAATTTTAACTGGATGTAAAAATGATGACATAACACTGGAATTGAATTCAAAACATGAATTCAATGTTCATGATCCAATGAAGTCTACAGAGAGCACAATCCTAACCATGTCTACCCAGAAGTAAGCCCCATTGTGTTCAGTGGGTCTTACTTCCAGGAAAGTGTCTTTAGGATTGCAGCCTATGGCTGCACTTTCCTGGGAGTAAGCCCCATTAAACACAATGGGGCTTACTTCTGGGTAGACATGGTTAGGAGGGTGTAATCAAAGACACTTTCTTTTGCAAAGACACTTTCAAAGTGTCTCCCCACTTTCTTCTTCTCTTCTCCCTTGCTCCCTTCTGGCTAGCCCTGAGCTGCTTCCCTCTTCTCCAATGCTCTTCTCTCCCTCTGCCCAGTGGACACCCGGCCACAGGAGGAACAGCGCGGAAGTGTTGGTTTTGCTTAGGCCGGCGTGCTAGGCGGCCCTGAAGCTTTTTAAAAGGGCTGCCAGCCAGCGTGTCTGCCCCAACTGCCAACGAGTGTGTTTGTTATGTGAAGCACAGTTTATTACGTGAAGCAGAATCTAAGAGAAAGTTTTGTTTGTTACATGAAACATACATTATGTGAGGGGTTTGTTACGTGAGGCGCCACTGTGTATAGCCAACTGTTTGGTGCATAGGAACATAATGTGGCAGAAAACAAGAAACAAAAACTAGGGAAAATATTTGAAAGTTGATACTTTGCAAAGTGAACCCATAAAAAGCAATATCTACTCTCAGCTTAGACATTATTCCAAAACCTGTAAATGAAACTGATCTGTCTTCTAGAGGTGAAACAAATTCCATTCCAGAGACGTATACATTAGAGACTGTCGCAGAGCATACTACTCCAAGAGTAAAACACGGTTCCAGAAGGTGTGGATGTGTCAGAGACTGAGCCTGCTCATGCAGTAAATAACAGGAGAAAAGATCCAGGTATGCGGGTTGATTTCAGTACTGATGATGTAGCTTACTGAATAGATCATGGACCAAGTGATTGTCAACCACACTGGCTATTTGACAAATCACATCAGACTTTTACAAATGGCAAACAAACGAGATGTCTTCACACAAATAGAGTGTGCAGCATGCTATGGTGTTGGAAAATGCAATCTGAAGGCTTGGGTGGGGAAAAGAAAAACATGTACTTGTGAACTCTCCCTAGGTATGCTCTATCAGACATGCCCCTATTCCTGCTTAGCACATGTGCAGAAGGCCTTTTACCATGCCAAAAATTTTCAGTCACATCTGGACACTATTTCTGGTATTGGTAATATACTGGATAAATCCATTTATTAGAGTTTATTAGAGTTTATTAGAATTTATTGAGCACATTTAAAAGCCTTGGAAATGCTCCTGCAAGAAGCAGGCAGCTTGCTGCCAAACCAGAAATCATCAATCGACTCCCCGGAGAGGGATTATGACATCACAAAGCACAAGTCAGCCCAGACTCCTTTGATGTGGTTAGAGTGTGAATGGCCCACTTGACTCCAATAAACTTTCCCCAGCTCCCTGCTGTCCATCAAGCCATTGTTGTGGTCTAGCACTGACAAGCTCAATCAGGCATAGCCTCCAGCAATGAAAGGATCATGAGGTCACAATGGGTCCCAGGAGGTTTGTGGTTTTGAGATGATTAGCCTACTCAACGCTTCCTATCTAGCCGGAAGTCTTCTATTGTCCTGAGTTGACCTTCCAGCTGTCAAAGAGCGCTAAATATTAGAAAAATAAAGAAGCCAGCACACGGAAAGAGGAAGGGAGATTGCGAAAGGGATTTTTATTGTCAGAAAAATCGGATAGGCTTACCTGAAGCCCCAAGGTTATAATTTAAATAAAATTTTCAATTCTTTTCACGTGTGAACGGAAGCTTAGGTGGATCAACTGAATGTCAAAACCTATACGTGCTTGATGACAACGGATGTCCTTCATTGTTGTAATGTGTAGTCATGGATCTTACCATGTCCTGTTCCAGGAAACCAGCTGAGATAAGATTCTTCCTGTATGAAATTCTCTTGTTATGAACAGAATAATCTCTTTATGTAAAGTTTTGACTACGTGACAGCTCAACTATAAGAAGTGTGTCCAAGGTGTACAAGGTGCTCAGTCCTTTTAGGAGGCAGTTACTCTGTCTGACTGAAGTCCGGAGCTCTGAATAAAGAGATCTTTGCTTGCATCATCGTCTCCTGGGTTTTTCCTGCTGGTACCAACCTCATTCCCATTACAGTATTACTAATAGGATTGGGATGTTAGTGTCAAAGAACAAATATGTGGCAGGAGAAAACATTTAATGCTGATTTTTTTTGTTGCACTGTCTTTGTGTGGCATGGTTGTGTGGCTGTCATGAAGAGCACTTGTATAAAATGTACCTTTATGCTGGAGGTTAAGATTGCAGCCCAAACAAACTAAATACAACATTATTTCTATTACTGTACTTATTATACAATTATTTATAATAAAAATTATTTAAAACATGTGTGGGATCAGATTGTGTGCTCTTTTTAAAACAAACAGAGTTATTTATTGTTATTGCCTGTGCGTGTGCTGAGTATGTATAGTAATAACTTATAATGGCTATAGCACCTGCTAGGCTGTTGTGCTTATAAATCAGTTTAAGGCACACAGTATGTGTCCATATAATGATTACAGTTATTAATAACTTATTTAAGTTGTCTAGCATGAAGCAGGTTTTGAAAAATACATTATTGGATAATAGTGAACAACAGTCTGCAGAACAATATCTTAACATTGTAATTGTGGATAACATGTTTGAAGTAATTAAACATTGGTTAACGAAATTAATAATTCAGGTCTCTTATGTAAAGCTGATCAAACTAGACAGTAATTAAACTCATCGCATTTTGCATATATAAAAAGCTAGAATTTAGGTTACCATAGAAACCTTAACTTTGGCTGCAATCCTAAAGACACTTTCCTGGGAGTAAAACCCATTGAACACAATGGAGCTTACTTTTGAGTAGACCTGGTTAGGATTGTGCTCTTTGTGTTCTCTTCGACCTGAACGTTTAAAATTGTAGCTTCTATGTTGTATTAACATAATTTTTTTCCCCATAAAATGCATTTGCCAATAAAGCAACATTTCCCAAACTGTATGACTGAACCCAATAATTAATGATTCCTGAAACTATAGATTGGGACTGAGTAGTTAATAATGCCTGAAAATGAAACTGGCAAGCTGATAACTAACAAGGGAAATGTATTGAGCCCTGTGGACAGTGAAAATTGGTCCTGAATAGATGATCATGGGTGCAATCCAGAGTAACTACGGGGAGTCCTTGCTCCGGTATAAGAACAATTTGCTCTGAATTGCAATATGAATTTCCCATAGGCTTTCACTAGGTGGTGCAGTAACTACGGGTACACGTAATGTCTCTTATGTGCTCCCGTAGTGACTCTGGATTGTAGGGTTAGGCTGCAATCCTAAAGACACTTTCCTGGGAGTAAGACCCATTGGAAACAATGGGGCTTACTTTTGAGTAGACATGGTTAGGATTGTGCTCTTAGTCTCAGTCCATTTTGAGGAACAGACCAAGAGGAACACAATGCCACTAGAATGGCATAGAATGCTGGATGCAGCCTCCTAACCATGTCTACCCAGAAGTAAGCCCCATTGTGTTAAATGGGCCTTACTCCCAGGAAAGTGTCTTTAGGATTGCAGCCTAAGTAGACTTCATAGGATCATGCACATTGAATGCATGTTTTGAATTCAATTCCAGTGTTTTGTCATCATTTTTACATCCACTTAATATTTTTACAGTATATGAATATTTTCTTGGATTGTGGAACCAATCGTCTGAGTTCCTGTTATTTCCTATGGGAAAATTCGCTTCACGTAAAGAGTGTTTCATGTAACAAACATGCCTCTGGAACGAATTAAACTTGTTACATGAGATGCCACTGTATATGAGTGTTTTTAGCTTTTATTTTGTCATTTCCTACAATTTTCTTGCATGTCCTACATTTTGGGTGTGCCTTGTCCTCTCTTTGTGATTATGACATGGTCACCCTGTCTCCTGCTATGATGTCACTTCCAGATTAATGACGTCACTTCTAGTGATTGTTATTCTAATGATTCTGTTGTTGTGTGAGGGGGGACTGTTAAAATTGCCCATGCTTGATGATGTCACCACCTGCTATGACGTCACATCCAACTTTGTGACATCACTGCATGTGGGTCTGGGTGCAGATGTGTGAGGGTTTATTGTGAGGTTTTCCACACTTTAGTGGTTGTGACCACTTAGGTTGACTCCTAAGTTCTTCTATGACGTCACAACGTCATAGGTTTGTGTCTTGAGGGTCTTGAAGCCCAACCCTGAGGAGAAGGGGGAGGGGCTGGAATCCAGTCACAGCAGGTGAGCTCTCGAACCCAACCGTAGCTTCACGCGCCGCTCCTACTGCGCATGCGCAAAGCAAGGTCGCCATTGCAAGGCACGAGCGGCGACTGAGGGAGGGCGGTATCGCGAACGCGGGCGCGAGAGCGCGCTCTCTCCGATGACGTCACGCATCTTTCAGGTTTTGCATCCGGGTACTCGGTAGGCTTCTATCCATAGAGATGGCCTCGGAGGAGCACTTTCGGTTTACTTCCGGAGGGTTCCAGCTTCCGGGGAAACAGACCCGTGGAGGCCGCCTGGGCTCGGAGCGCACTGGGCCTGGCCCAGGCAGCCCCCCCGAACCCCGCAGCGGAGTAAGTGGAGCCCCCGGGCCTCACCCTCACCGATTCCCCCGGGGCTCCTGAGGGGAGACGCTCTCTGGGCACCGAGGGCTGGGGAGGGAGACACTTACCCGGGAGTAAGCCCCCTTGACTCCAGTGGGGCTTACTTCTGAGTAGACCTGCCTAGGAGGGGCCTCTGAGGAAGCAGTCCTGTCCACACTTACCCGGGAGTAAGCCCCCTTGACTCCAGTGGGGGTTACTTCTGAGTAGACCTGCCTAGGAGGGGCCTCTGAGGAAGCAGTCCTGTCCACACTTACCCAGGAGTAAGCCCCCTTGACTCCAGTGAGGGTTATTTCTGAGTAGAACTGCCTAGGAAGGGCCTCTGAGGAAGCAGTCCTGTCCACACTTACCCGGGAGTAAGCCCCCTTGACTCCAATGAGGGTTATTTCTGAGTAGAACTGCCTAGGAAGGGCCTCTGAGGAAGCAGTCCTGTCCACACTTACCCGGGAGTAAGCCCCCTTGACTCCAGTGAGGGTTATTTCTGAGTAGAACTGCCTAGGAAGGGCCTCTGAGGAAGCAGTCCTGTCCACACTTACCCGGGAGTAAGCCCCCTTGACTCCAATGAGGGTTATTTCTGAGTAGAACTGCCTAGGAAGGGCCTCTGAGGAAGCAGTCCTGTACACACTTACCCGGGAGTAAGCCCCCTTGACTCCAATGAGGGTTATTTCTGAGTAGGCCTGCCTAGGAGGAGCCTCTGAGGAAGCAGTCCTGTCCACACTTAGGAGTAAGCCCCCTAGACTTACAAAAGGCATAAAAGGCAATAACTGGTTTTGCTAAAGGCTTCATGTAGGCTGCAAGTTTCCCAGCCTTTGAAATGGACCACGTCTGTATAGCTTGAAAAGAGTAGTCAACAAAGTGAAGGAGGAGAGTTAATCCATTGGGCACAGTGGCTGAATAGAGCTTCCATGATAAGAGGCTGCATCTCTGTGAATGCCAGTTGCTGGGGGGCACAGTTGCTTTCCTATCTTGCCCTTTGTGCACAGGATGCATCTGATTGGGTGATGCTGGAATCAGTCTGTTAGGTTAGTGGCATTGGAGCGTTTCAGCCCAGGACCCCCTTCTGAGAATCTGTCTGTATTGGCTGGAAGTTACATTAAACTTGCCCAGTGCCAGATTCCGTAATGGCTGCACACAGCTTTTCATAACTCCCCTGAAATGAACTTGCGACCCCCCAAAGGGGTCCAGATCCCACTTTGAAGACCATTGTGTTAGACTATAAGAACCCTATGTCTGAGCCAACAGATTGCTATATGTTCTCTGTGTCAAAGTATAATTTCTGTTTTTATGTAACTTCCAGCACAATCCTAACCATATCTACTCAAAAGTCAGCCCCATTGTGTTCAGTGGGTCTTACTCCTAGGAAAGTGTCTTCAGGATTGCAGCCTTCATGGCCTGCATATTATGGAAGTAAAAAGAGGTGCTGGAAGTGTGCACATGTACATGGTTATCTCAAATGAATGATGATTTATATTTAAAATATTTGATAAATTTAGGGACTTAGGGACTTCCCTTCCCGTGTGTTTCATAGCCGGGCTCCCTCTTGTCGGGGAGGAAAGGCGGGGTATAAATTAGGAAATAAATAAAAATACAAGGTGAAGGGATGAAAATAAATTTGTGTGCCATTATTTCTCCAAAACAATTATTTTCTGCTTTCCAAGGTTAACTGACAAGCCTTCTAAAATCTTTTTATGTTCAATTACTCTTTCTGGCATTTTTTCCATAATTGTGAGTTCTTTTTCTGAATATTTTTTATGATATTTTCATGGAAATGGTAATTTTGAACTAAAGGCAGTGGTTTCATTATCGGTTTAAACCTCTAATGCCAGGATTGTTAAGTAGGCAATAATTCTTGGATTTACTTCATTGTTGTTCACAAATATTTGTGCCTTTATTTTTAAAAGTGATATTTAGGCACAGTCCTTACCAATTTAGGGGAGGTTGGATTGTGCCTATGCACTGGCATCCCCCCCCCAGACCGCTTCAGGAGTGGGGCAGAAATGCCTTACGTAACACCCCATGTCAGCATAGAACTTATGCCACCTTAACTGGAGGCTTAATATTGCAGTTCCAGAAAATGTATGAAATTTTGGGCTGCCAAATATTGAACTAATGCTGTTGCTAGTTGATAATAAGTGCGTGATTTGTTGGGGTCTGAAATCCCCAAGCAGGTTGGGCCAGGGAAATAGCCTAGACTGTAAGTGCCACCAGAATCTTCCCCAACAGTGTAATCTTTGTCTCTTTAATTTTTTAATTTAATTCTCATCTTGATGCTTCACATAGGTCAAAGAATACATGTTCAGTTTCAGCATAGAAGAGCATGTTCCCAAATTCTTCCAACTTGGGTCGTCCACCCTTCCCTCTAGAACACCAACAATACAACTTCTTCAATAATCTTCCAACAAACATACGTCCTGTTCTTCTTTTTCACCAGCAAATTGTTGATCATCCCCCGTTCCAGAGTACAACGTAAGTATTGTAAGGTGCTATATTACAACTGATATATGTGAGACATGTTATTTCAAAGTAAATGTTGGTGTTTCAGTCTGTATCAAAGTTATCACACACACAATAAAGAACTAATTTACATTTGTCCTTCTAGGGCTTTGTTGTAGTCTTATGTAGAATAATCCTATTTGAATAATTGGTTCAAGTACTGTAGTTTATTTCTTACCAATAAACTGATGGAAGTGTCAGAAAAACTAATGCAGTCTTGTGTTTGTATTATTTCTTAGACAGCTGTGTTAATATTTTCATTGTTTTCAAAAACATTGAACTATGTGCGAGTCCTACATTTAGAGCAGGATATTTAAAGAGCTGTCTCTCCTTATGCTTGCCACTTGTGAAGTTTAGTAAGGAAGTGCCTCCTCAGGTTCTGCTGATGGCAGAAGCTCAAGCGTTGGTGATACAAGAGAGGGCTCCATGGTGGCATCCCTGTCTGTAGAGATTAGACTAGCAACAATAATACAGTAAAGAGCCAGTACAGTATTTAGAATCTGAAGATACCATTAGGTTGGTAATGGATTGGGTTTGATTTATGCTCTTTCGTTATCTCTATTTTTTTTAATGGCAGTTTTTAAGACAAACAGTGGTAAGATAGGGTGCCACTTTGTGGGATATTAGCTATGGTGGGTATAATATTTTAAGTAAATATTGTCACATTTTTATCTTTCTAGATCTCTGGTGAGTGGTAATCTTTCAAACGTTCCACCAGTTTCATCTCCACCAATTTCCTATAGGAATGGCAGCCCAGCGCGTACCTCATCGGCACCTCCATCATTCCGAGGCAGAAAGTAAGTGCTCTGTGTAACTATTGGGTAATAAGGCAAAGATTATTTCCTTTAGGCATTTTAAATTTTCTATTTCATGCAGATTTAATTTGTAGCAATTTAAAAGTAATCATAATTCTTTAAATAAAAAACAGTATGTTTCATTTATTCAGTATATTTGAATAACGACATGTTAAGAAAGTGACAAAAGAACATGTCTTGATTTTGCTGAGTATACAGGAATAACCAAGTATCAGCATTTTATTTATGGTAATTTTGTCTCAATGTGAATGGGGTTGGCTCTTTAAATTAAAAGATAAATGTCTCTTAAGTGGCAGTTAAAGGCTTCAAAGCACCCTGAAGGCAATTAATCTTCCACTCTGCAGCTTTCGTTCAAATTTCAGCTGGGAGGCTGACCCCTCCTTTCCCATGGGTAGCTTCCCATAATCACTTCCCATTTGCAACTGAATGCTGAAGAGAAGAAGAAAATTGTCTCCCTGAACTGACCTGAAAAGGAAAGTGATTCATTGCCTCCCTGAAAAGGAAAGTGATTCATTGCCTCTCTGACTAATCCTAATTTATTCATTAGTTTGCATTGTAAATAATTTATTTTATACAATGCAAAAATGGGTTTCTAGGGAGATTTGTGGAACCAAACCTTGCAGATGGCATGGTTCAACCTGTATACATATTTGGATATTTCCAAAAGCAAATATTTACAACTGTGCTTGTATTTATGAAATCTAATAATTGCTTTTAAGGTAAAAAGATCTTTTTGCTACTCTCCTTCGTCCCTGGTCAATTTGTGATTGAAATATTGGTATGTTATATACCGTATGTGTAAAGGTAGCATAAAATATACATGATTTGGGGTCCAATCATAACCAATCTTGGCTAGCACAACTTTCTCATCTCCCCATTCATCTGGTGTTATGGGGAGGCTGGTGTATGTCTGTACACTGGCCTAACCCTCCTAAGGAGTGGTTCAGAAAGAGACTAGTATAGCTTTGATCAAAAAGCAAGGCTTGGGTTTCAGTGAATGTATAGTTGCCTATCTCATGTGAGGTGAAATCCACAGATATAATAATCTGATGTATTTTATCATGAAATAACTGCATATTTGGCTTGGGCTTCATATTTGTTCAATTTGAAATACTCTTGCAATCTAGTTTTGTGAACATATTTGCCAATAGTTTAATTTATAAAAGTATATGATTGTGCATGCTTTCCATCTTCAAAGAAAATGTATACAAGTTTGAGTGCGCTAAATATCATCCCCCTAATATGCTTTCTGTGAAATTACTGAAGATCAGTTTAATCTACTAATTATTTGTTTCTTGATGGGTTTTCCTTTCATCCAGTGCCTGATGCCTTTACACCTTCTTCTAATTGCCATTCAGTTAAAGTCCTGACAATCATTATGAAAGTCTCTGGGCTACAATTTGGGCATCTCTTACCCCATAAGCAGTTAATTGCAGCTACAGTGGCGCCTCATGTAACAAATTTAATCCTTTCCAGAGACATGCTTGTTACATGAAACGTTCTTGTAATCCACATGAAGTAGATTACACATGAAGTGGATTTTCCCATACGATATAATGGAAACTCAGATAATTGGTTCCACAACCCGAAGATATTCATATAAAAATATTAACTGTATGTAAAAATGATGACAAAACACTGGAATTAAATTCAAAACATGCATTCAATGTGCATGATCCTATGAAGTCTGCTTAGGCTAAAGACACAATTCTAAAGATATTTAGCAGGCTGCAATCCTAAAGACACTTTCCTGGGAGTAAGCCCCATTGAACACAGTGGGGCTTGCTTCTGAGTAGGCATGGTTAGGAAGCTGCAGTCCTAGACACTTTCCTGGGAGTAAGCCCCATTGGGGGCACGGGGGGGCCTTCTGGTGGGGTGGGAGAGTGCTTGGGGACACGAGGGGGGAGATATAGGCAGCCACGAGTAGCAGGGGAGGAGTGGTGCGGTGCAGGGGAGGAGCATCTCCTTGCCTGCTCATGCTCTGCAGCCCCTTCCCTGTCTGGCACTTTAAAAACATCAGAGAGAGAAGAGGCTGGAGAGCGCAAGCAGGCGAGGGGATGCTCCTCTCCTGCACCACCTGCTCTATAGGAAGCCTGCTGTTCTCTAGGATCTGTATCTCCCCCCAGTGTCCCCAAACACCCTCCCACCCCTCCCAGAAGGCCCCCAGTCCTCCCAAGTACCCTCCCACCTCCCAGTACACCTCCCCACCTCCCAGTACACCTCCCCACTTCCCAGAAGGCCCCCAGTCCTCCCAAGTACCCTCCCACCTCCCCAGAGGGACAGACCTGCCGTTACCTGACCTGTTCATTCAGGTAACAAGTGCAGGCTGGCAGCTCTTTACACTTTAAAGAGCTGCCAGCTGGCATTCGTTACTTGAATCAAGTCTTGCTATCTGAGGCAGAGCCCCTGGGAACAGTTATGTTCTTTATGTGGAACATATGTTGCCCCGGGCATTTGTTAGACGAGGTACCACTGTATATTGTAATGTGGTGGCATTTACTTGCAAATGTGGCACAATCCTTTGCAGATATTTCCGTTCTGTGAATTTGTGGAACCAGCTTAATGCTGTATTTGGCATATGTTTGAATTCTGAAAGTTACAAACCAATGCCAAACATGGACTGTGTCGAAAGCAAGACAATATTTGTAATAAGATAAATAACATCCTGTTGACTGTAACTACATTAATCAATAAATATTTGCCAAATGAAATGGGGTTCTTTTTTGCCCAGATCAAATACTTTACTGTCTATACAAACTAAGCCTATACAGACACATTCTACATTTTGTGTTATGGTAAGTTTTTCTTTCTCCCCTTTTCTCCTGCCTCATTCCTCTCACTTTTTGTCACTGGGTCCACTTTGCTTCTCACTGCAGCACTCTGTGTGGAGGTTTGTGTTTTGTTTTTTTAGCAATTTGAAACTTCTGTGCTGTCATGAATGTTAGTATTTTGGAGAGAAAAATAATTTTTATTCTGCACAAGATTGGTTTAATCAAATTTCAGGTTTGGGTTATTCAGCTTACGTTTTCAATTTTATCAAGCATCATCTTTCCATGGAACACAACTTTCATCAGTTGCTGCATTTTTTGGGTTCATTGTTTATGACTTTGCGCAGCAACATAGTTGGTCATCCTTCTTTTTTAAAGAAGGATTTAAAATTTTATATCTTTTACATTGTCTTGCTGGAATACTCCAGCAAGTATATTTACTTTGTATCATTTACAATTAAGTTTCTTCAATTAAAATATTCCATTTCATTTATAAGTAGTAAAACAGGAACAGCTATCTTCTATTTATGTTTTTAGGAGGCTGAAAGAACAGGATGTTCATTATGAAGTGAAGCGTCAGCGATTTCATTCACCCCATCATGAATCAACTTCACCCAATCACACAGTGCCTTTACCAGAAGATCACAGGCATTCGTTTCCTGGATCAGTTTCTTCGCCATTATATCAAGAACATTACATCTCAGATTGGACTAGATGTGTGCCTCCCTTACAAAAAGCTTCATTTCCTGACCCTATAGAAGCTGCTCTCCCTGTGGCCAAAGATAAGGTAAGGTGATAAAGTGTCCCATTCTGCTTTCTGATCCTGTTAGATTTCCTATGCAACAGGAAACAGAGGTGATTTGCAACCTTTGTTCCAAAACTTACTACTGTGGATCATGCTTTGATAAAATAAAACTGTATTTTGGTTGCAGTTATTCTTATTCTTATTGCTTTGCTTCAGAGCAAAGAGATTCTGGTATCTTTATCTCTTTGCTTCAGAGCAAAGAGTTCTGGGTATCATTGATGTCCCCTTCTACCATCTTCCGGTATAATGCCAGACCATCTCAAGAGAGGGAAAAGAATCATAGAATCATAGAATCATAGAGTTGGAAGGGACCTAGTAGGTCATTAGTCCAACCCCCTGCCTGCAGCAGGAATTCCCCCTAGAGCATCTCCAACAGGTGCTCATCGAGCCTCTGCTTGAAGATCCCCAGTGAGGGAGAGTCCACCACCTCCCTTGGCAATCTGTTCCACTGCCGAACCGCCCTCACCGTCAGGAATTTTTTCTGGATTTCCAACCGGAATCTCCTTTCTTGCACTTTGTACCCATTGGTTCTAGTTCTGCTTTCAGAAGCAGCTATGAACAAATTGGCCCCTTCCTCCCTTTGACAGCCCTTCAGGTATCTGAAGAGGGCAATCATGTCTCCCCTCAGCCTCCTCTTCTCCAGGCTGAACATCCCAAGTTTCCCCAATCTTTCCTCGTAGGGCTTCCCTTCCATCCCACTGATCATTCTTGTCACTCTCCTCTGAACTTGCTCCAGTTTGGCTGCATCTTTCTTAAAGTGAGGTGCCCAGAACTGAACACAGTACTCAAGGTGAGGTCTCACCAATGCAGAATAAAGAGGAACTAGAACTTCTCGTGACTTGGAAGCTACAGTCCTCTTAATACAACCTAAAATGGCATTTGCCTTCTTTGCAGACACATCACACTGCTGACTCATGTTCAGCTTGTGATCCACAGCAACTCCAAGATCCCGCTCACATGTTGTGCTGCCAAGCCAAGTATCCCCCATTTTATACCTATGTTTTTGGTTTTTATTGCCTAAGTGCAGAACCTTGCACTTCTCCCTGTTGAAATTCATTCTGTTTGTTACAGCCCAGGATTCCAGTTTATCCAGATCCTCCTGGAGTTTTCTCCTATCTTCTGATGTGTTTGCTACTCCTCCCAGTTTGGTGTCATCTGCAAATTTGATCAGGCTCCCCCGTATCCCTTCCTCCAAGTCATTGATGAAAATGTTAAAGAGAACCGGTCCCAAGACAGAGCCTTGGGGTACCCCTCTAGAAACTGACCTCCAGGTTGACACAGAACCATTGACTAAAACCCTTTGAGTGCGGCCATCGAGCCAGTTGCAGATCCACCTAACAATTGCCCTGTCTAGCCCATATATTTCCAACTTCCTAATTAAAATGTCATGTGGGACTTTATCAAATGCTTTGCTGAAGTCAAGATAAATGACATCCACAGCATTGCCATGTCCAGTAAACTCGTAACCCGATCAAAAAAGGAGATCAGATTTGTCTGGCAAGATTTATTCTTGGTAAATTCATGCTGGGTTGTTTTGATCACCGAGTACTTGTCTAGATGTGCACAAATTGTGTGTACCAGGACTTCCTGATTCTACATCTGAATGTTTTGAAGCATCTCTGAAGTATATAATTGCCAGAAAACACAGTTCCATCCTCAAGCTCTGCCTTGCATGGCAGCGGAGACTATAATCTCAAGGAAAAAGGGTACCCATTGTTCCAGGAACTGATCACAACTAATCAGAAAATACCTTTTATATAGGCACACAATACGTTCGGCATTCCCACTGATGGACAGTACCTTTCAAGATGGTGGGATTGTGTGCTCCAGTGATACAAAGGGCTATGCTAGCAGTAGTGTAGCTACTAGCAGGGACTCCGTGCCAGACAGAAAAATTTAAAACTTTGAAATTGAAAAATTAAAATTTTTAAAATAATTTATGATGATTTGGGGGAAATCAGCTGTTTAAAATATGCACTTTCACGCCATCACTGTTTATGTGTAGAATATTATATGAATGCTTTTGATAAATGTAATTTTTTGTTATTTTGTACACGTAAAGCTAAGTCAGCAAGTACTGGAGTTATTTCAAGCATGTCAACAACAAAGCCTTGACTTGAACAAAAAAGAGTTTTGTCGAACAATACTCCAAAGGGAAATTCAGCAGATCTTTCCAAGTATGTTGTGTCTTTGTATACTTGGTAATAAATACTTAATATTCATTTTTAATATATCCCCTGATGCAAGTTTAAACTTTTTTTACATGATTTTCACCCTCAGATAGTAGATTATTTTTGGTTGGATCCTCACTGAATGGATTTGGTACCCGTAGCAGTGATGGTGACTTGTGCCTGGTGATTCAAGAGGAACCAGTAAGTTTAAAAGGAAATGTTTGCGCAAAACAATGAATATGATTAAACAATATATACTTGGATTCTGTATTTAATGTTCTGAGAGATGCCTGAAGGAGAGCCATGTGGTAACAATAAGAAATAAGTCAGAAAAATTTAGAAATAAAATATATCTTTTATTTCTGTATTTATGAATGTATTTATTAAACTCCTTTAAAAGGGAGTTAATGAAATTTCAATGCAGCTTTCATAAGTGGCACTTAAACCTTGGTGTATTTTTGTGTTATGGATGAATAAGACATTACGCAAACGCACAAATGCACCTGGTTAGGATTTCAATTCATATTCCCATAACTGCAGCGAACTACTGGCATCTGTGTCCACTTCATTAGACTGGTTTTTGTTGTTGTTGTTGTTCTCTTGAACTTAAGTAAAGAATAGTGTTACAAAGCAATCCTAATCTAGGGTAGCATAACTCATCAGTTCCAGTTCCAGTTCCTGTGGTGATGTAGCAATGCAAGTGCATGTCTGTGCACTGGCCTACCTGACCCCAGGAGTGGAGCAAAAGTGTCTTGCAGCACTTTTGTTACACCCCCAGGTCAGCAAATGACTTCTGCTGGGATGGCCTTAATATAGAGATTAGGGGCAAAATCCAGAGTAACTACAGGAGTTCTTGCGCCGTTGTAAGAACAATTTACTCTGGATTCCAATATGTATTTCCCATAGGTTTTCACTAGGTGGTGCAGTAACTATGGGTGCACGTAAAATCTCTTACGTGCTCCTGTAGTTACTTTGGATTGGGGGGTGGTATTGCTTCCTTAGTGTGATAAACGTTTTGAGAGTGAACAACTGGGGAAAGATTGCTATCACTTAAAATTTGTAGTCTTTGTTTTTATAATAATTATGAGTGTCAGAGGTATTAGCTAATATAAAATGGGTTGTTAGATGTGCAGAAAATTTTATCTTCAGAGATTTATTCTGCAAAATGTTTTTTTCTTAGATGTTGACAATAGGAATAAAATATTTCCATTTTCTGTTCAACTAGTGAATTGCTATTCTATTTCAGATGAATCAGAAGACTGAAGCAAGGCACGTACTCAGCTTACTCCAAAAACATTTCAGCAAGAAGCTTTGTAAGTTCTAGACAACTTTTATGGTTAAGTGATTATTGACATGATATTACTAACAGACCATAAATACTTGCAATAAAAATACTCAGATATACTGAATTATACCTCCTCTGAAGGTCTTTTATGTTGCTAAGCAGGTCACCTGAAAGTATATTTTTGTATGGGGATTTATTTTCAAGCTGCTTTGGGAAAATTTATCAGAATGCAAGATATAACTATGAACACACACAAAACTCAGAAGTAAACAGCAAATGCCTCTGGAACAAATTAAGCTCTCTAAGTGAGGCGCCTCTGTACTTGTATATAGTCGGAATGAATCTGAAAAAGAAGTGCCTAATATATTTTCCCTGTGCAAATTATGTATCGTCTATGAAATTTTACAGGACCTTTATTTTTTCCCCTGCTTCTTTTTTAGCAAATTACATTGAGAGACCTCAACTGATTAGAGCAAAAGTGCCAATAGTGAAGTTCAGGGATAAAGTCAGGCAAGTATCATTCTTTTTTTAATTCTTAGATCTGAAAGGTGTAGCATATTCTGTGAAAAGTGATTTTTTCTATTAATTGTATGTATGTTAATAGAATAATTTTCTCATTAATGTCTTCCACTGCTGTGATATCATTGGGAAATCTGAGAAAGTGAAATATTTTCCCATAGATTTCAGATGCTAAAAGTGTGCGTTACTTTTTCTGTTTTTCTTTGCTGTTTGTTTTACTTTTCCTTATTAATGAATAACATACGCTACACAGTGGTACCTTGGTTTAAAAATGACTTTTTAAGAGTGTTTTGGATTAAGAGTAAAATTCAAAGGAGGCAGTGGAGGCTGGATAAGGGTGAACAAACTGAGATTATAAATCCTGATATGACAGAGGTTCACCTGGTCCGGAAGTTGTCGACTCATGTATTGGAATATCATCCTGCTCTGCACTCTCTCTAAAACCAATGGATACAAACTGCAAGAAAGGAGATTCCGGTTGGATATCCGGAAAAAATTCCTGATGGTTCAGGCGGTTCGGCAGTGGAACAGATTGCCAAGGGAGGTGGTGGACGCTCCCTCACTGGGGGTCTTCAAGCAGAGGCTTGACAAGTACCTGTCAGGGATGATCTAGGAGGATTTCCTGCTGCAGGCAGGGGGTTGGACTAGGTGACCTACTAAGTCCCTTTCAACTCTAGGATTCTATTATTCTAAAGGAGCAGGTCCGCAGCTTGGGGGTTTTCCTGAATTCGCAGCTGCTCCTGGAGTCCTGATCTGCCAGCTACAGCCATACCTGAGTCGCTCAGATCTGGCCACGGTGACCCATCCCCAGTAACATCTAGACTGGACTATTGCAAGGTGCTCTATGTGGGGCTGCCTCTGAAGACAGTCTGGAAACTCCAATTTGTGCAGAATGTGGCAGCTCATGTGGTTGCTGGGGCTTGGCAATTTGAGTCAGGCCGCTGCTTCAGTGGCTACATTGGCTGCCCATTTGTTTTTGGGCTGAATTCAAAGTGCTGGTTCTGACTTTTAAAGCCCTACACGGCTCAGGTCAAGGGTATTTGCGGCAACACCTCCTTCCTTGCAATCTGACCCATCACCTAAGGTCATTAGAGGGGGCCCTCCTGACTGTGCCACCACCAAGGGAGTGAGAGGGGTGGTGGCCAGGAATAGGACCTTCTCAGTGACTGCACCCCGGATCTGGAATTGCACCCCAATTTCCTTCCCTTAGAATTGAGGAAATCTTACTTCCCTCTAGAATTGAGGAAAGCTCCTTTAAGCAGGGCCTGAAGACACATCTGTTTAAGAGAGCTTTTAATTGAGGCAGAGATTTGAGAGGCATTATGTTTTTAACTGTTTTAATATTGTGTTATTTATGTTTTTAACTGTTTTCGAATGTCTTTTTATGATGTGTGTGTGTATTTAATTCTGTTAGCCACTTTGAGTCAATCTTTGGCTGAGAAAGGTGGGGTACAAATTATTTAAATAAATTTTTTCAGAAATTTTGACTTGGTTTAAGATCACTGTCTTGGTTTAAGATCACTTCTGAGGAAGTTTGGAACAGACTCCCCTGGCCAGGGAACTCATGGGGTGGGGAATCTGGGGGGAACAGCCTGACCCAGGTTTGTGTGTGAGATCTGTGTGTGGCATTGTACAGTATTTTCTTTGTTATAGTGTTTCGTATTATATTACAGTATTTATATTTTATGTATAAGTAAATATTTTTGGATTGTGGAACCAATCATCTGATTTTCCAATATTTCTTATGGGAAAATACACTTTGGATTACAGGTGTTTCGGATTACAAGTGTACTTCCGGAACAAATTATGCTCATAAACCAAAGCACCACTGTATATATAAAACTGAAGGATCATTGACTGACTCATCAGTGCCCTGCCCATGGACCTAGAAGTGTGAAATTTGAGGAAGGTATTCCTTCCATGATGTTGGCACCCACTAAGAACCATTAGAAATTTAACATCCAAGAGTGTGAAAAGGGGTGCAACATGTTTTTGTTCCTATAGTTTACATTGACAGCTGATTGGTCAACACCTAGCCGAACCACTGGCTCTAGAAGCATGAAATTTGGGGAGCATATTCTTCTGTGATGTAAGGGCCCTCTTTGAACTGATTTGCTTCCTGGCAGAGGTGCCTTTAGATGCCTGGCAGCGATACCCAGTCCTTGGTAAGGATTCCTGGTGGTGTCCGGTAGGGATGTGTGGTGATGCCTGGTCCCTGGTGCCTGTTGGTGCTCACTGCCCGCTGATGCCCACTGCCTAGTAGTGCCCAGTAGTGCTCGGTAATATTGTCTGGTGCTTTCCTTTGATACTTAGTAGGGATGCCTACTGGTGCCGGCTAGTGCCCAGTAGTGCTGCTTGCCACTCCCCCCTGGTGCCCTTCTGTGCCTGATGCTTGTTGGACTATCGCTTTCGCTGGTGCCCAGCAATGCCTGGGGCTCACAAATATTCTTGACCGTTTACTCCCACAATGATGGGTAAATTCCGTTCATACAATAATAAAAGTCATAAATCATAATTAGGTGCAATATAACTATAAAGGAAAAGAGAATTCTTTTGTTTTATATTTTTTATTCTCTGGTTTTCTTTTGTGACATTTCTTTCTATTACATTTGGCATGTTTCTTTGTTTTTACCCCCTGTTTATGGAAGAATCTTTTGGTTTGGTGATTTACTTTCTTCATTTGAAATGATTTCTGCTGAGTGGTTTCTGTTCATTTTTATGAAATAATCCCTCCAATCCAGAGTAACTACGGGAAGACGTATGAGGCACTTTGGATTGCTCTGTGCATTTCCCATAGGTGGCATTGTAACTATGTTGGTGTAAAAGATCCCTTAGTTACTCTGGATTGTAGCCAATATAAAGCAGTTGCAAGTCATGCGGACTTGCTAAAGAGAACTATCTGCCCCTGATAGAGTTTTAACAGAGTCAAGGAAGGCAGCAGGTGCTGAGATCTGAGCAAACAGGAAGCTCTTTTTCTGTTTTTGCAAAATGGTTGGAGGGAAGATATACTCTGGAAGTTCAAAAAGTTATGTGGGGCACATTGTTTAATTTATACATATTTCAATTTTGTAAAGAAACATTATGAATAGAAAGATAGAAACATTATGAATATTCTTCAGATTCTTATAGCTTATATTTTTAACTGTTTCCTGAGACTTGCTTAGTAATTGCTTCCATGCTTTCCCATCTGTTCGCATATAAAGCTAAAAATGTACAAGGGCGTTTCTATTCAAGACAATTCAGATTAGAGCATGACTGCACAGTGATGATTAATAGTAGTACAGTACTACATAACCATCTTTGTCAGGAGAAAGACAAATGATAGTATTCTTGTCACAATGTAACCATTTGACAAAGCCAGCTTGCTTTCACAGCATCCATTTTTATTAGAAGGTGTGTGAATTAGATGTTTTCAAAAAGCTGCCTCCCTGGATTTACAAAGAGTTTTCTTTTATTCACATAGGCTGCAATCCAGAGTAACTAAGGGAAGTCCTTGCTCTGGTGTAAGAACAATTTGCTCTGGATTGCAATATAAATTTCCCATAGGCTTTCACTAGGTGGTGCAGTAATGTCTCTTACATGCTCCCGTAGTTACTCTGGATTGTAGGGTTAGTCCCCTGAATGAGGTGAGAGGGTGTGAGATGTGGGAGACTTATTTGTAAAAACAAATAAGGTCTTGCTTTTCTCACCTCTTTTCCAGCATCCACATTTGATTTAATCTCATTCTTTCATAATGCTTACAATAAACTGGAACATGGATGGAGGTCTTCCTGCTTGGGGAGGGAGCTGGCAATTGCGAAGCTGCAGGCCTACTGGCCTCACTTGCTCACATTACTATCAATCTAGGCAATGGCTATAGAAGATGTTCAGGAACATCTATCTGGATTCCTCCACTCAAAAAGAGTGTCCTATGACAAAGGGAGTGGTGCAATTGAAAGGGAGGGAGCGGGTGTAGAGCTTTAAAACTTTGATTATTGCCTTTGATGAAGAAAATTGGCACAGTCTTAAGCCCCTACTTTGAGTTTCCTAAGAAGCCCAGAGAAGCCATTTTGAATGGCACAAGGGAAGCCTCTTTGATGTCCAGGGTAGAGACGAATTCTTCTCCCCCTAGAAATGGGAGGTAACTCTGAGGCACTTCTTTGAAGCCATTCTCTCGCTGATGCTGCCCTCGTGGGAGAAAGAGGGAAAGTTGGATGCTGGTTAGAACATTATGCCCCTTCCTGCCTGATCAGTCTGGAGGTGTTACAACCCATAACTTGCTACTTCTCAGGAGCCTTGGTTTTCAGCTAAGACCAATCCATTGTACTTAATTAATAAGTTGTTCAGTTCTACTTAGAATTCATTAGAATCCATTCTCCCCAGGATCTTGATAAATGATATCTACTTAAATACATGGACTGCTATAGAGCCAATTGAGAGTCAAACTGCAAGCAATGTTTAACTGTTGCCTTTGCTCAGAATTGGAATATATAAAGCAGTGAGTGCCTCGCAGCAAAATTCAACTGCATTTCCCCACCCGGGAATAGCCAGTGCCCAACTCCATTAATGTAGATTTCAGTGGCAGAGCTGCCAAGTTGAATGGTTCAATGATCTGCATCTTTTGTTTATTTAAAAATGTTATTTAATCACTAACTTTAAAGTCATTTATGTTTCTGGCATTGTCTGCATACTGAGGTGCTTCTGTTTCTGATAATCTTTTTTACTTCATAGTAGAAATGATAATATTTAACATCAAATATTTTATCAACTATATAAATGATAATATTTAATGATAATAATAATGTATGTCTTAGCGTTATAAAGGAGTATCTTTCTATTAAGATTTGTCACCATGGCTTTAGGGTGGAATAGCCTCTGGAAAAATTATCACCTGGATGAACAGTTCTTGTCATGTGGGAAGTTTTATTACAGCAAGAATATTTGATTTACTTCCCAGCTACTGTTTTCAGGATGCAGATCAGTATGTCATGCTCATCAGTAATAGGGTTTATTCCTGTTTTGTATAACTAGAGACACTTAAGTGCTGCAACAAGGGCATGAAATACTAGACCTATCCTTGTTTAGTTGTAAGCCACAGCATAATTCATGTTCTGTAGACAGATGAGAAGAGGGTTGTATTATGTATCTTTTTTTCTTCTCAAATTAATATATGAAAGACGTTTATCTGTGAAAACCAAAGTTTTGCTAGTTTATTTAGTCATCATAAGATTTGTTTGCAAATGGTTGTGCAAATTTGATCCTTTCTTTTTCCCCTCCAGCTGTATGGAGTTTGACTTGAATGTAAACAATGTTGTAGGAATAAGAAATACATTCCTTCTCCGAACCTATGCATACAGTAAGTAATTACTAGATTATTCATAGACAGCTAAATCAGATGTTCTTATTTATTGACAAGTGGAGATCTTTCAGCATGTATCTGTCACTCCTGTGCATGCTTGATTGGGAATAAATTATCTCTTCTTGGCTGATTTTTATATTGAATGTACCAAAATTTATTCACTTTGAGAAATACTCTTCTTTGAGAAATACTCTTCTTTAGTGACCTTATTTCCTATTCACCACAGAATGCTTTCTGTTGCATATATGTCTACTACATGTCTGCTTGAAGAGTTAGTTCATTGTTGTAGATAGATCTATTAATGACATAAGGGTATGTTAAAAAGACATCCACTCAAAGGAGCTTATATTCTAAATTGAAATGGGTGAGCAGGAAGGAAATGTTCAGGGTAACAAATGTAGGGGATGTGGGTTGGAGAGGGAATGTGATGAATTGATGAGTTCATAATCAATTGGGATAGATGTGAGCAAATGCAGTTAGCTGTTTGTGTTTGAGCTGGAAAGAATAACTAAGGAGTTAGGCTACAGATTTCATGAAAAATGCGAGTTTTGAAAAGAATTTGACAGGAGACAGATGGTTCCATGTGGGTAGAAGGAGTTGCAAGGATAATGGGCAATAAAGGAGAACGTGCAAAAAAAAAAAATCCTCTAAAACAGTGGTTCTCAAAGCAGGGGTCAGGACCACCTGGTTTCATTTTCATTTCAGGGGGGTTTCATTTCAGGGGGGTTGCAAAAAGCTGGATGTTGCCATTTTAGAATCTGGCACTGGGTGCCACCATCTTGGAATGGGGCACCTAGGCTGCTTTCTTGGGAGTGTCTCATGGAACACAGTGGGACTTAACTTCTGAGTAGACATGGTGGACTTCTAGCACCACAGTGATCTCCCTTCCTATTTGATGTCACTTCCAGCCATGACATCACTTTGGAGGAGAGGGGTCCTGGATAGATTGGCATTCTCAGAAGGGGAATGGCATTGGCATTCTCAGAAGGGAATCCCAGGCTTAAATGCTTGGGAACCACTGTTCTAAAGAGACGTGTTGTGTGCCGCAGGTATGATAGAAAGTACATAAGGCCACAGACAAGGACGTAGATGGTAAAAATGTACTTGGATTGGGAAAGCAGTGGTGTGTTAACTCTGAAAGGGATGTGTGTGTGTTTTAACTTTTTATAATGTTCCATTATCAATAGCAAAGTAGCTAATTGTTCCCCCGATAAATCTTTGTCTTGTTTCCAGTTGAGAATCGAGTTCGTCCATTAGTGCTGGTTGTAAAGAAGTGGGCGAGCTTTTGTGGCATAAATGATGCCAGTCGAGGCACTTTAAGCAGCTACAGTCTTGTCTTGATGGTTTTGCACTATTTACAAAGTAAGTATATATTTAACATTGGAAATAGCTGTGTCCCATCCACATTACACTTTTCAGGCTTTCTTTTTATTATAATTTCAGTTGTTCTGTTCAACTGCTAGGAGCATCTCTGGAGACAAGGAGGGACTATTCTTGCTTTACTTTCATATAACACAGTTTTGGTTATTGAACATAGGAGCATAGGGAGCTTTCATACGGAGACAGACCATTGGGCCATTTTACTTGGTATTTCTTTCATTATCAATGGTTCTCCAGAGGAAGGGTGCAGAAACATTTTGGCAGGATGGCCATATCATCTCTCTGACTCTGTGTCAGGGAATTAATTAAATTAAAAGAATTAATTTACGTTTCAAATGTGAATAAATTTACTTAAATGAATATGTTAAAGAATGAACTTATAGGAATGAATGAATTAAAATTGGTTCATAAACACTTTCTACCACAGAAGGAGTGGGTGAACTTCAAACCAGTTCATAAACACTTTCATACACAGAGTAATAGCACAATCCTAGCCATGTCTACTCAAAAGTAAGCCCCATTGTGTTCAATGGTTCTTACTCCCAGGAAAGTGTCTTTAGGATTGCAGCTGTAGTGTGTGTAGCCCTCACCCAACCCTCAAAACACACTTTGGAGGCAAGGGGGTCCAGATGGAGAAGATGTGCAGTGGGCCTTATCTGGCTCCTAGGTGGCATTTAGACACTGCTGCTCCATAGTTTAAGGCAAGCATTTTTCTCTGCCCCATCTGGAAACATCCAGGACTGAATCTGAGACCTTTTGGATACTGAGCAAGTGTTTATTCTAAGGCAGGTCCTTTCCTAAAACTTTGTTACTTGTTTCAGGATAGGGTTTTGTTTTCTAACTCTCCCTTTATTTTGAAGTTTGACAGTTTGGCAACCTCTTGGGACATTTTAAAGTTTCTGCACTTTAAAAATATACTAGTGCTAGAAGTATGCATGTTGGGTTTCCTGCTGTCTCTTTAAATACAGTTGTAACAGCTGGAAGCATATTAGAAAATCTATAAGTACAGGTCAAGCCTCATTATACATTAGGATTTGTTCCAGTAATAGGTGCTGATAGCAAAAAATGTGTTATGGTGAATATGAAATCAAACAGGCGCAAAATGTCCTTTAATTGTTTGTAGGCAGACAGAAGTGTGCGTGTGTGCATAGTTTTGCTTATTCTATGTAGCAGGCAGTGTGTGAAGCTGTAGAGATTCTGCCGGTCTCCTCCTCTGCCTCCCTTCTTTGCAAACAGCACCTCACTAGACTGACCTTGTGATCCTGCCTCTCCCTGTTGCATACATACATGCATGGTGGTGTGTGCCTTCCCCAAGTCAACCCTGCTGGCAACGCAAACTCTTCGTGGGACATCCCAGTTCTGGTTACCCTTCACCAACAGATCAAATCTAGTGAGCTAGAAAAGAGTTCTGTCCCTTTAAGAGTTTGCCTTGCCTTGCCTTGCAAGGAGCACATGCAGGTTTGGGCTGGAAGAAGGCGCATACAGCTCTATGTGTGTTTGTGTGTGTGTTGCAGTGGTATAGCTAGACGGGACAGAGCTGTCAGTCTTTGAGAGAGCATTACCCCTTTGGATCCATTCCAGGCAGGGGGAGCAAAATGAGCTGTTTTGCTACACGCGCCCATAATGGCTACTAAGGGGTGATGCTGCCTCCAATTGCTCCACCCCACTAGCCATGCCACCTTGTGTGTGAGAGACAGAAACAGAGGGAGGGAGGGGGAGGGAGGATCACAGAGGGCTATCTTGTGAGTTGCATTTGCAATGGACAGCAGACGGAGGGGGAGACTTGGTGCGATCCCTGCAGCTTCACACACTTCCTACCACATACAGTATGCAAAATTATGCACATGCAAAGGAGATTTAATGAGCAGCTCACCTATTCGCGTTGACTCTGATCCGTGGATACAAAAATGCAGATGAGATTCCACCTATATCTCTACCATCCATCTTACTGAGCACATGAGGGAAGGTCAAACCCACATTCATGTAACACATACTGAAGTGGTATGCTTCCCATCAGTAATGCCTCTTTATATGGCCCTGGTGGGGTGATGGGATAATCCCTACTGGGACCCTAATCCATCAGAACAGGAAGGGCAAAATAATACTCTCCCGTAGAGCAGTTTTGAGGAAATAAGCTGCTTCAGGGCAAAGTGCTGTTGGAGGTAGGATTTGGCTAGAAACTTGAGTAGACCTGATCACTTGCACATATACCCCATTGTTGTTTTTTAATTATGAAAAAGAGCTTCTGCTTGGATGCATGCTTTTTTAGCATGTGTTTCTATGAGAGTGTGCTTTGACTGACAACATGATGTGTTTGTAAGAATCTCACAAATGCTGCTAGTTATTTATGTACCAACTGGTTTTCCTCAAGCTTAATTCATTCTCATAATGACCCTATGAAGCTGGCCGTTATTATTTCTTTAAGAAAATGGATAGGACTTAAACTAATGGAAAAATAGGAGTGAATTTTGAAATTACATTTTACTTGCTTATTTTCTCGCAAAGAAAAAAACTAGGAGTCCAAAAGTAAGATTGAATGATTGTACTTACAGTCAGTACAGCTGTATCTCATGCTTTTTGAGACTTTGTAGCAGTCATTGTTTTGTATCCAGTGTAGTACAGTATGGGGAAGGTAGTTCAGCTTGGACATATTTTTGTAGTACACAGTTTTTTGAGCTAAGTAATGTTTGTTTTACTTTATTGTTATGTTCTGATTAACATCATTCTGAAAAAAATCCACATGGCCCTAAATAAACACGGTAGAAAGAAAGTATATATCGGGTACAAATATATTACTAACTTTGACTTAAATGAGTAACTTTCATATTCTAGAATGTTTAAATCAAGTTTCACTCAAAATTTATTTAGCTAATTTTGCTTAGATCACATAGGAATAAGTTTTACCCTAGTCCTTCAGTTCACACCACTGGTGTAGCTGGTATTCTGTTGTCTGTGAATTATATGAATCACAGTGACTTTAAACTTTTTTTTTATAGCCCTACCTGAACCTATCCTTCCATCCCTCCAAAAAAATTACCCAGTAAGTGCTTCTTATAAATTACTACATAATGTTTATAAAAATTTGATTATCTACAATATGAATGTTGCTATTTAAACATTAAATTTGGATAATGGCAAGGTGTGCCTATGACCATGTTTGTTAGAACTCTGCAGTGAGCCATCACTGTGTGTGCATGTTTGTAGACAATTCCCTTACAGACTTGACATTTCCCTTTGTTTCATATAAGCTAAATCTGGAGACTGATTCTAACCATGTTTTCTAGGAAAAGTAAGACCCATGTATTTCTGTAGAATTTTTTTTCAATGGAGTGTGGTCAAGGTTGCAGTAAATTATACTGTTTATATAGATTAGTGTAATTCTGGTCTCTACCTTTAGATTATGTTTACACTGTGGGTCACTTATTCATCTGGGTCACTTATTCATCTTTGTCTTGTGTTCTTGTGTCCAATATATTTATCTTAAGTGACTTTCTATGGCTGTGGGTGGCGCAAGTGGTTAAAACACTGTGCCTGTTAACCAGCAGGCCAGGGTTCAAGACCCAGGTCCCAACAAGACAGAATGAGCTCCTGTCCTTAGCCCAACTCTGCGACACAGCTGGAACCAATCATATCGGCTCTGCTGTTCCATTTGATTATTTCAGTGGCATGGAGAGAGGGGATATGCTGCTTGGGAAACAGCCTATCCTCCATATCAATCTACCCAGGCCTTCGTGCTTCACGTGTAGTGTTGAGCACGATACCATAGTCTTTCAAGACTGATGGATGCCATGGTTTTTTTAAAGTGACCTTCTAGTTCCCATAGTCTTAAAATGCATCCTTTTTCTTATTCCTATTGTATTCTTGGTAAAGTAGGCTTATTTTAGGTATATAAAGCTAAAGATTCCCCATTCCGCTAGATCAGTGGTTCCCAAACTTTTTGAGACCCCAGAGTATTGTTATGATGATGCCTGGGCAGCAGTTCTTCTCTTCCTGCCCCCCAACCCCCACCCCAGTAGTATCCTGTTTAACCCCTGATGCACATACCGTAGTTTTGCAAACCACCAGACACATGCATACAGAAAAACTGGTTCAAACAAAAAGGCAGACACCAAGAAGCAGATGCATGTTGCTCAACTGCCCAGTTTGTTATAGAGATTGTTTTCTTATATGTGTCTATTGGTTTTAACCCCTTTTTTCCTTTGAAAATGCCATCAAAGAAAGTGGCAAAATGTCAGGCTTTAAAAATCAGCATTTTGAATGACTAGAAAATCTTGATACACAGCAGTGGAGTATAGCTGCCCATTAATAATTCTACTTCTCATTCCTCCACAGCTCTTTTGCTATGGAAGCTGTGTGATGTTTGAATATAATGAGAAATAGAAAAGATGCTTCTGGTTCACAATATTTGTATCCTACTAATAGTTGTGCTGAATCAACTCTTCAAAAGAGCGCTCACACTATTTGCATATGTTTATAACTTAACATTGAAAATCTATTTTTTAAAATGCTGAATATGCACTATAAGACATTTAACATCAGCAGTTGCACAGTTTTTAAGGTTAGGAAGGAACAATGGAAAGCTTTCTATCATATGGTAACTTTCACAATAAGCAGATCTGTCTACATCTCAGTCTATCTCATGATGTAAATGCATGGTGTAAATGCAGCACTTAAGAAAACTTGTATGATTTGGTAACTGCTTAGCTATTATATAGTTTGGCTTATTTTCTGTGTATTTTATTAACAAAATCTGAAATCTATCTTGCTATTTCTGTATGTGTAATATTTTCTATTATACACTATCTGTAATCTGATATTAATGCTTAATATACTTAATTTGCATATTCTGAATTTCACATACTTGAGTAAGTATGAATTGCACTTAATAATGTGTTCTTAGAACAGCTCTTGTAAAATAATTTCAACCTTACAATGTTCGTTAGTGCTACATAAGCATAATCTTTCTGACAAGATCATCACCTATTCAGTTCCTGTTAAAAAGAGTTATTTCTGATGCACTTGTGTAAACTCCTAATAATAGTACTTTGTTTTTCATAAATTAAAAAATTAAGCTTTAAAAAAATGGAAAGTCCTCTGATGGGATGCATTTAGTAACACTTGTAGAAGTAACTAGTAGTAAATACAACTCCCCACTCCGTGTTAAATACATATAGAATGCTAGCTCTGCTTTATAAGCAAGATTTGATATCTTTTGCTGTATATGGTGGCTAATGCCATCTAATGTGACACTATATGAAGTAATGCCCCTCTTTGTCTAGTCAGTCAAGGGCAAAGCACTGATAAGATGGATGAGTTTGCAGAACACACTTACCAGATGAAGATACATACTTAATTGATTAACATCTGGTAGCAAGAAGGTTTGGCTCCAATCCTGCTCTGTCATTATTTTAATACAATACTGTTCTCAGCCTCTTTCACATTTCCCTGCCAATACTGAGATACCAGTAGATTTAGTGAAATGCATAAAGCTTGGTTTGTTTCAAACTAGAAAACACTACCTGAAGAAGGATCAGATGAAGGCAGATGTGAACCTAAGATGTTCTCCCCTCTTGTATGGAGACAAAAATGATTATCCAATTGTGCCATATGTCTTGCCATGGTGCGTTATGAAAAGCACACTTTTTTGAAATCTTACCGTCTGTCAGGAAGTAGTGCATCTTGTCTAAATATACAATCATTTGTGTGGATCTGATTCAGTGCTTTCACCAAGGGGAAATTCATTTATGGATGCAGATATTATACTATGATTTAATTGGTTCATAGAAAAGAAGTACTGTAAATTTTTAGGTTACTTCCTTATTTAATTGATTTGGTAAATTGGTAATTGATTTTTGGTAATTGATTTGTGTTAAAAATGTTCCTGCTTGATAATGTCACTTCTGGCCATGACATAACTTCCAGATTAATAACATGACTTCCAGTGGGTTTTAACAGTAATGTAAAAATGAAAGTTCTTGTGCTAAAAATTTGAGAACCACTGAAGCTGATGTTGATGATGTCTTTGTGCTGCCAATGGACATTAGGCAGGTGATGAGTATGATGTTGTCTTAATTTTGTATTTTGTTTTAAACTGCACTGTATTTTAATTACATTAAACTTTAGGAAAGGATTAGAGGAGGAGGCAAGAGGATCAAGGATGTGGCAGATAGCTAAGCGACCTGGACCTGAAAATGCTGTGTTGACAATAGGATGTTTGTGGTTTTCATCAGTGCTTGGGGTTCTATTTCCCAGTTTGCTAGTTCTCATTATTAGGGCCATTTAGTCCAGCATCCTGTACATCAAAGTGGCCCACCAGATGCCTCAGGGAGCACACAAGACACCTGCATCCAGGTGGTCTTGTGAGACCCATTGTTTATCCTGTCCCTCTCCTGAGACCCAATTTGTCCACTTCCTGCACCATTTCACCCTACTTTTTGTGTTTTCACAGGAAGTCTGTGAGTTAGCAGCAGAGCTGAGCAGGGAGCAGCCTGAACAGGGCTGGCCTTAGGATTGTGAGGGTAGATAGCATGAAGAAGCTGTGCACATTTATATTAAAAACTCATTTCTGATAGGGCGGTTCCATGCCTGGATTGCACAGTCATCCCTATCTTGCATAGGCTTTGAAAGGTTACTTTGATGCCCAAATGAGTCTTTGTGATCCCATTGGGTTCCCAACACACAAATTGAAGTACATTGCTCCTGAACAGTGTGAGAAGTGGTACAGATGGCGAAGAATGTAGATGGAAATTATAAAAGACTCCTCATAAGCTTTCTGCACACTGTGGGGTACTTAACAGTTGGGTCATGCATACTGTATGTTTATCTTTGACAGATAAGTATAGTGTTATAATAAAGGCAAGAAAGACCATAGTGTCCCTCTCTCTCTCTCTTTCTTTGTGTCTTCTTGTTTTGACAGGAATCTTTTGATCCTACTATGCAGCTGCACCTTGTGCACCGAGCCCCATGTACCATTCCTTCTTACATTTCAAAAAACAACTCAACACTTGGAGATCTGTTTCTGGGCTTCCTGAAATACTATGCTGAAGAATTTGAGTGAGTGATCAGATTTTCATTTTGTGAAGCCCACTTTTTATTTATTTTTTTGGCTCAGGCAGTCCAGATTGGTTTTGCACTGGTTGCAGTTTTCAAATAAATTCAGGGTCCTTTATTTCAATTTCAGGGAAGGTGTTTCAAGGATTCAAGGACTGAAATCACAAACTGCATTCAAATGTAACAACAAACCATCTCTGATTACAAGAATGCACCACAATAAGCATGTACTTGGATCTTTGTTGGGCAGGAGGGAGGAATTTAAAGACCATGATTTGTAACAAGTCTGTTTTTATGAATTTGGAAATGGTGAATTTTAAAAACAGTTGCTACCAAATGGGAATAGATGTTGATTTATAAACTGTGATTTGCACAACCACATTTTCCTGGGTTTTTGCTGGAACCAGCAGGTTTGAACTTCCTCCACTCATGCACAAAGGGAGAAGATCATTGGGACAGAGACCCAAAGCTATTTGTAGCACATTTTCATAAGGACAAACTATATCTTATTCTTGCATCTGAATGCAGCTATAATGAGAGAGAAGGCTGAATGTTTATAATCAGGGGAATAATCTAGCAAAAGTGAAGAAATCAATGAGAACATGCTTTGTCTTATTGGTATTTGGTCCATATAGCAATCTGAGTACAGGTTGTTGAAATGGGAGTCTCAAGTTTGACTGTGAAGAAACACCTGCATGTCTCAATTTACAGCTGGAAATGGCAAGATTCAAGCCTGTCTCTGTCATGATGCTTTAGTTGTGGATTCCTTTCCTTGGGAGTAAGAGTTGACAAGCCAGCTCTTACTATGAAACATTTCGGATGACTTCTCAGAGTAGTGTAGCAACAAACCAGTGTAGCAGCTCTAGCAACTGGTACCTGGTGTTATGCTTTTAAGTATATATGGTTAAATTTTGTTGTAGATATTTTAAAATTCCAAGCCACCGCTAGAAACTAAACACCATAATCCAAGATTTAAATTGGTTGTACAGAAGCATTGGCAAATCTCTGTACAACCATAGTACATGTCATAGTATAGTTATCTATCAATGTAAAAAGACTTGCGCCTCTCATTTATATGTATAACTACATTTCCTTGACAGCTATGTGTAGTGACTTGTAATTGGGGACATCTTGAATGAAAATTATATCTCTCATTATAAATGCTTATTTAGTTCTGCCTTTAAATACATTTAGTAGAGGGATGCAACAGAGAATAGGTGTCTTGAAATCCTTGAATGTGTTGACAAAATTCCTTAAACGTGGAGTCTCCTATTTCATCTGTGCTTGTGAGTGAAGGGAGCAGGTTTTCATCTGGCAGTTCATATCCCTGCGAGTGTTGATTTGATTAATGCCATCTTTATGTCCTTTGAGGTTTACTAGGAACACTGAAGGTTCAGATAAACACTTTCTCTTTAAAATGAGAAGGCACCCAATATCATCTTGTTGCCCCAAACCCTTCACAGAGTTGATTGTGAGGCTTTGGTGACCTTCCCCACTAGTAGTAATATGGAGTATGGAGGGGGGGAACTCAGCAGAAATTTTGCCTCCTGGTGATGGCAAGGAGGTGATGCTCAGGGAGATGTATACAAAGTGATATGGTGTGCTAACACTCATTGGGATCAAACCTCTACATTTTGAAGACTGCCAAAGCTGAAGTTTGGGGTGGAGAATGCTCCATGAAATGTCAATGGAAATGTTTGATCATCATAATGTATGCAAATAGTAATTCAGTTTCCATCAGTTTGCAAAGGAGCCACCCCAGAATAAAAAGTAGTTGTTTCTATATACTCAGGGGATTCTTTAAATATACAGAAACAGATAAATTTGAAAGCGAGGTTTTAAATTATCCTCTGCATCCCAAAAATACTGAGCATGCTCAGTAGACCCGGAATGCACAGGATATTGAGGTGGCAGCGAAGCATTTGGGTTGAAGCTAGGAATTGCCCTGTTAGAGACTCTTAACAGCTGGAGATGAGCATTAGGGCTGGAGACCTCAAAAATTATGTGCAGGTTCCTTTTGTTCTCATTTAGTGGAGAAATAAGAGAGTTTTTCTTTGAATCTCTAAGCAAATATACAGATTGGCCACAAACACTAGATATTAAAAGTAGCTTATTAATGTTTCCACATTCTGAAATAAAAATACGTGCAAAAATTGTTGTGCTGAGGGTGCAACTCCTTCTTTTGAGTGATTTTAGAAGCCAGATGGAGTTTGAAAAAAAGAGTTTGTTTTGTTTGGTGTGCAGCAGAATAGCATTACTGCCTGCTGTGATCTTCTTAATTCCATTGCATAACTCATCCCTCTAGCTGATTCTTCTTAAATTTATTGACAAGTTGGGATGCAAGCCAAGTGATGCCATAACAATTTCTCTTTCCTTTGACCTATATTTGGTAGCATTTTTTTTTTTGCTAATGTGAACCAGCCAAAAATGAGGAATTTAAGAGCTGAGTTTCATAATCTAGACCCCTCTGAATTTCTGGCTGGTCCCTTATAGTACCATGAAAGTTGGCACAATAATTAGCTTTTCTTGGTCTTTTTCATCTCTACGCCTTGGCTAAGCACAACAGTTTTTCTGAGGACATAGCCATGAACTGTCTCCTGTTTCTGCTACTGTCCTCAATTTCCATTCTTGTCTGCTACATCAAAGCACTATTCTTACAGACTAGATAAGAATCGCTTCTCCTTATGGTATTGAAGTACTTAGAGCATTTCACCGTTTTTAAAGATTTCTAAATGTTATTCTCCATTTGGTAGCTGGGGTGGCCAGATGATTTCAGTTCGTGAAGCCAAAGCTGTTCCAAGGCCTGATGGTGATGAGTGGAGAAACAAGTTCATTTGTGTAGAAGGTAAATAAATTTTGAAGCTTTGTTTCAACTCAGGTAAGCTGCTCTCAGGTTGGTGTTGCAACTCAGGTAGGCTGCTATACACATGGGTAACCTGTTGAAGTGAAGTCTGTGAATTTCCAGTCTATGAACAATTGGAATCCTGTGCTCTTGAAGATGCTAGAGGCCTAAAACATAAAATAGTGGTGCCTCACATAACAAATTTAGTTCGTTCCGGAAGCATGCTGGTTATGTGAAATGCTCCTTATGTGAAGCGGATTTTCCCATAGGAAACAATGGAAACTCAGATGATTGGTTCTAGAACAAAAATTTCATGTAAAAAATATTAACTGTATGTAAAAATGATGACAAAACACTGGAACTGAATTTAAAACATGCATTCAATATGCATGATCCTAGAAGTCTACTGGGAGTAAGCCCCATTTAACACAGTGGGGCTTACTTCTGGGTAGACACGGTTAGGAGGCTGCAGTCAAAGACACTTTCCAAGCATCTCCCCACTTTCTCCTTCTCTTCATCCTGAGCCTCTCTCTCCCCTGCTTCCTTCAGGCTAGCCCTGAGCTGCTTCCCTCAACTCCACTGCTGTTCTCTCCCTCTGCCCAGTGGACGCCCAGCCATAGGAGGAACAGCGCAAAAGTGTTGCTTTCGCTATGGGCAGGCACACTAGGCAGCCCTGACGCTTTCTAAAAGGGTGCATCTGCCCCAATTGCCAACAAGTGTGCTTGTTAAGTGAAGCAATGCTTGTTATGTGAGGCAGAATCCTAGAGAATTTTTTGCTTGTTATATGGAGGAAGGGCTGTGGGTGTCGCAGGTGGTTAAGACACTGTGCCTGTTAACCAGCAGGCCAGGGTTCGAGGCTCAGGTTGGCCCCACAAGATAGGGTGAGCTCCTGTCCTTAGCCCAGCTCTGCGATGCAGCTGGATCCAATCGTATTGGCTCTGCCTTTCCATTGGACTAATTCAGTGGCGTGGAGAGGGGGGATTTGCTGCTTGGGTAACAGCCTGTCCTCCGTAACAATCTAACCTAGGCTTTCGTGCTTCACATGCAGCGTATGCAGTGCCAAGCACGATACCATAGTCTCTCAAGACTGACGGAGGCCTACTTTTTTGTTAAGTGAGGCACTTGTTAAGCGAGGTACCACTGTATGTGTATATAGATGTTTCCTAGACTCTCCCTAGAAAGAGATTCCTACTATAAACATTGTCATTCCAGGATACCTGGAAGGCTGAACTGGAGAGCAAAATGGGCTCTAAAGAACTTTCAGTGCAGACAAAGGCTGAAACTTGAGTAAAATGTGATCTGTAGTATGCCAATAACTAGAGCCTATAGGAAAAAATTGCATTTTAGCATTCCATCTAAGAATTTATTTCTGAATAGACACACCTGGGGTTACTTGTACTATAAGAGACTGAGCTGCATATCAGAATTTCAGCAGTTCAGATCTCATCTCTGCCATGAACTTGCTAGATGGCCTTAGGTTAAGTAGCTTCATCTTGGCTCCCCAACTAAGTTTTGGAGCTAATAACGTATTGTCCTGTATATGGCACAACATCAAGAGCAATTTGCATGAAGCACTGGTTGCACTCAAAATGCACTAGGCAAGTAGTCCTTGACTTGCATATACAGTAGGTTATGTTCTGGATTTTTGTAGCACAGATTCGTCCAGCTGGCTCTTCCCTGCATGAAAGCACAAGCCTGGACTGAGGTGTCCATAACTCAGGGGCTGCCTGAAACAGTTGGATATTATGTTCATTAGACAGCAGTGAGCTACCCCTTGTTTAAAAAAAGCTGCCCCAAGGCTTTGTTTTATCATTTTACTGTGTATGTATGTTTCTTGTTTTGGTGTCCTTAAATTATTATGTTTATGCATATGTACAATATATGTGAGACATTTTGTGCAAAGGAGATTCCTTTTGATTTCTTTATTCAAATCATATTCAATTTGTACTGAAACTTGGGAAAGATACTGCTGTAGTTGGAATCTGGACCCTTATTCTTGATGTGGGTCTGCAGTCTTGGAGTATATCCAAGTTTCTCGATATGGCTTTGTGGATGATTGAATATTGTGGCTCATTTTATGCAATAGGCACAATTGTAATAACAGAGAATGGGAACCCCTTAACTATTGGAAGTAGCTGACTTTCTTTCATGAGAAAATGCATTGACCACCATTCGAAAGGGGTTTACTTGCAGATATTGTCACTTGTTTTTGGAATTTTTCAAGAGTAAATAAAAAACTATATGAAAGCTGCATTGCTAATAGTGTTTTTAACCTTTCAGAACCTTTTGACCGAACAAACACTGCTAGAGCTGTTCATGAAAAACACAAGTTTGACACTATTCTGGATGAATTTCAAAGGGTAAAATACACAGCAATCCCAATAATCGTTCTGTAAAGTTTTGTTGCTGATAAGTAGAGGTGTTTGAAAAGGATGTTTTATTCAGAAGTAAGCACATTGTATTCAGTAAGACATGCTGTAATTCCTATCTAATTCATTAGAAACAAACCTAAAGGGAGGAATTTTTTCTATAAAAAGTGCTCTTATTGCTTTATGCTTTTCCCTATGGCTCAGTTCCAAATAAATTTTGTCTGTTAAGTTAGGTTCTTTTTTTTAAAAGGAATTATTTAGTAAACTTATTTGGGTAATTTGGGCTAGAATTTTTGAAAGCTTCCCAGATTATGGTTCAGGGGAAATGTATGAAAAGATATTAATGGGTTTGGTCTTATCTGTGGAGTGTATTGTTATTAGCACATTTGTTCTGCCTGTGATATTTGGAGGCTAAATCTTTAATATCTTGCCTCTTACATGTTTGGATGTAATAGTTGATAGTTGCCACTCTTTTGTCATTAGTAATTAAACTAGTTTTATGTGGGCATCTTACATGTAGAAGATTGTACCTTTTAAAAAAGAGGTACTTTTCTCTGCTTAAAAAGAGAAGACTGAAACATTTTCAAGTCTAACGAACATGTCCTTCCCCTTCATATTTCTTCATATTCCTTCATAATATGAATTCCTTCATATTTCTAAAGTCTTTATTTTGAACTTCCACTTGTAGCTGGTTTGGTAGAACTGCTGTTCAAATATGCTTAAGGTGGTTTTCGCAATTGTATGGAGATTTTGGCGTATTCATTTGTTATTTTCTTCTATCCCATAGTCATGGCACAAACTGAGAGACAGAAGGGACTTGAACTGCATACTGCCTTTCAGAGCAATGTTACAGAACAGATAACTGGCTACCCTCTAAAATGGATCCTTCTGAAACACAAGATACAAAAGGACATTATCCGAAACCCCATGATGCAGTTTTTTCTCATCCCCACCCTGCACTTTTTTAAAGATGAAACTTTTCTTTGAAGCTTTTGTTAAGAAAACTTTTGTAAAAGTTAAACACAACCTTTATAAAAATTCATTAAACCATTTTGAAGACTTATTCTCTGAAATAGCTTGAATCAGTGACCAATAAAGACACTTCAGTAATAGACATTTGCAGATCTATCAGAGTTCATTGATTTATTGTTAAAATATAGTGGTGGTCTCAATTGCATTTAATATTGAAATGTAAAGGTGAAGACTTATGTAGTGTGCCACAGCCAGGCTGCTGTACATTACAGAATAGCACATAGTGCACATTTTTGTAAGAGTAAGTAGCTCTTGCTTTACAACTACTAAATGCAATGTGCACTTTGTCTCTACTTGGCTCTTTCCAGGTTTTGATTTTCCTGTAACAAGAAGCAGCAACTTCTTAACTAAATGGGTCCAAAAAAGTGGTGTTTTGGCCTAGTTATCATTCTCCTGGTGGTAAATCTATATCTTAGATGTACAGCTTCAGAGTGCAAGATACAGGACACCTAATTGAATGTTCCTCAGTAAAATAAAATTTTGTGTACATGAAGAACTATATGATGGAAAAAGGCCAGATGATTCTGTTTGACATTTCTTCTTGACATTTAGGTTTCTATATGTCGGGAATTCTGTATATATAGAAGAGCATTCAGTCACATGTGTAGCCACTTGCAGTCTGAAAAGGTACAACCCAGGCACAGATTTGCTTCCTCAGTGAAATCTAATGAAAACTGGGAATTATCTGAACTGGAATTCTCAGGCATCTGAGTTTCTATGAGGCAGTTCATAAAGCATGACAGGCCTGCCCACTAGGGACTTGATAAACCTGAGTGTTTTTATATACCTGGGTCTGCAAAAGAAGATTGCAGGGCCCTTTGCATGAAAGGCTGGTGGACCATGTTCAGCTTGAAGCACAGTCTGGGCAGACCTGATTTAATCGCCAGCCATTGCTTATCATAAATGCTTCATTTCAAACCAGGGAAGGATTCAAACATTACAGTGAAATAGTGGGAGAGGAGGGACAAGCAAAAATTGTACCTACTCTTAACTGCATTTCCAGTGTAATATATGAACATAATCTTGCCAAGGCAGTGCTGTTGTGTGTACATCTCCACCATCCCAAGTTCCCAGACCAGAATAGCAGTGTAAGGAAGTGCAAAGCACTTTTACTTTCTCCTCGTTCTGGTGCTTCTGAGGTAAAACACTACCCTATATTGGCTCCTGTTTTACCGTTTCCTTTCAATAAAAAATAAAGTAGTAATGATGACTGCTTAAAAATAGCTGCTACAATAAGCCAAGTTTTTATTTTTATTTTTGTTTCTATTTTTGTGTAAATATTTGTAAATTGGTCGGCTGCTACGTAAACTGAGGTTTAAATAAAATCTTAAATTTTAACTTTTTCAGGAAGTATGGGACTTATTTTAGATCTGCTGTAGCACAATTTGTGCCTCTCATATTTATTGCAGACCAATTCGTATGTTAACAAATGTTACTTTTCACTGGTGTAAAAACTTTTTTCCCTCTAAGTTTAATATTTTTATTGTGTCAAGTGGAATAAAGTTTCTGTATTGAAAGTAAAGCTCTTGTTTGTATGTCCTCTTTTGATCATGAATGTCTCCTTCTGGTGCTTCAACAGTAATATAAAATGTGTCTGTCAAAATCGTTTAGAAATAATTCAGAATTAAAGGCTTTTTTAAAAAAAGTTGTTCTTTTTTTAGGATTGATCTCAACTTCAAGGCTACAGTTGCATCTTCATTACATAATGCCAACATACAGTAGTATAGCTGCAACAAATGTTTCTTGAGGTTGGTGCCTGTTATATCAGTAACAATTTTTCTGCGTCAGTTATGTGGTCCATTCATGCTTATTTCCCCGCTAGTATCAACATTCCCAACAGGGAGACTTTACTGGTGTGGGATATGATTATTTTCTGCTCTTCATCAAAGGAGCTTAAGGCATGTACGAAGTTTAACTCTGCATTTTATCTTCACCACAGCCTTATGAAGTAGTTTAGGTTGAGCTGAGCTGGGATTTGAATGCAGGTCTTAACTGTTCCTAATTTGATACTTTACGAAACCCTTGTACTAAAACCATGTGACTTAAGTGATGATATGGTTGGCAATAGCATGTATTGTTTGTGAGGTGGGGATATGACTGCAAGGAAGATTTTAGTTTGTTTGGGTTTTTTGCAAAATCATGTTGTATCAATATATATTCTGAACTTAGGTCTCAGTGTACTGAACTGTACTAGATTTCCTAGATTACAATTTAACTTAATAGCCAACTGCATTGATACTGCTTTTGCACATGGCTATTTTGGAAAACAGCCATCTACAACTGGATGGTTCCCAAGATGATCCATTTGTGGAACTGGTGCCTTCTGCAGAGGCCTTTGATGAACTAGTGCACAATGAATCTATAGAAGTTGTGGTTTAGAGCTCATTACATTTACAGATTAATTGGAAGGACACAATTATGCTGAGTGTCTGCGGTCAGTTAGAATGGATACCTTCTGGTGTCTAGGAATAACAGGCAATGACCATTCTGATCATGATATATAATCGTTGGCTTGTTCTTAGCTTGGACTAGGTCCAGAAAACTGAACTGTTCCTAGTCTTGTGATCTCAGACAGGCTCACATATTGAATTACAACTTGCAGTTTATTTTAAGGGACCACACACAACACAGAGTACGTCGAGAAGTTTTCTGTTTAGTAGTGTGTTCAAATTTCTGCCCATTCAACTTGTACAAGTTTTTCTTAATAAGATACTGAAATAGTGTACTCAGCAGGCCTCCGTCAGTCTTGAAAGACTGGTATCGTGCTCGGCGCTGCATATGCTGCATGTGAAGCACGAAAACCTGGGTTAGATTGTTATGGAGGATAGGCTTTTACCCAAGCAGCAAATCCCCCCTCTCCACGCCACTGAATTAGTCCAATGGAAAGGCAGAGCCAATACGATTGGATCCAACTGGCATCGCAGAGCTGGGCTAAGGACAGGAGCTCACCCTGTCTTGTGGGGCCGACCCAAGTCTTGAACACTACAGCGTCTTAACCGCTTGCGCCACCCACAGCCCATTGATACTGTACAATAGTCACAGCCAATAGTGTACTGGACATAGGCTAAATGACAAAGCTCCATTTGTGTTTGTTTAGCTTACGTGGCTTTGGAATTATGTTTTTAGTTACAGTGGTGCCTCACATAAAGAGCTTAAGTCGTTCTGGAGGCATGCTCTTTAAGTGAAATGCTCTTTAAGTGAAGCAGGTTTTCCCATAGGAAATAATGGAAACTTAGACAATTGGTTCCACAACCCCCAAAATATTCATATAAAAATGTTAACTGGATGTAAAAATGATGACAAAACACTGGAATTGAATTCAAAACATGCATTCAATGTGCATGATCCTATGAAGTCTACTTAGGCTGCAATCCTAAAGACACTTTCCTGGGAGTAAGCCCCATTAAACACAATGGGGCTTACTTCTGGGTAGACATGGTTAAGAGGCTGCAATCAAAGACACTTTTCTGCGAGTAAGCCCCATTTAACACAATGGGGCTTCTGAGTAGACTTAGGGGACTGCAATCAAAGACACTTTCCTGGGAGGCTTACCTGGGCTGCTGTTGGAGGTTCAAGGTGGTCGGTGGGGGCAGTTAGGGGCAGCTGCCTCTGGCACCTCCAGGCAACTGCCCCCCAAGTTGGGGGCAATTAGAGGCAGCAGACCTGGCTGGCAGCCCTTTTAAAGAGCCTCCATGCGGAGTGTCAGGGCTGCATAGCATGCATGCCCATAGTGTGCTTGCTTGTTAAATGAAGCAGAACTTGTTATGTGAAGCAAGATTTCTTGAAATTTTTGCTTGTTATGTGAAACGCTTGTTAAGCGAGGTATCACTGTACTTCCTGTGTCTTATGTTTTTGATTCTACCCTTAACTCCTTCTGCAGGATGAAGGTTTAGACCAGAGTTGGCAAACCCCAACCCTGAGACCATTTGTATCTCTATGGGACTTCCAGTTTAGTCCACAGAGGAATCCATAATCTCCAATGTGCCTCTGGCCTTCTGGAGATTGTCAGAGCCCATGCTGGCCCATGACTACCAGTAGTAACATCCATAATTGTCCCAAGTGCATCATGTTTCCATGTGTTCCTGTTTTCGTGTGTTTCCTGGTTTAACCATTATTTTAGCTACTCCACCCCCATTGCTCAGAACAACTTACATGTGTTTCTGGCTTGATCTGTATGTTACACTGTGTAAGAAGTGTGTGGCTAACAGTTCATAGTTCTCATGTGGTTCTGCATTCCTGTATTAAATTTCTCATGTATATTATATATAAAGCAGGTCTCCATCAGTCTTGAAAGACTATGGTATCGTGCTCAGCGCTGCATATGCTGCATGCGAAGCACAAAAGCCTGGGTTGGATTGTTATGGAGGATAGGCTGTTACCCAAGCAGCAAATCCCCCCTCTCCACGCCACTTAATTAGTCCAATGGAAAGGCAGAGCCAATACGATTGGATCCAGCTGGCGTCGCAGAGCTGGGCTAAGGACAGGAGCTCACCCTGTCTTGTGGGGCCGACCCGGGAATCGAACCCTGGCCTGCTGGTTAACAGGCACAGTGTCTTAGCCACTTGTGCCACCCACAGCCATATTATATATAAGCTCATATATATATAAGCTCAGTAAAATTCATTCACATAAGTTGCATTTCTAATGTATTCATTTAATGTCAATTCAATTTTGAAATTTTTCTTTTCACAGCACAGTGGCAGAGCAATGATGCGTCCTCCCTACCAAAATGTTTGCCCACTCCTTGTTTAGATAATTAAAGAGGTTCTGTAGAAAGGAGAAACCCATGTTCTGCAGTGATGGTGAAGTGAATGTGAGTGCCAGGAGAAATGGTGGTCCCCTTGTATACCAAACTAGATAGAAGGCTATCTGATAGAAGAGTGAGGCTTGGTTGTTTTCTGCCCCTTACAGCAGCTACCCTTGGATCTGGCCCTATTATATGTTTTTGTTGGCTACCCAGGATCACAAGCACAGGGCATGATCCATTGGTGGCAATGTAGAAGAGGTGAGTGTGTCGGTCTGGATTGTGGCCTTTTAGTGCAAGGATTGTTTTGTATAGAAACATTCTGTCTCTACACATAAGTTCACTGTCAATTCTGCCTTTTCGGTAAATCCCCAATTCTGAGGTACAACCTACTTGTCTCATTGCAACAAGAGCTTTAAGCTCCCACCTTACACACACTTTGATCTTGGCTAAGCACTAACATCTTGTAATGTGTGTGAAAGCAAGGTTTAGGGAGTCCATGATAGGCCTGGTCACAGGACAGACAACCCCCTTTTCACTTCTGCAACCATCATGAGTCTGGCATAGCCTCAAAAGCTCATCTCAGAAAAGGCTTGAGACAGAGCCTTAGATAGTAATTAATCAATTATGAGAAAGCAGGCAGACCTCCGTCAGTCTTGAAAGACTATGGTATCGTGCTCAGCGCTGCATACGCTGCATGTGAAGCACAAAAGCCTGGGTTAGATTGTTATGGAGGATAGGCTGTTACCCAAGCAGCAAATCCCCCCTCTCCACGCCACTGAATTAATCCAATGGAAAGGCAGAGCCAATACAATTGGATCCAGCTGGTGTCGCAGAGCTGGGCTAAGGACAGGAGCTCACCCTGTCTTGTGGTGCTGACCCAGGTCTCGAACCTTGGCCTTCTGGTTAACAGGCACAACATCTTAACCACCTGCGCCACCCACAGCCCACACAATTATGAGAATAAGAATAAGAAAAGCAATTATGAGAATAAGAATAAGAAAAGCAATTATGAGAAGAATAAGAAAAGCAATTCTGCCTCGCTTTTGACTCCAAGAACCTAAGTGCTTGGAAGCGTCAGGCTCCCATCACTACTGGAGTTTGTGAGGAGTGGGGAAATCTTACTCTGGAATAAGTAAGATTCTTGTCTCAGGCTCCTTTCCTTTGTCCCCATTACAGAGGAATGAGCCCACTGAATGTGGGTGTGTGTGGCTCAGTGTTCTGTGTGTTCCTGTGGGTTCCTGTGTGTGGCACAGGAATGAGCCACTGAGTGTGGCTTACTTCAGAGTAGACATGCATAGGCTGGTCTCTAGGAGAGGCTGAGCAGTTGCTGGTGGAGCACAGAAACTATAGGGCTGGGACTATTTTTTGCTTGTATATCAAGACATCAAGTCAGAAATTATTAGAAATATTTGCTTGTCTTGCAAAACACTCTCAATCCAAGGTTTTACTGTATATTTCTACCAAAGTTTTTGAAATGGGTCACATACCAAGGAAATAGATTGGTCCCTGAATCAAAAGGACTCATAAGAAAAACTACAGAATAAGGGGAGCAAAGTGGAAGAAAAAAATAAAACTGGAAAAGAACCTTCAGTTATTTCGCATTCATAAATTAATGCTTAGTTATGGGGTGATGAAAGCACTTTCTGGTGAGGCATTTTTCACAGGAGTGCCATCGGTATTTGCTGGAGCTGTCCTCTCTCTTCAATGTCAGTTGTTCTTGCTACACAGTTTCTTCTGGGTGTAGTTTGCTCAGGGCAGCTTTGTGGCCACACAGTGGTCTCTACACGTATTAGACCTTACAGCAGAAACACAGTGCACAATCCAAAGCAATGCAAAACAATTGCAAAAGCGTGTAGTCATATTACTTGAAATTGTGCTTATTAAGCCAGAATCGGCCTATTCATTTTCTTGGATAATTGCAATAATATGTTCTCGTTAACCTTGTTGCTGTTGAGCTTGTGTTTGGCAGCTGCTGCCTTGAAAACCCCCTTTTGCTTAATAGCTCCTGAAGAGGAAGGGCAGCTGCAGCTGTCGCAGGTGAAAACAGTAGAAACTGATCTAACAGTTGCAAGAAAATCAGAGTGTGACATAAATTCAGGAGCACTTAAATGCAGATGGTGTGGGGCTACAGGTGTAGCCTAATTATATGTGATTTATTTATATGTGATTTTGTCTCAAAGCAACTGAGGTTGGCTTTTTCATTTGAAAGATAAGCTTCTCTTAAGGAGCAGTTAATGACTCAGAAGGCAGCCTTCTTACCATGGCAAGAAGGAAGCAATTAACCTTAAAGTTCTTTCTTAAAAGTAAAAAACTTGGTTTTATTTTTGTAGAGCAGGGGTGCAGATCCCCCTCCCTTGCCCCAAGTGATAATCACTTGTGAATTGCTCTGAACTGAAACTGCTTGCAAATTCAGCTCCTTGCAGGGCAGTTAGCAGCCACTTGAAAGGGAATGTGATTCATCTTGATTCATTGCCTGCCTTGTTAACCATGGTAACTCATTGCCTGTGTATAATGTGAAAATAACATATTCACTCAAATCTAATGCACCATTAAATCTAATGCGTGCCCAAGTTATAAGCAAAGTACTGTACAGTGGTATCTCACTTAACAAGTGATCCACATAACAAGCAAAAATTTATTTAGGATTCTACCTCACATAACAAGTGTTGCTTCACTTAACAAGCACACTTGTTGGCAGTTGGGGCAGGCGCACTGACCAGCAGCCCTTTTAAAAAGCATCAGGGCTGCTTAGCGCACCTGCCCATAGCGAAAGCAACACTTCCGCACTGTTATGGCCGGGCATCCGCTGTGCAAAGGGAGAGAACAGCAGTGGAGAAGAAGGAAGCAGCTCAGGGCTAGCCAGAAGGGAGCTGGGGAGAAAGACTCAGGATGAAGAGAAGGAGAAAGTGGGGAGACACTTTAAAAGTGCTGCCAGCCAGTGCTGCTGTCTCTAACTGCCACCAACTTGGCCTGGGGGTGACAGAGGCAGCTGCTCCTCAGTGCCCCCACTGGTCACCTTGAATCTCCGGTAGCAGCCCAGGTAAGCCTCCCAGGAAAGTGTCGTTGACTGCAGCCTCCTAACCATGTCTACTCAGAAGTAAGCCCCATTGTGTTAAATGGGGCTTAGTCCCAGGAAAGTGTCTTTAGGATTGCAGACTAAGTAGACTTCATAGGACCATGCACATTGAATGCATGTTTTGAATTCAATTCCAGTGTTTTGTCATCATTTTTACATCCAGTTCATATTTTTAAATGAATTTTTGGGGGGTTGTGGAACCAATCATCTGAGTTTCCATTATTTCCTATGGGAAAATCCTCTTCACATAAAGAGCGTTTCATATAACAAGCATGCTTCTGGAACAAATTAAACTTATGTGAGGCACCACTGTATTTACTTAAATTTGATCATCGAATCTAATCACCCTGATTTGGAAATGGAATCCCGGCTGGAAAAGGTGAGCGTTACATTTGAGTAAAAACAGTAGTTTTTTGGAACCAAATCACCCAGTTTCTTGGAACCAAATGTCGCAAATGGGGAGGTTCAACCTGTAACTCAACTCTGAGGGTGTGTCTGTGAGAGTAGCTGGAAATGATTTTCACTGCCAGGCCCTCGATTGCCTTAAGAATAGAAGGACTAACAATAATCAAAAGCTGCATCAGCTTGACTTGGCTCCAAGTCAAATCCAGAAAGTACTGAGGTTAGGTGGAAAGGAGCAGAGCATGTGAAAGCATGCCTACAGCTTTTGACACAAATGTGGAAAGCCCTCCATGCTTGCAGCCATTAACCACCATGGGCAACTTCTTGCTTGTTTCTGTCATTGGACTGACGCTTCTCACTTCGCAAACCAGGCACACGTTTATTCAGGTCTTGGTGTTGGATAACATATGTGCCCAGTTGATCTGGTTTATAAACTGGCCCTTGAAATCCGGTGGTGTTAGGACCCAGTCATATGCCCAAGGTGGCGGCAGCAGCAGTTGATGTTTCAACTTTCCATCATTCTATTTAAAGAGTTTCCTGAGTCAGGAGAGCTGAGCTGCTGTGGATGAGTTTGCTTCGGGCAACCCTGGAGAGGACTGGGTAGAGGGGAAACAACTCAGGGAGGGCGCAAACCTGGAGAAAAAAATGGAAGCTGACTGCAACTCAGAATTTGGGGGGTCACCTGAGGCCTCAGAGGAGGAAGAAGAAGAACCCCAGGAAAGAAGGCAACTGGCCAACAGGTACGGTAACTTTCAAAATGTGCAAACCTGATTGCTGCTTGTCAAGAAGTCCTGGAAAGGAGGGACAGGGAGAAGCAGCTTTGCGCAAACCCAGAATGGCATCAAATGAAAGTTTGAAGAATGAAAGGGTGATTTTGGAGGAACCTGAATGCAGCTGGTTGTGATTCTGAAAGTGCCTGATCTGTGCATCAAAGGCAGTTTCTATTTAAAGATCTTGTGTAGTGCCCATTGGATTGGCATCTCCCCTGATCCTCCCTCCCTAGTTGGCTAATCATTACAACTCAATCTCAGTTACTCATGTGTGTGCGTGTGTGTAAGTGTAATAGTACAGTCCTAAAAGCAGGCCTCTTATTCCTTACTAAATACCATAACTCTCCGGGCAACGGAAGGTGGGGGAGAACTTTCAGTCTCAAGGGATCAATCGCCTTTAGTAAAGGAAATGAGGTGGTTTTGTGACTCAGTTTGAATTTGGAAGCTGCAGGCCATTTGGTTTCATGGATTTTATGCATGATTTGATCAGTCCAATCGCTCAGTATTCCGGAAAATGGAGCAATTACCAATTTCAGTTCTGCACCTGCTGGTGGAATGGAGTAGGAGGTTGCCTAAATATAAAACAACCTTTGCATCTAGGGGAACATGACGTTTGGAACGGTGATGATGGCTGACATATAGAAGGATTCTGGCTTGGAAAAATGCGGTAACAAACCAAGGTTAGCCGTATTAACCTTGATGAGAGGAATACTTTTCTGTGTTAGTTCCCCAAACCCTTTCAGTAATTGCTGGAAATACTATCACTTTGCTTATAAAAGCTTTTGTCCCTGAAATCAGAGTAGTCACTCTGAACTGCTTTCGCTGGTCATGGAAGCTGGTTGTTTTTAAGGGGACTAAGGGTGCAAACCTAACTAATTTAGTCCAGCCTAACTCAACCGGCGTTATAACTTATCTTCCCCTGATGGTGTGGGGAGGTTGGCATTGGCAGTGGCCTAACCCCTCAAGGAGGGCGGCACGGAAGTGCCTTATGACACTTTTGTGAAACTCCCAGGTCAGCACAGGACTTAAGCTGGGGCTTAGGCCAACCTAATTGGAGCTTAGGATTGCAGCCTAAATCTAACTATGGTGTCTCAGGGTTCAATCACACTGCAGCAGCTTGGAAACTGTCTTCTGAGTTAGTGGTAGGAACCACTTCTCATTTCTCTGCGTCAATGGAAGTATGAGTTTAATCTGTGTGGGGCTATAGGACTGCTGCCCCACCTAGCTTACTCCATCACCCCATCTAGCAATTTTCATTTGAATTATTATTAAGCAGCCTTTCAAATTTAAGATATAACTGGCAGTTGCATAAGGAATAAGAACTCTTTTAAAGAAGACAAAATATTTATGACAGATTTTTGAATGTCCCTGGTATGTTCCAACAAATAGGGACACAGAGGGCAAAAAAAGAGGACCATCATCAATCACCCTACTACTACTGCTACTCAACTTGCCCAAGTAATTCTCCCACCCAAACTTTGCTTAGTTTGGGGAAGGGGCAGAGGCAGAGTGCTTGGTGACTGTCACATTTTAAATCCCCAATATATTGACATAGCATCCCAGATATGCAACACAGGGTAGTGTGGGAGGGAGGGAAGATGGTGCTTGTAGAGCGGCCTACAGATAAGAGTTTTGCTACCAAAGGTGCCACACCACTGAGGAAACCTTCTCAACTCTTAGGGGAGTATACGATTCCTATCAGTATATGTAGTCCTACCATAGTCCAGATAGTATTGGAAAAGACTCGTGAAAGTCCCTTGGACTCCAAGGACATTAAATCAGTCCATTCTGCAAATATTTTGGCTACATCAAAAGGGAGGACCCCCTTAGAAAAGAGCCGGATGCTGCGAAAAACTGAAGCCAAAAGGAGAAGGGGATGGCAGAAGATGAGATGGTTAGATGGTGTCACCTAGGCAATGAATATGAATTAACTTTTGGAATTTTCTGAATTCCTAGCAGCCTAGAGTGCTGCAGTCCGTGGGATCCTGAAGAGTTGGACACAACGAGCCGCCTTGAGCTCCCTCTTGCAGGTGAGGAAAGGCCGGATATAAATTATATAAATAAATAAAAATAAAACAACTAAACAGTCCAAATAGATGACCTTTTACCAAGGACCCCCTCAAACCTGGAACTTTTGGAATATTGAATCCATGACAAAAAATATACAGGTGTAGCCTACCAGTGTTCTATTTATCAGTGATTTTGTCTCAATAATACAAGAAGACAAAATGATAATCACTTCTGAATTGCTTTTTAATGGGAAGCTTCTGCATCTGAGCTTAAACTAAACTGTTTCAAGCCTGGGGAAAGGGACACTGATTCATATTGATTCATTGCCTGCCTTGGGTACAGAAGCTTGTTCCTATCTCTAAGCGTTCTCCCCTACCTAAGTACTTCCCTGGGACTCTCAGTGCCTGGAGTGAGGGGAGGATGATTCTCCCTCTCCTCTCCAGACCCCGATAGCCCTGCACTGGCATGGGACTGTCAGGGTTGGTGGAGAAGGGGGAGATGTCTCTCACTCCCTCTCTGGAAACTCCCAAACCCTGTGTGTGAGTGTGTGTTGAAGGGGATAAGGGAGAGATCCTCTCCCCTGACCCCAAGTCCCACAGACATGCATAAGTCTCTAAGAGTCTGGGGAAATGGTGAAGATGTCTCTCATCCCCTCTCCAGACCCCAAGGGGTCTCAGGCTCTGAGGAAAGGGGTCAAACCTTTCCTTTCCCCTGACCCCAGACTCTTCAAGCCTCATGCGCAGATTGCAGGTTCTGGGGTGAAGAGGGGTTGCTTTTCCTCCCTGCCCCAGACACTGAAGGCCCCACTCATGCAAGACTTCTAGTGTCTGAGGCAGTTTTGTTCATAAGTCCAATGCAGCTTTGTTGGACTTATAAGCAAAACAGATTTATGAATAAGCTCCTGGAACAGACCTCATTTGTAAGTTGGGGAGTTCAGTAGGACTGTAGTGAACCAGAGACAACTCTATGACCCACTAGGCTGCATCAAGGGAAAAAAGAAAGGAACTGAACCTTTCAATATGCACCTTGGGATACTTTCTGGGGTGGCTAAAACAGACATTGCCCCTGATGCACTCCTAGAAAAGGCACTTGCTATCACAAGGAACGCCAAAAATGGACGGCCTCTCTTCTTCCCATCTGGAGTGAGCACAGTTATTTTGCCTTCTCTTTGAATCAACTGGGCCCCTGCCTATGAAAGCCACTGTTAACTAAAGCAGCAGAACCTGAACATAAGATTCTTGGTGAAGAAGAGTCCCTCTGGGAAAGAAACCTGAAGCATGTAGTTGTGGGTTTACAATCTCCTTGCCTCAATAAAAGCAGTTTTGCACATAGGATGGGGAAACCAAGATAACCCACTACAGGGCCACAGCTTTGTAGAACACTCTCTTTTATGAAAGGTTCTCCAACTTTACGCTGATTTGTCAGGCTGTACAAAGAAGATGCTGCAGAGTTCAGCCGGATGCTCACTGGTTGTGTGGTGGTGCTTGTGCGCTAAGCACTTGACAAGCCTTTATTTTGTTAATCCTCGCAGCAATCTAGGAAACAGATTATTTTAATCTTTTCTCCTGTGTTTTGAACGGATGCAAAGCTGAGAGTGAGCGATTTCCTAGCAGCTTCCCAACTATTCTTTCAAGTTCAAAATGCAAAGATCGTCTCCTGAAATTTCCTGATTTTTCCTCTCTTGGGGAAAAGGGAAACTGACCAAGATGAGTACTGCTTAGTGTTTAGGCACAGCACTGCCCTTTCTACTCTTAGCTTCACTGATTTAGTGGATCAGTGGCTAACTTGGGCAGAGGGGAGTGCTTGGGGAACACCATTACTAGTAGGTACATGACCCCAGACTTGGGAAACCAGGCAACTAAAGGCCACTTGAGAAAGAAATTCCCTTCCAGGAGAGTGTAGGACTAGTAATTACACTGAAAATCAAAGTAAAGTAGCACTAATAAGCAATCAGACACTATAATGCACTGAATCATTGATAGTCAAATCATGCTTGGCTGCACCATTGGTAGTACAAAAGTTCCACCAGTACTGTTTGCCTTATGGGGGTGTGTGGAGATGTGCACAGCCAGAGTATTAGTGGGAAGACATGAGCCTTCTATGCACATACTGACAGAACTCCCTGGACTCACTGAGGCAGATCAGTTGGCTGGAAAGCAGGATGGGATGGAGGAGGGTAGAATGAAGTGCTGACAGGTCAGAGAATGGATGGATTGGGTCCTAGAAGGGAGCAGATTTGGTGCCATCAGTGACTGCCAAATCCTAATCCCTGGATCCAATCCCACAGTGTAATTTAGATTCACACAGATCTGATGCCAGTGAATTTCTGAATAGAATAACAAAAAGAGCTTCTTTAGATATGCCCAAAGGAACAGGAGGAGAGACGAGGGGGTGGGGCTGCTCTTGGACAAGGATGGACAACAGGTGTCTGGAAACCAGCAGAAGGCGGAGCTGCTCAACTCCTACTTTGCATCCGTCTATTCACAGAAGGAGGGCTGTGCTAATGGGGGCGCGGGATCATTGACTGATTCGGGGATGTGTTTACATCCCCTAAGAGGTAATGAAAACATGGATGGTGCAGAAGAGCAGATTAACCAGAGAACTGGTTCGAAACCACTTAACTGGCCTAAATGAATTCAAGTCATTTGGACCGGATGAGCTGCATCCTCGAGTTCTTAAGGAACTGGCAGATGTCCTTGCAGAGCCTCTGTCGATCATCTTTGAGAAATCCTTGAGGAGTGGAGAAGTGCCACTGGACTGGAAGAGGGCAAATGTAGTCCCAATTTTTAAGAAGGGGAAAAAAGAAGACCCGGGAAATTATAGACCAGTCAGTTTGACTTCAATCCCGGGCAAGATATTAGAGCAAATCATAAAACACACAATTTGTGCACATCTAGACAAGTACTCCGTGATCAAAACAACCCAGCATGGACTTACCAAGAATAAATCTTGCCAGACAAATCTGATCTCCTTTTTTGATCGGGTTACGAGCTTACTGGACAGTGACAATGCTGTGGATGTCATTTATCTTGACTTCAGCAAAGCATTTGACAAAGTCCCACATGACATTTTAATTAGGAAGTTGGAAAAATATGGGCTAGACAGGGCAATTGTTAGGTGGATCTGCAACTGGCTCGATGGCCGCACTCAAAGGGTTTTAGTAAATGGTTCTGTGTCAACCTGGAGGTCAGTTTCTAGAGGGGTACCCCAAGGCTCTGTCTTGGGACCGGTTCTCTTTAACATTTTCATCAATGACTTGGAGGAAGGGATACGGGGGAGCCTGATCAAATTTGCAGATGACACCAAACTGGGAGGAGTAGCAAACACATCAGAAGATAGGAAAAACCTCCAGGAGGATCTGGATAAACTGGAATCCTGGGCTGTAACAAACAGAATGAATTTCAACAGGGAGAAGTGCAAGGTTCTGCACTTAGGCAATAAAAACCAAAAACACAGGTATAAAATGGGGGATACTTGGCTTGGCAGCACAACATGTGAGCGGGATCTTGGAGTCGCCGTGGATCACAAGCTGAACATGAGTCAGCAGTGTGATGTGTCTGCAAAGAAGGCAAATGCCATTTTAGGTTGCATTAAGAGGACTGTAGCTTCCAAGTCACGAGAAGTTCTAGTTCCTCTTTATTCTGCATTGGTGAGACCTCACCTTGAGTACTGTGTTCAGTTCTGGGCACCTCACTTTAAGAAAGATGCAGCCAAACTGGAGCAAGTCCAGAGGAGAGCGACAAGAATGATCAGTGGGATGGAAGGGAAACCCTACGAGGAAAGGTTGGGGGAAGTTGAGATGTTCAGCCTGGAGAAGAGGAGGCTGAGGGGAGACATTTGCCCTCTTCAGATACCTGAAGGGCTATCATAGGGGGGAAGGGGCCAATTTGTTCATAGCTGCTTCTGAAAGCAGAACTAGAACCAATGGTACAAACTGCAAGAAAGGAGATTCCGGCTGGAAATCCGGAAAAAATTCCTGACGGTGAGGGCGGTTCGGCAGTGGAACAGATTGCCAAGGGAGGTGGTGGACTCTCCCTCACTGGGGATCTTCAAGCAGAGGCTCGATGAGCACCTGTTGGAGATGCTCTAGGGGGAATTCCTGCTGCAGGCAGGGGGTTGGACTAGATGACCTACTAGGTCCCTTCCAACTCTATGATTCTATGAATTTGTTAGCACAGACCCAGAAGATCCCTCCATACTGTGGAGAGTCCCCCCTCCACAGGATAAATATTCCCTTACTCAGAGGAGACCTTCACAACTGTCACCCTGAGCAGTGCCATTTTGGCACTGCTGTCTCAGCAAGGTGGGAGGGAAGAGTAGCATGGGACTATTGAATAGAATGGCAAAGAGGAAAGAGTAAAACAAAATAGCTGTAGCACAGTCAGTGACCAAGAATTGGTTCTTCTTGCAATGACTCCAATAGGCAATGACAGACAGATTTAAAATAAAATACCGAACCTTCATATGTCCTGCCCAGGTTACTCCAAGGTTAGCTTGAACCTTTCAAGCTCCCTGATCCTTAGAAGGTGGATGGAGGCTTGTCTACACGCAGATGCTTCCTATATGGGATAAAGGCTGTAACCCTAATACCCAGATAGGCAGGCGTATGCCCCACACAAGTCCTTTGTTGGCCTGGGGCGTGTCACAAAAGTGGCGCAGAAACACTTCTGTGCCACTCCCAGGGGAGAGTTAGGCCAATGCACAGACATGCTCTTGCCTCCTACATTACCACAGGAACGGGAAGACCAATGAGTTGTGCTGGCCTAGTTCAGCGTGACCAGATGCCAAAGCCAAAATTTTCTGCCAAGTCCCCCCAAATTCCCGCCCCCCAAGCCAAAATTCCTACCTGGTTTTAAAAAAATTGTAGGAAATCCCAAAAATGTAGGACAAATGTAGGGCATGTTAAAATAAAGCAAAAATACTCGTATTCAGGCATGGGCCCAAGCCGGTTCAGGCCGGATTTCACGAACAGGTTGTTCCCAGGACCCCGCCGCTACCGAACCGGTAGCAGCGGGGTTGCCTGAAAACCCAGTGTACTGGTTTGGATGCTGGAGGAGACACACTGTGCGTGCGCCAACCTCAGCTTCTCCTCTGCTTCTCTTCCCGTGAGAGGAGACGCACTGAGCATATGCTGAGGTCGGCGCATGCGCAGAGCGTCTCCTCCAGCTGGTCCCTGGTCCCACCCCTCCTCTTTCTCCCGCTCTGAGAAGCCCCAGAGCTGTGCACAGCTACGCACGCCATAAATTCAGATGGCCGGGGAAAATCCCAGAGGAACTGGGGTTTTCCTCCTTTCTGGTGAACCCCTTTTTCCTAGTTGGTCTGGTGACATCTGGTCATCTGGGAACCCTGACTTAGGTTAGGATTGCACCCAAGGTATCTTTTTGCTTGATCTTAGAAACCTAGTCACTACATTACTTCTATGCATTACTTCCCTGTAGTTTAATTATTAAAATGGATTCTCTGTGTGAGTGTGTGTGTATGTGTGCGCGTGCGCGCATGTGTAGCTAATGCAAATGAATGGGGCTATGATTAATGGAAATTACTAGTGCAACTTGATAAATGTGTTGGAAATCTCTGGGAACCGATCCAAGTTATCCTCATGTTTCTTCCTTGCATGACAGTGGTTGTAGCTCTGAAGTCCAGCTGGAAATCCATTTTCAGGATGAGATCAATTTGGATGATGGATAAGACAGCAAAAGAGTCAAGGTGTCTTGCTGTTCATCTGAAATACTTAAAAATTGAACTTAGAACCCACACGTACTAGGCTCTGCATTGAACCACCTCTTAGGGGTGTCTGGGGATTGTAACAAAAACAACACACTCATGTCAAGTTCTCCCCCTTACTATCCTAACATGAGGTAACAGCCATCTTGTAAGTAATCAGTGGTGCAGTTCTTTGCATTTATCCACCTTATTGGATGCCACTGCTGGAAGTGGGGAAACATGATGGAGTCATAATGACACAAGTGAACATTATGGAGTGGAGAAGAGAGGGAGATCTCAACCTGGGAATACCATTTTGGGGCATATACTGTCCTCCCATAATAAATAGTTCTACCAGGAAGATGGCAAATCATAGAATTACACAAACTATGTGTCTTTTCCTGCCATGTATCACGATGACCCATGGGTCCACTCTGTGGTGTGGTATGCACTGCAGGCACTACATGCATATGTATGTAGTCCTCTGTTTCCAAGAAATGTCCTCTTTTTCATCCTTGTTTTCTGGGGAAAAAATCTTCAATTTCCTCCTTACCTTTGTGAGCAGGCAGCATATAGCTTTCTTGTAATTAATAAATTGTATGTAATAGTTTTAAATTTAATAAGTAAAATAAATATATATGGTTTAAATTAACCACATTAAATTAACCACATTAACCACATACAGGTGTTTTTAGCTTTTATTATGTTTTGTCCTACATTTGGGGGCATGGGCATCTTGTCCTCTTTCCAGACATAACTTCTGGTCACACTGATGCCATTGCACCATGTGAGCAGTCCTACTCACTCAGTGGAGCCATTTGGGGTAGTGACAGCAAGTGGGAGGAGATACATTTGCGGTGCAATATTGCGGTGCGGTGCGTGCAGTAGTTACCATGTCCCCACTTGTTACACTATTGCATGGGTTTCTTCTAGTTCTCTGATTTGTTTTACCTATCATGTGGCCTAGCTAGTAACCTGGATGTTGTCCCAAATTTGAAGGAATCTACTCGGTGTGCCTGAAATGTGCTTCCTCCTTGACTATCTGCCAGAGCCAGTGCTGGCCAACTTCATATCATCCTACACAGGGAGGCTGTGTTCATTCAAAATAAAATGCTGAAGACATGCACGCCAGTGAAGCATCAGACACTGATCGATTGCAGCAGGGCTATGCAATCTGTTCAGCAGTGAACACTGCATTAAAAAGTGTGAAGATTTGTTGTGGTTGCTGTACCTGGTCAATATTTCTTCCAGTTATAGCAGAGCTTTCATACTTGTGGATTTGGGGGAAGGGTGGAGAACTGGTAGCGTTGGTACTTCTGTTCAGAATGCAGCATAAATAATTCTCACCAAAATGTTTGTTTCTGAAGATGATTTTTTATACTATGAACCAGACCCAAAATAACATTTGGTGTCTTGTCAAGCAACCTAGTTTGTAGTTGAGTTTGTATCTCCCTGCAGCCCCTGACTTTGCATATGAACAGAAGCACCACATACTTAATGCAAATAATTCAGCATGAGTAAATGTCCATCTCTTCAAAGCAGGCATTTTTAAAATTAAATTTTCACATTTTAATATACCACACCCTCCTCCAAGGAGCGCAGGATGATGTACATGGTTCTTTTCTCTTTACAACAACATTGTGCGGTATGGTGGGGCTGTGAAACTGGCCTAAGGTCATCTGTTAGGAAGCTTTGGGCTAAGTGTGGATTTGAACCTGGATCTTTCAGGTATCAGTTCAGCTCCCAAAACACTAATACAGTACACCTGCCATCTTGGCATTGTGTACCTTGCAGCAAAAACTAGACATCTGAATAACTTTGCTGACTTTAAGGAGCTCTATAAATCTGTTAATTTATAGGAGTTCATAAGTGTAAGGCTGTCCCTGTTCATAGGTATCTGCAGGTTCCAGCACTGCAAGCTCCCGCCATGGCAGTCCAGGCCCTTTCATAGCTCAATAGTAATGAAATATCTGGTAGTTGTAACTTCTTCCATCACTAGTATCTCAGTGAGTAAAAATATGTAACAGCTGGTAATGATTCCCTTTCCCTTACCAGAGCAAAAATTGGTTTTCCTGAAATGAGCTGTCCATCTGAAATAATCTCTGCTATAAATTACCATTGCATGAGTATTGTCCTTTGAAATTTGACTATACATTTAGTTGAAATGGGACCTTGACTCAAAAGACAGACTCAAATTGCAATACCATTTTTCAAGTCATTTGAAGACTCTTGAGTTGCATAACTTTTGGAAACTTGAAAACACTCCAGTTTGAAACACTCGAGTGTTTTCCTGAATGGAGTCACCAAGGCTGCAATCTTAACCTCTCAGTTAAATCCTGGCACAAGTCCTGTGCTGGCCTGGGGCTGTCACAAAGTGCTGTAAGTGACTTGCGCCACTCCTGGAGCTGGAGTTCAAGCCAATACACAAACATGCACTATCTTCTCCACACCACTACAGGAATGGGAAGCAGGTGAATTGTGCTGGCCTAAACTGTATAAGATTGCATTCCAAGTCTCCTATGTCTTGGTGGGATGTCTTTGCTTACTGTGTTTGGGGGCACTCAACTTGAGTCAGGTGTAGACTTGAGTTGACTCAAGTACTATTAACTCAAAAATGCCTTACTTGTGGTCTCATGATGAAATTCCAAAGTCATTCAACTTGAATCAAGTTGCAGGGGTTCAATGATCCCAGACTCAACTTGAGTGTGCACTCCATGACTTTTCCCATTAATTGCATTTAGTTTCCAGAAAGGCACTGGTAACAGAAAAAACAATCTACACCAATGCAATTCCTAAGGAAACAAATGTTCCTTTATTTTTAGGAGGACTCCATGACTGTTCCCTCTACTGCAGGAAGCAGCATATGCCTTGTTGGCACAAATTATTGAATGGTAGAATGCTGGACTAGATTGGGCTGAAAATTATGAGGGCTTAGACCTATAAGGAATGGTTACGTATATTTAGCCTATAAGGTATGTTTTGTATAAAGAAGTTAAGACTAAGGAGAGCATCTGAACTTCAGATATATTTTATGTAGGTAGAAGAAGATGAGAACTTACTGTCTATCATTCCTGAGAGCAAGACTAGAACCAATGGCTGGAAACTACAGGGATGTAGTTTTAGGCAAGGTTTGTGGAAGAATTTCCAACCGAAGAGCTTTTCATCTCTCATATATTGACCATTGGAGGTTTTCATACAGAAGTTGCATGGACATCAGTCAGAGAAGTTGTAAATGCCTGCACTCAATGACCTTCAAGATCTCTTCCAATACTAACTTTGTATGATTCTATGATTTATGCAGCTAGCCAAAAAACTTAAATCACAATATATTTTCTGAGGTAATTTTTGTCAGTATCAATAACCATTTCCTTTGGCTAACTGGTTTTGTACAGTGAAATCTAACCTCCGGTAGAGCACTTTCTGAGATTGTCTTTTTGACAGACCTATACACATAAATACATTCTGACATAAAAATGGAAAGAAACAGATGCATTTTGGAGAGAATATCTATAGGAACTTTCAATTCTGAGAGAAATTCAATTCTGAGAGACGTTCTGGGGCCAGCAATTGAAGCCCAAACTGCTAAACCAGTGCCCTGATGCCCCCCTCTTCTTCCAGCCTTTAGCTACTGTTACTGGTAGTGGCATCGCTAGGGTGGGTGAGAAGGTGGGTCTCCCCCAGGCATGTGCCTCGAGGAGCTGCACCACCACACTGCCAGAGCTTTCCTTTGATGATTGTTGGGCCACTTTGGGCCCAGCCACAGCATGCTCTTGTAGCAGATCACATTTTTTCCCCAATGGGTAGCCAGAGCACACAGTGTTTAGGTTTAAAGTGGCCCAGAGACTGCCAAAGGGAGGTATACTTTTTGCATTTAAATCAATGTGAAAGCCCAGAAGGTTGGAGTGATACAATTATGTAATCATGTCATCCCTGAACTTTCAGAGCAACAAATTCCAAGTAAGCGCTGCTTCCCCCGGCGTGATCCCTGGTTGAGATGCCTTTACTCACAGGACAACAAAGTCTGGTTCAAAGTCCAATAGGATTTAAAAATTCAAAGCATGGAGACCACACTTCAGGCTTTACCAAGGAGTGGGAGGGAGAATGAGTCTTGACAAGGATGCTGTTTTTGGAGAAGAAGTCATTCAACTTATGCTGCATCTAGCCTAGTTCTCATCTTTGTTGCTTTTCTTGTCATAATTCAAGAAAGTATGCTAGAGTTCAAGTGGCATGTTATATTGCTTTACAATTCTTCTTGTTATTATTGCACCATCAATATACATTTGTTTCCCAGTTAAGTCCTAAGAAAGAATACAAATGTTGCACAGGATGCCTAGGAATGTCTATTGCTGTAGACACCAATAGCAGATCTACCAGCAGCAGATCAAGTAGTCCTGCTTACCCACCCTTGCATTAGTAGTTTAAATACAAGCTTTCATTAATTTTTTTGGTCCAAATATTATATTTTATTCTTTTCAACAAAAGCACATTTAAAACATTAGATATATTTTAATTAGACATAAAATAGTAATAGTCACTAAAAATAAAATGTTACTGTTGTCTTAATATTTCTTTCTTTCACAGTTTAAAAAACCTTAACCAAGATGAATCCAAGTTTCCTGATTCTAATGGGACAGTTCAAGATGAAGATAATGGATTGACATGGGAAGCCAATTCAAGTAGATGCTCCACATCCCAAGCCTCAGAAACTAGTGCCACATCTGGTGTTTTTAGTCTGGAAAACTCGTACATGGATTCACCGTCAGAGATGGATGAAAAGTTTGATCAGAAAAGAACAAGCAACTCCCCAAATCGGGAACCATTATCTCCAAATGGCCCTGATAATGACTATTCTGTAAGGCAGTTGCAAGAAAAAGTGGAAGACATAGAATTAGATCTTGCCAATCCAAAGTCATGGCCCTACCAAGTGCAACCTTCAAAGAAGATTAAAGACTACTTGGTGCAGATCACACAGGAAGTGGTGCCTTCATTGCCAGAAGAAAAGGACAATGCTTTGAAGAAAAAGGGAGAGCTACCACTTGAAGGAACCGTACGAGCAAGGATTCAGCTGATTACTGCAGTATTGGAAGAAAGAAATAAAAAAATTTTCCGGAGAGTGAACAAAAAAGATGTGCCTCCACCTCCACCTGTACCTGTAATCAGGAGGTCAAGAGAACCACCTAAAATATTCTCTAGGCAGGGTATATTTGTGCCTTTGAGACATGTTGAAAGAGAGGACACAGAGAAGAAGAACAAGAAGGAACCTGTCCGCTATAATCTCAAGCCTGTACAAACCAATGCTCCCAAGGCTGGTGTATTTGTTCCATACAATGCAACTGAGAAAAGAACCGGACGATCTTTTCTATCTGAAACGCAAAATAAGGTCCCAGAAAAGCCAGCAGCTATTTTGCCAACCCTTGCTGACCAAACAAATAAGTCAGATACCAAGCCATATTCAAGGTTGAAAGAGGCAAGCTTTGCTCCATCAGGCCGTGAGGACAAAATGGAGAAAAAGGAAAGTTATTCTATTCTTCCTGATAAGGACATTCTGGAAAAGGTGGACAAATTCCTTGATGAAACCAAGAAGTCAGAATTGCAGCATGAGGTACCAGTCACCACAGAGGTCGCAGATATATCAGAAGATACCGAGACAACAACAGCTAAGCCTATTCTACCAGCTACTGTGAAACCCCTGTCTGACTCTACCAATGAAACCCAGAATTTGTCCATATCAACTGTAACTGTACCATCTTCACACCATGATCCTGAACAGCTTGTTTTGGCTAAAACAAAAAATCAAGGCATTGAGTTACATCCCTCACAACCAACGGTCAAAAATGCGGCTGTGTTGCATTCTCCTGAAGAAACTGGGAAGGAAGACATTTTTCCATATCCACCTGCAGTTGCAGAGTCAGCACCTGAACAGGCAGAATTATCACATTTAGTTAGAGATACTGAAAAGCAAGAAATTAGTCAGGTGGAGGCTGAATATTCAAAGGAAGAAGGAGAGCAATCAGCACGGATTTTGAAAGCAGAGCCAGAACACCAGCACTTGGTGCATTCAGGAAAAGAAGAAATAGCCAGAGAAAAGGAAACTGGAGTTGATTTACCTCCATCAGCTAGCAGGACTGTAACACAGGAATCTCAGAACTATCCATACAAAGCTGCAGAGGAGTATTCTGGACCACCACAGCCCACTGGTCTAGCGGGTGAGGCAGAGAAAACAAAAGAGCAATTGCAATTCAATCTGGCAAAGGAGGACGTAGAAACTCCAACCACTGTGACCTCAGCAAAAGAACCAGAATTCATAGAAGAATCACATTTAAGAGGTGTCAAAGAGGATCAGACTGCACCAGTAGAATCTCAGCCTCCAGATTTATCCCTCTCCTCTCCAGAGGCCCAAAGAGAAGAACACTCTACAGCAATAACACAGCCAGAAAGTGAACATCCAGTTATCACTGAACCTGTAAAGGCACCACCGAGATCAAAACGTGGGAAGTCATCCCAGCTCAGAGGCAAAGAAGCAAGTTCACACTCTCCTGCTGAAGCAGTTGACTCATCTGAAAAACTGCCATTTATTTCATCTTCTCTCACTGAGTCAGTTGAAAAGGAGGAAACTCGGCCATCTACACTAATAACTGCAACGCCACTGCTGAAAGATCAGCCAAGCTCTGATTTACCAGACCAAACTGAACAAATGGAGAAGCATGACAGTGCTCTTTATTCTCCTGAGACACCAGCACTGGGATCGGGTGCGTCACTTTCAGCTGTGTCTGTCCAACCTCCTGACTCAATCAAAGTAGAAGCTGAGCAATATTCACCCACACAAGCTCCATCAGAAGCACCAGTGTCTGTTTCAAGAGAGTCTGATGTTGCCGTAGAGAGGGAAACCATTCAACCTGATTCACTTCTGTGTATTGAATCCCCTCCTGAAGCATCTGTTTCATTCCAAGAAGCAATGAAGTCAGAAAATCAGGTCTATCCACCTATAAATACAAAGCTGTATTCTGAAGATGAGGAGGGAACACGTCCCTATGGAGATGAGGGCCAGCAAGATGTGCATTTACTTGGGACTGCACAGTTTGAATGGAAGAGTTCAGCTGAATCTGAAGTAAGAAAACAGAATATCAAAGATAATTCTGCCCTGTCTCAGCTGGAAGAAACCATTGCACTGCATTCTGTTGATGAAGCAGAGAAGGATATGCATCCTGACAAATCTATCCAAAAGCCTTCACATTCAGATTCATTGTATCCCATTTCTGTGCCAGAAAAACAAGAAAGGATGCACTCAGAGATGGGCCAGTCTTCTCAAAGCTTATCATCAGCAGTTTTGCAAACAGAATCGGATATATTGCCGTCAGTGAATGAGATGGATGGAGCGCAGGTTCGTTCCCCAACAGCTACACAAGATGTATCGAAGCCTGCTTGTTTGACAGAAACCCTTGAAGAGAAGGACTTGCCAACAGAAACAGCAACCCCAGATTCTGAACCCTTAGGTATACAATCTAATATAGTGGGAGGAGTAGTGGTATCAAAACACAGGGCAAAGCAAATTATTCAGCCTGTCGTTACAGAGCTGGAACCAGACGATCCAAAGGTGTTGTTTTCAGTGTCGGAATCAGATTTAGAGACATCTTTCCCAGCTCCAAGAGAAGACTTTCAATCACATGTGATTGTGACTCAACAATCAGAAGATGAATACCCAGATCCATCTGAAAAAGTAAGAGAAAAAATTGAACAATGTTCATCTACAAGTCCAACATCAGAACCAAAAATTCCTACTGCTGGTCCAGAAACACAAGAAACTCTAAACTATTCATCAGATGCCCTGCCTGAAGTGTCCACATCACCTCCAATAATTTCATCATTCCTTCCTGTTCAAATTAAGGATCAGGAACTTTCTTCGGAGTCCATTCTCAGTTCAATATCACCCTCAGAGCAATTAAACTTACAGTCACTAGATCTTAAGGACAAATCTGATACAGAAAAAAGTCAACTTCCCTTTCCTGAGATGACAGAAACAGGCCCACAGGAATCTCTGTCTACTACTACTTTTCTCATTGGTGAAACCATGGATGAGGCATCTTACTCACCCAGGGAAACACTGACTGTACCAGGGGAATTAAAATCTCTTACAAAAGATTTTGCTTCTGAAGGAATGCAGGAAATGGATTTTCCATCCTCACCTTTATCTGCAGGGTCCTTTTCTGAGGAAAGTATTTCATTGTGTGCTGTTAATGGAGAGAAAGAAGGACGTTCTCATGCACTTTCGACTGCAGAGTCAAGGCAGCTGGCTTCCGGAAAAACAGATATGCCTGTTTCTACTGCATATGCTATTTCTCATCCTATTTCTACTGCACAGTCTGAAACAAAAGACCAGGATATTGAGCCATATTCCCCTGTTGTAGCACAATCAGAACAAGAAGATTTGGGCTTATTTTCTGGGGAAGTGATCATGAAGCAGGAGACTCCTCTTCATTCATTTTCCATGGTCAAGTCAGAACCCATACCTCAAGAATTATTGCATGATATGGGGAAAAGAGGTGACCAAGAGAAGAGTCCTTTAGAGACTGATGTTTCCAAGATGCAAAAGGCTCTTTTGCAGTCGCCCATTCAGCAACAGGCGTCAGAACACTTAAATTTACTACAATCGGTAAAACAATCAGAGATGAAAGGAATTGAGCCATCCTCATTTGCAACTGCTCACGACTCATCCCAGCTGGCTACTGAGACAGAAACAAGCATATGTCAAAGCTCTTTGTCTGAAACTGCAGAAAATGATTATGGAGTTTCTAAGTTATCAGAGAATCCAGAAATTCAGCCACCCTGGCATGAAGCTGCACAGTTAGAGTACCAACAAACTGTTGACTCTGCAAAGGAAACAGAACAAATCTCTTTCCCCCCTGTAACAGCACTCCTGGATCAGGTACATGTTGGCTTATTTTCTTCTGCAGAACCACAGCTCAGTTCACCTGAGGCACAAGATCAGATTTCAGAGCATCCACCATCAGTTTCACCTCTTAATCCTGAGAAAGTCAAGAAGCAGGAAGCTCATTCATGTTTTCCGGCAGTCTCAATATCATCAACATTGGGCCAATCCAACTTTGTTCAGCCGGATCACGTTGAGGAAACTCAACAACAAGAAATACGATCTTATCCTCCTGCTGTAGAAAATGTGAAGCCAGAAGAGCCTTTCTCCATTGCTGCATTCCTTCTTTCAGAAGCAAAAGAAATTCAGACAACTTTCCCGCCAACCACAGAAAAAGACCATCTAGACGTTCACCCTCAATTTGAAGAAGTGGGATTGTTGATAGAAAGAAGTGGTTCAGATGATCTTCCTGAGGTGTGTGGGACTACTAAGAAGGAAACCCAGCCTTCTCCAACATATTTGGAATCACAACAGCTTTCCAGTAAACTTCAAGCAGAGGTTACCGATCTAGGGAAAAGAGAAAACATCCCTGAGACTCCCACAACAAAACAGTCTTCTGATGCTTCACTTTCAGAACCTATAAATGAAACTTGGACACAAAACATGCCTACACCGATAACTTCAGTAGACTCAGACAAAATAAAAGGTAAGAAGCCTGCAGTAATCACTGAAGACCTTTCAAAAACAGAAAACATACCCTGTTTGTTGAGTGCAAAGAAATATTTGCAAGAGCCTGAAAACCATTTGCAAAAAGAAAAAGAATTAAACCAATGGGAGAAACTGAAAGAAGAATCTAAATCTGCTCCTGACAGTTTCAATACCTCTGAAGATTACCAGACTGACAGTGTTCTTGCTCCTCCATTCATTTCTTCTGCTGATAAAGAAGAAAATAAACACATACCAGAGAAATTAGAATACTTGGAAATAGTTTCATCACTGGAAAGAAAACCATTTCATGACGTTGAAGATGAAACTCATGAACCTTCAGTGCACAATCTATGTATGAACATTTCAGAAGGCTTAACAGAAGATGTACATGAAAATAAGGCAAATGAGTCCAAGGAAACGATTGGGGAAATTATGGTTCAAAAAAAAGAAGAGATTGAAAAGGAAGCTTCTGCTTGTCTAGAGAAGAAGAATGATAATATATTAAATGTCACGGGTATGGATTATTTTGAAAAATATACCTTGATTGATGACAAATCCTTCAACCAAACAGGAGAGGAGCAATCTGTTGAAGAGGTGCAGAGGCTGATTGATAATATAAAGGAAAATTTTAAGGAAACAACAGTTCCACCTTCAAGCTCCAAAAATACCTTGGATGTTTCCATATTAGAAAGAGATTTGGATGAAGACTTCCATAAAATGAAAAAGAGAGAAAACACAGCTGCAGCCAAAGAACAAGAAACACCAGATATATCAAAAGAAGATGAATTAATTGAAGCTGTTGTAAAAACTAATAAAAATAAAGAGAATGAACTGAATTTGGCAGGTGCACCTTTAAGTAGCACAGAAGATGTGGCGGCTCACTCTCCATTAACTCCAATGCAAGACTTGACATTTAACCCTGAGCTTCTAGAGATGCCACCTGCTTTGTCATTTTTATATAAAGATCTCTATGAAGAGGTAATGGCAAAACCAAACAATGATAGCTTCAAACAAACTTCCAGTGAAGAGACTGTAGAAACCAATGAGCCTTTACACAACAGAGTTCAAGTCACAAATGGTGGAACTGGAATGTACATTGAAAAGGACATTCCCAAAGATGGTATTTCAAATGATGTAGAAGAATCCCAAAAGGAAGAAATTCTAAAAAAACAGCCCATCAATGACCTCGCTTTAGACCAAACCAGAGTCTCACAAGGAGGATGTGAACCTAATGAAATTGTCAAGGGGACAAATGATGCTTTGCTGGAGGGGCCAATAGAAATTGTGAGTGACATAAAAGTTACAACTTGCCAGCCAGCTCTTGCAGTTCCTTTTGGAAGTGGACTCTATGGTTCTGGTGCAAGCAATGATGAGAGCAGTCAAAGTAGAGGAGATGGTGGCTTGTCTGCAGAAACAGACCACATATTACCAGAAGAAACAAGTGATGAAGAGTCAAGTCCCATACTTGATTATGCAACGACTATCTATCCAGAAGAAGCATCTGTGCAAGACGAGACAACGGATGCTACTTGTCTCACAGCTGATCAACCTCAACAAGCTGAAGTAACAGAAGTTCAGAAGGTGGACAATTACATAGTCACAAAGCCAGTTGAGGAAAGCACCCAGTTGGATGAAACACTCCACCAGTTTTGTACTCCCTGGGAGAAAGAGGAAGATCATTTTAGTTCAGTTGTCACAGCACAAGAAGCACATGCCTTAGACTATGAGCATCCTATACGTTGGGAGGCTGAAGAAAGGGAGAATGAAGACATTTTTGATTTAGCAACCTCCAACAGAGAAGCTGCAACACAGCAGTACACAGCACCTGAAGTAAAATCTGATTCAACATTTGGGGAGCTAGATTATTCTCTCTTTTCTCATGATTTTGATACTTATCCATTATATTCAATAAAAGAGGAAGAAAGTGACCTTGATGAAGATCTGGCTGAGCTCATGGACTACGAAATGGTGACCCAGGAAGATGTTTTCCATGAAGAAACAGCCTCGGAAGTGGCTCGTGAAGATGACAGGAAATCTGTAGACCGCATTAGTAATACTTACGAATTTGTGAATGAAAGAGAGGCAGATACGTACACCGAAGAAGAGGAATTTGAGTTGATCGGTCTTGAAAAGCTACAAAAAAGTGTGCCAGAAAGTGAAGTCCTACAGAAAGAGACAGAACAGGCAGAGTTTGATGCCTATTGCTACCAGTGCAAATGTCTCTTCTGTGCTGATGACAAACATTTGGGGAACCATAAAGAACACCACGTGACAAACTTGGATACAGCAGCAACTGAATTAAAGGTAAGCAATATAACACTTTCAAATTGCTGGCTTGCATTCTCATTAATATTGTACCAAGACTACCTTATTGGAACAAATAATATATATATTGAATGATCCGGATCAGCTAGTGCAGGTCAGAGTAGACGCACCCACACTTCCCCTCCAAAGGATGCAGCTGTATCCATTTTGGCATAGCTGCAGCAGAGAAGAACAAAAATAGGATCAATGCAACATTGTATTGGTTTCCTTTGTATATCTGTAGGCAAAACAGGGAATATGATCAGGGACTATTGTTGCACCAGTGTCCAAGGTCATATGCCATGTCTTATGTTACTGGCTAATTATCACCAATTTGTTGTATGTGTGAATTTCAAAATGTCATCAGACTCCAATAGAGCATTCCTTTCGCCTTGCAAAATTTGGCTGTTGGTTAAAATAAAATAACAGGGCCAAAACGGTGGAGAGTGATACGTTATACGTTTATCCTGAAGGTAGAAAGACTCTGTGCGTGTTGATATTGAAATATAAGAGGAAAGGTGCATCACAGCCATCAATTAGCCTGTAACAAATGCAGCAGTTGCAAACAGCTTTTTGGAAATCCAACTCACAATTTATGTCTTCTTTGTGTTTTTACTGCACATTCCTTCAGGCATACTCTTTAGTGGAGGAGTGACTCATAAATACAATAAATAAGGAGGTGGGGAGAGCCATTTTTATACCATTACCTACAGCACAAGGGTATGCAGTTGCACAGCTATGGGGGGCAGGCATGATAACTGATTATGTAAGCAGACCTCCAACTTGCTATTGGAGCCATTCCAGGCGGCAGTTCTTTGCAGGCGGCAGTTCCTTGCTTCAGAGCCATTCCTTGCTTTGCTGTTGCTGCCCATAATGGCTCTGACAGCAGGTGATTATGGCCATCTGCAAAGTGTGTTGTGCTACCTGCAGTTCTTTAAGACCTCTCCTGCAACTATGCCATGGAGGGTGCAACCCTAACCAACTTTCCAGCAGTGGCACAGCCATACCAGTGGAGCACGTGCCATATCCTGCAGTTGGGGGACAATCATGGAGGCATCCTCAAGATAAGGGAATGCCTGTTCCCTTAACTTGGAGATGCATTGCCCTTACGTCTCTGCTGGCCTCCAGATGCTCAGGTAAGGAATGCAGCTTTGAGAATGGCTCCTATTTGAAATCAAACCTGCACAAGGGTGCCAGAAGGGCCCAGATTGTGACCCACTGTGCTTGGACTTATGATCCACTGGTGGATCACAACACCCTTTGGGAAATGCTGCTCTAATCTACCACTTTCCTGTCTTGCACACATCATCTTCTACTCTGTTTCCATCCTCCTTTTCCAGTTCAGGAGGAGCAGAAGCTGGTAATGGGAGACTTTGGGACAAGTACCTTAGACTTTGGGAGGACCAAAGCACTTTAGACTTAAGGGAGCACCTTAGACTTTGGGAGGTCTGGACTAAGGAGATATGCTGTTAAAGCATCTCTTTCAGAACATCAGTTTTCCTTTCTCCCACAGCTTCCCCTACACTTGATGTCTGAGAACAGCCCCTAGGAAATAGAGCTCCCTCCCCTCAAAAGTGTGCATACTGCACGGCAGTATCAGATATAAGGATCAGATATAAGAATCAGTCAGGATCACTGTACTTTTCATGCAGTCTATTTGAAACTAAGGAGATTTTCAGGTGTCACAAGATGCTTCCCTTGTTTTTGCAGCAACCAATTAACACATTGGACATTTTCAGAGCATATTGAGAGAGGTTCACACAACAAGTGTGAAAGACAAGCAGTTGCTAAGAATATCAGGAAGTCACATGCCTCAGTTTCATCCCTTGAGTGGGTAGCACATCAGAACTAAGAAATACAAGAAGGGGCCTGCAGCAAAATACTGCAGCATCTTTCCGGTGCAATCCTAACCTAGGCGGGGATAACTTGTTCTTTCCATTCTCACGGTCATTTAGGGAGGCAAGTACATGTCTGTGCACTGGCCTAACCTTAACCCATCCCTCATGGGATCAGCTTATTTATTTTTTATTTTTCATATTTTTAGCCCACTATTTCTCCAAGGAGCTCAGGGATGTACATTTTTCCTCCTCTTTTGTCTTCAAAACAATCATGTAAGGTTGGCAAGACTGAGAGATGGGAGATGATAAGCATTACCTGCTGAAATTCTCTTTTCTCTATAGAATTGTTGAAGATCCAGGATCCCCAAAGTGGCCCAGCTTGCCCACCCCAGCCTTAAAGTTAAAGGTTGTAATCCTCACCATACATTCCTGGGAGTAAGTTCTATTGAACACAATGGGACTTTCATTTGAGTAGATATGCTTAGGATTGCACTGAGAACATTTATTGCAGCATAAATTGTTGTAGACTACTGTCCACTTTGTCATGCTCTTGAGATTTAAATTCTAACCTTAAGTAAAAACAGATTCCTTTATTATTATTATTATTATTATTATTATTATTATTATTATTATTATTATCCATAAATACACAGCGAACAATTTTGTGCTGGTTTCATTCACATCACCAGTCGGACCCTTCCCAAGAGTCTAGGACTGTGTGATGTAGTGGCGTATAATTCGTGCTGATCCCAGAAGAGCGGCTTTCTGCAGTTAGCAGAGTGATATTTTGCCAATGCCAATAGTTTTCAGGTGCCTGCCAAGGTCTTTGGGCACTGCACCCAGTGTGCCAATTACCACTGGAATCACCTCCACTGGCTTACACCAGATACGCTGTAATTCAGTTGTTAGGTCTTGGTAGCGGGAGATCTTTTCCAGTTGTTTCTCCTCCATTCTGCTGTCACCTGGTATGGCGATGTCAACAAGCCACACCTTACTGCTTTCTATGATGGTGATATCTGGAGTATTGTGTTCCAAGACCTTGTCCGTCCATATCCTGAAGTCCTAGAGAAGCTTGACCTGCTCATTTGCAACCACTTTTTCCAGGCTTGTGGTCCCACCAGTTTTTTGCCACTGGCAGATGATACTTCTGGCATAGATTCCAGTGGATCATCTGGGCAACAGAGTTGTGCCTCAGTTTGTAGTCAGTCTGTGCGATCTTCTTGCAGCCACTTAGAATGTGGTCGGTGGTTTCATCCACTTCTTTGCAGAGCCGGCATTTTGGGTCATCAGCTGATTTTTCAATTCTGACCTTGATGGCATTTGTCCTGATTGCCTGTTCTTGGGCAGCAAGTATCAGGCCTTCCGTCTCCTTCTTCAGTGTTCCACTCGTGAGCCACAACCAGGTCTTATCCTGATCCACTTTTCCTTTGAGCTTGGCAAGGAATTGGCCATGCAGTACTTTATTCTTATTCTTATTTGCAGAAGGAAACATAGAGCACAATCCTAACCATGTCTATTCAAAGTAAGCCCCATTGTGTTCAATAGGTTTTCCTCCCAGGAAAGTATCTTTAAGATTGCAGCCTTATGCAGTTATCCCCAGTGATCTTCACTATCACTATGAATGTTAAGCAACAAGCAGTTACTAAGAATACCAGAAAGTCATATGCCGCAATCGTATCCCTAGGATGGTTTCTTCAAAGTCAAGGGACTCACTCCAAGGATGTGTGTGTCCCATGACATCACCCCTTGACACTTGGAGAGAGAGAGAGAGAGAGAGAGAGAGAGAGAGAGAGAGAGAGAGAGAGAGAGAGAGAGAATTGTATGCTAGTCGTGTTACAGATCTTATTTATTTAGCATATGGCAAATACATGGACTTATAAATAAATTCGATGTTAGTGTCCAGTCCACATAGCCATTCAAGATAATAAATTAGATGTTAATGTCCACTCCACACAGCCATTCAAGATCTGACTTCACATGACCCTCAAAGGTCTCTCTCATGCTTATGCTGTTTCGGTGTTCTTTCTCTTATGCACATTTTCTGTGAGAAGGGAGTCATTTTCTCACACATCTGCTCACCAGCCAGGCAATATCTTCTGAGCAAAATACTGTTACTAGTAGCTGGCATTTTTTTCCGTTTTGTTTCCCAGAGAAACACGTTCACCTTGGAAATACTAAAAGATGTTTCCCGGTGTGTTTATGTACACACTCTAGTTAATGTTTCAGTATTATAATTCATGGTGTCACATATGCTCATCTTCCAGGCTTACTTTAACCTTCCTTTCAGGTGTCTAGCAATCTGATTAATGTCAAGGGTGTTTCCAGAGCCAACCATTTAGGAACAGATGGCCAAGTGCTCCAAAGGCAGGTCAAGGAGGGCAACCGCATGCATTTTATTTATTATTTGAAGAGCCTAATCCTGCATGACTTCTGAGCAGCAGCTTCAGAGGCTCAGTAAAGACAGGACAAAATAGACTAGGCCAATCCACTGACAAAATGTTTTCAGTTGACTGATCAAACGTACTGGCCAGACTCCAAAGAACTGTATGCGCAAGATAGTCTTTCAGGCTTCTGTGCATACTATAGCTTCACCTCCTGCTCTGCTCCAAACAAACCTCTCCTGACGGTCATGGGTTGCTCCAGAATGACATATGACGTGACACCCTCTCTGCATCTGGAATGCAAAATTGGCTTCATGTGTCCCTAGACCCATGAGTGCTTTGAAGCTTTTTGGATCCTTTATTTAGGATCCTTGCCTTAGCTTTTAATAATGGAATTGATTGCTTAATTAATTAATTCCCTTTAATTAAATGCACACATAACCCAAACCTCAATTTGAGTGCCTTTTTTGAGGATATTATGTATTTCCAAATTTAATAAATAAATGCTATCACTTGTTAGAAGGAAATGCCCATCTTTAACAGTTTATTTTTCATTTCCTTTTAAAGAAATCGCCAGAGCCTGCATAATGAGAGAGAGAGAGAGAGAGAGAGAGAGAGAGAGAGAGAGAGAGAGAGAGAGAGAGAGAGACTTCATAGAATCCTAGAATCCTAGAGTTGAAAGGGACCTAGTAGGACTTTGAGCACAACCCTAACCATGTCTACTCAAAAGTAATCCCCCTTCTGTTCAATGGGTCTTCTTACTCCCAGCAAAGTGTGTTTAGGATTGCAGCCTTCTAATCTCACCCCTTCAATTACAGTTCTTCCTCAATTAATCAACCAAAGCTTTAGTGAATCAATCTACTGTTTAATAAAAACTTCAACTGTTAAACTTAAGAAGAAAACATGGGAGAATCTGACAGTACTTTTTATTTTATTCAGCTTTTTAATGGAGCTTACTGCCTTGTCTTAAACCCCTAGGAATTTCTGTCCTTTTCTTGATCCTGCAGTGTGTTAGATATTGTAGTAAAGCCTTCTCAGCAGAATGTCAGTGATGAAGGACATATGTGGGGATTTCAAGATTCCTATTAGTGGAAGAATAACAGGATATTTTTGCTCCAGTTTTACACCATGGCAATGAAGCACTGTGTTTTAAGAGATTAAACCCTTGGTTTTGTGTCTGGTTAAGGTATGCAAAAGTGACAAGTCAACTTTTTCCCCCTGACCATTCCATTTAAATGGTTTTGAATACTTGTATGTTCTAGGGCCAGTTGGATGGCTTCCTAGATGTTTTGCAAGAAAGGTCTTTGAAGATTGAGGGGTTTGTCAGTGAGATAGAGGCCCTGTTCAACTCTCTTGAGGTAAGTGTGACAGCCATATTCCTTCTCACGCATCCTTCCCCCCTTTTTCAAGAATATAGATTCATGCTGTTTTTAGCTTTGTTCAGAGAAACGGACCACAAACAACATTTTTCTTCTATACAAGAGACTGCATGCATGCACCAAAAACTCATTTCAGCATTGTAATGTGCTGCCTTGCAGTTGTAGGTCTGTTATTAGAGAGGAAAATTAAATTCATGAATCCTATTGAAGATTTTAAGTTAACTGTCCTCTTTTTAACCAGGACAGTTATTTCAGCATCAAAGGTATTCGTAGTCAGCATAGGGTGACCATATATAATGGAAGACAAAGTACCTTTAACCATTGCATAGAAGAGGTAATTTAGGCAGGTGTAGCTCAATATAGAAGGGTTTAAAAAGCAGCACCTGCCTACATTCCCTCTTGTGTCCAATGTTTAAAGGTTCAGGCATTCTGTCCTCCAATTTATATGGTCAACGCAATTTATATGGGCAGCGCAACCCTAACTTGTGCTGGATTAAGCAAGCTAGCACAGCCTGAACTGACTCCAACATATGTTTTGGGACTGCTGCCATGCTACTATGGGGAAAAGGAAGTGCCTCTACATCTCTAGGGTAGAGCTGCAACAGCCCAATAGCTCTGTCTGGAGGTGGCCTAAATCTGAGCAAACAGGAGCACCCACTGGCTACTCTATGCTGCCCATAAGCTTGTCCAAGCCCTGCCACCTGCACCTAGTGCTGTCCTCCTCCCGCCACTCCAAAACACCTCCTCCTGCTTCCTAGAGGAAAGGACCATCACAGCTTACAAGCCATCCCAGCTTACAAGGTTGTGGGTAGATGTGGACAACCTCAAAATGCCAGATGCATGGGAGGGCACCTGGATGCAGGTGTCATATGGGCTGCTGCAGGAAGCTGGACCAGATGGGCCGTTGGTCTGATCCTATGAAGGATTTTCTTATGTTTTTATGATCTTAAATGTTCAACAGTTCGTTTCTTTTCTGGGAGAAAATAAGTTATTTTGTTTTTAGGAAAACTGTAAGGAAAAGGAACAGCTTCTAGAAGAACAAAATGAAAGCATCGTCAATGCTGTGATTGCCGACCACGACAAAAAGGCACAAAGCTTTGAGGACATAAAGAACACAAAGATGGAATACCTTTACGAACAGATGATTAATTTTCAAGAATATATTGAAACCGCAAAAGAGACCTTGGAGACCATTGTAAAGGAAACTGAAGAAATGGATGATTTTGTTTTCTTAAGGGTAAGTATTATTGATAAATGTGTCATAGTTTTGAATAGCTGAAAAATGTACCATACTACTACTTAGATAAATCTCCATGTTTCTGATGTTTTAACTTATCAGCAGTTATATGGTTGTGTTAAAATCTTAAGAAATCCTTGGAAGCATTTTTCTCAGTCACACTCAGAAAGGAACTCTAGTGTTAAGCATTCATAAGACACTGGTAGTATCTCCTTTAAAGGAAACCAACCATGCAAAGGTTATCACAACTCTTCACAAGGAAGACCGCAGAAAATCAATCATATAGATATGCCAAGGGTGTCCTTTAGTATGAGTTGGCAGATAAGGATATACTGTTTAGGAAATGTTCTATATTTAGGTACACTGTACTCAACTATGATGTACTGTAAACATGTACACAGGAAAGAAAGAAGCAGACAAACTGCTATTTGCTCAGGTTTAACAAAGTTTCCTAATTAACTCCCACGCCCCAACACTCAGCAAGAAATGCCTAAATTAGAATTCACAGAGTAGAATAGATTCTTTAAGTTGTTTGTTTTTAACATGCATTAAGAGTATGGTCTAAAATAATGAACGCAAATCAGAGTTAACAACTGAGTAACTGGGCAAAGAGGCACCCTTTTATAGTTGTGGCTCTCTTATATATAGCAGCTGCCTCTATCCACCCTTGTATAGCATTCCTCCAAACGGTGTCCCACCTTTTGACATTTTTTTAAAATGGTGAGCTCATTGAGGACAGTGTCTTTTCTTTCTTTTTTCTTTTTACTTTGTAAACACTAGGTTATTTTTTTGCTGAAAAGTGGTGAAAAGTATAAATATTCCACATAACAAAAAAAGTTCACTTGACTCATCTCTGCATTTTAACATTTAAGACAACCTAGGACATTGCAGGGTAAAATTGTTGTAGCCCTAGAAGTCAGCTCCTATTAATATATATTATAATGCAGTTACTGGGTAAAAAGGCACTTCCAAGTAGTGCTTTTCTTAGATTTAGCAGGGGGAAAATAACCATCCCTCCTTGCCTCAGCACAGTGTCTGGATGGCACACCTAGGTTCAGTAAGGAGCAGGCAACTTAAGATGGCACACCTAGGTTCAATAAGGGGCAGGCAAACTTTTATATATCTAGAGCGCAATCCTAACCATGTCTACTCAAAAGTAAGCCCCATTGCGTTCAATGGGTCTTACTTCTAGAAAGTGTCTTTAGAATTGCAGGCTTAGGCTTCAATCCTGAAGACAACTTTCCTGGAAGTAAGACCCATTGAACGCAATGGGGCTTACTTTTGAGTAGACATGGTTAGGATTATGCTCTTAGTGAATTAAATTTGATTTTGTTGTTGGAGATGGGAGCTACAAAATTTTCTTTGTCCTATACATAGCTACCTTAGTGCCCTCTGAATTGGGGGAGGCAGCAGAGCAAATGGGTGGCAAGCTGCTGGGGAGGAGGAGGAGGTTTTCCCCAAGTTTCTTTTTTAAAAGTCTGAACATAATGTCACTTGTGGTTGTGACATCACTTCTGGGGCAACATTTTGAGTTTTGCACTGGGCTACATGACCTATAGATTGTTCTAGGTTACAGTTCCAGAAGAAAGATTATTTAGGTTATGCCTAAATTGGAATTAGTGATCTAAAAGGCAATAGGATTGAGCAGTATGATTTTAATATTATTGAAGGCTCCACTGCTAGTGTTAATGGGTAAATGGACTGACCTGCAAGTGGTGAAGACACTGTGCCTGTTAACCAGAAGGCCAGGGCTCCAGGCCATCTCAGAGGCTGGAAGATCTTGGGTGTCTCTGTGTGCCAAAATTCATGGAAAAGCATTAGTACAGTTTCTAATCCTGTTCATGTATTTTTGAAATCAGTCCTATATTTTTCCCTTTGATGTTCCTCCTCCTTTGGTTTGCAAGATTACAGGCAAATGTTTTGTTAGTGTAAATGCCCGAAATTCCTGTCAGGCTTGGAAAGTTGTCCTGCTCCTATTAGTGCAATATTTGGGTCAGGGAGTGCGTCGGTGAATGGAATCTCATAGATGTGGTGGCAGATATATTTTGTTACATGTATTAATCCATTCCTTCCCTACCTTCCCCTCCATCAGTCATCAGAAGACATAAATAAAAGGTATATGAGATGTAGTTTTGGTGCATTGTAGTGAGTATTAGTTTGGGCATGTTTTAATATTTTCTCGCTCTGCTGAAAGCATGTTACCCATATAAATACCTCATTTTAGAAATGTGTAGATATTCAGGAGATTGTGCATTCGGTAATGCAGTTGCAAGTGTTTGGAATACTTTGCATGCATTTTGTCATTCATAATTTAAATACTAATAAATACGGCATTATTAAATTCCATCTCTCTAGCAATAGCATCTGTGTGGCTGTTTTTAAGCAGGTGTTTATCATGGCTGCATAAAATCATTTTAAAATTCCAATTGCATTCTGTTAAATGCCAATATTTGTGAGTGTTTGTGTTTTGCTGATTTAATTTCCATACCAGATGAAATGTTAATGAAATCGAACCTGGGTGTTGGTTTGGTAAGCTGGGCTAAATTTAGACCATAGTGTAAGTCATGGCTTCAAAATAGTTTGAATTTGCCATGCTATTTTCCTTCCTCTTCCTATCAGAATGATTACACACAAACTTTAAGTAGTTTGGGATTGCTTTTGGAATCATGTCTTCTGATTAGAAAACAAATATAAGTCCAGACCCACTTTATTAATTTTGGAAAGGATATTTAACTAAAAATTTTACTAAATATTTAACACCTTTTCCTAAGATCTACAGTTACAGTCAATTGGAGCAAATATTGACAGATAGTCCAATGGTCTGACGTTGTTATAAAGTAATTTCGTGTGGCCAATATCATTTTCTACCAGCGAAAATAACAAGAAAATTGTCTTTTTCTTGTCCATGAAATGTGTATAGAAATTATATGCATTGTTCCTTAAGTGATTTACAATGTTTGATCTCTTAAACTTGAATGTGTTGAGCAAGAGCAAGTTGCTGCTGCTAAAAACAAGTTTCATCTTGTTTTTCAGTCTTGTGTCAGAATAAACCATATAATGTTCAGATATTAATATTCCAGCCTTGATAAAAATGCAACAGGGTAAAAGGCAACATCCCATGAAAGGGAGGTTCTGGCATGATGCTACTAGCTAGAGAGATTCAGGGCGCAATCCAGAGTAGCTACGGGGAGTCTTGCTCTGGTGTAAGAACAATTTACTCTGGATTTCAATATGAATTTCCCATAGATTTTCACTAGGTGGTGCCATAACTATGGGTGCACGTAATGTCTCTTGCATGCTCCTGTAGTTATTCTGGTTAGTTGACGCTTTTATCAACATGATTATCTTCTGAATAGGATTGGGCAATACCTATGCTATTTACAGTGGCGGGATTCAAATAAATTAACAACAGGTTCTATGTCCTAATAACCTAAATTAACAACAGGTTCTATGCCCCATTAGTAACTGGTTCTCAGAACCAGGTGCTCATTAGCAAAGGGTTCTATAGAACCTGTGAGAACCCCCTGAAGTCCACAACTGGCTATTCAGCACACCCACACTTTCATGCTTACTTTGTACATGCAATATTATGTACAGTGTGGACATTATGAATGAGCATCAGGCTTGCATAAGTCTTCAGTCTAAAAAATTTTTGTAGATAGAACCACTAAGAGGAATTTTATCAAGAGCTACAAGGTTTACTTGGGGCTCTTTTGAGGTACAAGGTTTCTTTTGGCCCCTTCCCCTCTCCGTTGGATCGCAATAGGATCATAATTTCTATGAATTACAAACTGCGTAGGCTCACACAAAATGTGAATGCATCTTGAAACAATATATGAAAACATCTTCTGAAATTCCATCAAATTCCCAGCTCCCCTCCTTTGGCTCCTAAACCCACCTTCCCCCTTTTGACCCTTGGCTTGGGTATAATTTACCACTTACATCCCAGTCTCATGGTTCTGTATTTGGGGTCAAAACTTCCTATTCTATATGCAGAACCCAAAGTTGAAAGATTAGCTTTGGAAAGAAATTACAGCCATGCGTGTTTTAAAAGTGCAAACTCATTGTCTATGCCCTGTTATAATAATAATAATACTTTTTATGTTTTTTTCTAAAAGATGATGCACCATTCTTTGCATTAAAATCATTTCATGTCCTTTGATTTTTTTGGTCTCAGGGTTAAAAATATATTCCTTCCTCTTTCTCTCTAATGAGCTCAGTAAATAAGAGCTAATTACTCCTCATCCATTCTGCTTTCATTTTTCTTCTTTTTTGAGGATTGTTAGCTTCTCACCACCAGCTGTTTTACATTATATTTTTGGAACCAGACAACTTCCTGTGTGATACAGTTTTTTTCTATTGCATTTAAAAATACTTCAAAGGCTATTGTCGATACATTTAGATCCTTGAGTTCGTCAGAGCTGAAATGAAGCTTTGAGCATCCTTGTGGTCCAGACCCGGGTGCTTATGTTTGCCCTGCATTCTTTTACAAAGAGGGATTTGTGTACCAACCAAGAGATCTTGCCTTAAAAATGCTGATGCAGTAGAAGTGGATGTGGCTGTCACCTCTCCCATCCAGCTGCTGGTAAAATCCTTTTGCTATCTTTTTTTCCTGTCTGTTGTGGGGGAAAGAAAAAAAATGTAGGGTCATATCCTGAGATCTGAGTGCTGTTAACCAGCAGGCCAGGGTTCAAGACCTGGGTTGGTCCCCACAAGACAGGGTGAGCTCCTGTCCTTAGCCCAGCTCAGCTACACAGCTGAAAACAATCGTATTGGCTTTGCCTTTCCATTGGACTATTTCAGTGGCATGGAGAGGGGGGATTTGCTGCTTGGGTAACAGCCTATCCTCCATATCAATCTAACCCAGGCCTTCGTGCTTCACATGCAGAGTATGCAGCGCCAAGCATGATACCATAATCTTTCAAGACTGACGGATGCTTGAGTGCTGAAGGCTGAGGTGGCTCAGTGGTTACTCACCCTGAGTAGAAGAGGTGAACTGTACAAAACACTATAAACTGATACAAAAGAAAGAAAAATCATGGTTTAAAGTCAACTCTAAACCATAGGTTAGCCTTTTTTTGAAGCAACTGACATCCTAATGGACGGTGTTTCAAATCGTGTAGGGTTTTATTTTGCATTGATCTTTATAGCTGCATAATACTAACAAACTTTTGTGTGCACATGTATTTCCCTTCACTTAGGTTACTTTCTGCTGCGGAGAATATTCTGATGTTAGAAAAGACGCCAGCTTCATTCTCTCAGTTTGAACATTATGCAGACAGTTCAGCAAATGGTGAACAGACATTAAAACATGTGCCTGGTAAGTATCTGCGCAAGGCTTGAATATCGATTAAACACACACACACACACACACACAAGGCTTGAGTATTGATTAAACACACACACACAAATGAATGAGCAGGAAAAGTGTTTCAAAAGGGAAATGAGCAGTGTTGTGTTTCAAGGTTGTGCATGTAATTAGTAATCAGATGGGTGTGAAGTGAAGCCTGATTGTGTCTACAATCAGTGTTTGTATTACAGTGGGAAAAACCAGAGATGAAGGAACTCAAACCTTTTGTTCATACTCTAAAGGTAAGTCATCCGCAAGTTTGGATTCATCACTATGTAATGTGAACGACAGAGTAGCTTCACATTATTATGGAGAAACATCAAAAGAGGAACCATATGCGGGTTCTGCTGCAAGGTTAATGTACCGAGGGGTGGTGGTGCAGCTAAGGGGCAGAGCAACCAATGTTGGAGGGAGTGTGCAAGGAATCCCTCCCCTACAATGTCATTGTAGGAGGGGAGGGGAGAACCAATCCCAGAAAAATGCTTCTGTTTTGCTTCCCCTCCTTCAGAAGTAGAGAGTTGTTTGGACTCCATGCTGAGTTTTCCTGCAAAATGTAGTGCTTTGGACCCTATCAGGTTATGTTACTGCTTTGCACCTTTGAATTATTGTGCATGACAAGTTTTGAAATGCCAGTGAAATGAGCTCCCAACGAGACATGATAGTGGGATTTTCATTCTTGGGTCTCTTGTTTTTTGAAAAGTTTTACTGCAGCTGCCCATCCATCCATACCAACCCCCCCATCTGACTGGAGTACACAGAGGAAATGGCTTTCATTCTGTCATATTTCCATTCCCTTCAACTCTCTGAAATAATTATGATCTCTCTCTCTAGTCTGAGTAACTGAAAAAATAATCTAGTTTGTATTTCCGTTCACTGATGGGAAGGATGAATGTCTTGAATGACAGCCAGCTCTTTTTTTTCTTAATCACATGAAATCTGCTAGTGTCAGCATTTGCTTTGTTTGTGCCATGAGAGCTTGTGACTGCCTCTGAAAATAACAGAGGCAGAAAAAAAACTCAGAAAACAATTTTCTGTCTCATTCTTAACACCCAAGTAATGTGCAAATCTTCCTGGAAGAGCCCAAAATGAAGGGGGTACTTTTGATTTGGTTCTATTTTCTATCAAATAATTTAACACTTCAGATATTTAATGTTTGATCCATTGTTTGACGTCATCCCACTGCTGGTTAGTTTCATTTGGCTCGATAACCACAGTGTTTGCATGCTCAGCTGGAATGTGTACAAATCTTAATGGCTCTGTCACATCCCCACAAGGTCAGAATGGATTACTTATGTGATGGCTCAGACTGCTGAGCACTAGGGAGAGAGGGAGGGACGGGTGCCTCTAGGAATTAGGAGAAAAGAGGATGTAAAGCTTTCCTTCTGGTTTTAGCAGTGACCTTCTGCCTAGCCACCTTGCATTTAAATTTCATAATATTTCAGTACTAGACAATTCTCAATACAAAACTATAGTGCACACGATTCCTTGTGGGGAAGCCATGACAGTTAAAACTGGCATAAAAGGTATATTTATTTACAGTATATATGTGACTTCAGTTAATTAGGGTCCAATCCTAGCCAATTTTCCAGGGTTTGTGCAGTTTTGCCAGTGGGTTGTATGTTGCATCCTATTTATGCTACAGCCACTGGGCCTACTCAAGGTATGGGAACATGTGTTTACTTACCATAGTGTTGCATTGTGGCTGCACCGGAGCTGGAAATATGGATAGGATCATTAGGCCCTTAGCCCATACCATATTGCTGGAGGAACATGGGCAAATTATTGCAATACACTCCCTTTCTCCAGTTTACAGGTGACAAAAGTAAGCAATAACTGCCCATTAGCGAATGGGGATGTGGGTGGCACAAGCGGTTAAGATGCTGTGCCTGTTAACCAGCAGGCCAGGGTTCGAGACCCCGGGTCGGCCCCACAAGACAGGGTGAGCTCCTGTCCTTAGCCCAGCTCTGTGACACCAGCTGGATCCAATCGTATCAGCTCTGCCTTTCCACTGGACTAATTCAGTGGCCTGGAGAGGGGGATTTGCTGCTTGGGTAACAGCCTATCCTTCATAACAATCTAACCCAGGCTTTCGTGCTTCGCATGCAGCATATGCAGCGCCAAGCACGATACCATGGTCTTTTAAGACTGACGGAGGCCTGCTATATATAGTGAATGGGGGAGGAAAAATTTGTGATAGTTGATTGGTACAGGGGTGTGTTGGCCAAATGAGCCCTGTGGTGGGTGCCTAACTTGCTGACCTCTGATACTACCCCAACCTCAGTGGTTAGGGTTGACAGCCATCCAAGATTGTTCTGAAGTCTTCAAGAATCAGTACCCTTTTCCAGGAGACTTCTGGAAGCAATCCTGAAGTTTTTAATATAATTTCCCCTAAGTGACATTACATCATCTTGGGGGATTGGAGGAGAATCCCCAGAAAAAGCTTCAGAGGTTCTTGAGTGGGGCAGAGTGTGAAATAGGGGTTCTTTCATGAAATCCACCACATTTGTGATCCTTCATGAAATACAACACAAGACCCTTCATGAAATCCATGACATTTAGCCTTTAAAAAAAAAGCAAGTAAGAGGTAGACTGGCTTCTTCTACCTGCCCTCCATATTCTGAGTGCTACATGCTCTCAGCAAATATGTTTAGAGGGCTGTTTTTCATTTTGAAAGCTACACAAGGATTATGCTCATCAGTGTTGGTTCACTACTGGTCCGAAGAGGTTACTGAGATCAGAACGGTTCCTGTTAGTTACTTTAATTATAATAATAAACTGCATGATCAGTGGTTATTCTTCCTGCAGACGAACGATTGGCACAGGAAAGCTGCTCTGCATGCTGTGTTCAGCAATGAGACATATGATGGTTTGATTGTTTCTTTTTTCCTAGTTCCACAGACCCCAAAATTACAACAGCAGGATCCAAACTCTGCCACAAGCACATCGATTGCAGTGTATTGGACTGTGAATGAAGAGGATGTCATTGATTTCTTCCAGGTCTATTGCATGGAGGAGCATCCAGAAAACAAAGAACAAAGTGGTGTGTGAGTGATTCTGTCACAGCTGGTGGTGGGGTGAGGGCAATAAGAACAGTGAGAGCTTGTGGAGATACAATAAAATCAGACAAACCCCCAAATCCAGGGTAATTATGAGAAGCACTTAGCTACTGCACCACCTAGTGAAAACCTATGAGAAATTCATACTAGAATCCAGAGTAAGTTGTTCTTACACCAGAGCAAGGACTCCCTGTGGTTACTCTGGATTTTGCCCAAAATCAGGCAAAAGGAGGAGGCAACAGATGATGTAGTGGTTAAATAATGTCACTGAATTTATACACATTTTCTTACGTTTTTGACCAAACATCTCTGTCTTACATCTTTGTATTTTTACTCCTTTGAGATGCAAGGGATTGAACCATTTGCTCTCCCATTGAACCATGGCTCCTCCTTTCCTAGTCACTATATAATCTATCTCAGAAGGTTGCTGAGGGGGGGGGAAAGGAGAAGGAAATATTCACACACATCCAACATGCCTTGGAAGATTGGGGGGCCTGAGGTATTGCAGTCTAAGAGGGTGTGAAGAGTTGGACACGACAAAAGACTGAACCAAAACAAGATCGTTAGGAACCCTACCAGTTTTTCATAAAAAAATGTCTGTGCCACAGTGCATCATTCTTTGCACTCTGCTCTCTGGAAAAGTTTGCATAAAAGCTGGAATATACTTGTTATGGTCAGATGTCTCAGGTTGCAATTCTAAAATTGCATTCATTTGACTTATACTGAGTAATCATGCATAGGATTGTGCTTTCATCATGTGCCACTTCCTGCCTATTGTCCCATCTCTCTTTTTCAATTTTTGTAGGTTTTTGTTAAAATAAAAGCATCACATTGATGCCTCATACCAAAGGATACGTTTAGCATAGATACCATTTCAGTTCAGGAGTGCCTCTTCCTGGCTCTGGGTGGCACAAGTGGCTAAGACACTGTGCCTGTTAACCAGCAGGCCAGGGTTCGAGACCCAGGTTGGCCCCACAAGACAGGTTGAGTTCCTGTCCTTAGCCCAGCTCTGCGACGCAGCTGGATCCAATCGTATTGGCTCTGCCTTTCCATTGGACTAATTCAGTGGCGTGGAGAAGGGGGGGGGATCTGCTGCTTGGGTAACAGCCTATCCTCCATAACAATCCAAACCAGGCTTTCGTGCTTTGCATGCAGTGTATGCAGCGCTGAGCACGATACCATAGTCTTTCAAGACTGACGGAGGCCTGCTTCTTGGAGCTAAGCATGTCTATTTCCTTCTTCTGTTTCAGTATATCTTTTCCCCAATATGGCAACCTGGATCAGATTTATCAAGATGAGTTGCTACGTGGTGCAGTTGTAGAAATTTAGTATTAATAGGGGATCTAAAGTTTTAGGGAAAGGAAGGACTTTTTAGAAGAAGCAGGGGAATATTATTTCTGGATAATGAGTGACAAAAATGAAGTCAAAAGAAATGTGACAAAAATGCTGCTCTGAGCACATTATTTTGTAAATATTAGTAGGTCAGTACTTTAATATGTATAAAATACACATTTAAAAGTTGCATTCTTTTTGTATGGAGGTTTTTTGACAGTCCCTCCCTACATCTGTTAATCCTTTATATTTTATGAATGTTTTATTATTTCAAATTACTATTCGCAAACATATTTTTTGAAATTTATTTTTTTATTTTGAAATTTATTTTGAAATTTTTATTTTTTTATTTTGAAATTTTATTTTTTGAAATACGTGTGATTGCAAGGCATGATTGGGTACACTTTAACACCTATTGATTGATCTTATCCCATATGCAGTGGTGTAACTAGGGTAGGTTTGCCTCAGTTATGCTCCCCCCACCCAGAAAGGCTCTAAAAGGAAGGGGGCTGCTTGCATGCTGCAGTGAGGCTCCCTGCCAAACTTAGGGCGCAATCCAGAGTGACTATGGGGAATCCTTGCTCCAGTGTAAGAACAATTTACTCTGGATTGCAATATAAATTTCCCATAGGTTTTTCACTAGGTGGTGTAGTAACTATGGGTACAAGTAATGTCTCTTACGTGCTCCCGTAGTTACTCTGGATTGTAAGGTATGTCTGAAACCCTAACCTCATTAGGCCAGCCTATGCCCTGTCATAACTCCTGTGCTGACCTGGGAATGTCACATAAGTGCCGTAAGATACTGTATTTCTGCGTCATTCCTGGAGGAGGGTTAGCCCAGTGCACAGACATGCATTTGCTTCCCTACATCACTATGGGTATTAGAAGACCAATTTGTTCCGGCCTAGATTAAGATAAGTGTCCATATACATTCCGTGTGATTCAAAAGTTTCAAGTGAAAAAAGTTCTTCTTGATGAAAGGCCCGACTCCTGCTTAACTTCTTGCCGGCTTAAATCAAGTTTCGCACAAGCTTTTTCAAAAGCAGAGAGATAAGAATCATTAGAGATTTTCTAGATGCTTCCTAATGTCTCCATGGATATATCAGATAATTTGTAAACTGCACCATGGAGACATTAGGAAGCATCTAGAAAATCTCTAATGATTCTTATCTCTCTGCTTTTGAAAAAGCTTGTGCGAAACTTGATTTAAGCCGGCAAGAAGTTAAGCAGGAGTCGGGCCTTTCATCAAGAAGAACTTTTTTCACCTGAAACTTTTGAATCACACGGAATGTATATGGACACTGAATTTACAACTATTGTAATAAGAAATAGTGTATCTCCATGTTTTACTGAATTGGTTAAATCAGGATAAATATTTTATGTCACTTAAAATGATATTTTGTAATAAATGTGCCTTTTAGAATATATCCTACAATAAGAAAATTGATATTGTGTTTTCACGGTAGAACTTCGCATAATTACTTTCATCCCCGTGAAATTCTTCGCCTTATTGACCTAGATTAAGATGGCAGTGGCACCCTTTGTGCTTTGCACTCTCTCCAGCTCATATGTAAGCTGAACTAATAGTAACCATTGGCAAAATCTGATGACTTTGTGAACATGGGTAAATTTGTGTGTTTCTTTACATGGTTTAGGTTTGGTAGAAGAATATCGTGTAACCGTGAAGGAGAGTAACTGTATTTTAGAGGACTTAGAACCTGGTCACTCTTATAATGTGTGGGTTATGGCTGTGAACTTCACAGGATGCAGCTTTCCTAGCAGCAAATTCACATTCAGAACTGGTAAGTAGCTTTGTCTTAGAAGGCAATTTTTATCTGTACTAACACCAACTCTGTGTCATGTAGAGGTGATATAATGGTCCAAGCAGAGGCAGTGAACTCAGCTGGGTGGTAATTCTAGAAGGTGTGGCTTCCCAATCCACGTAGGTATGCCTTTGGGAATGATTCATACAACTGATAATCTGTGTGGAACATGTAGTAGCTTGAATATAGTATTTTGAATATAGTATCTTGATCATACAGTGATCATATAGTATCACTCATTTACATATGGTATCTTGGTTTACGAGCACCATTCATTCCGGAAGCATGCCTATAATCCAAAACACTTGTATATCAAAGCAAATTTTACCTTAAGAAATAAGGAAATTCAGACCATTCATTCCACAGCCCAAAAATATTCATATGAAAATAATTACAATACTGCTATATAAAAAAAATAATAAAGAAAATAGAAGATATGAAGAAAAATAAAACAAATTAACCTGCAGTTAGTCTCTCAGGAACCCCCTTACACAAGAGTGAGCCCCACTGATTATAATAGTGCTTACTTTAGAGTAGACATGCAAGGCTAGTTTTCTGAGGGTCCTTTTAATTGCCCCCTTACTTAGGAGTGAACCCAACTGACTGTAATAGGCTTACTTTGAGTAGACATGGGTAGGCTGGTCTCTCAGGAGAGGCTGAGCAGGTGCTGGCAGAGTGCTGAAATAGGCCGTATCCCAGCTGGGACTATTTTTTTGCTTGTATGTGAAGTCAAAATTTATTAGAAACATTTGCTTCTCTTGCAAAACGCTCTCAGTCCAAGTTACTCTCTATCCAAGATTTTACTGTTCATAATTTGATTTGCATGTTCAAACTGTATGATGACTTGCAAACTGATGAGACTGACTTGGTTTACTTCTGAGATAACACTAAGGCATTTGAAAATTCTGAGTGTGGAATCTCCAAGACACTGCATTAACAATCAGGCTGTATGCCTCTGGACATTGATGCAGTGATTAGTAGAATCCAATATATATTTGTTTTAAAAAAATCCTGCCAAACAAATCTTGTTCCCAGCAAGGAAAGACAGTTCCAATAGCTCAAGCTGCAGGAGCAGAGATACTAGTTGCATATGAGGAGAAATTTCTTAACTGCAAGAATGGTCTGGCAGTTTCCAACAGAAGTGGTGGGCTCTTCCTCTGTGCACTTCAAGCACTTTTGGAGATGCTATAAAAAGTATTTCCCTGCTTTCCCAACCAGTGAGATGGACTAGGTGACCCTGAAGGATCCTCCACTTCTATCTTTCTATGGTGTTTCATTTATCAGTTTATGAACAGTCATGTATTAATTAGCTCAGTGATTTCAATGTACAGGTCCAACGTTGTTATAGACAGATTTTTTTATATGTAGATTTGACTCAACACAAAAGGCCACTGCAAATCAGAGTTTAAAGTACTCCTTTTCTATTGTAGATAAGTAGTCATGCAAGCAATCATTCCATTTTTCAGTCCCAGAATCAAATCCCTGCAGATACTGAGGTACTTCCTTGTTAAATTAGGCACAGCAGTGGTGTGTGGGTCTTTAAACCTATTTTTTCATTTTTTTTAATGCACATATTTTTTTTAATCTGCGGGAGGTTCCAGAATGGAACCCTAGTGGATAAAGATAGACACCTTTATAGTATGGCCACACAGTGAAGTTGTCTGCAGATTGGTCCACCACACAGCTGGACTAGTATTTACCTTTCCATTGCCACATGTATAGCATGTGGAGGAAAGATGCTCAGTTCTGTTGCAAATCTGGCAAGGCAAAGGCAGAAACCATTGACCACTTAAATGACTAGTCATCTATAAGGGACAACAAAATCATTGTTGGTCAATTTTCTGCCATTTTCTGCTGCCCTGCCACCTCAAAAGTCCTATAAGATGTAACTGGAAGCAACTTCTGGTTTATTTCTGTAACATCTGGTCATATCCAGGAGACCAAATGCTCACTATAGCCTAGAAATAGCAAATTGATCTTACCTGGCTCTCGGGTTGCCTTTATTATAGAGTGGATCAACTTGAAGAAAGATACAGAGTAAGAAATCAAGATTACCTTCAGCCTAGGAAATGGAAAACGGGCTATTCATTTATACAGTTTGCATCATATATCCTTATGCATATATTCAATTTTTTCTTTTACTCATGTGAGGTAGTAATACAGTATGTTCTCCTGGGTTTAGGAGAGCACCTACAAAATGTCATAATTCAATTTTAAGCATGGCTGTTGCAAGGAATACTTGCAACATGTAAGGTAGTACTCTACCTTACATAGTGCATGAAATGTGCTTTCCCCCTACAGTTCATTCAGAGGCTGTAAGGGATGGAAATCAGACAAATTCAGGATAATATACTCCAGTGCCATTCCAACACTCTGTTTCTTAAAGCAGAACAGAAATTAACATGACCTTGGTGGGAGAGACATGAGGCACAGAGAGAAGATAAAACAAACAATCGAATTTAGATTGCTAAGTAATTCCAGATGCAATAGAACAGATTTATATAATATTGTTCTCCTGTCAAAGGGAGGGTTTGGTGCAGCCGTCTGTGATGAACAAAAGTGCTTCCCCTTCAAACTACTGGAACAGACAGCATTTGTCTTGTACTTCTGCCAAAGCGTTTAACTGAAGTATCTTCACTAAAAATGTCTTCTTCAAGCATCACGTTTCATTTGCAGCAAATATATTTTTCTGCAGAAGTATTAGCACTAAAATAGGAAACTTGTAAAATATGAAGAGCAAATGTGTTTTCTTAAACCTTATCTTAGGTAATGCTTTATCCCTTGGAAATGAATCCATCTACTGATAGTGGCCTCCCTTGTGGGAGGTTCTATTTGTGTGTATGTGTGTGTCTTTTTTATTTGTGTGTATGTGTGTGTCTTTCCATGTGTATTCATTGAATATCTTGCACTCCCCAAAAGACCTAGGTGGCCACTACTACACATTTGTTATGAAACTACACAAAAATATAAGAAACATCTTGCTGGATCAGGCCCAACCTATCTAGTTCAGCATTCTGTTCCAACAGTGGCTTGGCAGCTCTCTCTGGGAAGCTCTTAAGCAACAAGGCCTACCTTTCTTACAACTGGTATTTGAAATTACACTGCATCTGTAACTGGAGGAAGCACATTGTGACAAATAACCATTGATAGACCTGTCCTCGATGAATTTATGCAATCTCCCTTTAAAGCTATTCAAGATATCCGCCATCACCACAACATGCATAAGAACATTAAGAGAACCTCCACTGGATCAGGCCAAAGGCCAGTCTAGTCCAGCTTTGCCCCAGGAGTGACACAGAAGTCACTCCTTTGTGACATCCCCATGTCAGCACAGGACTTATGCTGGGGCAGTTAGGCCAGCCTAACTGGAGGTTAGGTTTGCAGCATATGACGGATAGGTGAAAACCAATACTAAGAGATCAGCAGCTTTGTTCTCCAATCTCATGCTCATTCTCAGTCACATATTTATGAACTGATATCGCCTTCACTGTTTAAACTGTTGGTTTTTAATTGGAGGGCGGGGTGTCAACTGCATGTAGTTAAATTCGTGTAAGTCAACTACACGTAAGACAAGGCAACTTTAGTTAAGATTTAACAGTAAATGTTTTGTTTGGCATTTGACTGGGTGAAGCACTTAATGATTTTTGGTGCCAATTTTATATACACAACAGAACTTAAACCCTCTTCAGATGTACTGTAATTAGGTTTTTGCAAGCTTCTTAATGTGTCCGTTTGGGAGACAAATTTCATGAATTAATGAAAATAATAACACAAACATCTTCCACATTTACTGTGTGTCTGGGAGAAGTGGTGTAGCTAAGGGGGTGCAGACAGTAGCAGATGCACTGGGAAATAGATGCACTATTAGATGCATAATGTAGATAGTGGCAGATGCACTGGGAAATGCACTAGGAAATAAAACAGTCTTTTGTAGCCTGTCACTGCAGTGTGCCCATGACTTTACATTCAGCTACTGGCCCTGCCAGTGGTTGAATATAAGGAACACTATGGCAGTGAGACTGTTGTCCCACCTCCAGCAGCACACAACAAGCAGTTCCATCATATTGCTTTTATAAGTGGTGTGATTGAACATGTGCTTTTGGGAGGGGGGTAATGATCTAGCTAGCCTGTCCCCTTCAAAATCCTCTCCATCTCAGTTACAGCTCATGGAAAAACTCTCTACTTGAGGAAATTTGCTGCCTGAAGTCAGATGGGAAATCATCTGGTTTTTGAGATGGCCCAAAGACCATCTCATCTCTTTTTGACTGATTTAATTGTGTCTGGACTAATTTGAAACAAAACCACCTTCTTCCTTTCTTTGCAAACTTGAAACACTGAGCTAATTGTATGCATTTGTGTTTTCCATTTAATTATTTTAATTGTTGGCTGTGATTCTATCCCCTTACTCCATTACAATGCAAGGAAGGTGAAAAGTCCATGTGCTGGAAGAATATATAGTTTGTCTCTAAGCATTTTGGCCAAAGGGCCACATCAAATATCTTTTCAAATATCTGGCATGTTATCAAGGGCCAAAGAAGATTAAAATATAAAATTTAAATAAATACATTAGAGATGGAAAAACTCATTCTGAGGCCCTTAAAACAGAGGCAAACAGAGCACAGATCTGATTGTGGTCTGTTAAGTGAGCCAGAAGTTCTCAGTGGACCAGAAGATGGCTGAGGACCAAAGTAGTTTGTTATTGGCTTCATCTGGCCCAGGGGAAGGGAGTACATGCTATTTAAACATTATGAGGGGAGCATTATTACCTGAGGAGGGAAAACATATGGAAAAGTATTGCATTGGAAGTTTTAAAAATACATTGTCTCAAACTGATTTAGGGTGCAATCCTAAAGCACCTTTGGGTTGTTGCATGGTGCAACTTTGCACTATCTTTCAAGTTGGGAGGCCAGTACAAGAATGTATGCTGGTCTCCCCACACCAGAGCAAGGGCCCAGCCAGGTACGTTTGCACTAGTCAAGGTTTGTTGGTATAGGAATCTGGAATAGGGACATGGGAAAGGCAGGGGAAAGACATGAGAAAGGTATTTCAAGGGAGGGAAGGGTGGGCTGTGGGTGGTCCCTTGGGATTGGGGAGCCAAAAATCATTCCCATATTTGGAGACTTTATACACCAGCCTGTCTATTCCCCTACAAGTTAGGATTGGACTGTTAGTGTGTTTTTGTGTTATTAGTTCTTTGATGTTTTCAAGCATTCCATATTGTAGTCATTGTAGCCCTCATACTATAACTCCTTTTAGTACAACTTAACATGATACTGTATTCGCAGCTCCCCCAATCCCTGTTGTAAAGGCAGAAGACTGCACCATATGTTGGGATACAGCTACCATTCGATGGAGCACTAGCAACTCAGCTGCAACAGAGTCATTCACGCTCGAGTACTGCAGACAGTATTCTCCAGAAGGAGAAGGTCTCAGGTAAGTCCACCCATAGTTTGAAGACAGAATCCGAAGAGTGTTTTCCCAAGTTGGGATTTTTATTTAGAGGTCAGTGTATTCTGTTTGCCTTGATCTTCCTCAGAAAGAAATCAGCTTTGGCACAGTGATTAACATTTGTGCCAGATGCTGATCTCTGAGATTATACTTGGAAAATCAGAAATATCTTTAATTTGTTCTTGTAAAGAATAAAATTCGTTGAGTCTAAATCTCAAAAGCCTTGGTCTTCACCCAAGACATCCGGAACAGACTTAAGGTGCAATCCTAACCTAGGCTGGCACAACTCATTGGTCTTCCTATCCTCGTGGTGATATAGGGAGACAAGCGCATGTTTGTGTGCTGGTCTAACCCTCCCCATGGAATGGCACAGAAGTGGCATATGGCAATTTGGTAACACCCCCAGGGCAGTACAGATGCTGTGCCTTAAGCTGGCATGTGGAGATTAGGATTGCAGCCTTTAAGAGAAGGAGTCTTATAGTGAAAGCCCATGTATGTTTATTCAGAAGTAAATTCCATTCTGTTCAGTGAGCCTTACTTCCAGGAAAGTGTGCTTTGGATTGCAGCCTTAGGCCAGGATGACCACGTGTCCTCTTTTTCTAGTACATTATCCTCCTTTTTAGCCTCATGTCTTGCAAAAAAAATCTTCCTCCATCTCTTTGTAAGCAGGACATGTCCTCTTTTTGGCCTTGTGTCCTGGAAAAAATCTTGTCCTCCATTTCCTTGTGAGCAGACATCATGTATCTTCTTGTAATTTATAAATGATATGCAATAAATTATATGTTATAGTTTTAAAATTAATAATAATTATGGCTTTTTCTGGGGGCACTCACTGGTACTCACCAGCACCTTTTTTCACCTGCTCCTCTAGGAGCTAATTAGTCATATGGGGGATGACCTGTGGTAAGTTCCAGCACCTTTTTTTCTCCCAGAAAAAGCACTGATAATAAGTAATATAGTGTTTAAATTAACCACATGAAAGCAATATTTATTAGTTTTTTTAGCTTTTATTTTGTCATGTTGGACATTTTCCTTTGGTGTACTACATTTCAGGGAGACCTTGTCTTCTTTTCCAGTTATGACATATGGTCGTAACCATATCATCCTAACCTGGCCATAGGCTGATTCATTATATAAATATCCTATAAGTTTGCATCTGCACAGAAATATGGGTCCACAAATATAAATGTTGCAGTCTTGCTCAATATTGCCGGTCACTGGTGTAGTGAAGAATGCTGGATGATGAAACATTTTTACCTGGATGAAGGTGTAATTTCAAAGATGACATATTCCTACATTAACTTTAGGGGCTCTAAAATGAGTTTTCCATTAGGATTTGTATGTATACTCAATGGCAGGTAACTCTCAAGTTGTAGTTACATCACAGTTGACTTCCCAGTGTGTAGCCATCATAAAATATTTGCTTTGCTATAGGTAGATGTTCCTGTGCTGCTGAAAACAGCAGCAAATGAAGTTGAATAAACTCAGTATCCTGCTAGCGCTTTCTTCAACAGTGGACCATGGAGAAGAATGTTTAGTTATAAAGAACTATTCTTGGTATCATAGCTTTCTCTTAAATAAAAGAGATGAAATTATGGGAAGTGGCTTGTCATTCACATGAAAGACAGAAAAGTGAGTCAGCAATAAAAATGCATCTCACAGGATCATCAAAGCAAGCTGCAAATTAGGGTCATTATTATTGCAAGCTGTAGGATAAATGCAGCTGAAAGCCTATAGCATCATTACCTCCAGCTGCTTCTAGATGGAAAATGCCTTTTCTCTCTAAGCTTTGTTGTGAAAATATAGCTGTATCTGGGTGGTACTCTATCAGAGAAGAGTACTCTTTTAAAGAATACTCTATCAAAGAATCTAATTTAGCATCTTGTGAAAGCCTTAGATTTCTGTAAAGCAGAGATAAGACTTTGTATGGAACCTTTAGGATCAGGGGCGTCGCTAGGATGGAGCGACTGGGATGGAGTGACGGTGCTCTCCAGGTGATGCGCTTGGGGGGGTAATGTTCTGTGGGAGTTTGCCCCCCCTTCAGCATGTCACCCCCACCGAAGCTGTGCTGTACCCCTCACCTCAGCCTGAGTGCTCTTCTGAGAGAGGAGCAGGTCACTCATTCCTCGGGGGAGTACTTGGATGCCACTGAACAAGCATGAACTTCATGCCTGTACAGTGGCATCTCTGGACTGCACCTGCACCGAGTGGTGCACACACAGTTTCAGGGGGCGATATGCATCCCAAAGTTGACGTGCTCACCCCTGCACTGGGTGACGTGTGCCCTCACACTGCCCCTATTTAGAACTTTATTCTGTTTGGTCATCAAACCCTTAGACATGGCCATTATAGTACAAAACAATATAGAGTTTACACCATGTGAGTCCTCCTTACCTTTCCTCAATCATCCCTATGACATAAAAAACTTATCTTAAAAGAGGCAGAGGGAGAATCCAGAGGCAGCAGAAAGGACTTGTTACCATGAACCTCTTACCAGGAGTGATACTATGAACATCATTCCTAGCCACAAAAGGAGCAAGATGCCATAACAACATAAGAGCCTCTGCTAGATCAGGCCAAAGGCCCATCTAGTCCCACTTCCTGTATCTCACATACCTCAGGGAGCACATATGACACCTACATCCAGATGCTTTCCCCTACATCTGGCATTTTGAGGATGCCTACATCTATCTATTTACATGGACATGCTCGTAGCCATCATGGCTTGTAACCTGTGATGGGTTTCTGCCCGTAATTTGTCCAAACCCTTCTTAAAAGCATTGAGGCTGGATGCCATCACCACATCCTATGGGAAAGATTTCCACAGATTAATTACACACTGGGTGAAGAAATATTTTGTCTGTCTGAACTCTTCCAACATTTAATTTTAGTGGATGTCCCCAAGTTCTGGTATTATGTGAAAGGCAAAAGAGCATCTCTCTATCTACTTTAGCCATCCCTTGCATAATTTTCAAATGACCAGAAAAGCCACATGACCAGAAAAACCCAGATTTGTCTGGATTTTTAGCCTCCTGCCCAGGTGTCCTACATTTTGGCTTCATTCTCCTATATTTTGGCTTCATTTTGAAACTTTGCAATGGTGCCCAGTACCCCATCATGCCATATGTTGTTGGATTTGTACTGAAGAGCAGAATCCAATGCAAAAATCAGTTTTGAGATATCTCATTCCTATCAAAAGTTATGGTCAAAAAACAAAATAAAAAATACAGTTTTGGCAATTTTTTTAAGCGGGTAGGAATTTTGGCCTGGGATTAGGAATTTTGGCCCTGGGGTTCAGGAATAATCTGGTCACCCTGATATTTTTGTATTTCTCAAATATGCCCCCCCCCCTCAAATGTCCCTTTTCTAGACTGAAGAGCCCCAAACATTATAGTCTTCCCTCGTATGGCATCAGGCATTTTGGGTGCTCTCCTCTGAACCTTCTCTATTTCCTCTATATCCCTTTTGAGATGCGGTGACTAGAAATGGACACAGTCCTCCAGGGAGATCAGATGCCAAACCCAAATTCCCCCCAAGTTCCCAAAAATTCCTGTCCTCCAAGCCAAAATTACTACCCATTTTAAAAATGTAGGACACTCCAAAAATGTAAGACAAGTGTAGGACATGTTTAAACAAAGCTAAAAACACTTGTATTACATTCCTGTACTTAATTTTTGCACAAATCTCATTGCGGTAGATCAGACACCAACCAAAAAGGCACATGTTTAAGTGATCCAAGCAGCCATCCTTTCTCAGGTTTGATCTTTCAGCTTCCTTTTCTTTGTACCCTTACACAATGTTAGCTCTACTGACTATAATGCTTTTGAGAGGACACAACTGGGCTTGGAGGCTTAAATCTTAAGACGCTCCACCATCCCTACCCTGAGCAGGCTGCCAACTTTACACCCAGCCCCTGCTCCTTTGCTTTGACAACAGCTGAATGAAAGGCCCCAAACCTGAACAACTCAAGCCCTTGTTGTGAATTACATGCTTACATGTGCAAAGTATATATTGGTGGATCCATCTACAAAGGCATAGGAATAGGAAAGTCTGGGGTTTCTCTGATCAGTTGGCATCCCTGATTAAAAAAATTAATTCTTCCCCCTCCTTTCCCTACAAGCCAAACTCACTGCAAAGTTTCAGAGCAGCAGCAGCTCCACTTGCAAGGCTCCCTCCTTTCTCTGCTCTCCAGCAGCCTCAGCTCCCTCTTTCTCTTCTTTGCAGCAAACAGCAAGCAAAGTCTCTCTCTCTGGCAAGTCAGGGACTAGAGCTGAATGGCAGTCACAGCCATTTGGAGCATGTCTGGAGCTCTTTAGTCCTTGGGAAGCAGAATGTAGTTCTTTACATTTAGTTACATTAAAATATATCTGCCATTTTGTTGCCCATTCTTCCAGGACGGAGCGAGCCCTCTGAAGCTCTTCACACTTCTCTCCATTGGGAAAATTGCCAATTGACAGCCACTCTCTGTGTCCTGACCCTCAACCAGTTCACAATCCATGAGTGGACCTGCCCTCTAATTCCCTGACAGTGGAGTTATCTCAGAAGTCTTTGTTGAGTGACCATATCAAACACCTTCTGAAAGTCCAGATAAATATGTGTCCAGATGTGATGTCCAGATATATCTAAGATTCCTATTAAATGGTTGAACATTCAACAAAAACATTCAAAAAGCTCAAATTGTATTCAGGGTGAGTTGGAAAAGTGAGAAAGGGTCAGTGAATTTGATGCTTTACATCACTTTGCTTGGATGATGTAATCTTATTCCTTGAATATTTCTTGTGCTTTTACTAAATCTATGTGCTGTTCTACTTGTTCAGAATACCTGAAAGGCCAGTACTCCATGTTTGGAGTAACCAAGGCAAAGGTTTTAATGAGATGGTTTTTTTCATAGAGAAATCAGCACCACCATTTGGAATGAGATAATTGTCTTCGCTATGAGAATGGATCAGAATGAATGTCCTCTTAGCCATTGGCTGATGCCTATTTTAAGCTTTCCCTTTAATTTGTATATGTCTTATTTTGAACTCTTTCAAAACCCAGATCTTATTGGGATGCTAAACAGTTTTGAGACATGCCAGGTGCTTTTCACTTTTAGAAACAAAATTCCATCGTATCAGCTCAGTTCCTTTAGATTTTTGTGATTTACTCAATGCCCTAGAAAGGAAATAGCTGTCTAAGCATCAGAAGGGCATTCTGAACATTAGATGCATGCTGTCTGTTCGACTCACCTCATCTGAGACCGCCTGTCTTCATTTCTTTGCTTAAGTAAATGGCAGTAGTTCACCTGCTGGTTGCAGTGAAAACATGCAGCCCAGAAGCAACATAGGCTCCTGGGCTTTGCACTGCCAGAAATCGTGTTTTGGTAGTACATGTTCCTTTATAGTAACCCCAAAGCCAGGTTGGCATGGCATGCTTCTGGGGCAATTATGAAACTGGGCACCAGCATGCACAGCAGTGACTTTAAAGACCTCCATCAGCACTGGTAAGTTGGTGACGGTGTCATGTTGTGGATGGAGAAAAGGAAGGGGCGAATGGAGGGGGGGGATTTTCCAGGATCCTATCACTTCTTTCCTAGAACCCTTTCCTCCATGGACATATGCTAGTAAAATTACTGGTGTATGCCCAAGGAAATTCATAGATGATCACAGCAGCCTAGCAAGGAAAACAAAAAATATTGCCACTTACCTTTTAACCACTCATTCACTCACACTCATCCACACACCACTGGATGTAGCACATGCACGCACATAGAGGACTGGATGCAGCTACATCAATACCAGTGACTGAATAAGATTGGATTGAGAAAGAGAGAGAGAGAGCTGTAGCATGTTTATTTAGAAGCAAGATCCATTGAGAGTTAGTTTCTTGTGAGTGTGCATAAGACTGGACTTTTCATTTTGGAAATTAGGAGTTAGCAGATTGCCTCCTTGAAAGAACTGGGAGAATGGTATCGCTAAAGGGGATGCAAAGCACTAAATTTTGCTGGGACTTCACTTCAGTGTGCAAGCTCCCATTCAGAGCCATTCACAGTGGTGTCACTAGGCTGGTGTGGGGGGTGCAGCCCGCACCAGATGATGCCCACACCAGATGATGCAAACTGGGGGGCTGTGAGACCCCCAAAAAGCACCTTTGTGAAGGTGCGCACTAGGTCTTTGGATTAATCATGGAGAGCATAGTCCAATGCAACAATCCGTTTTGAGATAGCACCTTCCTAGCTAAAGTTATGACCAAAAAACAAAAAAGCCCCCAAAGCCCAAAAAAATTGCATATCGCAGCTTTACTCATGAGTAGACAAAACATGACTTACTCTGCCAGAAAGAGAAGGCCAAGATGAATCCAAGGACTCCAGAAGGTTCCTGATCCAAGAAAAGCAGCTCCCAAAATCACCCCAGGAGGAGGTTTCCTCCTAAAAAGCTCCCCTTTGCATGTTTACATGTGAGTAACCAGGCATGCTTTGGCTGGTGTGGAAGGTGCAAGGGGGTGCAGTGCAGTCCAGGGAGTGCAAGGCTTCCAGAATGGTCCATAAGGCAGCTCCCCCCCCCCCCCCAACACGGAAACTGGCACAGGAGGTAAAGGGAAATAAAAAAATTATTTGTAAAGCCTTTGTAAAGTCCAAAGGCTCTACTCAAGCCTCATCTGGATCTCCTGCACTCTTCTCTCTGGGGTTTTAATGCCTTCTTCCCCACTCTGAGTCCTTCCTACCAATTTTTAGGTAGATACTTCAGGTGATCACATTGCAGTCTGTAAAATTCATCATACTGGAAATCACTGAAGTGCTTTCAAATCCAGTTGCTTAGGCATGCTAAAAGATAAAATTATAGCTTAGAGAAGTGGAGGTGAGTTATCCCTGTTGGTAGGTCCTGGTCCAAAGGAACAGCATTCAGTTTCCACAGATTAGAAAAAGGGGGGTTTACATTGGTAGAATATTTTTGGGGATTACTGTTTTTGAGGAGGAAGAAGTGTGTGTGTGTGTGTGGGGGGGGGGGACTCAAATGGCTTTCTCTGCCCCTTTCATTCTTATGTCCTTTGCATTTTGCCAAAGATCTTGTAGTAACACCATGAAACCAGAAGAAAACATCTTGAAAAATTAACAGGATCGTCATGCTTTCCTACAGTTATCAGACCAGCTATGGAAAGCCTGTAATTTATTTTATGAAGTCCATTATTTAGGTTCATCCACAACACTCAGCGTATTTTAAAGACTAATTTTCCCCTTTTTTCCATAATAGGAATTATATGGTTCAGCAGTTATGTGATGGTTTAAGATTAAGATATATGACATGCTTATTTTGGCTACAACCCTCTTTGCACAGGCTGGTGACTTTAGAAACAGATGAAGGTTGGGAAATGGTTCTCTTCTTAAAATGAATTTGTAATGAGAACGTTATGTGCTCTTATGGTTTGCTGGCCTCCCCTGGCATGCTACGGTGAGTTCATGAGGTGCTCCATGTGCTTGCACAAAATGGGTCACTACATATTTTTTGTTGGTGCCATAATCTTGCAGGCTGACATGTAGATTGTGAGAATATTAATGCTCACAAGATGACCAGATAAAAAGGGAGACAGAGTGCCTATCCTTTTGACTGTTGTATTGAAGACCATCTACTGGTGGTCTACCTGTTTTCATTTTGGTGGGAGAGAATTGAATTTGGTAACAGAGATGCACCAAGAAGGAGTTGGGGACAAGGTTGAGAGAGGAAAAGTACAATGATGGCCAAAGTGGGGATAAATTGGTGTTGAGGTACACATCTGATTCATCTTGAGGCAACATGGAAGTTAGCAAGAGAAAGCAGGAGGCAAGTCCTGCATTTATGGCTAAACGTGTTTTTTTGAACAGGTTGGTTTTGTTTAAAATGAATAAATATTTTTAGAATTTACCTGCCAAGCAAACTAATATCTGATCAGGTTGAGTAATTACTGGTTGATTGCTGATTTTACTTTTGGCTGAATATGCTCGAGATTGCATTTTGGCTCTAAAAGTAAGTGATGCAATTGTCAGAATTAAGAATTTTAAAAGCTAAGCTGTATATCTTATTAAATATATGCTTGCCATAACAATAAACCCAGCTTCAGTGTTAGGAGTACTGAAGCTGTAGGATCAAGGGAAAGTTTGTGCATATGGAGACTAATGGTGTGGACCTATCCTTGTGGCATGTGTTGGGTCATTCATACTTCACATGCTTTGTTGTGTAGTGTAAGGTCTGTCAGCGGGGCCGTCAATTTATAGGTCTGCATAGCCCTCTCACTTGTGCAAAGGCTAGAAAACCATGCATTTCCAATATTATAGATCAGATTGGCCATTGGTGGGGTTCTACTAATAGAGGGACAGCAACTGAGACAGAACAGGAGGGAGACAGGACAAATCTCAGTGATATCTGCATTCACTGGGATGCCCATTTGGGCCTGAAATCCTCAAAATTATGGGAGTAAAAAAAACCTTGTGGAAATCTCATTGATGATCATGTGGCAGCCAGAAAGGTACGGTAATAAATTTTTGTTCTTCTTTACCTCTCCTGGCTGACCTGGTTCCCAGTCAGCACAGGATGCAGTGGAGGCCAAAGGTTGATGAGTCCAGAATATAGATGTCAGGCTGTGATGGGTTCCCCAAGTCTAGTCTGGAATCTGTCTTCTATGTTAGGAGGACACGTGAATGGAACATGTGCCTTGTCCTGGTCATAGAGTAATGCTAAGCAGCCAGTGCACATTGAGTGCACAAGAGCTTTTTGAAAACATGAGACTTCCAAGCACAGCAGTTTGGCAGCCCTTGTTTATAACACCAGGCACCTGGCTATGTGTGAATTTTCTCTAACACCCAGAAAAATACGGCTTGCGGTGGCAGAGTATGAATTGTTACTACTGTGTGGGAATCATTTTATTCAAATTATTCATTCATCGTAAAAAAGCACCCAATATGACTATGAAACGGTTTGTCTTACAGAGAGAGGAACATCAAAAGGGTCCCTTGTGGGAAGCAGGCCTGCAAAAGGCCGCTTGTCTATGTTCATAGGGAGTGTGTTTGTTTTCCTACACATACTGCATATGCTGGCACTTCCTTGAAGATCTGGAACAGCTAGCTGTTGCCAGCGTTTGTTATGTGAAAATATTGTGGATGTGTGGATGGTGTGTAGGAGGGCACTGATACCAGCATGCCAGGCCCTGGGCATGTGCAGGATTGCTCTATTCTTCATGAGAGCTGCACTGAATATTCTTGAGTTTGGAGTGTTGCCTCCAAATGAAGAACAAATGTGACACAAAAAACAAATGTGACTCAGTCAAACAAAACTCCAGAATTATATTCCTTTTACCAGGACAAATCCAAGACCTTCTGGCACTTCAGAGAGTGTGCCAGATGCCACTCTCCCTCCCATAACCTGGTGTGTCACCCTCTGATCTTCCAGTGTTTGAACTGAAGATTCAACAAGGAGATAAAGTGCAAGAGGAAGTGTGGAGGAGTGTGGTGCATTTCTGATGCTCTCTCATCCACTGTTCTCCTCCCCTTCATCAAGTAGATGTACAGAAGTGCTCAGCTGGCCCAGTCCTGCATCTCCGTAAGCTCTTGTGATGTTTCAGTGTTTGCAACCTAACTGCTGCTTTTTCCTCTCTGCTTCTCTCCTCTGAACTCTCTGTCCTTGGCCTCAGTGATCAGTACTGCTATTTACTTGAATTGGCCATTCCCCTTGTATTTATTGATGTTTATGATGTTATCACATCAGACTGAATGCCCAGCAAAATCACGTGGGTCACTTCAGCCAGACAATTAAGGGGTGTCCTAACTTTTTGGCAGGGGAGCCATATCATCTCTCTGACATTGTGTCAGGGGCCAGTAAAATGATTTACATTTCAAATTTGAATACATTTTCATAAATTTAAATATAAGAGTGTATTAGATACATTACAAGGCTTATCCACGGACCAGATGGAGGGGTCTTGCCATGGGACGCATTGAGGCTTGCTACAGGACCACCAGGGTTTGGACATCCCTGGGTTAAAGTGCAGAGACGGCAAAGAAGAAAAAGAGAAATGCAGATCTCCAATTGCAAACCTGGCCCACAAAATATTGTTTTTTCCTGCCTGGAAAACTATCACTTCTGTTTTCCATGACAATTTTGGCATTTTGAAGGCCGAGGAGACCATGAGCTGTCTTCCTGGCACTTAAAAGTCTGAGTCCTCAAAAATGGCCCCCAAATAGCAATGGGTTGACCTCCCTCAGGTGCACCAATGCCTATCTCACCAGGCCTAAGACAATTACATTTGTTCCTAGTCCCTTTCCATGCACAATCAAATTATTGTTTGTAATCTAAACGGAGTGGAACATGGATAAATAATCATCATCTCGTGCATCAATTTGTTGTTAAGATTTTCCCCTGAAGTCTTTGGAATATCCTTCCCAAAGAGGTTCACGTATTAGTGCCTCTGTTTTTTGCTTGGTATTAAGTGAAGGAATTTTTATTTGCCCACAACTTTAAACCTGGTATATTTTTAATTGAGCATTGAATGATGGAACTGTTATCTCCTCTCCTGGATTACTGTTTGATTTTACTGTTTTATGCATTTTCAATCTTATGTTAGTCACTGAAAGCTTTTTTGGCTAAGGAACAAGGAATAAATTCTTCAATAAATAAGGTGCAGAGTACAGCATTGAAACAACACAAATATATTAACAATGAGTGTCAAAAATCACCTGAACAAGGAGGTACTTTTCAACACTCCCAAAAATGAACATGAAAGAAATAAGTAGTTTTTGGTTCAGTACTACTCCTAATTAATGTTTCTCTCGCTTTGTAGGTAGCTAGGCTATGGAAGTTGTAAATTAAGAACATACTTTCTGTGCCAGCGCTTACATACATTTATCTCCCTCTGAGTATGCCTGTCATTTGAGACAGTCAGAACATTTCTTTATTTATATTTTCATTAAAGTACAAAGAAAGAAAATACAAAGATAGCAGACAACATGCAATAACTAAATAAGCAACCAAATAAAAAGTAGCAAAATGTTAAGAGGCTCTTGTCTATTCTCTGGAGAAATTTTCATCAATTTTATTGTAGATCTATCAAAGTTTGCTTGATGCCTTTCCCCAGCAGATCTTTGACACACTGTTCCTTTTATTTTATCCTCTCCTAAACTTCATTAGCCACTTACAGGTGATGCCTTTGTATCTGCAGGGGAATCTGTCCCCAGCACTAGGGTCAGTAGGGTGTGTGTCACATGCGACAGGAGGCCAGCACATCACCCCAGCCATCTCCTTCCATGCAGGAGGTATGACCAAACCCCAGGTCATTTCCTCACCACTGCTTGTTTTTGGCTATAACTTTTTGATAGACTGGAGATTTCTCAATGTGGTTTGTTTCATTGAATTCTACAGAAATTATGCATTGATAAATGACATTCCTAAAAGTGGTAGTTTTACAGTTTGGTCCATGGTGGTATCTCATCCCAGCTGTGTGTATCATACGAGTATAGTGCACCCACATGGCCCACAACCCCCGGAGATGCCACTGGTTCCCAAACCCACGTGGATACAAAAATCCATGGATAATTCAGATTTGTGAATCTTCCCACCAGCTGTCCTCTGAATGTGACCAGAGCTTTCTGTGGACTCGCGAAGGCCAAAAACCAGCACTTTGGGTTGGAAGTGTTGATTTTCAGCCTGAAAACTGAAAGTGCCTATTTTCTGGAAGCCCCAGAAGAGTTTCCAAATGCAACCAGAGCACATCTCTAGTTGCATTTAGAGCAGCCTTTCTCAAAGTGGGGGTCGGGACCCCTTTGGGGGTCGCCTAGAGCTTTCCTGGGGGTCGCCTAAAGACACCTGGTGCAGGGGGCCAGGTCAGGCTTGCCAGACCTCCAGCTGTAGCTGCGCGTGCACTGGGGCTGACTGACAGCCTCAGGGACCAATCCTATGCATGCCTACTCTGAAATAAATCCCATTATAGTCAGGGGGCCTTTACTCCCATGTAAATGTGGATAGGATTGCAGCCTCAGGGCCCAATCCTATGCATGCCTTCTCTGAAATAAATCCCATTGTGTTCAATGTGTGCATAGAACACACATTTCATTTGTAACAATGAAAATACATCCTGCATATCGGATATTTACATTACGATTCATAACAGTAGCAAAATTATAGTTATAAAGTAGCAGCAATTTTATGGTTGGGGGTCCCCACAATGTGAGGAACTTATAAAGGGGTCACGGCGTTAGGAAGATTGAGAACCACTGATTTAGGGGATAGCAGGTGGGAAGATTTGTGTATTTGGAACCTGTATGGCTCCTGAACATCAAGATGAGCTTGGTTGAATTCACACTATATTTTGAATTGCAACTACAGTCCCCATTAAGCTGAGTTAAGTCTGATTATGTCTTTATTGTATCGATTCTAGCATAAGAGTGACCTGCCTAAAAAAAGGTTTGGCACAGTTCAGATTATAAAAGAATCCAAAAGCCTTTGAAATCTACTCAGGCTAAAAACAGCTCTCTTTGAAGTTAGAATATATTACAACCTTTATTTTTTTGTAATGTTGGTAGAACACCTTAAAAGACACATTATGAATAAATGCAACCTCTATTCATTTAGGGACAATTCCTTCAAATCTCCCGGATGCAGAACTCAGTTGATTTAATTAGTATTTGTTCAGCATCAGGAATGTGTAAGAAATAAAAGGCTTTTGAGTATACTTATGAATAAGATGTATGCTCAAAATGTAAAGAAACAAGCATCTGGCAGATAAGTGCTCCTCATTCTTCAGTTTCTAGTGCTCTCTGGTGGAGCGCTGGTGAAAAACAATTTCTAAGGCTGGTGTCAGGCAATGGGTTTTAAGAGCATTGATCCCAGAACTTGAATAAAACTCAAAGTTTGATTATTGTTTTGTATATCATACATTGCTTTTGAAATGTGCATACATTTCAAAACTGTTTTCACATGCAATGTGAGGAGTGGGATTGGTTGGCAGGTGATGTTTGAGCAACATGATCCCAAAAGTCCACTGGGCTCATAGAGCTTAAGAAACTAAGAGAACAATTTATTGATTTACTTGATTATGTAAAATGCTTTTAAACTGTTTCTGTTCAAAAGTGGTACATAAATTGTCATAGTAAGCATAATTTAATTTATTTTAACATATTATTCAGTTGATTAATGTACTTATCTGTGGGTGATTGGGGTTGCACTAAACAAATGTATGTATGCACCCAAACATACAGTTGAATATCCTGGAAAATGGCAGACTCAAATACTCAACTATTTACATGTTTAGGTACTTACATGTGTAAGTTTAAGTACATGTAAATTACTTACAGAGCAGAGATGAGGTGGGAGCGAGGCACTCTGGAGTGGGGGAGGTTGGGTGGTAGGCTTTCCTGAAGTGGGGAATGGGAAGTGGGTCCAAAACCTGGCACTTGTGTCAGAACCTAACCCCTTCCTGGGCAGCCAGCAGCATTCCTGGACTATTCTGATTTGCACCACTGAAATTGGTGGCATAGATCTGAGTAGTAGCTGCATTACCCAGGGTAAGTGGAGAGTTGGCATAGCCCCAAACTTGCACTGGATACAACACGGGTGTGCCATCCTTCCTGTTCCACCACAAGTTAGGATTACATTGTCTGGTAGTTACATATTTGATTATTCTCTACACATGGTTTCACATGATTGCTTTTTTGGTCTTCATTATGTTTACTATGGAAATACACCATCAATGAAACTAGTTCTTGGACACTGTGGGCACAAGACCTCAATTTCCTGCTCTTTGCTTTTCTTGTTTCCTGTTTATCCCACCATTTCAGCCTGTAAGGCGTCTTTTGATCTGTCACACAGAATTCAGCATATACCTACACTTAGGTACCATCTTGCTTTTCAGATCCCTAGCTGGAATTAAAAGACCTGAACTGAACATTAAACTAGAACCAAATGTGAATTATTTCTTCTATGTGAGAGCTATTAACAACTTTGGGACAAGTGAACAGAGTGAAGCTGCTCTCATCTCAACAAAAGGTAGGTACTTATTTTCTTAAACATAGGGAAACTTTGGGGAAGAAGAGTATGCGCACACACACACACAACTCAATTTCCATAGAATATATTCCTGAATTTTTGGTGTTTTGGCCCTGTTGTGGTGTGATTGACAATTGTAAAGGGGGACTTTTTTATTAAATTGCTTTTATTGAACATGTATTTAATAATAGAATGAGGTACAACCTTCATTCTATTAGGAACAATGGAAGAGCAAGAAACCTAGAAGTGGGTCTTTAAATCTATTAATTCACTTTTTCCTGCATATTTTTCTTATCCACAGAGGATTCCAGAGCAGAACCCTAGTGGATAATAAATAAGGGACAACCGCTATTTGTATTAGACACCAATAGAAAACTGATTTTGGTTCCGGCTCAGTGAGATACTTTGATAGATATCTGTACTGTACTGTCAAACTTCTGGCTATTGTTTTCATCTGGGTATTTTGTATTTAATGTTGTCTGTAAACATTAGTATTGCCAGGAGAGAAATGGGAAGGAGGCTGCAGGAGGGAGAGTGGATTGAGGCTGGGATGGTGTGGTGTTGGTACTAGGATTCAACCAGACTTGCTCTGGCAAGGTAGCTGGTACAAGTCTGAGTAGATGCAGGGGGTAGTGGAGACTTGCTATGGGATAAGGGAACAAATCTTACCTGATGGAGGCCTCTGGGACCCAAAATTCCTCAACACAGCTCCACTGGCACAAGATGAGTTAGGTAGGACTGACTGTAATTCTGCCTGATCTCTGCAAGAAACACTAGTGCGTTCTAGTATGATCTGTTGTGCATTGTTCACGGTGACGGTGATCACTGTAGTTTTTCTGGTGTTTATGATTCATTGCAAATTAACATTGTAATAATCCCTGAGGAGACTTTTTTTCCTTATCTATGACTCAAAATAGGATCTAGATTTCACATAATGAAAGAAACAGCTCACCCGCCATTACAAGTGTCTGCAAATGGAACTGTGATCTGCCTTCCTGAGGAAACAATTCTCACCGGGTATGTTCTAATCATATTTACTCCCCCTTATCACTTAACGGTATTGTGAAGAGCTTGCACTTAAGATAGAAATGGGACTTATAACACAGAGAAGTCAGGGGTGAGGGGAAATGTATATATTGTTTTCATATTTGCGTCCAAGGGAAATTGTCTTTTGTGCTTAATTTCACTTCAGAAGTTTGTCTTTTGTGTTTTTGTGCACCTAAATCTATGATGATAAAAATGAGGTAAACAGATTGCCAGTTTCAAAAATACCTGTTTATATGAAGCGTTCTGTTGCTACACATGTTTTAAAGCTACACATGTTTTAATGCATTTTAAAGCTCCTCTGACAATTGTCATATTGGCCTGTGTACAGAAATGTTATCATTTCCTCTTTCATTGGTTGTGTGCAGAATCCCACCAGTTTTGGGTGAACTCTTGTCTGCTCGAGGATGGCATTACTGGGAAATTACTGTGAGCGGCTGCAATGCTTATAAGATTGGGATTTGCTGTTCCACTGCTCCACAAGACAACATCCTGGGACAGAACAAATCTTCCTGGTGCTTGCACTGTTCGAGCAAAGCAAGGTAATAAAAGCCATTCGGTTTAGGGAGAATGAATGGGAAATGATACACTTGTTGGTTAAACCAGTGATCCTCAACCTCCTTGGCCCCAGGGACCAGTTCTGTGGGAAAAGTTTTTCTAAGGATCAGTGGGGTCGGGGGAGTCCTCCTTTGGCAACCTCGAAGGAGGGCTTCCCCACTCAGAGCACAGCTGCCTCCAGCTGTAAGATCCCATTAAAATAAACAAACAAAGAAGGCATTGATTGCTCAGCAATTCTTCAATGTTAAGTATAGGGACATAAACACGTTGCACCCCTTTTCACCCCTTCTGGTTTGAATTTCCAGAAATAACTTCTTAATGGCAGGGGTGTTGCTAGCCATCGTGGCACTCATGTCTGCTCCTCCATGGCTGGGCTGCCCCCCTGCAGTGGCCCTCCCTGTGGCCAGGCAGCATCCCTGCGGCTGTCCCCCCAAGCTGGGTAGCACCCATCTGTCCAGGCAGCTCCTATCTAGCCAAGACCCCCTCTTGTGGCTGGACACCACCCCCTTTGGCCAGGTGGCCCTCTGTGGCTGGGCATCCTCACACCGGCCAGGTGCCCAGAGCGGCTGAGTTAGTGGGTCATCCTGAGGCCATCCTCTTCTAGCCTCCCCCCCTTCCTGAGCATGTTGGGGGAAGGCACTCAGGTGGGTGGTTCACCCACAGTCGGTGTTCTTCCCTAGAGCTAGGCAGGTGGGCAATGGGGCTGGAAGCCTTCCCATCTCTGGGGAAGAGCATGTACTGTATGTGGAATGTCCACCTGAGGGTCCTCCCACAGCCAACGTGCACTCAGGAAGTGGGGAGGCTGGAGGAGGGTCCTCAGGATGACCCTCCAACCCAGTCACTCTGGGCACCTAGCCAGAGCAGCCGACAGCAGTGGGCCATGGGGCTGGTGGAGGGGGTGATTTTGGATGCACCCCCGTTCCTGGTGGCAACCCCTATGCCTTATGACACTGGTCCCTACCATCTCCCCAAGAATGCTACTGCTTAGTGGGTGGCTCCATCACAGAAGGAACACCAAATTTCACTCTTCAGTGTCCAGTGGTTTTTGCTGGGCATTGATCAGTCAGTCAGTCAGTGACTCTTTGATTTTGTATAAATAGAACAGAGATGCCCAAACCCCATCCTGGGGACCAAATGCAGCCCACAGTGAGCCTCAGTGCGGCCTGTGGAAAGACCCCTCCATCTGGTCCTTAGGCAAGCCTTGTAATACTCTGAATCTGTCTCTGATACACTCTTATATGTAAATCTATGTAAATTTATTCAAATTTGAACTATAAATAATTTTTCCAGCTCCTGACACAGTTTCTGAGAGATGATGTGTCCCTTTTGCCAAATAGTTTGGACACCCCTGATATAAGAAGATATAAGATATGCTTTCCCATTCCCTTCTCCCATGTTTTCTGACCTATTCCTAAATTCATGCCCCTCATGTGATGATGAGCTTCTTACAGGAGTATCTCAGGTCATTTAAGCTTACTGGGACAAATCAACCCATTTCCATTGTGTTTACAGGAATTATCATTTGAACTATGCAAAACAAAAGCTGCTTCTTGTGTTACATAGCAATGCAAAAATTATAGCAAGACATTTTTATGCAGCATGCCTTGAAACTTATCATAATCATGATCTTGCCCATTTTTATAGCTGCTCAGTAAAATAGGTCACAGCAATTTGTTCTGGGAACAATAATTCAGTTCTGTAAAGATGTACCAGACATATGAAATGTATATAAAGGAAAGACAATACTTGTTGACCACAATCCTAACCATGTTTACTTTTAAGTGAGCCCCATTGTGATCAGTGGATCTTACTCCCAGGAGTAAGTTCCTAAAATAGGAACCGAATCATGAGACTCTTGATTTTTCAGTTGCAATGAAATTCCAACTACAAGAGCCACCAGTCCTTTCCCTGGGCTGATTTGTGAGTGTGTTTGGGTGTGATACATTTCTGCCATAGCTGTTTCACTCGAGGACATTTGGATGATTTAGTTGGTGGCAGAGGAAAGTATAGACATATATTTTTTTTGAAGTGAGTCCAGAACTCTGAAACTTTGGGTGATTGGTGATTGTGGATAGTGCTCTAATTATGTCCTCTCTGTCCTTTACCCTGACAGATAAGGTTACATGATAGTGCTTAGAGCCTTCTGCTTTCCATAATCTCATCAGGAGTCATAGTATAACAGTCATGATCATCAATGAGAGGTGGTAGTTAATGCTTGCAATAGTTCATTTCCATCAAGGCACAGCCTTTCTGACAAATTTATGCAGCACATCTTGAAATGCATCACATAACACGATCTTGGCAATCTTTATCCCTGCTCTGTAGAAAAGGTCACAGTGATTAGTTCTAGGTACAGTCATTCAGTTTTTATCGAAATGTATACGACGGAAAGACAAAGACAATTAGGGTAGCTTTCAGGGCTGCTTCCTGCCTCTGGGCAAATAGCACCTTGATATGAAAGTTAAATGGCCACACGGAGCTATCATCTCTGTGTTTGGGAGAGGCTGAGTCAAAGAGAACTGCACTCTGTTTATTAAGGTCTATTTATTAAGGAAGTGAGAACTGGAATAAAAAGCCATCCAGAATCATCAGCTCTTGTGTTATCTATCTTCTGGGACATTCAGATGATTAAATTTGTGTTACAGCCCAATCCTGTACTTTGGCTCCATTCCTAGAACTGATACATGACATTGTAAATGCTGTTACAGAAGTGTGTTTAGCCACATGTTTCCAGGTCTCTGCCACAGATGCAGAAGAGTACACCATGTGCAGCAGCAGCCAGGAGAGGCCTTACTGATATCAGCAATTGATGGGATGCACAGTACGGAGCAGGGGGTGGAACGATTGTGGACAATTGAAAAAAGGACAGGGATATGTTGGAGATGGGAGAGGCACCGTGTGTATCTTGGCACAAACTGTTCCCTCCAAACTGTTGAACTGACATGCCTTTAGCCTTAAATGCATAAGAAGAACCCTACTGGATAAGCCCAAAGACCCATCTACTCCACTTTCCTATATCTCACAGTGGCACACTAAATGCTTCAGGGAGCATACAAGACAACAAGACATCTGCATCCTGGTGCCCTTCCATACTTCCGGCATTCTGAGGTAGCTTACATCTCAAATAAAAAGGTTGCACATGCCCATCATGGTCCCCTGATGATGTACCATGATGGAGGTACAAAGGACAGGTTTCCCTCTATCATTCTTTTTTTTTTTGAAGATCCAAAATTTCATATGGATTTCAATTTGACCACCTTGCAGCATTCAGTTTGACTGATACAGATGGATTTCAAAACAAGAAAATCTAAACATCCATCAAAACAAGTTGCTCACATGTAATGAGAAGATATTGTTATTCGAAAGGCCTAATGGTTTAGAGACATATGAATCAGCACAGTCAAAGAAACGGTATATAACTCATTATGTAGGAAAGGTATGTACATATTTTTCCAGCTAGGAAAATGCAGTGTGTCTGCTAAGAGACCCTTTATTTCAACAATGAAAAATATGCAGTGATGGGATTCAAAGAAATTAACAGCTGGTTCTGTGCCCATCTGGCAGCCACTTTTAAATGGCTCTTTTTAAACTTTATATGTCCTATCTCTCATTGACAACCGGTTCTATAGAGGAGGTGTGAACCTACTGGAGCCCACCACTGAAAATATGTGACAAAAACAGATGGTGCTGTGTTGTCTCTGAGGGATCCAGCAAAAAAGTATATAGTTACTGGTGAAGAGTGTGTCCAAATTGTTGTGGATATTTTTGCCAATAAATTTGGAGTCGGTTCAAAATAGGTCAGAAGAAAACAGAAGTCTGCAATGATTAATCCTTTATCCTTGACCAAGCTGTCCACTTAGATTCATCTATAAATATACTGTATAACAAAACTACAAATTCTTTCAGACATTCCAGTCTCCCTTGACCATCCATATATGACTGAAGAAAGCCATAAACTCTTCTGTTTGTCAAATCAAGATACTTCATTGCCACAGTTGATTTCATATGACATCACATTTAGCCTTGGTGACTTCTATTTGTCACCTATGATGATAAGAAATGTTATTTTGAAGGATGGTCCACAATACTCTGTGTTGAAGTTCTTGGAAGATCATGAGAAGTGTTTGTCTATAAGAGAAGCAAAATTGGATGTCAGCAACATGTACTATTTGTACCTGTTTGCACTATTTGTAACTGATAAGAAAATTGATACTGTGAATGCCTCTGAAAAAGGTTCCCAAAAACTGAACATGTGACTAAAAAAATCAGTCATAGTATGAGGGATGTGACCCACTTGGATAAAGAATCATGGACAATACAACTGGACAGTAAGGCCATGTGAAATAACTCCCAAATCTAATAAGTGGTTCCCAAACTTTAAAGCGCTTCCATCTCTTCATTTTCCATGGTGGGTCATGACAATGCTCAACACTTCTTGAGAATTTGGTCACAACTCACCATCCACTGCGTCATGACTGACTTGTAGGTTGCAATCCATAGTATGGGAAACGCTGCTCTAATCCAGTGTATTAAATACATTCAATCAGGAATGGAATCTCTCATTTTAGCTTTGAACCACCACCCTCCACCCAGCAGGGCAGGGTTTGAGACCCATGTCCTACAAGACAGGTTGAACTCCCGTCCTTAGCCCAGCTCCTGCCAACCTAGAAGTTCAAAAGCATGGACTTACAAGTAGAGAAATAGGTACCACTTCAATAGGAAGGTAAAAACTGTTCCATGTACCTTTGGCAATTATGCCGGCCCCATGATGACAGCAGTGTCTTTGGACAACTTTTCTAAAGTGACTTTGGACAACATTTCTAAAGGCTTAGAAATGGGGATGAGCACAGCATCCTACAGTTAGCTATGACTAGCAGTATAATCTGTGGGGGACCCCATTTCTTTTTCCTTTTACCCCTTCCCCCACCCAAAACATTAATGAATACCAGAACATGAAACTATTTTCTTACCTATCAATATGCTTTTCAGAAAGGACTCAGCAATGAAAGTTTGAATATACCGGTAATGTTACAAAACAAAAAGCACAAACCTAACTATGTCTGCTCAAAAGTAAGCCCCATTGTGTTCAATGGGTCTTACTCCCAGGAAAGTAGGATTGCAGTCAAAGGCCACTACATAGGCATATACTGACATACACCCTCCACAGCACCACGGGAAGATGCCATGTGAGTTAGGCTGGCCTAAATGTGTTAGGATTACACCCAATGTCAATTAGGAGCATTTGCCAGTTAACACCATAGAATTTGCAAAGTATCACAAGATATGCTCCTGCATTCTGGATTTCTGGATTCAGAATAGAAAAGCTTATTAAACAGAAATATTAATGAACGTACTGCTAACGTTCTATCTACTGCTACATCGATGCATGACTTTGCTATCATAGTTGCCGAAATGGCAGTTCATAAGAGATGGTTCATAAGCATTTCTTAAACACTCTTCAATAGGGTGCAATCCTAACCTATTTAGGTTGGCATGAGATGGTGTGCAGAGGGTAGTGCATGCAATGGTCCACTCCTGGGCGGGGGGGGGGGGGGTATTAAGCAAGTGCACAGGCATGCACTAGCCTTACACCACCACAAGAAGTTGTGTCTGGTGAGTTATGCCAGCCTAAATTGGTTAGGATTGCACACTCAGAGAGGTGCATACAAAAAAATACACACACACGCACAGAGCAAAATCTGGGAAAAAGAAACTTGGGGATTGTTATCCATAGAATTACAGGTTCATCTTTTGAATATCCAAACACATTAATTCCACAGTTCTTACAAATGCTAACACTGCTGCCTCTTGAGAACGTCTAAGCTCTTGCTATTTGCGGAATATGCTATGTGTCATGATGCCATTCCTAAAACAACTGTCACTTGCTACAAAGTCCTCTGAATCCAGATTGCCACTTGCTCCAAATGATCTCAGTGTACTCCTGTGGGCCGCTATTTCCAAACTCAGTTGATTGGCATGGGACATCTTCACAAGATCTGCTCACCCTTTGCCAGAGCGTTCTTGAAAGAGAAAAATAATACAGTAATGAACTGGCCTACCTCACAGGGTTGTTGTTCTTATAAGGTCTCTTTATAAGTAGTTTCCATTAACTCTGTATGACCAAACAAATGTTTTAATAAATAGAAGAAAATGTATGTTCCAGAGTCTTTCACTTACTAGCAGCCAACAAATAGAAAAGAAATTCCCGCACAATTGATTTCTTTTTTGTTGCTGTTGTTTAATCCTTTGCAGCCATGTTTATAAAGTCCTCCATAACGGTGAGATGAGTGACGTTATTGTGACAGAACAGCCAGTCCGGGTTGGCATTCTTCTGGACTACACTACTGGAAGACTCTTATTTTTCAATGCAGAAAGAGGACAGGTGCTGTTTGCTGTGAGACAGAAATTTACCAGCGCTGCTCACCCTGCCTTTGTGTTGGAGCAACCAGGAGTACTTAACTTGCATACAGGCATGGAACTACCAGAGTTTGTGAAGTACAGCTAAATGGTTCCTTTCAAGACAATTACACTGTAATTAGTATGTAATAAAATGGCTTGGGATGGTCTTTTTTTAACCTCTTAATAATATATATTCTATGCTAAGGTCTGATGAGCTGAAGAATCGCATAGTAGGCTCTTTGGCCCAATAGGATCCTCATTATACTTCCTGTCCACCCTCAACAGCAGCTTCTCTGCACACCATCAAAATGTTTTTTTAATACTTGGGGAAGTTTTGCAAAAGCAGTTTTGCAGCTAAGATCAAGGAAATTTCTCTTCAGCAAATGTTGCATTTTGGCTCCTGACTGGCATATGCCATCCACATGCTTATATGAATTGTGGCTTGAAGCTAAAAGATTTCACTGCTATTTCTGTTAACTAGATGTTAACACACCATAAGATTCACACCTTAAAAACAAAATTGTCTGCTCTTACAACTTTGCACGTGCTTTGTGACAAGGCACAGAGACAAATTTTATTAGGTAGTTCAAAGTTTCTTCTGGGCACCATCCCTTCTCCAATGACTTATAATTTCATACAATCCTTGGATCATAATTTAAATGAATTACAATCTATAAAACTAAATAGACCCACCCAAAATGTAAATATGAATGTTAGTCCTCATTCAATATATGCAATTATTTTCTGAGATCCAAGGAAACTTTCAGATCTCCTGTTTTGGCTCCTGGACTCAGATATGATGCATTCCCTTGCACCTCTTCCTCGTGGGCCCCGCTTTCTGATGTACAGGTTGAATCTCCCCATTTGTGACATTCAGTTCCAGGAAGCTCTGTGATTAACTAGTTTGCATTATACAAAGACAGGGCGCAATCCAGAGTAACTATGGGGAGTCCTTGCTCCGGTATAAGAACAATTTGCTCTGGATTGCAATATTAATTTCTCATAGGTTTTCACTAGGTGGTGCAGTTACTACGGGTGTACATAATGTCTCTTACGTGCTCCCATAGTTACTCTGGATTGTAGGGCTAGTTACTGTGGTAAGAAGGCATGCAATGAATCAAGACGAATCAATTTTCCTTTCAAGTGGAAATGAATGGCGAACCCTACAATCCAGAGTAACTATGGGAAGTCGTAAGAGGCACTTACTCTGGATTGCTCTAAGCATCTCCCATAGGTGGCACAGTAACTATGTCAGTGTAAAAGGTCCCGTAGTTACTCTGGATTGTAGCTTAATTTCAACTCAGAGGCAGCAATTCAGAAGTGATTTTCACATGGGGGAAACTGAAAGAGAAACAGCTGAAACTGACCACTCTGAACTTTTCTAAGACAATTGCCTGCCACACTGCCATGGTAAGCAGGCTGCCTTAAAGCCATTAACTTCTTCTTAAAGGAAGCTTATCTTTCAAAGAGCAAACCTCATTTGTTTGAAACTAAATGACATATAAATAAATTGCATATAATTAGGTTACACCAATATATAGCAGTGTTGTCACTAGGGAGGTGCGGGCTGCATGCCACACATATGTAGGAGGTGGCATCATTGGCCAAAATTATTAAAATGTTGGTATTTTCAAATAATACCATCATGTTATATACCAGGCATGTTCAACTTTGAACAGGTCATTATCTACTTTTTCCAGTCAAAAGTGCTGTTGATCTTCCACCGTGAAAATTAAGTTGCAAATTAGTTTCAAATGAAATTTTGACCTAATAAAGTTGGAGGATTCCCCCCTCCCATTTTAATGAACATTCTGTCATTTACTTGGATGTGATCAGCTGTTAAGCAAATTAAGCACAAATGAGAGACCAAGATCCAGTAAGAACTGCAAGCGGAAATGGACAGCCGAGCTCTCTCCTGGCAATGGCGAGCTGCTGGAGAGATGGAGCCAAGTGGGCTGGTGATCTACCTCTGACCCCAATCTGACCCCAGATTGATCACAATCTACCTGTTGGACATACTTGTTATATACCATTTAAAGCATAATTTAATGCAGAATGCAATGAAATAAGCTCCATTGAAATATATTTCAGTAAAACAGTAGGGGCGGGGCAATAGCATATGATGGTGCCCACTATCTGGGGCACTGCCCCACCGATTACATGGGAGGAAGACCATCAGGGGGAGACGAAATGCTGACCACCAGGTGACACTAACCTTAAAGATGCCACTAAGAATTCTTAGTGGCAGTTAAGAATTCTTATAGAATTATATAGAATTCATTTCTGAAGCAAAATATTTATATTGAAGGAACAGAAAAGAAGGAACAACAAGTTTGTACTTGTTCCATTGGATGAAAGTTACTAGTACTTCTGCATAAGCTCCTTGAAATACATGGGACTTTTTATGAACAAGAGGGTGCTTTTACACAATTCCTCTGAATTTTAATAAGGCTTGCAAAGATCAGTTCCTAGGAGAATTGCTACAATAGGCTCTGATCCAGTGTTTCCAAGATTGGCCTGCATAGAACTACCTCTGATCAAGACAGTTGGTGCTGCCAAAATTTGGAGAGGCCATCTTGGTTTTGCTTGTGCCTTTTTCTTGACAGGCCAAGGTTCAAGACCCGGGTCAGCCCCACAAGACCCACACGACAGGGTGAGCTCCTGTCCTTAGCCCAGCTCTGCGACACCAGTCTGGATCCAATCGTATCGGCTCTGCCTTTCCATTGGACTAATTCAGTGGCGTGGAGAGGGGGGATTTGCTGCTTGGGTAACAGCCTATCCTCCATAACAATCCAACCCAGGCTTTCGTGCTTCGCATGCAGCGTATGCAGCGCCAAGCACGATACCATAGTCTTTCACGACTGACGGAGGCCTGCTTGCACCAGTTAGCATGAATGGCCTCCAATCTGATAGCAGAAGTGTGCATAAAATACTACTATTTATGTGCAATAGTTAATTCAAAAATATTTCTTACTCTTTTAATTATTTTTCATAGGTTAGAGAAAAGGATGGGGGAAACATCTCATCAGATATTTTCAGTGCTATTCCTCAGAAAAACAATAATTAAATCCTTTTCAAACAAATGGGAAATACTTCTACTGTATAATCAAGCAATGCTACAATTTTGTAAAATCATATTTTTTATTAGTAATGAGTAGAAATGCAAGAAAGTTATTGGGTTTCAGCAGATTGTTCATGCTCTGGGTGTGTCCAGTGTTGATTCTTACAATCTGTGACTCAGAGTCCATGCAAGTCCTTGCAATATATCACTTTTCATTCCTGTTTTGCACTCCTATTTTGGGTTTTCTCACAAATATGCTTGTATCTCATTAAAGAGGCAGAAACAGCCTGATATCACCTAGAGCCTCTTGTTTTCCCCAATCCCTCTCCCCTCATTTCTCCTTTGCTGTTTTTGTGTTATATTTGAAATATGGCATTTAACACTCATTATTACTCATTCTTTGCCAAGTTATTTTTAAGCAAGAACTTTTGCCATTCTCCAGCGCAGCAACTTCATGAGTGACTCAAACTACACATGATGTGCAAGTTCATGCAGCCATGATTTCGTACATTGGCTAAGAGCAGTGGCACTGGGGTGTTTAAAAACCCGACTCCGTGTGTGGTTTTTTTACATTTACATCTTTTCCATTCCCTGTTGTTATTAGAAAAAAAGAAACAGGTACCTCTATTTTTTTAAATCAATAAGAGAAACAGTAGCTATGGTGGGTGGTTGGAGGAAAAATGTTGTTTGTCCAATTGTACGAATACATTATTTTATGAGTCAGACCTCTGCCCACATTTCCAGGAGTCTAATCTTTCATAAGGAAGATTGTGAAAATACGCTCCACCAAAAAGACATGAGATGAGTTCTGACATGGAGAGATGCCCTCAAAACCAACCTGGGAGGGTATCTAACAGAACTCCTGCTAATTGGGTAAGAAACCCTTTTTAAAGTGAAGCTTCTCCTAAAATTGAGGAGCAGAGAGAGCAAATGTCCTTTTTGCTCCATACCCAAACACAACATAGCATCTTTTTCAGAGGGTATGTACTGCATCTTTTTATATTCGGAGCCAATTTTAGATTTGGATTGAGCATCTTTTTAGATTTGAGAACAAATTCATTTTTCCATCATTCCTTCATTATTCAGTCATTCATTTTGCATGCAAACTGAATTTTTGGGTTAAAAATGGCATATCGTCATTATTTAGCACAACAATGTTCACATTTGTTCTTAATCTCAAACCTCAAATGGGACATTACAACAACAAATTTACCATAGTCAGATGTAAGCAGTTTTTAGTTTATGGGATGGGATACACAGCTGCTACCATTTCATGATATACATCCAGGTATGCAGAGATTAGAACAGGAGTAGAACAGATACAGAATTTACCTTCTTGATATTTCTTTGTGGGTGAGTGGTGGGGAAAACATTTCGCATCCAAGGTATGAAGCACTGAAACATCGGAAGACCTAGGTTTCCAGAGTGAACTCAGGCAAAATAAAGAATTGAAACAACAAGGATTTATTTATGGAAAAATATATTATCAAACATTTAAAAATCTAGCTTAGAAACATCAATATAATGGTTCTCTGCAAGTCCCTGTGTTAGGCTATCACTGTCCCCTGGGGTACAAGATACAAATGGGGACAGAGTGTCTATATTTTTAACAGTTGTATTAAAAAGGAATTTTCTCTTCTATATAGTGATTAAAAGTACAGTGGTGCCTCACATAACGAGTTTAATTTGTTCTGGAGGCATGCTCTTTAAGTGAATGCTCTTTAAGTGAACGCTCTTTAAGTGAAGCAGGTTTTCCCATAGGAAATAATGGAAACTTAGACAATTGGTTCCACAACCCCCAAAATATTCATATAAAAATGTTAACTGGATGTAAAAATGATGACAAAACACTGGAATTGAATTCAAAACATGCATTCAATGTGCATGATCCTATGAAGTCTACTTAGGCTGCAATCCTAAAGACACTTTCCTGGGAGTAGCCCCATTTAACACAATGGGGCTTACTTCTGGGTAGACATGGTTAAGAGGCTGCAATCAAGACACTTTCCTGGGAGTAGCCCCATTTAACACAATGGGGCTTACTTCTGAGTAGACATAGTTAGTAGACTGCAATCAAAGACACTTTCCTGGGAGGCTTACCTGGGCTGCTGCTGGAGGTTCAAGGTGGTCGGTGGGGGAATTTAGGGGCAGTTAGGGGCAGCTGCCTCTGGCACTCCCAGGCAACTGCCCCCAAGTTGGGAGCAGTTAGAGGCAGCAGCGCTAGCCGGCAGCCCTTTTAAAGAGCCTCGATGTGGAGCATCAGGGCTGCATAGCATGCGTGCCCATAGCATGCTTGCTTGTTAAGTGAAGTGGAACTTGTTACGTGAAGCAAGATTTCTTGGAAATTTTTGCTTATGTGAAACGTTTGTTAAGCGAGGCGCTTGTTAAGCAAGGTACCACTGTATAGAGATTCTGTCCCCATTTGTACCGTATCTGAAAAGACTACTTTCCCCTCACCTTACCTCCCTTGATGCCATTGGTAGCCAACCTTTCCTCTTTATAGCTCCTGAACTTTAAGCAATTGTGAAGAAGAGGCATTTCATCAGGTATAACTCGATATCTGTGAGATGACAAATTTTGCCTGCTTAAAGTTCCTCTTCTACACAACTTTGAAAGTTCAGGACCCCTAAAGTTGCCACTCCTGGGTTAGACTTTCAGTTCAGATAAACTGCAATTCCACACAAATATTCACTAAAATGCACTCATTACTACATAGAATAATATGTATCACCCTTAACTGCACATGGTCATATGTACAGTATGTACTGTATACCTACAGTACACACATCCTTTAAATTTGATCAGTTATAGGATAGCGCCAGAATTTTGGAAATTGGGCCTTGTATAGATAATTGTCCATACTTAGTATTAATGCCGGGCTGAGCATACTCTGTATGCTTAACTCTGTATTTAAGTATGGCAAATACTTACAACAGCACCCTTGCCACTTTTCTATGGATAGCTTTCCCACTGCATCAGTAACGTTTGAAGATCTGCATCATGTGGTCTGTGGAGATCATGTGGGCTCTTTGTACACTGGCAGCTTCTCCATGAGGCTTGCTGATGGAAAGTAACTGTGGAATTTCACACATTATGTTACATAGTGGGAGCCAAACCCATGGATGACTTTTTGGAGATAGTACCACTTTAAAGCAGGCCTCCATCAGTCTTGAGTGACTATGGTATCGTGCTCAGTGCTGCATACGCTGCATGCAAAGCACGAAAGCCTAGGTTGGATTGTTATGGAGGATAGGCTGTTACCCAAGCAGCAAATCCCCCCTCTCCACACCACTGAATTATTCCAATGGAAAGGCAGAGCCAATACGATTGGCGTCGCAGAGCTGCGCTAAGGACCAGAGCTCACCCTGTCTTGTGGGGCCGACCCGGATCTCAAACCCTGGCCTGCTGGTTAACAGGCACAGCATCTTAACCGCTTGTGCCACCCACAAACTTAAGATGTGACAAAGATCTGTGGCTTGTTCTTTATTATTTTCTCTCCAGGAATGAGTATCTATTTATATGCGAAAAAAACAACCCACAAAAACTATTGTCATCACTAAAAGAAGTCTTCTATCACAAAATATTATTATTATTTAAAATATATTACAGTGGTAATTATTTCTGTGACATATGATATCAGTTACATAAGATACTGGTTTGTACAGTATCATAAAGCAAAGTCTAAAGCAAAGAAGGTGCATCATTTCAAGATCTTCCCATTCTGTACTTGAGTCAAAACCATACTTATTTGAAGTTTATCTGCTTTGAAAAGAGAAAGCAGAAAACTTTAATATCTGCATAATAATTTCCCCACCCTCCAAAAAAGATTAGTTTTTTTTATTCAGCTGAAATCCCACTGAAAAACTGCAAAATCATGTACAGTAATTTGTTTTCCCTCATAAAAATTCCCTATAAGGATATTCCTCTGACTTCACTTTCTGTTTCTTGTGGGGCCAGGTTCCGTAAGGTACACCTGTTGCAGACACAGTCTAAGATGACCTGATCTAAAACCTCTTGAAGTTGATTGAAAGGCAGAATTCCAATAGGTTTTCAGGGGGAAACCAGTGGATTGGCCTAGGTAATCCTTAGGTCCTGAGATGAAAATGTATGCCTCTACCATAAAAGAGAAACTAAAGTTTCTGCTGTCAAGAGTGCTGAACCAGAATCTTAGTAGTTCAGATGCTATTGATCTCCAAACCATACTTAGTCCTTTCTGTTCCAAGAAAAAAAAGCTGAATGCTTTAGTTCAATATCAGCTTTACACTCTGTATATCAACCAACACCTGTGGTATACTGAAAAGTGGATTAAAGTTTATACACGAGCAGGTTTTCGATGTTGGTTGCAAAGACAAGATACCTTTTGAACCAAATCATCTCCCACACATACCTATCCACCACCAACTTAGAGATATTATAGGTCATGGCAAAGGTGTTTGCATGATTATTTTTCAAAAAACCCAAATAAATAATTTTTTCAGTGCAATCCTAACACCTGGTTAGGTTGGGCACAAGTCTCAGCACAAGTCCTCTGCTAGACCAGGAGTGTCGCAAAAGGCATTTCTGCGCCACTCCTGTGGAAGTTAGACCAGTGCACAGACATGTGCCGGCCTCCCTACACCACTGCAAAAACTGTTGTGCTGGCCTAAATGTGTCAGGATTGTGCCCTTTGTTTCTAATTTGTAGAAATTAGATTGCAAGCCCTGCAATCTTGAAGTTCAGATTCTGAGCAATGATGATGTTATCATTGTGCATCTCCATACCACAGCTGTCTCAGCTACCACAGCTGACCCAGATGGAAAAGCCTCTCCTTAAAAAGGTTCCCATCCAGAAGCTAAATAGATCTTTATTTACCTCTCCCAGGCTCCCATCTCAAGATAGAATTTGATTGTTAATTACTGGTTTTCTTCCAATTTTCCCCACTCTTCCTATTTTTATTTTATAGTGAAATCGTGCCATATCCCTGTAAATGGAAAGGGGAAAATAATGAAACAAAACCAGTAATTTAAACACAGACATCCCAGAAACTGTCTAATCCATCAGGGAAATGAAATAGGAAGCAATAAAATGAGCTTGCCAGGTAGGTTGAGTGCCAACACTGGCACAACAAAGCATGCACTGCCTAGGTAGTGAAAAGTAGCACAGTTGAGCGGGCTGAAAACATACACAAGGCACTGTAAGATCAAACAAACTACGTATATTGAGAAGGGTTGAGCAAAGCCAGAGTCAATACACAGTCCTAGGTCATATACATACCAGTCAAACAGAGTCCTAATCAATAGCCAAAGCAATGTCAATATATCCAGTCCAATAGTCAGCAATATCAGTAGTCAGTCCAGCAGCACTTCGACATATAACGCCACTCCAACAAACCCACAAGGTAGTCATAGGTAGCTAGCAGCATATTTATGGGGTGCAATAGAGTCCATCCACCAATAGGCCTTGTATACTGGCAAACCAAAATTTTTTGATTAAAGCACAGACATCTTAGTAGTTCTCCGGCAATCCAGACAGATGAATGCTAACTGCATTTTCTAGTCAAACAGGTGTCACAAACCTGAAATAAAAAACTTGAGAAGAGAATTAGTGAGCATTGGAATGCATTATTTGCCATGTATAGTGTGTTTGAAGGACAAACCAATGATAGATCTAAATCCTACTGCTTTATATAGGACCTGATCAGGGATAGCTTTAGTTGCGTTTGGGCTTTTTAGCTTTAAATGGGCAAGAAGGTCTGTTTCATGTAAGTCCTGCTATAGTCGACAAGGCTTACTCCCAGGTAAGTGTGGAAAGGATTGTTCTGTTTCCTCAACAGTCCATCAATTCTGTCACCACATTTCTCTTCCTGTCACAACTGTACCTATTGAATTTCTCCCAAGATGAGGTTGTTAAATATGTCCTGATCCCTTTGCCAGGCAACTTGGCATAGGCTACCTTAACATGGCAACTTTACTTCTTTACTGTGTTTTTGTTGGCGTTTTCATAAATCGCCAGCATCCAAATAAGGCAAACACAGACAGTTGTGGTTTCAGGGCACCTGTTTGTCTGCAATTAATTGGGGAAGTCCTACACATTAGTACAGCTCTCCTTTAATGAGAACTATATTGATTTTGTGTTAAGCAGATTGATATGATCTTCTGCAGTTTAACACCGAAATAAACCCATCTCTTAGCAACTGAACTGAGGATTGATGGCTATGTTTAAAAGAAGAAGAAAAGGCAGGGCGGTGTGACTCAATAATTCTCGACACTATAGAATAAAAGAGCTTTAAAATAGAATAATAATCTCTAGGTATTCTTTCTGTGTAGGCAGTGACATACCTACAATATGATATACCTGGTACTGCACCTCAAAAGAGTGTAATCTTCTGGTGATGGAAATGTGGCGCATGTGGAACAAAAATCACTGGCTCTCTACATTTGGAAAATGTTGCCTGCTGGTTGTGTATGGCCGAAATGGTCTCCCGTAACTTGCAGCAAAGGTCTCTCATCTGCAGTGCAGGGTTAGCAGAAAGGATTAATGGTGCAGCGTGATAGGCAGAAGGAAAGCCACTGCAGACAGGCACCTTAATGAGATGCTAAAGAGGAGGCAGGCCAGAGGGCAGCCGGAGGTTATGGAATTGAGGGTTATAAGGAACAGAGCTTATACTGTGCATGGATGGCAAATCAAGATGTTAGTTTGATGTTACGTTTACTGAAATCTTTCTTCATTTAGTGAAAAGGTCTAATGCCAGGGAATAATTCTTACCCACGTAATGCAAAACAGTTCTGGATCCCTCTAGCATAACCTTCAAACGTTTAAATCCAAAACATGTGTTCTTACTAGAGAGCAAGTTCTTTGAGTAGTTGTCCGAATTGCAACATGGACTTCTTTTTCCACTGTTTCCATATTCTCCATCTTGGTGCTGAAAAAAGAAAGGCAAATAATCCTTATTTATTAAAAAAATAAATAGTGCAAGGAACAAATAATCTAGTTAATTTGTTATTTACAAGTGACTTCCTAGAAATAATTTTTTTGTAAACATATTCTAAAACAATTCCTGTTTATAACTTACCTGATTTCGTTGTGTTTATATATCCAGTTGTTGAAAAAATTATTTCAATTTTTTTAAAGTGCACAAAATTGTTCTTCTAGTTTCTTTTGTTCCAAGTGGAATTTTTATTTGTTGTCTTTGACATGTGATGAGTGCCCTTAGGAAATCTTTTCAGACAATGCAGAATATCTCAGTCAGTGGTGGGCCAAAGATAGATTGGTGGATCTGCCAATAACTCTCTGGGTGATTTGCAGTAGATTCCAAGAACTTTGAATTTTCACATATTTGAGAACTATAACAACAAAAAAGACTTCTTTCTAAATATGCAGCTGATGCTAAGAATACTTGAGGGAAAATCAGCAGTAGATTGTTGTTTTAAAAGGACTGTGAGCTCAATTTAGATATTGAAAATGATTTCCTTGGGCGAGGATATGCTCAGAGGCACCATTTTCTTTAATTTGATGCAACTCTCCCTTCTCATGCCACTCTTTTGAACCTTTTAGACTTCAGTATCTATAATGATACACTAGCAGCTCACAACCTTTGTCCTGGAAACTTTCCCCCCAGTCTCGGATGAGAGGGTGGAAAAAAGTAGTTCATTGCATTTAGCCTCTTTGTTCAAGTGCCCTTATTTATTCTCAAGCACCCTTATATATAGGTCATGGCATAATATATAAAAAATATATAAAAAATATATAAAAAATATATTTTTATATTTATATATTTATATTTATATTTGTATATACCAGTATATCTAAATAAATAATGTACCAATCATGACTGGGCTGACCACTTTGAGTTTGCACAATAAACTTAAGATATCAATGTTTAAATCCTAAGATTCTTTTCTTGTTCTTTTTTGTCAGTCCAACTATCATCAGGTACTGTATGTCTGGTGTATTGTGCACCACAACATTATCAATTTGGATTTGAAAGTTCCATATGATCTTCTAGCATTTTCTCATTTTCTGGTCACTTTTTTTGGGTTAACGCTCTCACAAATTATTGAATATTTTAATGTTGTAATTTCTGAATAAATTACAATCATTTGAAACATCGTATTATGTCTAGATTTGTAATCGGTCTGTGTGATTTTCTTGCAGGAGTCAAATATGGTCAATTATTATTTCCAGCACTTAAAAAAGTGCACCAAGCTGAAGTTCTGATGAATCTGTTTTCCATTCAGCACCTGGACACTTTATGCATAACCACAGCAAATGTTAAGAATGTTTGAATGCAAAACTTGCACATTTTTCTATGCCTGCTCTTTCCACTAATTCATGCACTAAAGATACAAAAATGTTCAACAGGAGTAGTATTGTGCCTGGGTATGGTCCTAAGTTTAACACTCATAAACATTAACATGCACATCCTGCCTGGATCTTGCCTGAGGCAAGTCCAAGAGAAGAGCCAAGAGACATGTGAAGGAGGACGATGACTATAGGTGAAGCAACTCCCATCCCAGTGGTGGGCTTCAGGGGGTTCTCACAGGTTCTATAGAACCCTTTGCTAATGAGTGCCTGGTTCTGAGAACCGGTTACTAATGGGACATAGAACCTGTTGTTAATTTATTTGAATCCCATCACTACCCCATCCCCACTGCTGAACTACGAAGCTTTGTTGTTAAGTCAGCAATCTTCAAAAAGTACAGCAAGAAGCACTCGATGTTGGCGATGTCCCACTGTCTCCCAGCCCTATAGACTTCAAGTTTCAGATTTCATCATGTTCATAGAATGCATGATGAAGAGGGTTCCATGAAACCCAAACCCATTTTTCCATAGGGTTAATGATTAAGTATTTTCTAATTAAGATTTTTAATTAGTTTTTCTAGGAACCTGACCTAGGAGATAATGAGAACTGATTATAGTTAGGTTTGGGGTGCCAGTTTGTTCACATCCAAAGCTAGATTTAAACTCTGCAACTCAGATATTTGACTCTCGCTCTACATCAGCTCTCCGTTATGCATGGTTTACAGAGCCTGAATATGCGTTCTTGCTTTACACATCTAAAACATATTGATGCAAAATTGGGATTTCATGCAAGTAGAACCATGAAAGGCTGAAGACAGCTCCCCCCAGCCATCAATGAGATGTAAGTAAAGTACTTACCCCACCTGCTGGCAATTACTAAAATAACCACACAAACGATTAGATGTTAATAATCAATTCAAAGCTCGTTCGTAGTGCAGGAGAATAGTGCTGATGTCACACAACTGCACCACATCTTTTCAAAAGAAGAGAACAAAGCCATTGATCTGCAATACCGCTCCTGGGCCTTGGACGGCCAGTTACTACCTCCCATTGGTAGTAAGTCAGACATTTTGACTCCTTTCTAGTGGATATGTATGGATTGTGGTACATTTTTAGAGCAGCAGTATTGAATATAAGTCAATTGGATATAAGCCAGCTTGTGGAAAAACTATGTTTTGTGTATTAATTTGTGTTTGGTTTTATGTATTAATTGACTAAGCACAAAATCAGAATAAGACTATTACATATGAACTGGGGAAGGTGTCCAGCAAGAAGACCATTAAGGGTTTAATGCTGATGGGTTATATCAGTGGTTCTCAAACATTTAAGTCAAGGAACCCCTTCTGAGAATGACAATCTGACGGGGAGAAACCCCCTTCCCAAGAAGTGATGTAATGGCTGGAAGTGACCCATTGCCTTCAAAGAGTCTTACTCCCAGGAAAGCAGCCTGAGTGCCCCATTCTGAACTTGTGCTAGATTCCCAAGATGGCAGCCTAAGGGGGTCCTGACTCCCAACTTTGAAAACCCTTGGGTTACATGATCTTTCTAGGTAAATCCCAGGTGACGCTGGAAAAACCATTCTGTGATTTAGTCCACAGTCCATAGATAGCTCTGCACAGTCTGGGATGGAAGGACATAGCAACTGAATTCAGGAACTTTGCAGTTCTGATGCCCACATAGTTACCCAAACCAGTCTTCTAAGAACATATTGTGCAGTATATTTCTGGATTATGTGTCAGATTACAGTAGATTGTTAATCTTGTATAGTTTGGGGGTGCAATACTAACAAATTTAGGCTGGCACAACTCTCCCGCTTTCCATTGGTTTAGAGTCTTGTGAATGTCTGTGTGCTCGTCTAACCTCCCCAGAAGTGCACAGAAGTGCCTTTTGCAATATCAACAGGACAGCACAGGACTTATGCTGGCCTAACTGGGCATTAGGATTGCTGCCTATCTTCAGTGCCATTGAGTGCCTATCCATTGAGTAGACATGGATAGGACTGTGCTCTAAATTTGACAAAACTCTGTTCTAATTTTAGCAGTTTGCTTTTGATAGTTCAAAGCACTTCAGCATAAAACAATAATGTTTCATATTAATGCATAACAGAGGGAGTGAGATAAAAAAAATTTGCAGTATGTTCGTATGCAGTATGACCATGCAATAATTTGCAGGATGTTCTTTGCATTATGTTTGTGCTCTGTTGCTCTGTGGAAGGTAACCCCTTTCAAGATCTGGCCTTCGTTGTGTATGTGCGAGCATGTTTCAGTCAATGGATTCACTGCATTTGACAGTCAACCAAGATGGCTGGCTATGGTAATTTCCACCTACAATCGACAGAGTTTCCAGACTGGAGTATCAATGATATGAGACTTCCTACGATCCAGAGAAACTACAGGTGCATGTAAGAGACATTACATGCACCCATAGTTACTGCACCACCTAGTGAAAACCTATGGGAAATTCATATTGCAGTCCAGAGCAAATTGTCCTTACACCGGAGCAAGGACTCCCCGTAGTTACACTGGATTGGGCCCTGTGTGAGTCACACAGTAAATCCCACATGCCTCTGTATAATCACTCCTATCTAGTAGAATGAGAAATTCCTACTGTTTCTTAAAGCTTTTCGTTTGGGACCGAACATCGAAGAGTGGGAGGTACAAGGGTTGACGCATCGTTATGTAAGCGGGCATCATTTGGCAAGCCTTCTTAAAAGGTATTTTTAAATGTTTTTAGCTGTGTTAAATATTTTTATATACATTAATGTTAATGTTAATGTTTGTTAGCCGCCTTGAGTTGGCCTTGCCAAGAAAAGGCAGGATAGAAATCCCATAAATATGTATAATAAAATATAATATTGGGCCTGCCCTGTTTACACTGAGTCACAATTATTTAATAGTTATTTTCCTTATATGGCTTCTTCCCCTAATACTTCGATGAAAATTCCAAAAATTTAGTAGAATATTAACAAAGTAGAATATTAACTGAGTAGAATATTAACAAAGTTATTGTAATATTTTAGTTCAACTGAATTCAGGAACTTTGCAGTTCTGATGCCCACGTAGTTACCCAAACATGCCTGGTTAGCAATCCAGAGCTGCTTCTCAAAACACTTTAGTTCCCCTTAGCTTACCGTCGTCGAGTAAGCAGGTCTACAAGAACACTTGTTTCTTTTTTTTGAAATATTTGATTTATTTATCATCTAATATAAAGAAAAAATACTAACAAAAATAGTTCAATAGAGTTAACAATGAAATAATAAAAAGATGGCTAAAATACACTTTAAAAAAGAAAAGAACATAAAATACATATAAAAAATTTAAGCCATGTAGCATGGGCAAAACCAACACTTCTACTTAATTTTTTACTTTTATATAATTTAATTTTAACACTAAATCCAATCTATCACCAAGTTGGTAAAGGTACCAGCATTCTGTGTACTTTGATATTTAGTCATGCCAGCCACATGACACTGCTGGCTCTTCGGCTTAGAAATGGGGATGATCACCACACCATACAGTCAGTCACAACTAGCAGTACAATCTGCAGGGGAACCTGTACCTTTAAGTTTCAAAACCTTTACCTTTAAGTTTCAAAAGCATTGAAAATATTATGTTGTAAATTTATAGCAGGAATCACTTAGATTAAGATATTGATTTCTGAATCTAAGACAGTGATTTTCAATTTTCAGACAATCTGCCATGGCACACTGGTGTGCCATGAATGGGCATTAGGCGTGCCACGGGTATTTGAAAGGTCATTTATTATTCTGATAATTGGGGGTTTTGAACCCCTGCCAACAGCATGGTGTGCTTGTCAGTAAAAAAAAAACCCAATGGTGTGCCTTGACAATTTCAGCACCTTGCCAGTGTGCCATAAGAGTTAAAAGGTTAAATATTGCTGATCCCAGCCCTACTCTATAAGTTATTGCTTACTCAAGATGTTTCCATAATGCTCAGTACTGTATTCAAAGATGTGTCAGTGCTCTGAGGCACCACCAATGAACAGCCACTCCTTTCTCTCCTTCATCCCCCCAGAATACTTTTCCCCTCACCTTCCAAATCAGAGGCCCCTATAGACTTGGCTGCTCACACCAACCCTGTTTCCCAATGTGCAGACTGAGGCAGTCCATTCTATCACCTCATGAATAAATCAGGTATAAGACTCTGTAATTTTAAAAATATGTGGTAATTGAAAAAACAAACTTCTTCATGGTCATGTCCTTTTCACAAAGAATCCATCGAATTAAATGCTAAGAATGTTCTGTTATCTCTAAACCAAAGGTCTCCAAACTTTTTGCTTGGAGGGCCATATTATCTCTCTGAAATTGTTTCAGGGCTGGAAAACTAATTTTCATTTCAAATTTACATTTATATATTTACATATATTAAATTTACAATATATTTACAATATATTTACATATATTAAATTTACATTAATTTACATATATGAATGTACTGAAGTGGATTACAAGGCTTGCTCACGGGCAAGAGAGATAGAGGGGTTTTGGTGGGGTGCCACACTGAGGCTCGCTGAAGGCTGCGTCTGGCCCCCAGGCCAGGGTTTGGAGACCCCTGCTCTAAACCTTTCTCACAACACCACAATTTCCGGTGTTGCCTCCATGGAAAGAATGACTGCTAAATTCATTTGCCTATATGTGGATATGACACAGAAGTAGCGACAAACATTGGAAAGGTGGGGGTGGAACTATATCAGTGCACCACTGGTGTGGGCGAAGCAGAGTTAGGCATGCCACCAGGAAGTCGTCATGTGTGACAGACCATTTCTGAACAAGGCTTGGGAAACAAAGCATAGCTTCCTTGAATCATTCTAAGAAGATACTGACTATCAAGAGTATATGCAGCTGTATGTCGAGAAAGATTCACCAAAGCACCTGACGCATGACCTTCTCTGGCAAGAGCAATAAACATATAGGTTAGGCGTTGCCTGGGGGAAGAAAACTGAAATTTTATCCTCTCATGAACACTATGACACTGATTCACTCGTCATCTCATCCCACACATCTCTAGCTGAGTCAACCACCAAGGACCAACCAAGAGAAAATACCGTAGGTAAGAGGGAAAAGGATTCAAGAAAGAAAATGATTGTGCAAAGGCTGGAACAGCAGAATGATTCAGAAAAGAGAGGCCGAAACAAACACAGGAAACATCAAAGCAGAAAAGTTATAAAAATAGAGACGCAAAAGAGTGGGAAAAACTGGAGTGTCCAGAAAGATTAGAGAAAGGAAGAAAAAATGCCCACGAGTAAAGATATGTGTTGTTGTGCACAGACAAATATGAGGCAGGGAAGCATGCGGTATATTTCTGTTTAGAGTGCCTTGTGGCAATTATGACACAGATAGGAATTTATCTTTGTTATTGATTTTAATTGGCTGTTTTAGAACTTCCTTATCAGATCAGTTACGGAGTTTAGATATTGAGTTGCCCTATTTGGCGTGAGATTGGGAAAGGAGGACAAAGAGTAACGTGTCCAGATGAGGGTAAAGTGATTTGACAGATTAGAGGTTTTTCTGGAGAGTAACGTTTGGTGAGATGATAGGTTCTAATGTGGAATTGATATAATAGGTGTTTTGTAGGAAGAGAGACGAGTAAGTTAGGGAGCAATTATAGAGAGATTTCTTGTGTCTGACTTAATAAAAACATCTTCAAGAGGGCAGAATCCTAACCAGTTTGGGCCAGGATAACTCACCTGTCTCCCTTTGGTGGTGTGGGTAGGCTGGCACACCTCCAGGCTGGCCTAACACCCCCAGAAGTAAGGCATAAGTGCTTTATGGCACTTTTGTGACATGGCCAAGCCAGCACAGGCCTAGTGCCAGGACATATGCCAGCCTAATTGGGGCTTAGGATTGCCGCTCTTATTAGTGAATTTTGTGGACATGGGGGTTGAATAGCATCAATGAATTTGGGTTGTATTCAAAGGAACGTGCTTGAGGAGATAGCAAGCAGACCATAGATTTGCATTGAATGGTCAAAATAGAAACACGTAGAAATGAGTATGGAGGCAAGTGCATGCATTGTGATAAGGATAATTGGGAGGTGGGGAGGGAGAGAAGATTTCTGAGCTATAGGGCCTTTCCATATGATACCAGATGTGATGGTGACCAGTCAGATGTGAAGGATTCCACCTGGAAAGAGAACAGTTCTATGCCAATTCTCCGAAAACAAAATATCCTGAAATTGGGATTCTTCCGCCACTGGATTCGGTGAAAAAGAGAGACAGGATATGGATGATATTATTCAGTCTCATGAGTATGTACAGTGTTTCTGGCAGTTTCCAACTCTTTCTCAACCGTGGCGAGAGTCTTTGGTATGGGATGAATACCCTGCTCTGGTTCATCTGGAGTGGAATTCTGTGGCATTATCATCATATATGTTTCACAGATGAGGAGCAGAGCTTCTCCTGAGTTTTTTCCTTTAAAAAAACTCAGTTTGCATAAGAATAAACAGATTCTTGGACATCCTTTCCACATTGCAAAATGTTTTCATTTACTAAGGGTAGAATCCAGCAGGCAGGCAATAGGGTGCTTTCAATCTTTTTAAGATTTACTGCATAAACAAGTTGTGTTGGAAGGGGTATGAGTACATGGCCACAGACCTAGAAAGGATAGAGAGGCTTCAGAAAGCTCCTACCATACTTTGTAGTCACATATTATTGTTGGGGGACACTGTCAGGGGGGAGCTTTAGTAGAATAGCTTCTTTTTTATAGTAAAACAATAAATTCTACAGAAGTTTTTTCCCCTCCATAAATAGCATGGAGGGGGTACAATCAGCCAACAGCAGGGACTGAATGCTTGCCAAGCTACCCACCATAGTTTCGGGCCAGTCTGGGGCAGTTTGCACACCCCTCCCCTGGAAATAAAATACAGCAAATAATTAGCAACCAGCAATCTTTTTCACTTCCTCTTTTACTCTTTCGGGTGTTGAGAGAAAAACCAGCTATTTGCATGCCAATCTTATTTGACATTCCTATCTTAGAAGGCCATCCTAGGGCCAAATGACATGCGATAGTAAAAGCATATTTTTAAAAAAATGTAATGGACATGCTTAAGCTTTGAAAGAGGTCATTTTTAATGGTAGAAATGGCCAGTATGGCTACAATCCAGAGTAACTATGGGAGCACGTAAGAGACATTACGTGCATCTGTAGTTACTGCATCACCTAGTAAAAACCTATGGGAAATTCATATTGCAATCCAGAGTAATTTGTTCTTACTCCGGAACAAGAACTCCCTGTAGTTACTCTGGACTGCGCCTATGCCAGGTAAGGTGACAGAAGAAGTGGTTTGGAAGAGGTTTGTTGTGGACTGAGGAACCTACTTAACTCTCTCTAGCAGTCTGATTTCCTCCCCACCACCATCCCTGTGTACATCATAGGGGCATCACCAGGTTGTGGGACCCTGGTGCATCACCCCACCTTGGACACAACAACTCCCTCACTGGTGCATACACAGGGGTTGCACATGCACAATAAACTTCAAAAGCCCTTGCCCTTCCTTAGGCAAGGAATGGCAAGTGGTTTTGGAAAAGTAGCTTCCTGCTGAAGGGCGCATAAAGGACTGTCCCCTACTCAGCAGGAGCTCTCCCAGCTGAAGGATGCAAACACAAATGTTGCTTGTGCATCTTTCAGCTGGGAGTTCTCCTGCTGAGGATGTGCTGTCCTCAATTCAGCAGAACTCCGACTGAAGGGCCCGTGCATGAATGTCGCATGTACGTCTTTCAGTCGGGAGTTCTCCTGCTGAATTGAGGACTGCCCCCTTCTCAGTGGGAGCTCTCCTGACTGAAGGATGCATGAGTGAACAGCAGTGGTGAGCACCAGCAGGCAGCATCGGGTACTACCAGGCACCAGTGGACACTTGGAATCCTTACTGGGTACTGGGCATCCCTAATGGGCACCAAGCATCCCTAATGGGCAGCAGGCAGCAGGCACCACTGGGCACAACAGTGGGCAGTGGGCACTGCAGGACATCAGTGGGCAGGAGGTACCAGCAGGCAGTGGGCACCACCGGACACCAGTGGTCATCAGGCAATCCTACTGGGCACCACAGGCACTGGATACCACAGTGCAGAGGGTAGTGGCCATCACTGGGCATCAGTGGGCAGCAGTCACCACCAGGCACTGGGCACCACCAGCGGGCAATGGAAACCACTGGGCACCACTAGCAGTGGGTACCACCACTGGGCACCAGGCACCACTAGACAGTGGGGACAGAGCACCACTGGGCAGCAGGCATGGCACCAGACACCAGGTGCCAAGCACCACTGGGCATCAATGGGCTGCAGGGGCAGTGGGCACCACTGGGCACAACCAGGCATCCCTACTATGCACAGGAAATCCCTGTGAGGCACCAGTAGGCACTAGACACAACTAAGCAACACTGGGCAGCAGGCACCACCAGGCACCAAGCACCACCTGCACCAAACTGGTTCTTAGTGGGTTCTTACATCACAGAAGGACTATGCTCCCCAAATATCATGTTTCTAGGTCCAGCGGTTGGGGCTGGGCATTGATGAGTAAGGGATTCTTTAGTTTAAGTTTAGGGTAAGTTTAGGGATGACTAAGTTTAGGGATGAAAACACATTGCATCCCTTTTCACCCTCGTTCTTGTTTGAATTTCTCAAAATCAGTTCTTAGAGGGTGCCTACATCATGGAAGAAACATTCTCTCCAAATTTCATGCTTTCATCATCATGCACAAATTTCATCATGTGGTGGTTTTGGCTGGCATTGATCAGTCAGTCTTCCGTTATATAGAGAGAGCATGCATAATTAGTTTTAAATTTAATAATTAATATAGTATTTGAATTAACCACACCAAATCAATAAAGTGTTTTTATTTTGTCATATCCTACATTTTTCTTGGATGTCCTACATTCTGGGCTCCTTGTCCACTTTTGCAGTTATAACATCTGGTCACCCTGGTTGTGGATGTTTTTTTCCTTCTGTAGAGTGGGGTGGGGAGCTTGTAACCCGAATTGTAATCAGAAGTTCTAAGGTTCAAATTTGCGCTCAGGCGTGCAGCAGCAGTGTTGACCATCTTCTTATCCTGAGAGATGTATATAAAGACCTCAGTCATGCTCACTGGGTCTTTGAGAATGCAATCCTAATCAATTTAGACTGACACAACTCACCCACTCCCTGTTCCTGTGGTGATGTGGGGAGGCTGATGCATCTGTATGCACTGGCCTGGCCTAATCCCTTCAGCAGTGGCGCAGCTTTTGCAACATCCCCAGGCTAGCACAGGACTTGTGCCGAAACTTACTGTATTCCCTAAACTCTAACGCTCCATTGAATCTAATGTGCATCCTATTTTAAAAGGCTTGAAATTAAAAAATGTTGTCTTGCGATTGGAATTCACAGCTGCAAATCAGGTGCAAAATTTAATTTCACTGCATACAACAATTAGCTATATAATAATAATAATATGACAATGGATTTATGTTATGATTTTACCTAATTGCTCTCCTTTAAAAAGCAATGGATTTACGGCTGCAATCCTAACTACACTTTTCTGGGAGTGTTATATTGAACCCAACGGGACTAAGTTTTGAGCAGGCATGCTTAGGATTGCGCTGTATGTTACATTTTTAATAACAATATCATAAACTGTTAAAATAAATACTGACTTAAACTTATAATCAAAATACTGTATTTACTCAAAGCTTATACACCACTGAATCTAATGTGCACCCCAATTTTGGAGAATAAATTTGGCAGAAAAAAAGTGTAAATTCAAAGATTCAAGTAACTGGGGGTTAGGATTGCAGCCTGTGGGGAATACTTGGAGTCTGAGGAAAGGCATTATTATTTTGTTCAGGACCCCTGTCATTCTGTGTCCTAGATCTAGAAGAAACCAGCTTAAATAACCAATTGCCTTGGCCTGTAAATAAAAGTGAGTGAGAGTCAGAGAAATTGTCTAGAAGGAGCATGCTGTAATTCCCTGATGTCTTAAATTCTGTCTTTCCTATTGGAAAAAGGTGAGATTTTATTGTTTGCCTTGCTCCAGTTTCATTGTGGCATGATGACAAAAAAATAAAGCATGTCCTCAGGCACGCTGAAGGCCAAGCGATGCCAATGAGAATTCCAGATACTCCACAATGTTAGAAAAATATATATTGCCTTTCAGGTTTAAAGGCTGTGAGCTGCATTTTTGTCTGGATTTCCTTTCAGCCCTTTGGTTTTATCGACATAACATTCAATGGAAAAAATGCTTAATAAGTGACCAAGGCCAGGATCTGGTGCCACGAAGAGTTTCAGCTGCAACTTATCCCATTCTTTGGTAACAAGAGCAGATGTCTGATCTCTGAAATGTGCTTTGATTGTAAAACAGCCCTGCAGTGAACTCTGCGGCGTTGGTTTCAGTCACCACAAAAATCACAGATGACAGAATGCCTACTACAGGCATCTCCCACTTTCTGAAGCTTTGTATTCTGACGGTTCCACTCTTTCAACAACTTTCAATTTATACGCTGGACTCATTCATTCAGCATATGCTTCACTCAACTTCTCTGCTGGTCTAAAAGCCTAAAATGGTCTTCCCTGATGGTGATTTGCATTTGATATGGTGATCAAATGCACCATCTGATTACTGAGTTTCTTCAGTAAATAACCATCATTCAAATATATAAAATATTCATTGTCCACACATGCCTTTGTTCATTTTACTGTACCTTGTTATGTATTTTGGCTATTTGTGTTAATAAATGTATTATTTAGGCTTTTGCAAATGATATTTATGTCTTTTTTGGTGACCATTTTGCATTTGCAAGCTGAAAAAGACTGGCTTCCACTTTTCTCTGATTTTCACTTTTGGACCAAGTGGTCCTCTGGTCCTCTGGTTCACTTCTGGTCCCTAAGCCATTCAATAAGTGGTGGATTTATTATTTATTATTCAATTTATATCCTGCCTTTACTCCTAGCAGAATATCCAAGGCAGTGAGAATATCTAAGCTGGGTTGGTATTTGAAAATCCTGTATTTGAAAAGCTGCCAGCAAAATATGGTAATGGCCACACAAGCCCAGGCTGTAGATACTGTACTGCAGCTTTTAGAGAACACATTGGGGATCAAAGATCATTGGCTTGGTCTTTTGAAGAGATCACACCCCAAAGCAAGACAAGAGTAACTATTGTTTTTACAGCCCAAAACTATACATGTCTACTCAGATGTAAGATTCACTACTGTCAACAGGGCATACTGTAAGGTAAGGGGATTTAAATTAAGATTTCAATTCGATACATAATTTTTTGGAGTAATTGCCACTGATAAATGGGTCTTCTTAGCAGACATGCAAGGATTGCAGTATAAATCATTTTTATGAATTTGATTATAATTATAAAAAAGATTATATCCTGGTCAACAGTTGGAGCGCATTTTACCAACAAGGATCTAACTAGGATGCCTCATGGTTATTTTTTAAAAAATCAAAATGGAATTTGAAGTTAAAATATTAGTGACCATTTTTGAAAATGAAATATTGTATACTTCAGTTAGAATATAGAAACTAACAAAACTTTTCTTTAGACCATTAAAAAATAGAATAGTGCCTAACTGCCATGCTGTGGCAGTTAATAAGGAACTCTTATTAAATAAGTAATTAAGTATAAAAACAGACTACTATAAATCTACAATATATCCTTGAGGGAATTGTGAGCTGAAGTGGTAACAAGTATGGTAACAAGCTGTCATCCAATGTGGCAGTGGGCAAAATATTAGATTTGCAGTTTAGTTAGAGCACAATCCAAAAAGCCCCATTGTATTCAATGGGTCTTACTCCCAGGAAAGTGTCTTTAGGATTGCAGCCTATCTTAGACTTCTTTTGTCCACAGAAATACATTCAACTGCATTTAAGAAGGCTTATTGTGGATCATGTGTGCCTAGGAGTAAAATTCATACTCGACTCACAGGACGGTCTTGGACCAGTCACTCTTTCCTTTTAGAGGGTTACTGTATGTTGAAGTGGAGCACACTGAAAGCACAAGCCTATGAAATGGAGCACAAGTCTATGCTGGTTTGTGATCTTTGAGTCAGGGCAAGATTGTGCCACCATCATCTGAACTTTGGTTGGTATGAAG